>CM076244.1:17723414-18463414 GCA_038380765.1 Odontothrips loti | reverse complement strand
CACCACGGTCTGCGTTTTCCGCGCAAAAGAGCGAGCGACTGGCAAGGAGCGCGCCACACGCCGCGCCGGCTATAGTGGCACGGCTTTGCCAACTGATGAAAAAGAAAGAAAAGAATAATGCTCTTCTCCCTCGTGACCACGCGTCCCAAGCCAACCGGCGTGTTTTCTATTTTCTTTCCCCGCAGAGAGTAACCAGCGACAGACATATGTTTCGAGCGCTATAGTTATCGTGAAGTCCTAGGGCGCTCTAAAATTGCTAAAAGTCGTTTCCAGTTCCCTGTGTTATTCAACTTAAGCGTAACTCGGCCTCATGCAGTTGCCACTTGCTTACCCGTATTTTTGGCAGGTGGGTGAAACAATTTGCTTTATTACAGTTTAATCTACGTCAGCAAAACATAGGCATAACTCTTGTTTTACGTGCGTATTTCGCAGTGTGTGCGAGAGAGAGAGAGAGAGAGAGAGAGAGAGAGAGAGAGAGAGAGAGAGAGAGAGAGAGAGAGAGCATACTTTGCATGTGTGTGCGTGAATGAGTCATTCTGAGACCACTCTGGCCTTCGGGGTCCTCTGGCAAACCAGATACAGGGTCCACCTAATTGTGGTTTACATCGAACATACATGTTTACATCAAATATTGTGTGTTTAACTATTTTTTTGTAATATCTTAGCGATACTTGCAGATTCTGAAAAGTGCACCATTTATCTTTTTCCGTTTACTGTGGTTTATTAGAATTACATGAACTTACATTTCCCCGTATGAAACCGCATAGAATTATGACAACGCTATGAGGAGCGGAAAGGGGAAGGAACCCCAAACGAAGGCTTGCGTGCTCCACCCCTCCACCCGTTGACTGATTCAATAGCGAAGATGAATTAATTAGTGCAACTCGATAGTTAGCGCTGGAGCTGGAGTGGGTCGTGGAGAGAAGTGACGGCACGGCCGGGTGAGTACGGACAGTAGTAACGAGCGAGGCACGTTGAAAGCAGATTTGCTCTTGGCCTGCGAAGACGCCTGCGGTTGAGTTCAAGGCCCAGCTAATGTGTAGCGGTGAAATTGGCCTGCGTAAACGCAATGCAGTCTCGTTTAGGTCCGCGAAGGAGTGAGTCAATGCGTTGTACGCTGAATGGAATGAAAACGTCTGCGTAGTGTCTGGGCTTGAGAACTGGTTGAGAACTGACTAACGCGGTTTAGTCTTTTCACCTCCTATCCGGCCTTTAAGTTGATTTTAGCGCGCATCTAAAACGCAGCTGTAGAGAGTTTGAACATTGTGTGCAAAGGTAAAACGGCGTTTGTAAAAAAAAAAAAAACGAAAACAAAAAACCTACCGAGCTCTAATGCATCACAGGAATCTAGTCTCCCTTTTAACCGCTCATTACGCAATCTCTTCTCGGCCTTTCAATGTCCGACGAGCATCTTGGCTCGTGTCTTTTGTCAGCTTGCTTGCCAGGACCTCTGTTTTGAGCTTCTGACGCAATTGAAGGGAATTCCCGTGTAGTACAGGATGGCTGTTAGACACTCATTGCAGCCCGCCGGCTCGCCCACCGCCTTGTGTTTCGTCTGAAAAGGAACTGATATCTACAGTAAAAAAAAAAAACTTCTAATTCTTGTTCCCCCCTCCCTTTTCTCATTTCTGTTTTTTCGAGTTGCGGATTGTCGAATTCTTGTTATCATCCTTGTGGGCGTGGCTGTAGGCCATTGGTTGTCTAGCCGTCTGCCTTAGATTGTACAGCTGCAAGCCTCTCCGATCTATTCACGAGTGGTGTCGTATCTTTGCGCGATACATCGGCTCATTCCTAAGCTCAACATTTGTTACTTAACCTTTTTTGTGTCCATTCGAAATCGCCATACAGTGTTTACCAGTCTTGTTTTGTGCAATGGAACTTCCCACATCGGAACCTGTACCGAAGCTTGCCCATGCCCATATACCCAACAGACGCCTGACTGCAAGGACAATGCTCGTATGCACCACACATGTTATGCCGTGGTGTACGCATGCGTTCTCTCCTTCCTCTTGCCCCCTTCTTGTATCTTTCCCTCCTGAAATCCTCCCGGAAATGCGCCTCTCGTTGCTCTTGCTTGGTCAACGAGTCCGAAACCACTCGAGTCGTACTTGGTGGGACGGGACGCGGTCTCTTTCCGGAAGTGCAAAATGAAATACGGCTTGTTTGGCGCTGGCAGCCTTCCTGATATCGCCTATCAAGATTCATGAATTATTTGCGTACAATGGACAACCGTGTCGTGCACGCAAAATCATTCTAATCTCCATTTGCAATCCACTAAAAGGAAGACACACTCTACCTTTTCTCAAATTAACAAGTTCATTTTATGCGCCGATGTACCTAAGCCTTCCGAATTTAGAAAACTCTCGCTCCTCGCCATCTGGCAAGGAGCTCGTCAACATATCTCAGTCCGTTTGCCTGGAGGAATGCACCCTTGGCTTAGCATCTCGGTAAACGTGTAAAGCGGTTTTGCACTTCATAAAATGTTGCTGCCGTCTAGGAAGGAGGCGATATGCACATGCCGAGAGGCGGTGAGTGCGAGCGTAAACACACGCCCGCCTGCACTTATTTTAACCCGAACAAACCCGGCCAGCAGGATTGTAATTTGCGCTTCAAACCACACACAGCCGTAGCCAAATGAAAAGCGCGAAAGAAAATTGTGGGATTTTCACACGTATTTTTATTTTTGCAGAGGCCGCTTTTGCCACGACCTCTATATTTTCCCTAGTCTGTATTGTGTCTGCGAAAGGAGACGCTTTTGCTCGCGTTGGCGGAAGTGCCCTCCCCCCTTCTCCCCCGGACCGTACACACGACACACCGGAAATAAACCGCTGCATAGTGTTCGATCCGATTACATTTCTTGGCGACTGTGCGAATGGGGCACACCGACTGGCTCCGGTATGTTACGTTTCATTCCTCCCGGTGGCGACTGGCTTATAAGACGTTGGAATCTCATTTGGAAACGGGAAACATTTCGATGTGACGCGTTGAGGGATTGCGCAGCGACCTGCCCCAATGCACCGGCTTGTGCCTCTTTACCAATATAACACGGCGGATCCGCCTTGCTGCGGTTTCCAGCGCGCCAAACTCCCGCAGCCGCGCCGATTTCAGCGGCCCCTGCCGGCGGCCCCGGCGGCCCCGGTGGCCCCGGCGGCCCCGGACCCGGACGTGCGCTGCGTGCGAAGGGCGTTGCGGCAAGGGCGTCAGTGCGGCCGGCGGGCGGAAATGCCGCCACACGGTATTCAATGAGGGACCTGCCTTGTGCGGTATGAAAACGTATGAAAATTACATGGGTCGTAAAGTCTTGGCCACCATTATCGGCCCGCTCCCTCCATCCCAAATTAGGCACTAATCGAGCGCCAGCAGCGCTGCTACCAGTGCGCCCCCTGCCCGTCCCGGCCTGAACGTGGTGCTGACACGCGCGCCTACGGCTCAGGTATTCCGTCTCGTATTTCACAGGTTGAAAGTGGATTTTGATTTTCCCGCGCCGGCACGCCGCCGCCACGCCGCCGCCACGCCGCCGCCACGCCGCCGCCACGCCGCACCACGCCGCAGGGCGGAACGCGCGACGCGTCGATACATACCGACGCCCAATCACAGACGCAGCCGACGCAGTCGGCGCTGCCGGGCGCGGTGGTGCCGAGATGCGTGCTTCTCACGGGGTGAAAGGGAAAACGCCGTGTTAAAACCTACGCGCGCGTGTAATTTGAGGCAATCCCGCCGAACCGGCGTGGCGTGGCGTGGTGCTCCGTGGCGCGCCGTGGCGGGCTGCCCCGATATGAGTCATCCATCTGGGCACACCGCTCACTATAATAACCCTCGCCCGCTGTCTGCTGCACATGAAAGATGAGGAAATCGTGTCTGATGGAATATGCTGTGACTTAGTACAACAATTATAGTGATCCTCGTCCGGCATGCTTTTGTTATCTTTGTTTACGACCAGGTTAATGGTCTTTTAAGCTGTGTGTTGGGTGGGGGGTGATCGCCTCTTCGATTGCAGTTATTTTATTATTTTACCACAACGTTTAATTTAAAACGCGATCGGGGACGTGTTGTCGCTCTTCCACCCAAAACCTGGCTGCCCTTGTCAATCAGCCGCGCGAGTCGAAGACGGAGGCAGACGCGCTGGCCATTCCCCTCTGTCTCTGTCTGTCTCCCTCTCTCCGGTCCGAAACCGCGCTCGGTACGTACCACTGCCGCGAGGCGTGGCGGCGCGTGGTGGAGCGTGGCGGGGCGTGGGGTCGGTGGATGTGGTGGTCCGAGAGGTGGCGTGTTGCCCGCGCTGTGCTCTCATTGGTCCAGAAATGTGGGCCAGGGCGCTTGTGGGGGGTGGGGGAGGGAAGACCCCTCCGAGCTGGACCAGAGGTACGTGCACTCGGCGCGCGCGTGTGTGTGTGTGTGTGTGTGTGTGTGTGTTGTGTGTGTGTGTGTTACTGCAACAGGTGGAGTTCGGTAGTCAGCACTGCCCGGTCGAATGAGAAGTCTGCACTGGGCCGTGTTACCTCGCCATCCATTACTTAGGAACGCTTTGTGGATGTTAGGGGATGACGCCCTCTAATCCCCGGAACTCTGGGAGGACTGGCAGTGACTATAGGCAGGGCACGCGCCTTCGAGTCTACAACCCTGACCCGAGCAGAACAGGATATGTGATGTTTGGCCGAGGTTTGGCGCCCTGCGTGCGTGCCCATTGTGTGACACCCCGTATGTGAATCCGTACTCGAATGTGGCGTTTTCATGGCCGCGCCGACACGACACCGCGCCGGACTCGCATGCCGTTTTCGCGTGGCGTGCGCGACCTCCCGTACGTTGCCATGGCAATCACGACGCGACGACGTACGGGCAGAACTGTTTCGGCCGTGTGTGTGTGTGTGTGTGTGTGTGTGTGTGTGTGTGTGTGTGTGTGTGTGTCAGAAGCTATTGTCTACATCCCGTCGACATCAGTGCGTAGAGGTCACCTGGGCGCACGTCGAATCAATCACAGCCAGAGAGCAGACGTGGCCGAAGGACTCGGAGAGGATGCGGACTGGAGACCAGAGCGAACTCGATCAGCTCACCTCGAGGCGGGGGTTGGGCAGCGGCCGAAGCGACCGAATCTGCCCCGAAGTCAGACCAGACCAGAGCTGTCGGCAGTGTAGGTGGCCTAGGCAGCCCGCCAGCTCCGTCGTCCAGTGGCCCGCAAGGCTTGCGTAATGCCGCAGTGCGAAGCGAAGTGATGGTGTGACCTGCGGCCCCGGCGGCCCCAGCGGCCCCGTGGGCGGCAGGCCGTTCCCGGGCCGCGCTAATAACTCGTGGACTCCGCCCTGTTGAGTGTACTCACCTCGGCGGCTGTGTTCTGGCTGAAACAGAGAAGTCCAGTCACTGCTTGTCGGATGCAACCGATTTTGGAAGCGGAGTCCCCCCCCCCTCCACACACACATATAATTTTTTTTACTGCGCAGCTGTGTTTTTTGTTTATACGCAGGCTATTTTTCAGAACGGGCTGATAGAAATAAATCTCGCCCACAAAATCTGATCTGAACGAGAAACGTTCCGGAAAAGGGTCCAAGGAAACGAGATCCTGGGACCTGTATGGACTGTCGATGTCATTCTGACCTCGCGTCCATCTGCACCTCCCCACTCCTCTCGCGACCAGCCCAGCCCACGAAAAGAAACATCTACAAGTTTTGGTTGCTTCACCAACGGCTCCAATTTCGTCGAGGAACTGGGAGACCGCGCGAGGAGCTGAAATCCTAAGTCACGCTTCAAAGTGCGGCCGGTTGAACTTAATTTTTCGGCAAAAAAGAAATTATAATTTTAAGAATCACAACTCGTAGAGGTAGGCTATAGCGGCTTATCTTCATTTGTACAAAAACTCCCGAAACACATTTTCAGTATCAAGTAATACTTTTAAAAAGTATTACCTACCTCCCCATTGAATGTCCAATTTAAAACCATTTTGTATTCCCTCATTTTGATTTAGCTCGCACGCGTCAATTGTTCTCAACTTTTGGGACGGTAGGTGTGGCGCCGATGCCAATTTACCGCACGTTGACGTCACGGGGGGTGTGCCGAGGAAAGGGGAGGGGGTGGGGGAGGTACACCTCATGAAGTGGCCATTCTGCTGATTGACCTACACATCTCGGAGCTCTGCGGGGGGTATCCAAGGACCGTCTGCGAAGGGGGTGGGAGTCTGCCTATCTACCCATCTATCTATTCCTGAAATTCATCTCTGTAAACGTTGGTTGCGACAGACAGCAGGATTATCTGGATCCTCGATAATAAGTATCTATGCCAATATTTCTTCGATGTAAAGGATGTAAGAGTTAGGGGCCTTCGGGTGCGAAGATCCCATCGGCTCTTGCCCGTGCATTACACGACTGTACCGTGTTTCACAGTACTCTTAACACGGTCTCGTTCCTACTGGCGGCGATTTCCTAATCTGTTCCTTCGATCGGGTTTTGATTTGTATGCAAATGTGTACGGGACGCTCGCCCGCATTGCATCCGGAAGTGTCAACTTATTACCATGTTGGTAATGGCTTGAATCGCGTCAAGTGAGCTGCCATTACAAGCCGATGACTAGCCGAACCGAGTGGAGCCGAGTCAAGGTGGGGAGCCGAGACGAAGCGCCGTTTATAGCTATGACAGCAGAAGAAACAAGAGCAAACAAGATACGTCTGGTGCCATTCCCTTTTCCATGAACAACTGTTGTTGCTCTGGGAAAGGGGAGGAGAAGAAGCAGCAGATGAACAATCAAGCTGGAAATGAAGAGAGAGACGGGACGGAGAGGATCGGGGTCCACTGAAGTAATATGACATTTATGAAACAACCCTAGGAAATGTGAAGCTGTGGCACTAATGGGGACTTGTGGAGACAGAGGTTATCATTCTCGTTTTCAAGAGAAAACGGCTAGTTTAACCCAGCCACACAGGACGCTGCACGCAAATTTTCCGTTGACTTAAATCTTGACGACCGCAATCTAATTCAACGTGTGCCTGTGCATACACTCACGAGATGTTGTGCCAAGAGGAGGAGTAGCAAGGAGTGAGGAAGGAGGGACAGACAGAGAAAGATCCGTGAAGTGAACGAGGTAGAGAAACAAAGAATATCTCTTGATTTCGCCGCTTGCGAATTATACAGCGTGTGTGTGCGTGACTGTGCGTGTATGTGTGTGTGTGTGTGTGTGTGAGTGTGTGTGTCTGTGTGCGTGTACGACCGACCGACGCCCAGCTGTCTAGCCTCTCTTGGCCCGCAGCCACTCTTTGCGAAACCCTGCCAGAGGGTACCTCTTCATTCTTTTTCACTGTCTGCCCCTCCGAGGGTGCGACGAGGACGGCGTATCGAACGGTGTTCGAATGCAGCCCTGTGCGTCATGTCCTGGTGGAGGGAAGAGCCCCGCGACAGGTGTTGGCCCTGCTGCATTAAATGCCAGCGACACGAGAGGGGTGAAAATTGAATCTCTTTGTACGCGAATGAGCGTAATGTATTTCGTCTGAAGCGGAACGTAGAAGGGGAGATAGTCTATTTCAGGAGGGAGACGTGCTGCAGTCACCTTTCAGCGGCCGACGTCAACGGAACTCAACTCATATTCCATGCACAACGGAGGTCATACATTTGAACAGAAAGGCATGCCTTTATACCTGGGAGTGCCGTGGCGAGTAAAAATGCTCTTCGAACGTTTTGCACCCGCTGGAAGGATTCTGGCAAAGTGGGCCAAACTGTCGTGTCATGCCCGAGCGGGCGGCCTTGATAACACTAGGCCATCGGGGCACCTTTCCTGTATTCTCTGTCCTGTTCTCGTCGCACCGTTTTTATTAATTCCCTCTTCCTCCTGTCACCCTTCTATTAGTCTGGTTCGCCTTCCTACCCACATTCCCACACACCAATCGCCCCAGGCTAAATATCCGTGGGCCAATGAATTCACAGACTGCTGACTTTCCCTTTGGAAGTGACCGCACGTTCAGCCAATGGCAGGCCAAGGTGTAAGGAGCCGCTCACCCCCGCCAGCCAATCGGAGCTCCGACAGTTCCAGATGAAGTCACGAGTAGCCAATTGCGGAGTCTCGATGGAGTTGGTGTAGAGCTGTGCATGATTCAATTTTCCATCTATATGGTCCCGCAGTAGAGGCGAACGATAAAATTAGTATGTAACTGCCTGTTACGGCGCCAACCTGGGTCCGTTCAGCCTCACCCTCCACCAGCCGTTCTGCCAAGCTTTCGGTTGTACGCTCATTCTATTGGCAGCCCTAACGTCTACCAATGGGTGCGCGAGGGGCGGACGGTTCCCAGCCAATGAGCGCTGTGAGCGCTGTGTTTTATATCCAGAGTTGACGTCAGATCGCCGTAAGGCAATCAGGTGCGGACCTCGTTTCCCCTTGTCTCTCTCTCTCTCTCTCTCTCACACACCTGCGAGTTTCGGCTCACTTGGCAAGCTGTGAGAGACAAAGAAAGAAGAGCATGTCTGATTTTCTCTCACGGTCGGTTACGCCTGTCCAACAGTATTTGAACTGCTCATTGCACACTTTTAATGGTTGTCTGGGCACAGTATCCTTTCCTTTATCGTCTTCACATCATCTGGTTATTTGAATATAATGGGTCAGTCTCCGTTGTTCGTGTTTTTCTTGTTATTAAAATATTAGTTCACAAGATCCTTCGTGGCTTGCGCCTGTTCTCAAGACATTTAAAACGACTTGTCAACACTTCTTGGGCGTCGTTTATAACGTACGCTCGAATATCCTACAACCTTAAATCGCAAACGGCAACGCGGAGCGCCTGCAAGAGGGAGAGTAGGCCAGCCCGCAAGACGCGTGTGCTTGCTGGAGTCGTAGTGGCCTACCTAGAAGGCGCTTTTAGTGCCCAGAAACGGTCTGTGTCTCGCTTTAAAAGAAAATAGTTTTAAAAACCGTGATTTTATGGAGGGCAGTTGTTTCTCTCTGATCTTTGGCGAGTAACACACGGGCGAATGACGCGCGGACCGCATCAAGGAGATTCTTGCTGAGCTCAGCAGCCTCGGCTCAGCAGCTTCGGCTGTGATTGACAGCGCCATGTCTGGTGGCGTGCGACCGCGTGCAGCTCGCAACAGGCCGGACTGTGTTCCCAGTCGCAGCCTAGCATCCTCCTCACCCAATCCTATCGCCCCTTTCTCCGCTAGCGACGTTCTAGACCTCTCTTGCAAGCACCTCCAGCGAACTGGCTCCTGGGCGAAAACAGCTCAAGGTGCTGTGGTGGGGCAACGCGATGTGCTCGAGAACTGCGCGAGTTTATTCAAAAGTAACGCGCCATACTCTCTATACTGTACCGTTTTTTCAAGTTGTGCAGAAAAAAAGGTCGATGCTCAAATAATTTGAAGCCAAGCAGAGCAACAAGGTAACCGCCCCCTGGTGTTTACATTGCACGGCCAACAGGCAAATAACTCTCTCGTTTCACCGCGCATATATGCGTTTGGTTTAGTGCGGATTGCCGACATTGTGCAATTACTCTGGTCGTAATTACAGCTCTAGATGCATATATCATTTCCCAACCGCACTGGCACTACACTTTCAGGTTCACACTCCCACAAAAAAAAAGTAATAAAAAAAGGAAAAAATCGTTTGTTCTCAAACATACCTATAAATTGCTTTCCTATGCGTACCTGTCATTTTGAATAAACGGTTTTCTTGGTTGGGATTTTCCGTTATTATTGGTGTAAATGATGTATACCGCTATTTTCCTTGCTCAGAACGAACGGGGAACCATATTTTCCTCTCTTCCTGCGCCGGTTACGAGGTTACGACGTCCTTTCGGGGTCATTGCTTGTGTTTTACCTCGTGTCAATTGCCCGAAACGATGTAGCTTACGGCTTGTCTATGAAGACGCACTGACGCACTGCCAGAATAAGTTTCATTCTCGTATATTTCGTGGGCGATAAAGAATCCTCTGAGGAAAAATTTGCTTTCAGGAGAGCCGCTATCCGAGCCTGTCGCAGGATTGGCGAATGTGCGGCGCAGGCAGACAACGTGCCAAGTTTGTGCAGCGCCCGGAGGAGGGCGTGGGTGGGAGGGGTCCTCTGCAGATGAATGAGCCAAGACTGAATGAATGACGTAGTATCAACACGCGCGGGGGTGTGTACCATTCGGTACCATTGTGTGCGACGGCCACCACTGCAGTGCCCTTCCTCCGACTTTGGCGCAAAACAAACCGCCGCTCGGTCCGGAACAACACGAGCGCTGGAGCCAAAAAAATCTCCCGGAGACACAGACCGGCTCCGTTGCCTCTGAGGTCGCGTTACCCTGCACGGTAAAGAGGGTTCCTCTCGGTGAGTTTGCTGGCTCTCGAATTAATTTTCCTTTACTTTTCCGGTCTTGTAGGTCGTCTTTGGGGTAGGTGAGGTGTGTGGAGGGGAGCGGCCGCGTGGGGTGGGTCGGCGGATTACCCCCCGCACCGCCTGTTGCGACTGCTCTGGGCGCAAGTGGTGTTCGGCCCCGCCACTGCGCACTTATATGTAGGTCCGCGTACCGTCCGGAAAGGGATCAAGTTTCCCTTTAACCTGGATTTCGTTCCGTGCGCCGCTTTCGCATTTCGAAAAACGTTTATGATCAATAAATTTCATGGCTATCGACACATGCTCATACATTTAACTAACTATTTCTAAAAATAAAATAAAAATACGGGCGCCCGAATTCTAGTCACAGGGCGTCGTTGGGTATAAATTGTGCACCGAATCGCAGAGTGTCTCCCCCTAATGCGACTTCCTATGGCAAATTCCACGTGTTGCCATTATCGTAGAAGCAGTGCCACGGTGCTTCCCCGGGCTTACAGTACTCCTGGTGTAATGCTCTGTACTCACTGCGGGTTGCTGCTGGCTGCTGCTGGCTCTGTCCGGACGCTGACGACGGGAGGGCGCTTCTGTTTTGTCCCGTCGGGTCGGGACGGTCCGGTGGCGGCCGGGCGCCGTCCAAGGCGCTCCCGCCCCCGCCCCCGCCCCCACCCCCGGAGCCCCATGCAGCGCCCTAACCCACCCCCGAGACGGGCGGAGGAGGGAGAGCTGCTGACCAGGGGGTGGGGCTTCTCAATATTTTGGAGGGGATATTTTGTGACCCAACAGCAACGAGACTCGACGTCGTTCGAGGCTGCACGTACCCTCAGGGTTCTGCTATGGACACCGCGGCTTAATTTTTGACGGTGTCGTATGCGCGGCGTCCGTATAGTCCATCTTAATGAAGACTCCCCCCACCCTTTTGTAAACGCCTTTTCCGGGTGTGAGACGCTCTCTTCCATCTCTCTCTCTCTCTCTCTCTCTCTCTCTCTCTCTCTCTCTCTCTCTCTCTCTCTCCCTCCCTCTTCTTGCAGAAGGGTTGTTACGGAACGGGAAAGAGAGAGAGAGAGAGAGAGAGAGAGAGAGAGAGAGAGAGAGAGAGAGAGAGAGAGAAGGGGGAAGGGGAGACACAGTCCATTTCGTGATGCACACGTAGCAAATGAAAATTCCACTCATGTTGATGTGTGCCCCTTTCAAGAACACTTATATGGGGTGATGTAAGGAGGAGGGGGTCAACGATCAAGCTGGCGCAGAAGGGTTTAGCGCCGTATCTCTCTATCTATCTATCTATCCATCTACCCATCCGCCATCCACCCATCTATCTTATCTCCCAGAACCCGCCGTGTGGGTGTCCTATGATCTTTCAAGCTTGTCATTGACGTCGGTCCACAGCGCCTCCCTTGTGTGGGCGAGTGGGTGTGTCGTGCCGTACAGTCGGAGGGCGAGTTAGACTCGCACACGCGCACACGCACAGCGCGTGTCATTTTCCCGGATCGCTGAAATACAGACTGGACTTCTTTTCGTCCACCCACATCACTAACCCACTGTCCTGCCTGTACGGGCTGCCTCCGGGCCCAAATCAAAGGCACGAGTCGAGCACGCGCGGCCACGCCCCCGCGCGCACGCACGCGCGCGCGCGCACACACACACACACACACACACACACACACACACACACACACACACACACACAGGTCGTCTTGGGGTGGCTGACTGTGACGTAAGAGGTTATTCGCATATAGCTATTCGCACGTTATTGTGGAACTCATCAAAAACCCGCATGGCCGTCTGCGGCGTGTGTGTGTGTGTGTGTGTGTGTGTGTGTATTACACCCGGCGCCATTCTTATACCGTTTCAGAAGAAGTCGTAAATGTAAAACGCTTTGTGTGTTGCAGGAAACAGACCGCGCTTCCGGAGATGCCGTCCGTTACCCGAACGCAGCGGAACCTGCAGGTGAATGAAAAGGTTTGGGAGGTGTATAGCGCGTTGTGCTATTGTCCTAATTAAATCGTCCATTAGAGGCACGCCTCCAGTCTCATCACCACGTGAGTCTGTGATTGTCCTCTGGGGCGGCTGGTTACGCAAAGTCTCTGTCCCCGGCCCGGCCCGGCCCGGGAGGTCCCCAGCCGGAATGAGGCGCGCGGCGGGTCAGAGACCGTCAGAGACCGTCAGAAACCGTCAGAGACTCTTCCAGACTGCAGCACCATTGTGACTTTCCCTCTCGTGGCGGTTATTTGAATGGCGCGTGTCATCTTTGCCTGCCACCTCTCTCCCTCTCTCCGCACACGTGTCCGTCGTTGTCTCCAGGTCCAACGGCGTCCTCATAAGGCTCTGCCCTGTCTGGCCGGCGGAGTGTGGTAAAAATCAGCGGTCCTCCAAATTGGAGGGGCCGTGCCGTGCCGTGCCGTGCCGTGCCGTGCCGTTCCGTGCCGTGCCGTGCCGTTCCGTTCCGTGCCGTTCTGTGCCGTTCTGTGCCGTTCCGTGTCGCGCCGTGCCGCCCGTCGTGTGCCCCCTAGTGAGCGGCTAAGGTTGTCTTGTCTGTCCTTTTTTCACTTTCCTTTTTATTCGCCGCCAGCCGCCTACAGCGTGCTGACCCCTTGGCGACACGTGCCGTCGGAGTGTGCGACACAACAAAGTCGGGTCCGCTAAAAGTGCGTCCGGCGGCTTCCCCCAAGGGTCGCCACGGGCCCCTGTGGATCCCTGTGGGCACCCGTGGGCCCGCTTGGCCCATGCCCGCCTGTGTGCCCCCGTGGCCCCCGTGGCCCCCGTGGCCCCCGTGGGCTCCTCCACACAGTTGACTCTCCTAAACACATCTCCCTGACGTGCGCCGCCGCGTCATAATAACGATGCCGAGTTAGTGTGTGTCGTCAATGACAGTCCGATACGCTGTCGCGTCCGAAACGCCTGCCTGCTGGTGGCGGGGTAGCGCTCCAGACGCGGCCCGGGCCCAGCTCTGTGGGGCCCAGCTCTGTGGGGCCCAGCTCTGTGGGACCCAGCTCTGTGGGGCCCAGCTCTGTGGGGCCCAGCTCTGTGGGGCCCAGCTCTGTGGGGCCCAGCTCTGTGGGGCCCAGCTCTGTGGGGCCCAGCTCTGTGGGACCCAGCTCTGTGGGGCCCAGCTCTGTGGGGCCCAGAGCTCTGTGGGACCCAGCTCTGTGGGGCCCAGAGCTCTGTGGGGCCCAGCTCTGTGGGGCCCAGCTCTGTGGGGCCCAGCTCTGTGGGGCCCAGCTCTGTGGGGCCCAGCTCTGTGGGGCCCCAGCCCGCGGCCGCGTTGGCTTTACTGTCGGTCATCCCACACTTTAGGTGTCTGTCGCGTGACGTCACCGAGCCGCCCAATTAAGTGTCCGCGACAACGACGTGACGTGCATTGCGGGAATTAACGCGAGTTATGGCAAAGTTACCCACGTATGGTTAAAACTCGTGGGAATCGATGGGCGCACGCCAGTTAGTAGCGAAAACTGTAAAAAGAAGTGGCTGGACGCTTTGCGGCAGCTGACATAGCAAGTACGTATAAAAGCCGCCCCTCCCTCTTCTAAAAGGTGAATGTTTGCAAACAATATTAACGTGCCGCTTGTCGCTCCCTCCCTTTGCCGCTGCGATTGGGTGACGCCATCGTCCAAATATCGAATCACAGCCTCGAGGCACGCATCGTGCGAGCGTGGTCCATGGTAGTGGGACCGGCTTGCTCAGTTTTATTCGTCTTTTTAAAATTCAGTTTTTGTCGGTGTTTTCTTTCATAATATATATGTGTTCCGACGTAGAGACTTGCAGAGTGCGGTGTGTGTGTGTGTGTTTGTGAGTGTGAGAGGAGAGGAAGAGGCCGGGTGAGGGGGTGGGGGAGGGAGGGGCGAATCAATCGGACTGGTTTTGCAGTGGTGGCCGGGCTGCTACTAGGCGGGTGGTCCACGCACTCGCTGCAGTCGCGCTGTGTCGTGCCGTGCCGTGCCGTGCCGTGCCGTGCCGTGCCGTGCCGTGCCGTGCCGTGCCGTGCCGTGCCGTGCCGTGCCGTGCCGTGCCGTGCCGCTGCCGCGCGCGCTGCCGGCGACTTCCTGGAATATCTCGGTCGTTCTTCCACGCGGTACGACTTCCCGATCAAAATCAAAATCGAATCACATCGCCGACCGGCGTCCTTTTTGAGATGCAGCAGAAAGGCAGGGACAGCGGCGGCCGCGAACCTGCTGCCTCTACTCTACCCCTTCGGAAGGCCTTGATGAGAGTGGACAGTGACTGCTGGGCACTTCCGAGCTGTAACGCTGCATGTTGTGCAAGCGATTTTGCGGTGGAAAAACTCTCGCTCCTCCATAATCTTTCATAATTTCCCCTACCCCAAAACGGTTCCTCGGATATTTTCCCTGGTGAGTTTTGAAAATTGACAAAGTGTCATATTCCCATCTCGTCTCGCATGTTTTCTTCGGACCGTTTAAACTTCTCCGCCGTCCTGGTAGAACCGGAGCGGAGCCATAATCTCCCAGGTGATCGCGCGAAAGCCACCTGACCGCGCTGAGCCGAGGACCAACGGAGAGGTCCTAGCCGTCCAGCCGGGTCGTGCGCGCGCGTGCCGCGCGCGCGTGCGTGCGTGCGTGCGTGCGCGTGAGGCCGGGAAGGGGCAGCTAGGAGAGGCGGCTTATTACAGTAAAATTTGCCGCTCCGCTTGGCGGCGGTATCGAATCAAAGGACAAGCTTGATCTGCTCTCTGATTCCGATATTTTTCCCCCCTCCTCCTTCTTAGTGGCTTAAAGTGCTTAAAGAACCGACCCGTCCCACGCTGTCAGGAGACAGGCCGGGTCGCACGAGTCAGCAGTCCTTGCCCAGCTCGGTACGGCGGAGCTGCGAGGGTTCAGTCGGGGCCGGGGACCCGCGGGGGCCCGATCCGATCCGACCGGCCCGGCCCGGCCCGGCCCGGCACAGGCGTGGATACCCGCGCGAAACGGGAAGGCGAGGCGAGGCAAGGCTCAGACTGCTTGGCGCTGGCTAATCCCTCTTCTCTTTCGTCTCTTCTCTCCTCTTCTCGTTCTCTCTCTCTCTCTCTCTCTCTCTCTCTCTCTGTGCCCGGCGTTACTTTTCAGCACGTCGTTTCTTATTCTGGCCGGTACCGTCCGCACGCCGCCACGCCACCACTAGGATGGCAGACGGTGGAGCACAAGTCTCCCCGCAAGCGCGGTGCGGCGCGGCCAAATTTTCCGTTTCCCCGCTCACCTCCGCGCGCCAGCATAATTTTAAATAAGAGTCGCGGAGACGCTCCCGAGTGGCCCGAGCGGTGCTTGCGGTGCCCCCCCCCCCTCTCTCCCCTATATGCCAGTGGGGGACCCAAGGGGGGACCGAGGGGGACTAGCCGCGTAACTTGAAGAAGATCGGACGTTTGGGAAACGGCCTCGCCCGTTTCTCATACGCGCGAGCAATCATGCCTTCATTCCCTCATTCATTCATTCGTTGAGTCTTTCATTCATTCATAAAGCATTGAACTCTAAAACTGACTGAAGTATTCTCGGCAAGTTAAATTTCGATGACTTGAGATCAGCCCTGGCTGTCACGCCCGGCTCGGCCCTGCCCGGGCCCGGCTCGGCCGCGCGCCGGCCTGGGTGAAGCATAGGCCGGCCGCCTGCGCGTGGTGCCGCTTGGTTTGCCTACCCTCCTCTCGTCAGGCGCTCCGCCGTCCTTTTCCTCACGCTGGCCACGCGAGTCTCATTTCAGTATCATTTGCGGAGCGAGCCGCGAGGCAGAGCACTATCAGCGACCGAATTTTTTTTTTCTCCGTCACCGGCTGACGGCTCTCTTCACCTGCCGAGGAGTCAGCCCATGTAGTCAACCTCAGGGTCAGCCTGCGTGGTCAGCTGTGGGATCAGCCTGGATGGTCAGCCTTAATTGTCGGGGGGGCACACGGTCCTCGGGGCTAATGTGCCCCCAAAAAGGCTGTAACAGCTGTAAGGCTGTAAGGCTGTAACAATAAGTTATTGAATATTTATTAATAAATTACGATCGAGCGAGCGACGCGAATAATTTTGAACTCCTAGGACCAAAACCACGAAACACATGACATATATTCGCCCGCGATTGGCCCTTGGACAGTCTAGTAATGTGTTCCTTCTGCTGCAGGCGATGGACCTGGCGAGCCGCAGCGCCGTCCTGGTGCGGTGCGGCGAACGCTCCACCTCGGGGGTCGTGCTGGAGGACGGGGCCGGCGGGGCGCTGGTGCTGGCCCCGGGGCTGCTGCTACTGGGAACTAAGGCCGCGTCTGACTACGAGGTCATCTTACGGGCGAAGCAGTGGGCGCCCAGGATCAGTGTGGTCCTAAGGCGGGGGCGAGCTGCCGGCCCCGCGGCTGCGGCCGGGACCATGGCCTGCTTCTACACCCGGGCGGCAGCGCCACGGCCGCACGGCGCCGACGAGCTGGCCGAGACCCCCGCCGATGTGGTGGCCGCGTGGCGCTGTGAGGAGTTGACCTCCGCCCTGCCGGAGCTGCTGTCCGAGCTGTCGCTGTCCCGGGAGGAGAGCCCCGACGGCTCGGCCGTCCCCGACGCGGACACTGTCACCGAGGTGCGCCGCCTGCTGCCCTTGTTCCTGCTGCTGCGCCTGCACCCCGTCCCGAACAAGGGTACGTACGCTTTGAGTACCTGCGGGCACATCCTGTGACCGTGTTCTGGGACCGTTTGTTTGAGCAGCGCCGCCGCTGCGTGCCGTGCTGCGCCGCCTCCTGCCGCTGGTGCCGGCCGTGCCGCCGCGGGGCCACCCCGTGTGCGCGGCGTGCACGCCCCTCAACGCCCCCGGCCTGCTGGGCGCCGTCAGCCGGGGCGTCGTGTCCGGGTCGGCGTCGCTGCTCACGCTCACGGACGCCAGGGTGACGCCCGGCTGCGAGGGCGCGGGGGTGTACAGGCTACCGGCCGAGGATGGCGCGGACGCCGAGGACTCGCCACTGCCGTGCGCCGTCGTGCTGTCGCCCCTGACCTGGTGGCGCGGCGAGACGGTCGGCTTCACTCTGTGCCTCGGGCTGCGACGCCTGCTCGAAGACGCACTTCGCAACGTCGACGGGGACGCTTGCTCGCTGGCCGCTCTGCCCGCCCCCAAGAAGTCGCCGTCATTCTCAGGCCCCGCCGAGGTCGCCGACGTATACGGTGAGGGAAGCGCCAGCGCCTGTCGACCGCGGGGTAGGCAGACCCGCCGAGCATGACCGTTGTGCGGGCTGGCCTACCCCCGCGGGCGCTCGCCACAAACTCTGTCGTCTCGTCTTCCAGGGAGCAGCCTGGACAAGAGCGTGGTGCTGGTCCGGTCCGGCTGCACGTGGGGCTCCGGCGCGGTGGTGGGCGCCAGCCCCAGCCTCGGCCCTGCCAAGCGCCTCGTCCTCACGTGTGCCCACGTCGTCCAGGTGAGTTGAGGCGGCGTGACGGATTGGCGCTGCCGGCCCTGCTCTCCGGCCACCGCGCTCACTGCTGCCCTTTCTGCTGCAGGGCCCCGACGCGGCGGTGTGCTGGGGTGGCCACTCGGAGCGTGCCCGCGTCGTGTGGCGGTCCCGGGAGGGCGCGCCCTTCGACCTGGCCGTGCTGCAGCTCGGGGACGGGCCCCACCTGGCAGACCTCGTCCCGCTAGTCATCGACACGAGGCAGCCGCGCATCGGTAAGGCCGCTCCCCGCCCCGCCGACCCCACGCCGCTATGCCGTCAGCTGACGCCCGTTGCCTTCCAGGGGAGTCAGTGTTGGCGGCCGGCTTCCCGCTCTTCTCGGAGCGCTCCTGGCCGGGCCGCCGTCTCCGGCCCATGGTGACGCGGGGGAATGTCGGGGGCTGGTGGCCGAGCGCGCCCAGCCAGGTGCTCACGACGTGCTGCATCCAGTCGGGCAACAGCGGCGGACCGCTGCTCCGCTTCGACGGAGGCCGCTCGCCTCCGACCCTCATCGGCACCCTGGTCTGCACTGCCACTGCGGGCACCGGGCCCAGCTCCGTCATCTACCCCAACGTCAACTTCGCCCTCTGGGCGGGCGCCTACAGGCAGGCTGTGGATGACTATCTGGAAACGGGAGGTAGGTCGCGCGACTATGTGAATTTTATAGGATTTTTCTCATGGTATGATGCTGTGACCTTACGTCTCTGTGTTGCAGACGAGCGCGTGTTTGAGAAGATACATTACAAGAGCGATAAGGCTGCGGAAAATCAGTGGAAACTGTACCCTCCCGCAATAAGCAAACTTTGAATGAATGTTGAATGCTACTTCTCATTTCATCTTCTCTTTTCGTCCATTTATGACACTTTTGTCCGTCCTGTATTCCAGATGCCATGCATATTTTTCACTTGTTGTTGGGAGATGGAGGGGAGGGGTTGATAGGTTTGAGAAGGGATGGGGGCAATTGGTATGTGCTTACTTCATTCCAAGTATTGTTGTATTTCAAACCTGTCATGTTTTGGTCTTTTTCTTCATCATATTGTTTTTGAATATTTTATGTTAACTTAAAAGTGATATCATGTGTCTTCCTGTGTGCAAGTCTTATACTTTAAGGTAAAGGTAGCTTTAAGAATAAAACATTTCCTTTTCAATAATAATAACAAAACTAGCTCTTATTTCTCCCCGAGCGATAAATTACGCTTCTCGTTCTGCTCCGTCGTTCCCACTTCGGTCCCACGCCTCAGCTCTACTCCACGTCCACAGCAACATCCTTTAGAGGAATACCCCGTGCCGTCGCTTTGGTTGGGTCAGTCGATTGCAGTCGCAGGCCCACACAAGCACTCCACCACGTAGACACTTAGAGGGGAAGGGAGGTTCACGAAATGTCCACAACTGTCCAGGTGAATTCAAATGATGAAAAGTTTTGATTTTTTTTAAAGTGATGAGCTCGTTACACTCATGCACTATTGGTCGAATTTGTTTTTTCGCGGTTTTCCTCTTTTCTCTATTAATTGGTAGAAAGCGTTTCATTTCAATAATTTTTTTTAAATTCAAAAGTGTATTGAATCCTCAAGATTCAGACCCTGCAAATAAAAAATACAACAACAAAAAACGGCAAAAATGGGTGGGTCCTACCTCGTCCCAGACTTCCGTCCGGAACCGTTCCTGCTTAACTTCGGTGTTCGGATGGGAACCGGTGTACCAGGAGTTGACCGCCGCTAAGACACAGGCACGACGCAGCCACCTTGGTAGGCAGGCTTCCGCAACGGCCAACATCGCCCCTTCCGCTGACCAGATTTCAGGAGTCAGCCCCCTTCGACCAGCCAGTTGGTCTGTGACCCTAAGGCCACTCCCTCGCGGATTGAGAGGGAGGTAGGATGCCCAGATCGTACACGGCCGAAGCCGATTGTACTCTACTCGCTACGCACCGAGTAGGTGTTGCCCGAATACTCCAGATTCCGAGGCCTTACGCTTGAAAAATGTAGAAGGCCGAACCCTAGGCCTCTACATTTAACTTCTGCCGAGTCTTGGCAAGCACCATTCCCCTGCTCGGGCGTCGAACCACTGTTCCTCAGCAGTGAATTCAACTCCGGGGAATGGCCGCGGCCCAACGTCCGCGGTCACTCAGACAACACACTTTGAATATGTTCATTTGGTATATTTAACCCACCATCCTCGGTCGGCAGACTTGAGAAAAATATTTACTCCGGCAAAGAGTTGAACCTCAAACCTGGCGGTCGCCGACCGGTCCGCTAACTCATTACGCTACAGAGCTATGGTGGCGGGGAGCTGCGCGCTATTGATACTTTAGCCACTGTTGTCCCGCAGAGCGCAGCACCGTTGGCTCCGAGAGATGGCGCTAGTGGTCAACGGCGTTTTCTGGCTCGCGCTGCTGCTATACATACAGCAAGTTAGTCTAGTCTCCGGGCGAGTCCCCTCCGCACGTGCGCGAAGATGTTGATCTAAGGCCACCAATCGGGCATGTTTGAAGGTATCGACACATATGTTTCTTACTGAATGGTGAGGAAGGAAAGTGTTGTGAATAACAAGTATTTTATGTCTGATCAGAAACCAAAATTTCCAAGTTCCAAGTGTGTGAATGTTCTCAAGACAGAAGTACTTGTTTTACTGACAGAATCCTGTTGACTCCTGAAAGGCATACTCTTTTTAACTAGAAAATTCAACACTCTCACAACACTTCGCTTCCTAACCATTCAGTAAGAAACATTTGTGTCGATCACTTCAAATATGCCCGACTGGTGGCCTTAGATCAACATCTTCGCGCACGTGCGGAGGGGACTCGCCCGGAGAGTAGACTAACTTGCTGTATGTATAGCAGCAGCGCGAGCCAGAAAACGCCGTTGACCACTAGCGCCATCTCTCGGAGCCAACGGTGCTGCGCTCTGCGGGACAACAGTGGCTAAAGTATCAATAGCGCGCAGCTCCCCGCCACCATAGCTCTGTAGCGTAATGAGTTAGCGGACCGGTCGGCGACCGCCAGGTTTGAGGTTCAACTCTTTGCCGGAGTAAATATTTTTCTCAAGTCTGCCGACCGAGGATGGTGGGTTAAATATACCAAATGAACGTGTTCAAAGTGTGTTGTCTGAGTGACCGCGGACGTTGGGCCGCGGCCATTCCCCGGAGTTGAATTCACTGCTGAGGAACAGTGGTTCGACGCCCGAGCAGGGGAATGGTGCTTGCCAAGACTCGGCAGAAGTTAAATGTAGAGGCCTAGGGTTCGGCCTTCTACATTTTTCAAGCGTAAGGCCTCGGAATCTGGAGTATTCGGGCAACACCTACTCGGTGCGTAGCGAGTAGAGTACAATCGGCTTCGGCCGTGTACGATCTGGGCATCCTACCTCCCTCTCAATCCGCGAGGGAGTGGCCTTAGGGTCACAGACCAACTGGCTGGTCGAAGGGGGCTGACTCCTGAAATCTGGTCAGCGGAAGGGGCGATGTTGGCCGTTGCGGAAGCCTGCCTACCAAGGTGGCTGCGTCGTGCCTGTGTCTTAGCGGCGGTCAACTCCTGGTACACCGGTTCCCATCCGAACACCGAAGTTAAGCAGGAACGGTTCCGGACGGAAGTCTGGGACGAGGTAGGACCCACCCATTTTTGCCGTTTTTTGTTGTTGTATTTTTTATTTGCAGGGTCTGAATCTTGAGGATTCAATACACTTTTGAATTTAAAAAAAATTATTGAAATGAAACGCTTTCTACCAATTAATAGAGAAAAGAGGAAAACCGCGAAAAAACAAATTCGACCAATAGTGCATGAGTGTAACGAGCTCGTCACTTTAAAAAAAATCAAAACTTTTCATCATTTGAATTCACCTGGACAGTTGTGGACATTTCGTGAACCTCCCTTCCCCTCTAAGTGTCTACGTGGTATCTGAACAGCCTCAAAGAACGAGCCTGTCCTAGAACGGTAAAGCGTTCTCCATGCCTGCAGAGGGGGTGGCCTCACAACACGCGGGGCTCCTCCCTGCCCAGTGTGTCCCCCACCACCGCGTGGGAAGTCACTTCGTATCTTCTCACTTCCGGTCGGAACACCCGACTCTCGTATCTCTGCTGCATTTTGTATCCCCCCACAATCGACTCACGGTGACGAATGGGTCATGTGGGACGCGGAAACAAACGCGAAACTTATTTGATCGCATAACTACAGCCTCCGTGTTGGTTCGGACGCGATGTGAGAGCGATCGTCATGAGAGCGTGCCCAGCTGTCGCAGAAGCATATGCGGAGTAATCGTGTGCTGCCACTGCCCACCTACCGCACCGCACCGCACAGCGACACCGAGCGCACAGTGCTGTGTCATAACCGCAGTGCGCTTGTTCTTTTTACAGCAAACGCAGCTAATTTTCAGAGTTTGCAAATCTGAATCTTACCGTCAAGGATTCAAGCCTGGACCCATAGTTTGGCGAGAGGTGTAATTTTGGGTGCCTACCTACTCGGCGTCAGGTTTTCATTATCGATTATGTGCGTCAAGATACACCCTTTTCGCGACAAGTCGGTCTGCGACTTACAAAAGGAGGAAATTCGGCGGTACTTTCCGAACGACGCATCAACGCCAATAGTATGCTGATAAACAAAATCAGGTCCGGAAAATTCCTCCAAAGATTCTTGTATTGGGACGTTACAATGAAATCGCACTTTTTTCTTTTAAATAAGAGGGTTTACAGTATTTACTTCTTTATTTTTCTTACTCACATCACATAGAAACATACATTTAGCAGAGAACAACATTTTTCGAATGTTTATACAATAATAATCATATAATTCATTCTACAGTTATTTTTTTTCGAAACATGAACTTTTAAATTTAACTTAAATGTAATATTATTGTTATTCTCTTCAAATATCTTTTTTTCACAACAAAGCAACAATTCAGAAAGAGTGAAACCATATGTGCAAGTTAATGAAATGGTAATATCCCAAAAAGGGCCCTAATGAAATCTGTACAGCACTTAACAGATTGTTTACAGGTTTTTGTCTTATTATTTTCTCTGGTTGGTCTGGCGGGAGCGGACACTGGTGGGGCCGAAGCTATTTCTTCAATATCGCTCTTACACAAATGTAGAAAAAAAGAGATATTACTAGAATGAGGAAAAAAACAGGACCATGCGGGCAGAGCTAATGCAGATCTTGGAAGTAAGGAGACCCATTATTCCATGATAATTTCTAACACCCCGCCAGCCAAATGGAATCCACCCCGCACAGACATTAAGTCGGGCACACTCCTCGTTCTAAAGACACTCACAACATGCCTTCCTCTATAATAACTAGATACAAATACAGAACTGTACAAAGGAGCAGTTTAAATGACATTATCTAGCGAACTTGAACAGACTGTCGATTGTTTGGAAGATAAAAAGAGGGCGAAAGAAGGGAGGAGGTACTACGGCACAGTGTTTTAACACGAACCTTAGTTTTTGTTTAGTAGTAGAAACAAAAATTACTCACGATGCTAGTGGCCCTCCAAGAAATAAATACAGCAAATAATATATAAAAATATTAACCAAGAGCTATAATGGATTGTGCAATGTTATATGGAATGATGTTCAAAAATATATATATATATATGTAATCAGACATGTATTTTCAAAATATATTTCAAGCTGAAACACTCAATAAACACTGTACAGAACGAGGTTTCTGTCAGCCAAGGGCGGAAGGCCAAGCCCGACCAAGCCTCGCTACATAAATGCAATAAAGTTGTGCCCTCTGTGTGCACGGGGCGACCGACTCACTGTCCTGCCCATACTAACGTAGCACCACGATCTCCACCCAGGGGCCGAGCACCATTCAAATCAAAATGCTTCCGATCAAGTAACAGAAACGTAACAATGATAAATACAATTTCACAACTTAAATTCAAATTAAAAGGAAAATAAAACGACGATCAAATCTGCCAGATTTGTACTCAAAACGCAGGTGAAAAGCAATATGTATGTGCACAGTCTTACACATAAGGCAGAACCGAAAACGACGACTAGAGGGCTTTCGAACTTGTAAGTGGCTCAGCGAAAATTGAAAATTGGGTTTCAGCATGAAATACACAAATCGGCAGTTTAGCAATGTGCTCGACTAGCAAATATTCTTTTGGCGTTACAACAGAACGGTCTAGCAGCTTGAAGCTTAAAATTTCGTGCGTTTTGAGGATTTAGAAAACTCCCCGAAATAAATGTGTCGACCGGAGCCTTACTTTGCCGATGGGGAAGGAAATCCGGAGATGCTTGCCATCAAATACACCGAACGTTCAACGAATTACTTACAAAAGAAAACTGCACATTGACCTTGTCTGCACTCAAATAAGGGAACCCAACAAAATTTATAAAAAAACAACAATAACAACACCAAGCCAGTACATTTTTAACTTTGAACATTGCCATAGAAGGAAACAGGAAAGTCTTCACCCGAAGGGAGTAAAAAGACCACAATCAAGTAAACAAGATTTTCCGATTCAATCAACTTGATCAACACGTGCAAAGCCCGTGTCACATGAAAAACAAGGATAGAGAGATTGGGTAGACCGGAAAGGACTTGCCCATTTGACTAGATCCACAATAGTAAGACTTAGGTACTAGCTCTAGGATAACATAAGAAGGATATCCTCTCATCACGAAGCCGCAAAAGAAACATGAAAAATGATTTAAAATATTTTCTATGCGTTACAATAGCAACAAAATAAAACTTACTACTATGTACATTGATTGGACAAAACCTTTTGTGAATTGTACGTATAAATGACATCATTTACCTTCGGAAACCTATAGAGACCCAGTTCGTAGCTAACTACAACAAGTGCTTTGCCTTGCACGAGCACAAGGTGGCAGGCGGATCACTTATTCATACAGCTCAATCACATCGTTCAGATTATGGCAATTGTGTGGTACTAGGTACAAAATGGAGGAGGATGTGATAACTCAGTGATTGTGAAAATGAGCTACCAACAAAGTGACGTAATAGGGGGAGGGGGGGGGGGACACAAAACGAAAAATACGGCGGCGAGAATTCATAACACGGTGAAAAAACGTTGGACGACACGACGTCAACCCGAAGTTGTTGAACGTCGGGTGGACGTCGAAGCGACCACGACGACTCGCACGGCGCTAACTGAACACGCATTGGCACTTCACTCCCTTGCGGTAACTACCAACCGAACAAAACTGTACAACACTAGTGTTCCTCACATGTCGACTAGAAAAAGAGACCAGTTCGGTTGGACCTCAGTCGGCGGAACACTAGATTTGACACGGAAAGAAGAGTGGCAGTTTTCAAACAAAATCTTTCTCAATTATAAATTAATTGTAATATTTAATAATTAGAATAATGGCTTTTCGCTTTCTATGAAATTTACAATTTGTTTCTTTTCAATAAATACAATCCAAGAGATATAACGCGCCGCGGCCGCCTGATAAACGACGCAGCGATCAATTCTTTCTTTTTTTTTAAACAAACAAAAAACTTCGTTTAGCATACAGAGAGAAACTAGAATTATCAAATGTTGGCAAACTGACTGTTTGCTCTGCGACTGTCGTCTGACTGTCGTACTGTCGTCCCCGCCAGCCTGGGCCAACCTATGGGCCAAAGCCAGAGTCGGCCGACTTGGTCCGAAACTCACATGTATTTTATTGCACATAGTTAAACGAAAAGAAAATGATAAGGTGTCCAAGCGGGAAGGTTCTTCAAGACACTAAAAAAGACACTTATGTACACCGTTGAACAAAATGAATAGAGAACGAAAGACGAGAACCGCAAAGAAGCGGTCCAAAATTTATTTATACATATATATGTGGCTTTCCAAACCTCTGAAAAAAGTTCGCTCTCTACTCGGTTGTGGGAGAAACCGCATTGCTATTTGGCCCTTTCGGGCCGGGGGAAGGAGAGCGGAAACAAAACAAAAGGGGGATTAAGGGGTGGGGAGCCGTTCCCGGAACCCTTACATGGCATGATAATGATGGTCGAAAAGTCTTTTCTAACACAAAACACAACTCAGTAGAGACCACATCCACGGAGGTTGTTGGCTATGATGACGTCCGTGACGGCGTCGAACACGAACTGGATGTTGTTGGTATCCGTGGCGCACGTCATGTGGCAGTAAATCTCCTTCGTCGTCGACTTGTTCTTGGCCTCAAACTGCGCCTGGATGTAGGCGGCCGCCTCGCCGTACTCCTGAGCCCCTGTGGACAGCAATTCCAAAACCGTCAGCGAACCATTTTCACGCCATTTCCTCATTAACAGTGGTTTTGAAACACCTTATCTCCACAAAGACTTCAAGAGCCTTCCAAGCTACCGCCCCCGAGTCTGCCTATAGGACAAGCCCGTTCGGCGAAAGGTGTTGGCCAGCCCAGCCGAGCCGCCAAGCCCAGCTCTAGCCCAGCCCAGCGGGCCGAAAGTGATACAGCAGCCACCCACCAGAGGGAGGCACCATGCGGCACGCTGCCGCCCAGGGCCCGCCCAGAGCCCGCCCCGTTTAGAAATCGCTATTGGGGCGGCACGCTGGAACCAGCCCTCCCGATCCTGTCGATAATTTTCCAGACAGGTTTCTGGCTATGATTTCATGGATGTCCCCCTTTAAGTTAGGCGTCCTTTATGTGCGGCGCATTTCATAAATGTAATCACAAAATATATCCCTCGAGAGGACATGGCGAACCCTGGGAAGTGTCTTACCTCCGTACTCCTGAAAGCAAATGGTCAGCGGCGATTTCTTGATTTTCTCCTCGAACAAGTCTTTTTTGTTGAGGAAGAGAATGATTGAAGTGTCGGTGAACCATTTGTTGTTGCAAATACTATCAAACAGTTTCAAACTCTCCTGCATCCGGTTCTGTAACAGACGAGAAAAACAAGAAGATTTAGTCAAGGCTTGGCATGTGTCACGTGGTACCGCGACTGGAGGGGCGGGGCGTCCTGTACGCGAGCCGCGGCCTTGATACCCGCCTCCCCCTCGGCGGCCCTCGGCGGCCCTCGGCGGCCCTCGGCGGCCCTCGGCGGCCCTCTGCGGCCCTCGCCAGCCCCCGCCGCACCCGGCCGCCACGGCATCCGCTCCCTGTCATTCCCAGCTCCCTGGAATCTTATTTCCAGCGCGAATCGAAGAGCGAATAAGGCACCCGTTGACTCCGCGGTGGAGAGGGTAGGGGGCTGCCGTCAGCACCCGCCACACAGGGGATGGACGGCAGAGTGCGGTGGAAAAGCCGATCCCTCCCCGCCCCGCCCCGCTACTCTGCGGTTACCTGCGGTACCCCTGGCGCCCTTACCCCTCACAACACGAACTGGGGCACGTACCACATTAAATCGTAAACACGCCAAGCGAGCTTCCTATCCGCAATCTGCTGGAGCATTCCGCGGGCTGTGCAGCGCGCAGGAGCTTCGTGCCCCGCACTGCGGCCGCCCCGCCACGCCCCGCCACGCCCCGCCACGCCCCGCCGTCACGACGCTCACGCGCGGGTTCACGCGGTAGCGCTGCGGTGAGGTGTCGGTCCAGAACCTTCCTCCGAACGCCCCTCCCCTCTGGGATGCCATTAGGCACGGCCATGTCCTTCGCCAGGTGGAGGATGCCTCGCCGCCTCGCCCACAACTCGCATGTCGTCTCGCTCGCTCTATCTTTCCTCTCTCCGCTCCCATCTCCATGTTTCTGGCGAACAGATTGTGGTAACCATGACAACGGCCCGGAGTGAGGTGGGAAAGGGAGGTGGCTGGCTGGCCGGGCCGGGCCGTGGGGCCCACTGCGGGGCGGGGCCAGGCGGGGCGCGGGGGGAGGGCAGGGCAGGGCGGGCGCGGTCGATATCACAAACGAGGGCCACGGGTGAGGCGGGGGTAGGGCGGGGGCGGGGGCGGACGCACGGCGCGGAGGGGGCTCTCCACCCCGACCGCCCCCGCGGCCGCCCCTGGCCCCAACCCCAGCCCTGCCCATCCCGAGTTGCCTACCCTCGTGGCCTCCGTGAAGCGCCCGGCGCAAAGTTTGCACGGTAGGCGAAACGCAGCGCGCAGGGAGGCAGCAGCAGCAGCAGCAGCAGCAGCAGCAGCAGCAGCAGCAGCAGCAGCACCAGCACCAGCAGCACCAGCAGCAGCAGCAGCAGCAGCAGCACCAGCAGCA
Source organism: Odontothrips loti (assembly GCA_038380765.1). NCBI lineage: Eukaryota > Metazoa > Arthropoda > Insecta > Thysanoptera > Thripidae > Odontothrips > Odontothrips loti. The sequence continues at coordinate 18,435,686 of CM076244.1, read as the reverse complement.
GCAGCAGCAGCACAGCAGCAGCAGCAGCAGCAGCACCAGCAGCAGCCTGGAGAAGGAGGTGAGGTGGGGGAGTGCGCCTCCTGCTCAGCCGCCCCCGGCCTGTTGGACGCCCCGGGGTAGGCAGGCCCGCAAGGCATCGGTACCGAGCGGGTTGCCGATGCGCGGACCGCAGGCGCTGTGCTGACTGCGGTGCCCGCCGCTGCCCGCCCCGCTCCGCCCCGCCCTGCATCCCAGCCCACGGGCCCCGGCCACCCCCGGGGGAGGGGCGGCCGGCGCTATATCATATTGCAACAAGTACACACACTTGGCAGACGCAACTACATCATCAGCAGCGGCTCATTATCGTGGAAATTGAAAGGGAAACGGGTTAACAGGCGACTCGGCTCGGCGCCGGGGAACACGGAAGCTCGGCTCCGGCGCCGGTGCGCCGTGCGCCCGGAGTGTGCGCCATATGATCACGGGCAACTCTTCTTCTTCTGATCATTTTCGGCCCATTCCGTCTCGCTCACCGTGGCCCCGCCCTGCCCCGCCCTGCCCCGCCCTGCCCTGCCCTGCTCCGCGCTGCCCCGCCCTCGCCCTGCCCCGCCGCACGCGACCGGAAGTGCCGGCGACGGGGCGGCCGGCTAACTGGATAATCGCTGCTGAATTCCCGGAAAACAGTCTGCCCTTCCCTGCAGTAATAAACTGCTGCTGGCGTGCAGCGGCAGCCGGCAGCGCAGAGCTCATTAGCCTAGCCGAGTGCACCATTTCCAAATAAAATAAAACATGTATCTCTTTTGCGGTATTTACAATGCAGACTCCTTATGGTGTGATAGTCGTCGTGTGGCCGTGTGTCATCGATAAAATTATGCAGCGTACAGGCGGGATTCGTAAACGAAACGGTTGGGAGGGAGGGGGGGGGGGAATGGTCTGACTTGCATCCGGGACTATACGGTACAACAGCCGGGCAGCACGAACGCGTACGGTTGGTGGCGTGCGACGAGTACCTGGCGTGCTGCAGGGGTGTTTTCCCTCTCAAACAGAGGGGAGGGAAAAGTGTACGCGGGCAAAAGTCGTCTTGCGATCTCTATCGCCGTCCCCGCTCACGTCGCAGACGCCTGCGCCTGTGTCCTCATGTTTCCGACGACGTCTGCGGTGCATCTACGTGTTAACTCGCAAGGAAGCGTTTGTTTGCACGTGGTTTGCATACGTGGGATTTCTCTTCGGCCGGCTGCAAAGCAACAGACTGAAGTTCTGCACGGGCTCTCCCCCCCCCCCCCCCCCCCCCCCCCACCTGCCGGATAGGGGACCCGCGATAACAGCGTCGACGTGAAGTGGTCAGTGGCGCGTTGCCCAGACTGGTTGAACTATCGACCTGCGTGTCGAGTGGCGACCAAACAGCCGTGTGTGCCCTCACAGGGCCACCGGCGTAGAAACAATTACCCCTCGATCAATACCAAATTTCCCCGGCCCCCTTTTTAATTCTTATCAATCCCAATTTAGACTCCGGTTACGAAGAGTTTAAAGTGTGAACTTGCGCTGGTTTCTTTTTTAAGTTTCCTTTCTACGCGTTTCGTTTCCCCTCGTGATTTCTTTCTCAGACGTGTCGTGCGAGCCCCTTTTCCTCCCTGCCCCCGAACTCAAGCGCCAACAGTCAAGATAAGGCTTGGGGGAGAGGGTGGGAGGGGCCACAACGTAACGTTGCCCCTCGAAAAGTACCATTATACACAAGGAGGGGAAAATACGCAGTGCCCGGTTAGAGCCCGCAGGTGCTGTAAACAGAATAGGATTCCAGGCCAGGGGTTATTTGTGTGTGAGTTTTATTTTCTTCTCAGAAATAAGGCCACTGCGTACCGTTTTCTTATTCATGTGGCTGCTTCGCAATTCTTCGCTGCTCTACTCACCGTGGTTTCGTCTTCGTGTAGGACTTGGTCGTACTCTGACATGGCCACGCAGAAGATGATGGCGGTTACATCCTCGAAGCAGTGGATCCATTTTTTCCTTTCTGACCGTTGCCCTCCGACGTCGAACAATCTGGAGAATGCAAAGTGATCGTGAATAAAGGCAAGAAAACTTAGAACTGAATTTCTGATACAGTCGCCAACTTGCACAGGCAGGAGTCCATTGTGGGCCCACGCGGGGAAAAGTACTCAAAAGGAAAATAAAGAAGACGGGGACGGTGTGGGTAGAATGGCGAGCCAGCAGCGAAAGGACGGAGGGCGATGTGGGAAAAACAGAGGGCCTGCTGGGTATTCATTGCGGGGAACAACACAAATGCCGAGGAGATTTGAGATAAGTTGGTACCCCTGCCTGCCGGCGTTTTGCGCGCGCAATCTGTCCGCAGCCACGAGCTCCGACTCGCTCTAGAAGGAAAAGCAACCCCTGTGCTGTCCCCACTGGTCCCCACCCCGTCCATTGTTTGTGAGCCTCGCCCCGTTGGACTCGTTCACGCTCCGGGTGACATGGAGCGATCTGCCCCGGGCGCCCGCAAACAACTGCAGTCCGCCGAGCAGTCCTTACAAGCCCATTTACTTCAGTACCAAATCACATACTCACTTGAAATTTAAGTTTTTAAAGGAGAAGTGGACTTCTACAATGCCGGTGGTCTTCACTCTTGTACGTAATATGTCCTGTTCTGTAGGCTGATAGTCTTTCGCTCCCAATCGATCCAAGTCGTCCAGGAAACTGCAAGCACACAAAGTCTTGCTGAGTATCAAGCAAGCAGAGGAAGAGGGGAGAGGGTGAAATGAGGAGGGCCGCGAGCCCTTGGAGGGTAAACGGGGAAACATAATGAAAGAACGCAACCAATACAGTAAAACAAAAAAAATTAAAAAAAAATCAGGAAAGAGTCTATCGACAGAGCAATAAAGGCTCTTACATAAGAACGTCCTCGATATTGTTAAAACGCAAACATAGTGAGCAAAAATGACGCCAACTGGGTAGACAACCACGACTTCTGCTTGCATGCATGCCGTGCGGGCTGGCCTACCCTGGCGATCACAGGTGCTCGGCGTCGCCGGTCGTGCCGTGCGCGGCTTCAGGTAAGAGGACGTACTCAATGGAAGACGCCTAAAATGATACTGAACAGAAACGACGACCCTTTGTCTACGAATCTGAAGCGCCTTTGAAGCTATTTAGAACATGTATTTAACACATTTCTGAGCGCTATAATTTCAGCAAATTTCAGACTACCACTGGTGCTACCGGCTATACTCCAGGAATGATGAGCAAAGTAATGAAGAATGTGAGATCTCCCCCGCCCCCTCCCTCCCTCTCTCTTTTTCCTTGTGAAAGAACCCCTTCTCCACGAGTCCCCATTCAAAGCGAGAAATGATTTCATGCATAAATGATAGCCATTGCGGAAGTGATGCTGCAGACGTTGCGGGGTGGCTGGCTGCGTGCTGAGAGGAGTCTAGGCCAAACAACGTGATGCAGAAAAAACTTCAACATTAGAGATTGGCGTTTTCCAAACACCGTTCTACTGTCGAGACATTTTATTTAGAAAGTACTTAAATGAGGATTGAAGTATCAAAAGATGTAGATTTCTAGGGCAGTTACAAGTATTTGCTTATAATAATTTAATTAATTTGAATCTGACTATACTACTTGAGATAGTTAAATAAAATAGATTCTTCTGTTTTTATCAGTATTGCGGCCTTGGATTTTTCAGTTCAATGAGAGTATTCTTCATCTTCGAACAGACTTATCCCGCGCTGAGGAAGCTCAGGGTGCTCACACTTTCAGCTGAGATTTAAAACTGATTTAATTTTTAACCACATCTAACCAGTCAGCTGTATAATTAATGTTTGTTTATGTAAACCGATCAATCTTGTTCTAGTAAACCGTTTCGGTTGCGGCAAGGCAAAAGACTGGCAGGACGAATCAAAGGAAAGAGCAGCGTTAAGAGCCGGCCCGGGCCAGCCACAGGAGGAAACTAGAGCATGTTCGATGGTTCAGAGTTAAGAGAGATAGAAGTCATAAGTACTCAAATTGCGGACCAAATAAAAGTTTCTGAGAACAGCACAGTAGTTGATAGGTGAGCACCTCAGTATGCATTGCTGGACATTTCCAAAAGGGAGAGCGGATGAAAGCTCGTCTGAAAGGGAATAAAATTAACAGGCAAACAATTCGGCACTGTCGTTCCGCTCCACTACGCTGTGGCCTTCACTCACTCTCATTCAACTCTCTCTCTCTCTCTCTCTCTCTCTCTCTCTCTCTCTCTCTCTCTCTCTCTCTCTCTCTCTCTCTCTCTCTCTCTCTCTCTCTCCCTCTCTCTCTGCGCCCGTTACGGGTCGCCCTCCTGCCTCATCGCGCACAGTCGGCAATAGGCCGTGCTGCTGCTGAGAGTAACAACTACCGACGGGGTCGAACCAGGGATCCTGCCGACACCACCGCCAGGCACGGAGTCACACAAAAATAAACGTCCGACCCCGTCAGTGCTATCTCCATCGCCAGATATACACGGGACAAGCGCGCCCTCCCGCCCTTCCATGCCGAGCGCCAAACTACGCAAAAATCGATGCTAATAGAGGCGGCTGTGTCTGGTGGGGCGCGGTGGGGCGGCGGGGCCCGTCCCGGAGGTTGCCTGCTGTCCGTCCGTCTGACTGGAGCTGACTGAGCAAGGGGTCAGCGAACCAATATCCACACCGCCGTGCGATTGCAGGTGTTTCCGCATCGAATATAGAGCCGCGCGGCGCCAAGGGAGGACAATGTCCTCGCGCCCGGACCTGCCCGGAGGTGCCCGGGGCCCGGGGCTACCCTTGTGTGGGAACGCGGAAGTCGGCTGCAGTCAGCGAGATGGCTGCCTTCGATCTGTGCTGGGGGGATTTCCTATCTGCCCGCGACAACGGTCATTCCAGCACCGGGAATAACAGGGAGCGTAGTGCCCGCAGCCAAGGGGTGGGGGGGGGGGGGGGGGTCGCTCCAGCGCCAACGCCCTTCCGGTATTCAACGCTGGGAAATGACAACATTGTAGTTTGAAAGGTGCAACGGTCATTGCAGATTCAAAACGCAATGAAATGCGGCGGCTATGGTCACACTGGCACAAGAATTTGGTGTGGCTTTCTGTGAAGCGAGCCGTCTGTCCGGCCCCGACACGTCCAGCGAGCGTCATGGGCTGTGGGCTCAGGTGAGGAGCTACGCTGGAGCTACGGCACACGTGCGAAGTCTAAGGAGCCGGCCGACGGCCAGCCCCTGACGCCCGCCGGCCGCTGTCGGCGATGTCTTTCGATTCGTCCTCGGCACTTGCATTTAGGGTGATATTTGGAGGACAAACGAACGACGAGTATAGTTCAACCGCACCCAGAACCACGGAAATTATCACCGCACCACCACCACTGATCAGAGACTGCTCTCACGCAAAAATTCCGAACAACAACAAAATAACACAAAAAACGACGAATTACCGAGAGCAGGCACCATAATCAATTCCGCGTCAAGATATAAAAATAGGTACTGGTAACAGTTTCCACTAAACAAAAATGTGACTGCTATCGGTAATTTACTACGATATAGTACAAAAAACACAGAAAGACAGAACTCCGGAGAAGTAAGGGACCGGAGTGTTTGGACAGAACAGGAAACATGCGGACGACACACTAACACACAGGACGGCACACACACACATTTTCCTAACTACTTGCGCGGTCGCAATGCGCGTTGTGTTCGCGAGGCGCAGTATATTCGCAGTGCGCGTTGGGTTCGCTTGCGCTTTGTTTTCGCTCGCGCTTTGTTTTCGCTTGCGCTTCGTTTTCGCTCGCGCTGTGTTTTCGCTTGCGCTTTGTTTTCGCTTGCGCTTTGTTTTCGCTCGCGCTGTGTTTTCGCTTGCGCGATTTTTCCGCTTGCGCTTGTTTTCGCTCGCGCTTTGTTTTCGCTTGCGCTATGTTTTCGCTCGCGCTTTGTTTTCGCTTGCGCTATGTTTTCGCTCGCGCTGGGTGCTCGCTTGCGCTGGGTGATCGCTTGCGCTTTGGTTTCGCTTGCGCTGTGTTCGCCTGCGCTTTGTGTCCGCTTGCGCGTTTCGCCAGCGCGTCGCATGCGCAGGAAGGACAAAGATATGCAACAATTTTACAAAACACACACATATAGACTAACTACTTCAATCACCTACGAAAGGACAGGCTACGGAAGACATCCAAAGTGCCGTATCTACCGGACCCAAAGACATCCCATAACTCCCACACGACAACGACCGTCTCGTGCCAGTGTGACTTTCGCCTCGGTCCGGCCATCGTCTGCACCACAGCGTCGCTCAAGTGTGAGCGAACTCCGAGTGGCTTCCGACGAACACCTCCCCGTTGATGCGTGCTGGCAGACCTGCGGCGGGTCTCTTTACCTGCATTCCATGCCGTCTCTGCGAGCACTTTGCTAATTACCCAGCAGTGCGGCGTGGCGCGGGGCCCTTCGATATGATCCCCCGGCAGCCCGGCAGGCAGCCCGGCAGGCAGCCCGGCAGGCAGCCCGGCAGGCAGCCCGGCAGGCAGCCCGGCAGGCAGCCCGGCAGGCAGCCCGGCAGGCAGCCCGGCAGGCAGCCGCCCACAGCCGCCCCTCCGCTCCAATCCCGGCACCGTAATTAGTTGTGAGTGGTGGCGGCCGTGGCGGCCGGGCGCCACACGCGGCGCTACGCGGCGCCGCACGCGGCCACGCCCCTGCCGCACGCCCAAAGGACGGCCACAAGGGCGCATGCGCGCGCGTGTTTCGTATTTTCGAAAGGGTCGCTTCGGTTACACGATTAGCATGTCGCCCGTCAGACTACGTGCCTGGAAATGGATCCAGCCGTTGCCGACGCTGACGGACAGGCGTCGCAGAGCGACACATTTCGCAGTGGGCGCGCGCCCAGTGCACCCCGCGGGCACAGGCCCGGCCCGGTGCCGACAGGGCTGCCAAGCGGACGGGTATGCTTCGAATAATCGATACCTTGGCTCTAGGCGTGACTTGAAATCGCCATGAAACGCCGCCGGCGTACTGTCAAGGCTCGGACCGGGGGATGGGGAGCACCGCCAGTGCGTCTTCCTTGACTAATTATTGTGCAGAGCCTTATTTAGCCTCTCGGCTTCGGAGGGCTCTAGACCCTCTGACCCTGTTACGTCAATCATCCACCCCCGCCCCCGTCCGGTGGCACTCGCTGGCACCCGAAGGCACCTTGCCCTTACCGGCACGCCAACACGACCCCCTCGGAACCTTAATCTCAGCTCAGAGCAGCAGCGGTCACACAGGGAACTAAAATAAGAAAGAAAAATAAACCATGCACACATCCAATTGTTCATTATTCCACAAATGTCCTATCCGCCACACACACACACACACACACACACACACACACACACACACGCACACACACACACACACACGCACGCACAACAAGGCAACACGTATAGAATGTCCACTGTACGGAACATCGAATTTCCAGTCCTCTTTTGGTAAGACCCATTGACCTCCTTGGTTGACTCTTGCCTCCTACATAATGCAACATCATCATCATTACGACTGTAAACCCTTATAGTATCACGATGCCATCTTGATAAGCCCCCGCTTATCGGCCGTTCCTGACCTGCTTTCTTTCTCTGCTATTGCGGTCACACTTCCTTGCTTTTACTCGCGGTCACGAAATGACTTAGCGGGGACGTAGCGGAATTAAATGTGCTAAAGCTGGGATGCTTTCAGCGCTGAGGAACTGACCGAAGCATATGCCGAAAGCAGCCTTTTGGGAGAGCGTTGTGAATTGTTAAAAACGAAATCCAGAATAACTTTTCAGTGAATTAAAAAGATCGACGCATGCGTAGTCAAACATGTCAGTTACGGCAGTACATGGTTGTGTCCATGAATCTCATCGCCAACGAAATTCTGCTTGAGAGACACACAGACACTCACTACTTAGCGGAGTCGTTGAGCTGGTACTCGTTCGACCGCTGGAAGCACTGCTGCATTCCACTATCACTCCAGAGGCGCTTCATTGCTGCTAGAAGTTCCTCGCTAAACGCCTCCGTGTCCTCCATTCTTTGGATGACGTCGAACACCATCTTGGCGTCCGTCTGCAACATGAGAGAGCAACAGAAATGCATTAGAAAACGACCGCGTGGAGTGCATTCGCTTCGCCACTTCTTTGGAATTTATTGAAATCAAATCGGGGACCGAAAATCGCGGGGTGGCGAAAAATTCTAGCCATCTCGGTTTTCTTGGGTAGTGCAGTCGATCGGTGGCGATATGCGGCAGGCGACAGCTGCCCGGGGGGGGGGGGGGGGGGGCTGTGCGGCTGTGTGGCTGCGTGCCGCTGCGTGGGCGCTGGCCAAAGTCAAGGTCTGCTGCCTCTCTATTTACGAAGCGCGTTTTACTGCATTCTCCTGTTCTTTACGACTGACTTCTGCGCTTGGTCAGAACGTTGGAGGCTGCGAGCGTTGGAGGTGCGGCGGGGAGGGGGTGGGAGGGGGTATCAGGCAGGAACCTTGAGGGGAACTAGGAAAGGCGGCGGCGAGGGTGTTACATGAACTGGAAAGGGGGTTGGGGAGGGTGCCGGGAGGTAACGGGTCTCATTTACCTCTGGAGGGTAGCTTGTCTTTGGAGAGCCAAAACACTAAAGGGAGGCGCCGTGAGGCGCGGACATTAGGTCAGGAGGGTCACCCCGGCCCTGACCCCGGGCTGGGCCCCGCCACGGGCCGTTGTGAGGGCTGAATAAAGCCAGGGCTCCGTACAGCTCAGCTCGGCCCCGCCCTGCCAGCCGTGGGTTCAAACACTGGCGGGGGATGGCACTTTCTATGGGCATGTCGTTCGCCCCCCCCCCTCTTCCCCTCCCCCGGACACCTGCTTTGCACCCCGCGCGTTTGCTCCCCATCCTATTCCGGTCCGAGCCGGATCCGCCCCATTCGTGCGGCGGTGGTGGGGGGTGGGGAGTCTGCCATGCGACTGCCGGGGAGAGGTGCGAAAACTCATTTCAAACGGTCCAATCCCGTAGTTTGAGGCTAGTGCTGCTGCTGCTGCTCTTTGCTTCCTTCCCGCTCGGCCGGCCGCCAGCGGAGCGAGCGGAACCGAGCCTTGCCTGCGGCGGCGAGCGCGGTGCGCATGGCGCCTGCAGGGTAGGCAATGCGCCCGCAGGCCCGCTCGGCGGGTCTGCCTACCCCGCAGGCTGACCCCTGCTGCGGCCCGGTGCCCGGTGCGGACCGCGGAGCAGCCGCCCCGGCGGACAGCCAGCCGCGCTGGAGACCCGATCCGCCCGCAAATCACAGATTATCCTGGAGTGAGTCCTCAGATATTTCCGCCGCGCTGCAGCTGCACTCAGATCTCTCACTTTCGGGATTTGAGTCGGCGGCGGGATGCGGGGGTGGTCCCAGCCGGCCCGGCCCCGCTCCGCCCGGCCCTGCCCCTCTCCAGTCCTTGGTTATCACTTCAGCCTCCAGCCCCCCCCCCCCCCCCCCCCGCCCTACTCGGCTCGCCCTCGCACAATGACCTTGCCCCGACCGCCAGTCTAAACGAAAAGGAAAGAGGGCGAACGAAAAAGGCCAGGGGTGAGTGGCATGTGAAGAGTGCGGTGGTGGCGGGGGAGGGGGGCGGGGGGGCGGGGGGGATGGCACAGGGAATGGTCAGAGGAGACAGACAGGGTGGGCCGGAGGGAGGGCCGCGCGCGAAATCAGTCCCAGAAAAACGAATCGGCAAGAAGGGGCCTCTGAAGCAGCGGCAGCCGAGTTATTGGCCCGCCATTGACAAATGACGGGTCCCGGTCGGCGATCTGAGCCCAAAGGACTTCTCTTGTGGCGGCCTGCCCTTGGAGGGTGTACCCTTGTGGGCGACAAAGGGAAACACAGTCCTGAATCGTTTGCCCCCGTGCGCCACTGGCAAACATTAAGACAGTCATTATTTGGTGTACTTTTCGATGGGGAGGGCGCGCCACTTCCGCGGCCTTCCGCTCTTTTCACTGGGGAGTGGAAGGGCTGAACGTGGGAGCAAAAAGCGCGGCCGGCAGGCGACCTGTGACCTCTGTGTCCCTGTGGGTCACCGTGGGCTGGCAAGCCCCGGGCCCGGCAACGGATGCCTGCGACGAGAAGCGGCAGTGAACGCTTTTCCAGATACGGCGGCAAAAGGGTTGACAAGAACATTTATTATTTCCTTTTCCAAACTACATTATTTTCCCTGTGACGGGGGCCTCTCTATGCTCTTCTCCATCTAACGCAGTTCACCGCATCAATTTTTTTTTGAAACGGGGGGAAAAGTGTGTTGCTAAGAAGTAACGATTAAATATGGTATGGCGGAGCCAAAGGCGTGCCCGGCCTGAGTCACAAGGTCCCGTCCCGTGCGGCCCGTCAGAACCCCGAGCAGGTGGGCCCGGAGCCACCCGGGGCGGGGAGCGTCCGGGACACACCCACCGCTGCGCCTGTAAAGGGATGATCATCATGTCTTTCTGCGGACAGGACAGGGGGATACACGCGGCCAAACCCGAACCAATCCGGCCAGACCAGACCCAGACCAGACCCGGCCCCAGCCAGCCAGCCCAGCCCCGGCACAGCCCAGCCCAGCAGCCAACGGCAGCCAACGGCAGCCAACCAGAGCCGTGCGCCACCAGATCAATACCGTGCCTTGGCCTGGCCTGGCTGGTCCCAGCCTGGCTGCCTCGGCTCGGCTCGGCTCTGCGCTCGGCTCTGCGCTCGGCTCGGCCCGGTCCTGCTCGGCTCGGCTCGGCTCTGCTGTAGCGAGGCTCTACTTGCCCCGGACTTGCCCTCCCTTCTCTCCCGCGGGCCGCACGGCCGGTGCGGTGTGGTGCTAGGCCTGGCCTGCCACAGGGCCACACAGGGCCCGCCGCTGGCCGCTGGGCTGGGCTGGGCTGGGCCCACAGCTCCATAGGCCGGGTGTTGCTGCTCGACACAGACTGGGAGGGGCCGGGCCAGGCCAGAGCCAGGCCAGAGCCAGGCCAGAGCCAGGCCAGAGCCAGGCCAGAGCCAGGCCAGCGCCAGGCCAGAGCCAGGCCAGAGCCAGGCCAGAGCCAGGCCAGAGCCAGGCCAGAGCCAGGCCAGAGCCAGGCCAGAGCCAGGCCAGAGCCAGGCCAGAGCCAGGCCAGAGCCAGGCCAGAGCCAGGCCAGAGCCAGGCCAGAGCCAGGCCAGAGCCAGGCCAGAGCCAGGCCAGAGCCAGGCCAGAGCCAGGCCAGAGCCAGAGCCAGGCCAGAGCCAGGCCAGAGCCAGGCCAGAGCCAGGCCAGAGCCAGGCCAGAGCCAGGCCAGAGCCAGGCCGCCAGGCCGCCAGGCCCGGCCGTCCAGAAGCCATACCACATTCAGCCTCACACGCCAGGGAGGATGCCTAATGGGCTGGGCTGGGCTGGACCGATGGACGCCCGGTTGATTGGACTGTACGACGATGGACGGCCTCAATTATCGGGATGCCTCGGAACATTTTTCGGAAAACAGGGGAAAAGCAAGGGAAAGACCGACCCCGTCCGGGGTAGAGTTTTCGGTAATGGGCTCGGACAGCTACTGAGTAGTGGCGTTTTCTAGACTAACAATTAAACAGAAAGCTTTGAAAATATTTTAGGGTGGAATTAATCACAACGGCACTTACCTCTCTTTCGTTGTTTGCGAAGGGAATACCTAAGTTGGGCATCGCCCTAAGAATGGCGACGAGTGACTGGATTGTGTTGCTGTAGACCACTGGCCGGTACTGTTTGAAATCTTCTGATGTGAAGCCACTTTCGTGGATAATCCTGGAAGAGAGGAGACCGTTTAGACAACCGAGTGACGAAGGCGGCGCTGGGATCGTCCTTGAAGTACGTCCAGGATCTCATCTAGCAGGGCTCTGCGAGCGCCTGGTGGGTATGCAATCCCGACTCGTGTGCACGCGTGGCTGGCGGGCTGCCTGCCCCGGGCGCGTGCAGGCGCTCGCCGCCGCTCCAGCCGAGGGGAAACTCGACCAGGAAAACGTACTTGAAGGACAACCCCAATCCGCATGTTGGCGTTCAAACATCGTGCGATCCCGTTGCAGAGTCTTACAGAATCCTACCGGCGACGCGGGGGCCGTGGTGTGGTCCACCCACTTGCCACGCCCCACCACGCTCGCGATGACGAGGTGCGGTGACACATTTTGGTTATCGGCACGTTCGTCCTCGAGCCCTTCCCCCTCCCCCCTCTCGTCATCCTCTGCAGCTCACGGGGGACCCCGGGACCCGACAGCCGCCGCGCCGTGGTCGGGCCTAGCCTGATCTCCCCCTCCCCTCCCCCCTCCCCTCCCCCCCCTCCCCGCCCCGCGCTGTCAGGCTGACACTGTCAAGCGACGCCCATCCGCGACGAACGCGCGTCCCGCCGAGAGAGGAGTGCGGGCGAAACACAATGTCCCTCCTCTCAGTCCCTGACTGTGTAACCAAACACCTCGTTTGTTTTCAAGAAGACATCGAAGCTCAGGAGGGGACTCACCTCCCCTCCCCAGCGGGGCGCCCGTGTGGCGACAACCACTGACCACTCAATCGCTCAACTCACTCGCTCACGAAGTGCTTCTCCACCTGTTGGCCTGGCAAGTGGCGGCGGCGGCCACTCATGCGACGCTGAGCCTATACCCGTTTGTCTCCCCCTGCCCTCCCTTCAGAGCCTCTCCTCCTGAGCACCCCCCGCAAACAAAGTACTTGCAGCCTGCACCGCGCGAGGCGAGGGCTGTCCCTGCAACTTGCTGAAACTCTCTCTCTCTCTCTCTCTCTCTCTCTCTCTCTCTCTCTCTCTCTCTCTCTCTCTCTCTCTCTCTCTCTCTCTCTCTCTCTCTCTCTCTCCATCTCTTCATCTATCTATCTATCTCTCAGAAAACCAAACAAATCATAATGTGATCATAATCGTGATGACTAAAATATTTAATCGATTCCACGATTCATTCACCGCATTTCGTTCAAAAGACCGACCAATCAATTTTCTAACTCAGTCTGATTTTACTTTTAACACGGGTCAGAATCGCGCGCTCCAGAATCGGCATTGCACACTACTGCTTTATTAGAGTTCAGAAAAGCCATACTTACTTCATTTGTTTCACTATAGTACTTTTCCCCGATTCACCGGCACCTGGAATCAGAACAGAAGCGACGAGTTAGTAATCCGCGCAGAATTTCATGCAGTATTTTTCCCAGTTCCGGCCGCCGCCGCGTCACCGCTCCCACGGCGCAGTCCAGCAGAGCCGGTGGAGCCTCGGCCGGCCGGTGAGTCACGGCACAGCGGCACGGAGTCACCTCATTGCGTGGCAGCGAGCCATTCGCACCTTATTGTCGCTCTCTACACCGACCAGAAAAAATATTACAATATAGGCTTACAACTTTATGATGCCCCGTAATGTTGTCGCAAAGCGAAAAACCTAGGGATCGGATCGGAGAGTGGCGAGTCAGAGTGGCGTCCTCGAAAGTGGCTCTCAGTCTGAGATGAGACGGCGCCTGGTGGGTAGGCCATCGCGGTTCCCGCATGCGCGCGTGCCGTGCGGGCTGGCCTACCCTGCCACCCGCAGGCGCTAGGCGCGTCGCCATTCATCGGATGTTCCTTTATATGGTGTCGTGTTAAGCTCGCACAGGGCCGCTAGAGATAAGAAAAGGTGGTGTGCTACGTGTGGCTGCGGCACTGAGGGAAGCCCCCCCCCCTTCCCGTGGCCCCCCGCTGCCCCCGCTGCCCCCTCGCGGACCGCACTGCCGCCTCTACCGCTCCGGGACGCAGCACGTGCAGCATCAGCACTGCAGTGCAGCCAAGCGCAGCGCAGAGGGCGGCACGTCCAGCCACGACACGACACACGACACGACCACAGCGGCAGCACGGCGGCAGCACGGCGGTTCTGATGGTAAATGAGGAAGTTGTCGGTATACCTCATTGTGATACCATATCCTAACTCATATCACGACAGCCTCTTTAAGTCCCTTTTCGCTCAAAATTGGGCGATAATTATGACTCCTTGATTCTCAGTGCACACACACACAGACACACAGACACACACACACACACACACACACACACACACACACACAGCCCTAGGGCCCGTCACGTCGCGATCCGCGAGGAGATGAGGGGAGAGGGGAGGGGAGGGTGGGCCGATGCGGTTCGGCCTCATGGCTTCGGCTGCTGACCGCAGCCACCAGGGAGTGTGCGGCCGCAGTGTGGTGAGGGGGGCTCGTGCCCCTTAACAAGCCTCCATAATTGTTATTACGTTATCGGGGGGCCCATTGAGGCCATGCTCATGGGGCTGCACGTCACGACGACATTTCCCTCTTGCCGGCTCGTTGTGTTACTTCTTTTTTGTTTATTTTTTATTTTTATTTTGCAGCGCGCCGCGCATGAAGAGAGGCATTAGGCAAGAGATCGATGGGGCGTGATGGCATGGCATGTCCGCGGCGGCCGAAACACCGCCGGCGGCAGCTGCGGCAGCTGCGGCAGCTGCGGCAGCTGCGGCAGGTGTCGTCCTGGGACAAGGATCTCTCGCGGAGCTGCAGCAAGCAGCACGGTGACACGGCTCTGAACTCGGCGCACGCTCAACACCAATCACGGTGCATAATAGGAAACGGAGACAGTGCAACCGACCGCTGTTTGTGTTTTTCTTCTGACGATTGGTGTGGAAATAAAATAAACGGCCCCTGGTCGAAAACCGCGAAAGAGCGCAAAAATTTGGTCCACGTACAGTTCCTGCTGCAAGGTTCACTCACAAAATGGCGCCCGTGTCCAATGCGGAATTTTGAATGACTTGCTGATTGGACAACCGGATTACTTTTTTTTTTTTTTTAATTTACGCAGTTGTAAAAGCGTTCGCGAGAACGGCGATTGTGCGTCCACGCCCTCCTCGCGCCCTCCCCTGCCACCCGCTGAAATAATGGTGGGGCGGAAAATGGCGAGCGAGCGAGCGAGCGGCGCGCAACCGTCCAGCCGGCAGCCCGGCAGACCGCGGCTTCACTCGCGTGCCAGAAAAGTATTAGGGCCAACGATATGGAAAGGGGTCTCCAGCGGAGTTAAAAGAGGGGCGAACAGAAAAGGGGGGCATTTGTTGGTGGTGCGCACGGCGTGCAAGCGTGACACATACACACCGGGGGCGGAGCGGTGCGATCGATGTGCCGCAGCCAGCGGCGGCCGGCGGCGGCCGGCGGGAAATAGTGTCGGTGGCTTGGAGAGCAGAGCAGGCCTTTTCAAACCGCCCCGCCCCGCTCCCCGCCCCGCTCCCCGCCCCGCTCCCCGCCCCGCTCCCAGCCCCGCTCCCGCCCCGCTCCCCGCCCCGCTCCCCGCCCCGCGCCCCGCCCCGCTCCCCGCCCCGCTCCCCGCCCCGCTCCCAGCCCCGCTCCCCGCCCCGCTCCCCGCCCCGGGACCCGGGCCTGCCGGACCTCCGCGACTCCCACGCGCGACAGGCCGCGGCGTGTCTTTAAAAAGACTGTGGCAAAGAGCGATGAGCTGGCCATTTCCAGCGCCAAAGGGAAGTAAGGGAAGACAGCGGGGGAGGGGGAGGCGTGAGCACGCTGGGGGTGGAGGGGAGGGTGGGGGTCGGTGGGGCGTATATCGACCAGGAAACCGCAGCGCGGAGCCCCCGTTTGCGCCCTCAACAGCCCCGCCGCCGCCGCCGCCGCCGCCGCCGCGCCCCCGCACTGTCACACCGCGCCGGGCCGCGACAAACTTTGTAAATGTGCCGTGTGGCGGTGAGAGCGGCGGTGGACTGATACGACGGTTCCTCGGCGAGGTCCACAATGGATCCCCTCCTCAAGAGGATCCCCCTCCTCAAAGGGATGCCCGAGGGGTCCGCGGGTCTGATGCCCGCCGGCTGCGGGTCTGCACTGCCCGCAATGACATCGGCATTCACGTGACACTCTCAGAAAAAGAATCTTACTCTTCTCCCCGCAGCCTAACCAGTGGCACACTCGCACACGCACACGCACGGGAGCGTGCGGGTGAATCCATGCATGCAGCTGATTGGTGGATGTCGCTGCCGCGCTGCGGCCGCGGCTCTGATGGGTCCGTCCTTGGGCCAACGATTACCGGTCATTTTTCCCAAAACCATTTTCCCAACAGAGAATGTTCCCAAAACTTTTATTCCCAATGTGAATTTCCCAAAGTTATTTTTCCCAAACCATAAATTTTCCCAAGAATGTATTTTCCTAAAATACTTTCTAAACTGCGTGATCGATACCATTTAGAGTGTGAAGTGGTTGCCCAGTTTGCGGGCCTAACAGACACGATACTCGTTCAAGCGCCCTACGGACGGCTTCGGCCTGCCCGGGCCTGAACCGGCAACGAGCCACTGAGGTCAGCTCGCCGACCCGTCTTAAGAGCGGTCATACCAGCTCGGACATACAACACACACAAAACAGAACCATGACACGTATACGAGCGGCACTGCAGTTTCGACGTCAGGATCGTCGACAGTGTCCCCAGGACGTTTCATAAGGGCCAGTATGGTGAAAATTTGCTTGAACATATGTGGAGCCGTCTTGAATGTGCCGTCGAGGAACCACATTTCGGATTTTCAGAACAGCTCGACGTTCCGTTTGGTTCCGAAAACTATCACTCTTCGAGCTCTGGCCTCGTCATCGCCGTCATCACCATCATCATAGGAGTCAAACAGAAGGAAGTCCTCGCCTCCCAGGGTGATGCGATACCCAGTCCCGAACCCCACCGGCCCCACCTTGCAAAGTTTTTGGGAAAACTTTTGGGAACAACTTTGGGAAAATATATTATTGGGAGCAGTGGATTGGAAAACATAGGATTGGGAATTTAATTTTGGGAAGGATTCCTTTGGGAAAAAGTGTTTTGGGAAGCTACCTTTTGGGAATTAATTTTTGGGCAAAATGGGTGGGAACGGCAAACCTCGCTTGTTTGTGTCTCATTCATTCCGCCTGCATTTCTTCTCCAATTCCCCCCCCCCCCCCCCCCCCCGGGGGGCTTTTCTCTATTCCAGATCCGCGGTCAAGGTTGCGCCATTATCATAAACACCTATCTCCTCGCGGAGGGGGGCTCCAGTTGGCAAGCAAATATCGGATACAGCAGCCGCCGCCGCAGCGGGCGGGGCCCGGCGGGGCCTGGTGGGGCCGGCGGGGCCTGGCGGGGCCTGGCGGGGCCTGGCGGGGCCTGGCGGGGCTGGGGGCCTGGCGGGGCCTGGCGGGGCCGGGGCCTGGCGGGGGGCCTGGCGGGGCGGGCGGGGCCTGGCGGGGCCGGGGCCTGGCGGGGCCTGGGGGGGCCTGGCGGGGCCCGGCGGGGCCTGGCGGGGCGTAGCGGGGCCTGGCGGGGCCTGGCGGGGCTAACCGAGCTGATCTGGAGCTGAGGCTGGCTGGCGGCCGGCCCCGCTGGCTCCCTGGAAAGGTTTTGGCTCTGGGCCAGGGCCCCCTGCAACAGCCACAGCCCCCTTCTGCACTTCTTTCTCTCGGCTCTCGCGTGGGCCCCGCCCCCCCCCCCCCCCCCCCCCCCAGGCCCCGGCGCTAACCAAGGACCAGCAATGCAGCCCAAGCTGGCGGGGCCGGCCAGCGGCGCCAACATGGGTCCCGCCTGGCCGCACAGCATGGGGGCGCTTGTGTCCGCGCTGTGTGCAGATATGTGCACCGTGACCAGAGGCGGCCGAGGCGGCCGTCAGGCGGCCTGGCTGGGCGTGTGCTGTCGGGTGTCGGGTCCCAGCGCAGCAAGGCAGCCGCAGGCAGCCGCAGGCCACAGGAGATGCCGCCGTGGCGTGGCGCCGCTGGCCTGGCCAGGCGACGTGCCTTTGTGAAGGTGTCTCCTGAAAGGAACTGCTTGCTTTGCATGAGCCCCCCCCCCCCCCCCCCCCACCCATCCTCGCCGTCAGGCTGCACGTCACGGCAGGCGGCACGGCTCCGCACCGCTCCGCACCGCTCCGCACCGCTCCGCACGATATCGGTGTCTACAATCGAAGGCTCCTATTTTCGAGTCCGCAGTGTCTCCCCGGAAGCGGGCCGGCCGGCCGCCGCGCCCAGGCCGGGGCGCCACGAGTTTCCAGCCCCTCCCCAGCGGAATCCATAAAACGCATGCGATCTTACGAAGGGCGGCTAGGCGATAGGCGAGGCGACAGCGTCTCGCCAAGTTTCACGGAAGTTGTTTTCTTTTCATTCGCCGCCGCCGCCGCCGCCACGGAAACACGCCGCAGTCGGCGCGCACAAGGCGGTGCTTTTCTGCCATTACGGCTCGGCCCGGCGCGAGGTTTGAATCTTTTAACCCCTCCACCCCCCTTACCCCTCTCCCCCTGCTTTTCCTACTCTTCCCCTCCCCGCCCGCGTGTTTATCACCGCCCCCTACAAATAGCACAAGGGCGCCAGCCGCACCGCGCGCCCGCACACACACACACACACACACACACACACGGAGCGTCGGAAAAGGATATAAGGACGGGGGAAAGTGGAAGTGGGAGGGTCCGACAAGGTGGGTTGGCAGGGCCCAAAGCACACATCCTCGATGTGAGCTCACGGGGCGGCGCCTGCTGGGTAGGCAGCCACGGCTCCTGCATGCACGCGTGCCGTGCGGGCTGGCCTACCCTGAGGCTGGCAGGCGCTCGACAGGCCGGCGAATGGGTTTTGCTTGGTTTTGCTCCTTCGAAAACGTTAGAGAGCGCTGCGCTGCTGAGAGTGTCGCCCCCGAAGCGAGGCTGTCTGTGGCCTGTGGCCTGTGGCCTGTGCTAGAGCACTGCTAGCCATGCATGCAGGCGGCCCAGCCCGGCCCCGCCCCGCCCCGCCCGGCTAGACTCGGCCCGACTCGGCTTTCCAACAAAGTTCAACACGCGGCCAGCAAAAATAGGCTCACTCTCAGTGAGAGATGGTGGGAGTCTGAAGGGAAAGAGGATGCGTCGGTAGGCCGGGCGTGGAGGGGAAGGGGGGGGGGGGAAGGGAATGCACGCACATGTGGGTGCGGAGCGCAGCGGCACAGCCCGGCAGCCCTCTGTAGTCAGGGCCCGCTCCATTTAAAAAGCGTCGCGGGCCGGCAGCGTGGCCCGGATTGGGGCTCTGACTGCACCGCACTGCGGCAGCCAAGGCGGCAGCGGCCAGCGGCGTAGCCAGCGGCGTAGCCAGCGGCGTAGCCAGCGAGGTTGGTGTGGCTGTTGGAGCGGAGCTCTGTCCCGGACGACGCGGCGGCATTGGCTTGGCCTGCAGCAACCCCAGCCTGCCTGTCGCGGCCAATAAACGCCACGACCAACGACGCCGGCAAACCGGCTGTCGCGTCGCGCTCGCAGGCTGACGCAGAGCCGTTTGCACGCACCGCCACACCGCCCCGGGCCGGGCGCCACCCGACAGGCCGCACTGCGAATTTGTCGCAATTCGTCGACAGCTGGCTCGGTTTCGCCGAGTCCTGCCGGCGGGGGACAGGACAGGCCGAGGGGCCGCACCGCGTTAGTCCATAAAGACCAGTTAAACTCGTGTGCGCTGTCATTAGTACACCAATTACGGGCAGCCAAAGCCAATGAGCCGCACTGAGGGGAGGGGCAGGCGCGTACTGTACCACGCCGAGCCGAGCCGGCCCCAGGCCGGCGTGCCCAAGTAAGCCGTGAGCTACAGTGCACTAACTGTATCCAGACTGCCGGGCCGAGCCGAGCCGCGGCCCCGAGCAGCTCGGGCAGATGCAGATGCTGGTGCTGATCGAGACGGAAACCCCGGATCGTGGTCGGTGACGGTGCGCGGCACAGGCGATGGTCGGCATGAGTCAGGCCTGAGGCCGGCCAGGACTGCTGCCCAGGACAGAAGTCCAAGCGCCCTCCCCTTTGCCCAACACGGCCTGGGCCCAGTCTCACCTGTCCGAGTAGACACTGCAGGCCGAGCTGAGCCGGGCCGGGCCGGGCCCCCAACCCGAACAGTGGGCGGTCTTCTCCCCCCCCCCCCTCTTCCCTCGCGCCCCATTCCCAAACCCTCACCCTGCCCCCGCCCTGCCCCCGCCCTGCCCGACCATCGGCGACGCCGGTCGTCTAGACGTCAGGGGAGACTGACGGGATGCCAAGAGCCCCCTACCTCTTCCCAGGTAACTCTCCCTCCACGCAAAGCCCGCGGCCGTAGCCGGCCGCAGCCGGCACGTGTCATCAGGCGTCATCTCCGAGGCGAGGCGTGTGGCGGGCGCGTGCGTGCGGCGTGCGGCATGCATGGCGGCGCGGGCGGGGCCGGAGGAAGGAGCAGGACACACACACACACACACACACACACACACATGGCCTTGCAAGGTCGCTGTAGGAAACGACCCACCGTGGGAAAACGGGGGGCACGCGGTGCTGATGAGCGCTACCGGATCAAGCAGACGGACTGTATGAGGGCGGCGGCGAGCGCGGGGGCGGCGCGAGGGGGCGGCGCCCTGGGAACGGGGCAGGCACCAAACGATTAACGCTTGTGTCTAGAGTGTTGCTCCCGTGTCTATAGGCCGCTACGGATTAAACGTTTTAGATGTAGGGTCCAGGTGGAACGCACAAAACTACCCTTTGGTCCAGGGGCCAAAGATTTTTCTCAGTCTGCTGTGTGATCAGGTGGCGCAGTGTTTATCTCTCACCCGGCCGGCACGCGGCACCCACGCGCCGCGCACGCGCGGGGGTGGTCCGCCCGCCCCCGCGGTCGGTGGCCGCCCCCGCACAGCCTCTGCTGCTTGTAGGCCAAGAGAGCTAGGCGGTTGCGGCAGTGCTGATAACGGCGATAAGGATCGGCATTGCGTCGCAACGACGCTGCGTCGAATTTCACGATGAATAGAAAGGCAAGGATAACGGCGGATTTTTTTTTTCCAGCGTGAACACAATGCGGATGCGTGGGGAAGGGGGCTCTTCTGCCCGCGATAGCGAGGGGGCCGTGGGCCGGAGAGCAGGGGAGGGGAGGGGAGGGGAGGAGAGGGGAGGGGACTGGGGTTTTTGTGGCAGGCGGCTCGGCGGCCGCAGTCGGGGGAGTCCACTTGGCCCTTATCGCCAGCACGTAAGGGCCCGCAGCCCGCAGCCACAGCAGGCCAGAGCAGCCGCCGGCCGCCGCCCCCGCTCAGCGCTAGACAGATGTAGTGTGCGGATCATCGCAAAGCTGAAAGCCGGGCCGGGCCGGACACTCTGCACCCACACGCAGTGACAGGTGGGGCGGGTGGGGGCGGGTGGGGGCGGGTGGGGGCGGCGATACCACGTCCCATGTCCAGTCATCGGCACGGCAGGGCGCGATGAATAACTCGCAAATCGGTCGTTCGCCGTCCCACGAGTCAGGGATCGCCGCATCAGTATGACACAAAAACGGAGGGCGCCCGCGGGAGAGGGGGAGGGGGGGGGGGGGCGCCGCCGGGCCGCCGCTTTCGTTATTATTCTTTCACGATATCGACAGGCAGCGATAGCGACCACGCTAGCAGAGTCTTTGTTTGGAGCGCGAGATTCTTTTTATTAGATCCCAGCCCCTCCCCCACCAACACGGGGAGTCTGCCTGTGCGTCGATGCCGTCAGAGTGTAGGCGAGCAGCCCGGAGCAACGAATTACATAGTGTGATTGGTATATTTGCGGCATTTAGATACTGCTGCTTACTTTCGCAGGCCCATGACCGAACAGAAAGAAAGAAAGAAAGAAAGAAAGAAAGAAAGAAAGAAAGAAAGAAAGAAAGAAAGAAAGAAAGAAAGAAAGAAAGAAAGAAAGAAAGAAAGAAAGAAAGAAAGAAAGAAAGAAAGAAAGAGAGAGAGAGAGAGAGAGAGAGAGAGAGAGAGAGAGAGAGAGAGAGAGAGAGAGAGAGAGAGAGAGAGAGAGAGAGAGAGGGGAGGGGGAGACTCTGGGGGCAGGAAGCAGAAGAAGGAGATCAAGAAGATTCGCCGCCTCACGCAGAAGTGTTTCCGAATCTGACGCCGCTGACACATTGATTGGCCCGCCAGGTTAGCTAATACGTTTCTCGTTGCACACACACACACACACACACTTTTCCTGCCCTCCTTTACGTTTCCGCCCTGTCCAATAAATAACGCGAGCCGGCTCCGCTGGCTGCAGCGGTCCCGTACGGTACGGTCCCGGTGAGGGGAGGGGGGAGGGAGGGGAGGGCAAGGCTGTGACATACCGACCACCGCTGTCATATTACCCGCCGGTGTATATAACTTACGTACGATTAGCGCCGCGCCGCCCCAGAGGCCCCAGAGGCCCCAGAGGCGGATGGGAGCTCGGTCACACACTGGGACCTTCCCCTGACTCCATCGTGATCTGATGACTGAATGGATAGCGCGGGTGTTAGGGATTCAAAACCCCTCAAAAAAGTGTATTTGAGTTGTTTCCTTGTTGTTGCTGTACTATCAAGTAAATTATAAGGCGGCTGTAAATGCGGAGCCGTGGAAGCCGGCGGAAGGGGAGGGAACGGAAGGCCGCCGCGGCCGTTCGTCGCCCGGTGGCGTGTTTTTAGAGTTTTGGCAGTAATTTCCACGCGACGCTGCTGCTTGGCACGCCCCGCCAGCGTGTCGTGCTGCCGTGCTGCCGCTGCCACGCACCGGGTGCGCCAGGTGAATGACTCGTGGCTCAACAACACTAACGCGGCCCCCGCCCCGCCCCGCCCATCCTATTCCACCCCATCCCATGGCCGCAGCGGTTACCACACACCATTTTCTTACGAACGCACCTCAAAGGATGTAACCTCTCGGCCGATACCCGCCCACCACTGTATTGGCATAGCCCCCCCCCCTCTCTCTATCGACTGACTATAAAAATCAGCCATACGTTTCGTAAATTATCGCAAAGTGTTACGATCCTAGTAACGGCCTTTTAGCGCTGCACCAGCAGCAGTGTATGTGATATGGGATGGGCCTCGTCAATGCGACGACACAAAGCCAGCAGAGAGGCCGGGGGGACGGGACGGGACGGACATCGTGTGTCGCACGAGCCTGGAGTACGCGCCGCCTGACTCCGTGCCGTAATCGGCGCGAGGCGGACAGGACGCGGGCGTTGCGGGGGGCCAGCGGGGGGTCGGCGGGGGTCGGCGGGGGTCGGCGGGGGTCGGCGGGGGCCCAGCCGCGCACGTCGCGAGCATCGCGGCGCCCGCATGGCCCTGTACCGCACGTACGGCACGGCGGACGCACGCCGCACGCACGCCGCACGCACGCCGCACGCACGCGCAGCGACGGCCGGCCACATCCCAGAGGAGGCATAAAACTAGTAACACGGCCGTCGATCGCTCCAAGAGTCTGACTGCCCTCATGGGACATGGACGTAGAGATGCGGAGAAGAAGAAGAGAAGAAGAGGAGGAGGAGCAGAGGGAGGAAGAAGAAGAGGAGGCGGACGAGACGAGTTCCTCCGGCGGTGTCACTGTCACCTGTGAGCCTCGGCGCTGCTCCGGTCTCCTGGCCTGGCCGGGCTGGGGGCGCCAGGCGCCAGGCCAAGGGGCCAAGCGGGCGTGCCTATCCTGCAGCCCGCGGGGGCAGGCACCGGCACCGGCCGACATATCACGCCACGCCCCCCCCCCCCATATCACACGCCACGGTGACGTCATCCAGCCGTATTGGGTTCCGTGCACGCACTCTACCCCCTGCTGCCTCTGCCTCCCGCACCGGTCCGTGTCAAAGTGTCATACCAGACGCACAGAAAAGTTTCGGAACGCGCACTAAATGATGATTCCACCCACGGGCTCGATATTTCCAACGCGCCGACGGAAAATGGAAAATGCCGACACTTAGATATTTTATTCTTTTTAGTGCATTCCATGTCAGGCCTCCGGGCGTAGCGTCACCGCGTCAGGACCGTAATGCATCACGTGATGTGGACGCTTCCCGTCCCGTTCGGGCCGGGCCGGGCCGGCCGCCGCCCATCCCCAGCCTCAGGCCGCCAAGGCCTCGGCCAGCGGAGTGCCCCTTCGCTTCCGGGGGTAGGCAGACCCGCTGGGCACGGCCGTGCGGCGCGCTGCCTAGCCTTAACCCGCTGCCGCTCGGCTCTGGGCCGGGCCGGGGATCAGTAGCGGATCCAGGAGCGGTTTCAGGGGGAGGCAATGTCATGCTTTTTGCCTACGTACAGGCGGAAAAGTTACGCCGGTTGCCTACATTTCCGGCGCCCTTCTGAGGCCCAGGGGGGGGGGGCGACGCCCCCATCGCCCCTCCCCTGTATCCGCGCCTGCCGGGGATGGAGATGGCACCACTGCTACCCTGGTGTTTATGGTACGTGCGCCTCGGCGTTTGCCGCAGTAATCGCCAAAGTTGTCAAGGACTGTCAAGGACTGTCAAGGACTTGTCAAGGACTTGTCAAGGACGCAGGCGCATCCACACTTGGCTGCTACGTGCCTCTGACCCCGCCCCTAAATCACTGCGCAGGCTGGCCAATGCCGTCGTCATAAACACGCACACACACACACACAGCAGGTCTTGGTCTTGTCCATGGCTGCTATACGGTTTGCAAACATGACTGACTATGCAACACAAAGCTCGCGTGTCGGTGCGGTCGGGCTGAAGAAAGAGAGTGGGGGGGGGGGGGGGCTCATGGCGGCGCGGGGCGCGGCCGGGACAGCCACGGCTAGCTATGGCACAGCCATGACGCTCACTATCGATCAGCCCCCGACAAGCTCGACTCGGCTCGACTCTCCGCGCGCTGGCCGCTGGTCCGCCCCGCCCAGCCCCGCCACGCCCCGCCCCGCCCCGCCCCGCCCAGCCCCGCCACGCCCCGCCCCGCCACGTCAACGTCCCGCTCTCAAAACGGCGGCCTCTCTAACCTCCGTCCGCTCCCCGAGGCCCACCCTCGCCAGACGCACACTCTCTGGTCCTGCGGCCCGGTTTCTGATGGCGATCCACATTTTCCCGACAGTCGACTCTCGAAGTCAGCGATGACAACCACGAAGCGACCGAGCAACGCGGGAGGCGAGGGCCCCGGGGGCGGGGTGCGGGGGTGCCCCCGTCCGGCAGGTCCGCGAGCGTGGCCGTGTCCAGCCGCTCATCTCCGTCGAACACGCATGCCAACCCCCCTGTCAAACGATGTAGTACATGCAGTGGAACAGACACAGCAGGACTGTCGCCGGCGGCCCCTGTCCCCCTGTCCAGCCATCCTCACTTGTTGGCCGCCCGCGCAGGTGAGTGTGTGAGTGTGATGGCAGGGCACGACGTTGTATGGGGTGAAGGCGATGCGGGGACGGAGACGGACCGCGAAACCGCGACCGCAGTGCCTATAGGCACCCGCTGCTGTCCTCCTATACACGGGGCCGCTGCCCGGCCCGGACTCCACGGCCGCGGCCAGCCTAGGTCAGCCCAACCCCAACCCCCGCCACTGCCGAGGTAACCCTACCTGTCAACGGCCGTGCCGTGCTACCAACGTTAATTTTTAAAACGATTTTGAGCTCACGGGGGAGGGGGAGGGGGATTTTCACGCAGAATCCGTCAATGCTGTGATGTATTGAAACATATGCAAGCCTAAATAAAACGCTGCGGAAGAATGAAAGAGCACACACAGCATCCAGCATCCCTTCTCGGGGAGTACGATCGGCATGCGGCCGTGTCGTGTCGCGCCGTGCCCCGCCGTGCCGCGCCGTGCCGCACCGTGCCGCGCCGAGCCGTGCCGTGCCGTGTCCCGTCCCTTCCCTCTCGGCTCGGCTCGGCCCTGGCCAGGCCCTGGCCCCTCTGGCCCGGCGTACAGCGAGAGCGCCTCATAGCGCACCCACCAGCCCCGCCCTTACGCGTATCGAGCCTTTCCACCCCACCCCTCGCCACGCACCCCCTCCCCTCCCCTCCCTGGCGCGGGGCTGGCGCGGGTGGTGGGCGGAGGCCGAGGGGGTGGCGGGCGGTGGGGTCGTGGGTGGTGCGGCGATGGCACTGGAGACGAGACGATTCGGACACTACTTCCTAGAGCGCGATAATGTCCCCCGCTGCCGCGGCGGTGGTGGTTGTGGCGAGGTGGTAGTAGCCGCAGGGGCAGCAACAGAAGTGGCGGTGGCAGCAGCACGTGTGGCCTGACCTCCCCCGTCCCCCTGTTTCCAGATTCCCCCCCCCCCTCCTTACGCGTACTTCCAGGGAGATGAGACGGGCGGATGTGATTCGTGGGGCCGGGTCACATCCTGGTGTCCTCCGTCGTGGTGGTGTCCGTGGAGCCCTCCCTCCCCCGGGCGCACCGCGATGCCGGGTCGTCCCTGGCCCGGAAAGGGAGGGAGGGGGGAGGGGGGGGGCTATCAGATGGGACTGTGTCCTGTCCTGGCCAGGCCCTGCCCTGCAGCTGGCCTACAGCTGCAGATGCAACATCTCACACACAGGGGAGGTGAAATGTGTGCTAGAAGAGGGGAGGGGAGGGGTTGAGCCGGGGCCGGGGCGTGTGCCTGGGGCCCCCCACTGACAGCTGGACGGGAGCGGCAGCAGCGCCAGGAGCGGGTGGGGGAGGGTGGGAGGGAGGGAGGAAGGGAAGGGCGGCGTGGCGGATACTCACCTAAAAGTAATAGTTTGATATCCTTGGCGGCCTGTATCCCGTCCTCCTTGAGGTTCTTCTCGATCTGCTTGCTCCGCGCCAGCGCCGCGCGCTCCTCCGCCGACATAGCGCACCCCATCTTCTTGCCTGCCTTCACGAACGTGACGGAAGCTGGTGTGGGACCCGTTGGACCCCGTCCCGGGTCTCTTGGAGAAGGGAGGACTACACACTAGGCCATGAACACCAGGGCTACGCCAGGGCTACGCCAGGGCTACGCCAGGGCCCTGAGCAGGACCAGCAAGGCCCCTCGCCCGCTCCAGGCAGCGGCCAGGCAGCCAGGCAGCAGCCAGCAGCCCCACCCAGACGGGACACGGGACCCGGGACCCCCACTAGAGCCGCCACATAGGCGGTGATGTGCGGATGCAGGAGGTCCCGCGGGTCCCGCAGCTGCAGGGCCCTCACAGGCACGGCGTGGCCAGCAAGACACTCCACACTGGGCGGCGCCACACCTCTCCACGCCACGCCTCGCCTCGCCTTCGCGACCCGCGCTACACCCACACGCACGGCAGCTCCGTCTGCGCTATGCTCCGGTCGGGCCTCGGGGCAGCGAGCGACTGGCGAGGCGAGGGCGAGGGCCATGCGAGAGCGGGGCGAGCGCAGAGGCAACGCCTGCCTCCTGCCCATGGGCGGGCCGGGGCAAGGGCGGGCGCGCGGGCAGGGAGGGGGTGGGCCGGGCGGGCGGGGCGGGGTGCGCGAGTCGCTCGCTGTGCTCTCGCGGACCGCGAGAGAGAAAGAGGGGGGGGGGGGGGCGAGGGTGGAGTCCGCGGGGCGAGCGGAGCGGCGAGGCAGGAGAAAGGCGAGCGCCCCCCCCCCCCCCCCACCCCTCCCGCCATCGTCCTTCCCTCCATCCGTTCCCGGCCAGGCCAGCCATGAGCAAAAGGGTGGAGAGGAGTGGGTCGGGGACGGGAAAGGAGTGAGCTGTGCTGTGGTGCACTGAGCTGTGCACGCAGCGAGCGGCGAGAGCGAGGCTAGGCGACCGTCGCGACCTCTGGAACGCACACCCCAGCTCCAGAACTAACGGTCTGGTCTTGCTCTAGCGTTCGGTCCGTGCGCGCGCACCCTTTGGCCGCGGAGCCGCGACCGCCGCGACCCACCACTCCGCACCACACCCCACCCGCACCACCACCGCCACTACCCCTCAACTCGGCCCAAGGCCCCTGGACTGCACCCCCCCCCCCCTTCTCCCTCTCATTCATCATTCTTGCAATTTGTTCTGATTGGTATTCATTCAGCAGTTGGCTAGGGCAATGGGTTGAATAAAGTACAGTTGCATATGTAAAATCATGCGTTTATTATTTTTATTTAAAAAATCAAAATTATACTTTACAATAAAATCAGAGAGAGGGAGAGAGACCTACAGTTTTCTATCTTTATTCTTGTATCAAACGTAGCTTACCTTTCATTAATTTTTCACAGAAAAAATCTAAGCCATTGTTAGACAAATGCTAGTAAAGAACACAACTGATAAAAATCAAATATACCCCGTCTTCTTCTACAAATCAATATTTAGACAGGTTTTGATTGCAAACTCTTTCTGTATTTTCAACCTGCCCTTTAGACAACTCTACTATGTCTCAACTAAATAGAATCACTCAGATTCATATTTTCACAATGTTAAAAATATAATACAATCTACGTCAACCCTATAATGTACTTCCCTGGTTAAATGGTTGAAATGTCAAGTCCAAACTTTTCTTACAATAGAGTGCAATAGTTGCGATCAGGCAAAATTATTAAACATTTCAAGGACAAGGAAAGTATCTTATTCTTTGCCTTTTTTCTAGCTGCATACTGCAAATTTGGAGATAATATACTATTTACAGTTACCCCTACAAAAGGCCCCAAATAAAGGGTTGACAATATATTTTCCAGCAGTACAATGGAAAACCTAGCAGCCATTACAACCAGTGCTCATAGTATCATAAAGCTGACAAACATTAACTCAATAAGCAACAACATTCCTGGTTATTTTTACAAAACTTATCACATAGATACAATGTCCATTGAATCAATGTATTTATTCTCTCTTGCTTAACAAGAAGTAGACTTCATTATTCACATTCCTCACACTCTGCTGGAGACTAGAGTTATCATCAATGTCACCTAATATTGAGGACACTACTTGATTACACCTCCCTTTACTACACCAATGGAGCCCTTTTGATATTCCACGATGGCTTGGTTCAATAAAGCCTTACATGCTAAAAAGTTTGACAAAGTTTGGCCATGACTGCCTACCCTGTAGTTTATTGTTATGGCCATTAACAACAGAAACAATAAATACAAAGAGGCAAGAGAGAAAAAAAAACTTTGGAAAAGAATTAGTATTCAAGTATGAGTAGTAGCAAATTTTGGTTATATCCTTTTGGTGGTAAAAAGTTTCTAAATTTATCCAATAAAAGAAAATTATTCAAAGCGGCCTCTTGGACAAAAATTAGTAAGTCAATTGTATCCTGCCAAGAAGTCTGCAATATTGCTGTGATAAATAGCACATTATCACAATTTTTCCATGGACCACAAAGAAAGCAAAAATGGCACTGAAGTCAAGGGGTATTTTCCCACCATAGAAAAAGTGGTAAATATAAGTGAAATCAAATGTATGAGATGATTCTGTCTAGTTGTTAATATCTTGATACATTTTTAAATTTGTGTTTGGATGTAGCACCACTATGAACACTGACATGAAATATTCAGTATCGACCAACATTAATTTTCAAGTTATGAAGCTGGAAATTGGGCTACTACAGTACGTCTATCACAGATAAATGTGATGTCAAATATAAATGGTGCTGGAGAACGGTATCACAAATGATATCCTGTTGCCATCTACATACTCAACACCAAAGATAGACCACAGCAAAAGTCAGCACATACATCTATTGAAAGCCTTTATCAGATTCACTGCTAAGTTGTTACATTTCTTTTTTTAAACACACCCTCACCCAATACCATGAGCAACAACTGCTGAATGTTTGAGATTTCCCAAATAGTGTTTGTAACAGCACAAAAGTCTTGTGACAAGAAAATATTGGTCCAATTGCATTCATCCAAAAGGCATTCATCCAAAAGACAATGTTGTTTGTTGTGCAATGCACAGAATTCCACTGATCCAAGGGCCATGAGGTACTATGATGGCAGTGTGACGGTTCATTTGTTCAGTTACATGACCACACACGCTATGACTACAACAAATTTCAAAAAATCTTGTTGATGTCTGCAAATTAGATCACTACTTAAAAATTTTGTCAGCAAATGCAAATTTCTACACTTTGTATAGGCTAAGCAATCACATACTTGATAATCAGCCAAAATATATCACAAGATCATCAAGGCAAAGAACCGAAATAATTCAATTAAAAGTACAGAATAACCGCATGAGTCTTGACTTATGAACAAAATTTCGGCAGTATTGACAGTTCTTGCAAATTTTTTGCTTCAAGAGTTATTTTTGTGACATATTAATTAAGAACTCATTTCAATTCTAGTTCCTTCAAAGGCAGTACTTTCTAAGATTAAGTTTCTTGGACATTCAGTACGAATGAGTACATAGGCACAGCTAATATCGAAATTGAAGTTAAGGTTTGCATTCTGGTTCAGAATGAAACATCACAATTTGTTGCACAAACATGCAAGTTTTGGTTGAAAAAAAGAGTTTATTCTCAGCTATCAAGTATCTGTGAAGTTATTGAAGGTAAGTAAGTTTTATCAAACATGCCTTGTGGGTTTCTTACACTAAACATGTTTGTCAATACCCTTGAGCATATAATGATTACAACATTAGAAAGGCAAAAATTTAATCTGACGTACTAGCACGGCACAGTATCCAAAAACTCATAAGGGATGGATATTAAGGAAGACATTAACACAATTCGATGTCAAGACTCAGATTATGAACTCTCTCATTGAAGGACAGCATGAAAGAAAGGCCAAATGTGAAACAATAGGGAATGGTTGAGAAAAAGATGGAATTTCTAACAATTTAACAACAAGGTAAGATAAGATAAATAAAAAATCCTTTTTCTTCTACAGAACTTGTATATTTTCACCAACCTATGGTATTTTAGCAACAAATATATGATAGGTATAAAAGAAATTAAGATGTGGGTATAAAACAAACTTTGATGGATAGTACAAGAGAGGTCCCAATGCATGGGCGTCAGTTTGCCAAGAACAACAGTACAGCTGTATGTCAAACAAAAGACAAAGCACTATATAACATCTTTGAGGACTATGAAAACAATATTTCCCTTACATACAATCAACTAAGTCACATAAAAATCATATCCAATTGTAATAAAATTAATCCAAATATGAGAAAGAACTTTATGTACATCATTAACACCACAGCATAAGAAAGAATCATTTAACAAATTTCCCCCATCCCCCTAAATCCTGACGGACATCACTCTATTCGATTGAGTCAGAGATATTCCAGAGTTCCAAAAGTAAACCAAGTGCAATATTGCTATTTATATATTTATATAAAAAAGGCAGAAGAGTATGCTTTTTATTTGTTTCACACGAAACCAGTAAAAGCAAATATGAGGTCTTCGAATCTCAAAGTTAACCAAGTAAGACGGATCAAAGAACTATTCATCTTGGTTTACGTTTGGCATTGTTGGTATAACCCTGTTATTACAGTACTATCTACAGCGTGAGATCTTTGGGCGTGATGGTGTTGTAAGAGGGGAAAGGTTGTGAGAAAATCACAGCCACAATCCCACAAATGCAATTGCTAATGCAAGTAGAGTTCCGGATTGACAAAATTAATGGAGAAAAGCAAGTGAAAAAAAAAAAAGAGGGGAGCACCATCCATCATATGAGAGCAGAAAACTCATTTCCAACAAAATCAAAAGCATGCACTGGTTAGTTATCAACTAAACAAATATATTTACTATAAAAAATGTACAATATCAATGCAAGCAAAACAAAATCATAGCCAATGTGGACAGTGAACAGTTCACTAACAAATTGATATGACTGGAGAACTGCAAAGCAAAATTTTGTGGCCTGTCCATTGTCAATCCAAAATCCACCTAGATAACACAGTTACATTTGGGATACAAAGTGGCTTGGGGCTAGTGTCGAAGCAGATCATCAACACTGGCAAAGGCACAGGAACCAAGTCCTGAGCGAGACATGAGGCGTACCACTTCTCGGGCATGAGCCACAGCAATTTCTAATGGTGGCTTTCTTGGAAGATTACTGGCCTCTGTAAAAGATAAGGATTTGCTTTAGTTAAGTGCAGGAGCATATACACTAAAAACAAACACATCAAGAATTTACCTAATATTGCTGAATTTAAAGCAGCACACACAGTTTCCCTCTGCATAGGATCGAGCTGCCAACCAACTGGACTCTTCCATGGATTTTGATAAGCCAACAAACTGAATGCGTCCTTAACATTTGAAAAAGAAACCAAAGTCAATTCCCAACTTAACAGATTCCTTGACCAAGCACCTTAACTTATCCTATAAATGTCAAATTATAATTAAGATAAGATGAAAACACTTACCTGAAGCATTTTTTTATTAGCCTCATTATTGCCTTGTTCCTGTCTAAGATGTTGACTCATGTTGTACAACTCCCTGCCAAACTCCAGCATACGTTCAATGGCAGGTTTACTTCCACCACATAATTGCCTTTTGCCAGCTGGAGGATCGACATCTAAAATCAGAAAAAATGGCAAGTCAGTCTCCGACAGACTTACTTCAGAGCACTTCCTGGTCTCAAATTACATACCCATTTCTTCCACATTATTATCGGTATTTTCAACATCCTCAACTGGATGTGAATCTCCATTCTGGTAACCATTAGACGTAGCAGGTGAAGTAGGCTTTGCCACACCATTGGAAGTATTATGACCATTTCTTTCCTCAGATACCTCCATTTCTACATCATTATCATCATCATCTGGTAAACCTAATAGCAATTTGAATGTGGTAATACAATGGAAACTACACAAAAACACTCCAAAAATATCAACCAAGAATAAAATTTCATACCGTGGGAATCAGCTTTAATAAGGGGAGTCACATCACTCCCACCATTCATGGCTACATTTGCCATGTTCATATCTTCAACAGAGTGAGATGTGCGGCGCTGAGCTTGAACCTTGGTATTACTTTTACTTGAAGTCTGGGCCGGGCTGCTAGGGGGTGGACTGGAGGGGCGTGGAGGTGAAGAGGCGTGGTTCACACGTGGACACCGCGGAGGATTCACCTATTGGTAAGGATTTTGACAAGATTTAGTCACAAGAAGAAGGCAGAAAAAAAAAAAAAAATCTTCAAATTATAATTACACACCTCAGAGTCACAGCCATTCACCATTTCAACAAACTGTCTGCACTTCAACAGGAACAGTAAGTTCTGATTATGCTCTAGGAGACAAGGATACAGTCTGCTTGTCATTTCAATTGCCTCTCCCATTCTACCAGCCAAAACAAGTTTCAGGATTCCTGTAAAACAAAACAGCATGTCTTAAAGCAATCTTCTCTTTCTCTTTGTTGATGAAAGTTATATCAGTGACTAACTTTGTCTGTTTTTTATTGATGTGAGCTCCTCCTCAAACACTTGTCCTGTGCTCTGAGAGAATGCTTCGGCTGTGGCACAATATCCATGGTGGACTAGGTATGTAGAAACCATTCTGAAACACAGTCAACATGATTGATCTCTTAAAAGGGCTCCATTAACAGTGCACATGAAGAATTTGTCAGCATCAATCACAGGCGCGGATCCGGGGGGGGGGGGGGGGGGGGGGGCACAGGGAAAGTGCCCCCCCCCCCCCCTTCGGGCCTATCGGCGCCCGAAGGGCGCCTGAAAGGTGGGCAACCTGCGAAGCCTCTCCGCCTGTAAGTAGGCAAAAAGTGGTACTTTGCCCCTCCCTTAGGCCGCTCCTGGATCCGCGCCTGATCAATCAAGAGTACAATAAACAGAGAGAATAGACGCACTTGTGTAGAACTGCTTGCCAATCACCAGGGTTATCAGATACAGAATAGTTCAATATTGATAAACGAGTTCTTGCTCTTAATTCCTTCATCATATCTTCAATGTCATATACAAAAGGTGCTTGACCAAAGTTCGCATCAACAATCTCTCCAGGTGTCTGTAGACCTACTGTCGGGTAGAGGTTGGGCTGTGAAATAAAATGTAGAAATGTAGGCAATGTGGACTGGAACACAACTTATACACACAGACTTAATGTACTGTTTAAATACATACCGGTAAATCTGTAAAAGCTATGCCCAAATTGTGTCCATTTTTGGTGTAAAAGCAAGTATTGTCAATAAGGTTGACTCCACATCCAATCACATCACCAGTTGTGAATGTAGGCCCATAAGGTTGTCCAGATCCAGAGGAACAAAATGAGTGACCATCATCTCCATGGTAGCCATATGAGTGTTTATCCCAGCCTAGAAAGAACAGTACAATGCATCAATTAGTGAAAGAAGATGGAAGAATATCTGGTTCAATGTTCTCAGGTCCTACACAAACCTGGCAATCTATTCATGTTGACAGTGTGTGCTGAGAGCCCGATGCCCATGTAGCCATCTCGACCTTTACTGACAATTTTAACTTCAAAATAATATAAACCACAAGCTGGTGGTATAGAATGTGTGGCTCTTACACTGGCTGCATCTTTGTGTGTTTTCCCATGACCTGAAAAAAGATTAATAAACAATTAACATGAGAACTTTTTTAAATAGATTACATTCAATTGGGAAGTAGCTAATGAAAAAATATCAATGGCCAATGACTCATTCATTTCTAATCTGAATCAACAAATAAATAACAATGTTATAATTAAAACCAAGACAACAAAATAAAAGAAAGACAGAAAGAGGAACAAGACAGGTGTTTCATACAAATCTATGAACAAATGAGACTTCTGGAACAGGTGTACAATTAGAGTGGAATTCACAAATATATATAGTGATAAGCTAGACCATTTAAATTGGCCTACAATAGTGAACATAACCTTTCTCCATTATGTATTAGTTTATAATTAACCAAACATGATAGACAGTACTTCAAGGACTTAAGGTAAAATTTAGGTTATTTCCATTTCAGAAGCATGTAAAATACAGAAGATGAGTCATAAAATGAAATAACTTTCTGATACAAACATAACCACTTATCAAAGACCTCAAGTCCACCAGAAACTAGTTCAAAGGTCAAACCCCACAATTAGATATTTATATAAAACTGCAGAATTTTAAAAACCTAAACGAAAATTTAAACACACGCCTGGTGAGACGTTGTTAAATTCAGATTCATCAAGGAGAAACAAACAAACGTGCGTGTGTACTATTTTTAGGTACCAAATGTCTTGGGCACCTAGCTGAGGCCTAAATATTTTAGGGCCATAAAACAAAGCATGATGCTTAAACTAATTATTTTTTTTTTCAGGGAATGAACAAAATTTCTAGGTGCTATTGCTGCTGAAATTCTAAATTTCATTAATAGTCATCCGTATGTTTTCAAAATTACGTCATGACAAGGGCTGATCAGCTGATTTCTTTGTTTGGATTCAGCTCGAAAATACGCATCCTTGTCACAGCACGACAGCAGCATTGCCTCGAGGCATAATTTGCAGAACGAGACCGAACAAGTCAGTTTATTCATACAATCTATGGAAATGCCTTCTCAAGTGCTCCGCAAAGGACTTAACTGAAAATATGAAAGTTCGAGCCATCCGACCCATAACCAATCCTGAAAAATGTCCTACCTTTGTAATGAACTCGCAAATTATTTTGAGAGAGCCCAATGTAGTTGTACTTGTCCTTTGAGCTCCACGAACGAGGCAGTGGAGTTTCCTCTTCGTTTACCATAGGGTATAACAATTTGAGTCTATCGGTAACATTATTTTGAGGTAAAACTGGAGGATCCTGAGAAGCCCGTCCATTGCTGGTGGCAGCCATCTTTGAAACTGCTGCTTGCTACGTCACTGGAGTGTACGACGAGCGACGAGTAGACGGGACGGGAGGGACGAGTTAGCACGAACGGGGAACGAGGAGAGGAGAGGAGAGAAGAAGGCGGGTGGGTGGGGTACGTGGTGGCTCGTTCGTGTTCGTGCGTTGCCATGGTTACCAGAGACGCCACATCAGGGCGCATGTGCAATGCTTAGTGTTTCATGGTGTTTCTCTATAAGCACACCACTGACTTCAGAAAGTTAGACCGTCTTTTAAAATGGCTTCAAATTACGGGTGGTCTCTGAACAAGGAAACAAGTCTGCGTTCAAAAGCTGAATTCTTTCTCACCCAGTAGTACAAGTAGTAGTACTGCTCACTGTACAGTAGGTCCACAATGGGATGCTTTTGGCCAGGCCAGCGTGCGTGGAGGTGGAGGGAAGCAGGTCATTCCCCTCTTTCACAAGAACCAGAAAGCTGCCAACCAGACGTTCGAAATGAAGGCCGTTGCATCAGTGCAAAGGCAACGGGTTAAGCCAGAGACAGATTGTATTGGGTAAAAAGTTGGGTCAGTTACATCTACTGAAAGCTGTACATGATTTCAGGCCAAGCAGACTAGGCAACCTTGCAATCTACCCACCGCCTCACCCCAACAACCCTTGCTGGCGCAAGGGGGGGAAATTTGGGAGGGGGTCAATGTCTCCTGATAAGATATGCAACCACTAAGTTCCATCAGATTTCTTGGGAACATCACATGGCACATACTGTCAGCAATAGGGATATCCTGGGATAATTTAAAGGCCTAGATAAAACAAAAAAAAAAAAAAACATTTATTTCAAAGATGCATTGACAAGATCTTTTATGGTCATACACACTGCTTAATCTTTCCACTATTCAGCTAGAAGTACAAAACAAACTATTTACAATACTTACATTATATCTGAAAATGACAAAACTGACCTCCCTGGCGATGTAGCTTTAAGTGTCCAGCACATTAAGAATGCAAATGTTTTAAATGGGCAGAATGTCAAATTTTACATAGTCTTTATATGAATCGCTATGCAAGTAGGGTAATGAACATGAGATCAGACTTCCACACATCTTATTGTCCAACATACAGATAACATACATAATATGCTTTGAACATTCACACATACATGACTTTACCCGCATCTGATGATTGAAAATTGGTCCACCTCATAAATCTGTATAATTACCACAATTTAGTGTGTTGCATGTGTTAAAAATGGTGACATTGGAAGAGTATGGCACATCTTTCAGAGTGGATTTTATCAGAAGCTCAACAAAGACATTAATAACTATTACACTGCAAATTCCATAACAATCTATGTTTTTGGTTTCTTTGGCAGGGAACCAAATGCTGAAATAACAGTTCCTTTGGTGCCCGTTGCACTTGTTGTGAGGGAGGGCTGCTGCATTAAACCAACTGGTCTTAAAACAGGAGCTGTTACATTCCCAACAACCCCACCTACTTGGTCCCATTTTGATTTCCGTCTCTTTGCTTCTTCCTCAGCAGACAGAAGGCTTGCACCAGCTGTCCGCTTAGCAGTTCCCGAAACAAACTCAACCTGAGATAGAGGCAGAAAAAAAAAGTTATCATATTTTACAAGAAATTAATGTACAAGAAAAATGTAAAAAAAGAACAAGAAAATTAACTTACCTTGGTTTTTTCTTTCCTTTCTTTCTCTCTGCGTTCTGTGTCTGCTTTCTGAGCCTTTGCTAATTCTTCATAATATGACTCTTTTCCCCACATCAATGGATCATAGATGTCAGGAGGATAATTAGTGCCCAATTCATTGATGCCACAGAACTGCACTAATTTTTCATATATACTTGGATTTCGAAAATCCTTCCTGTCCTGTATGGCCTGCAACATGAAAAACAAAATCTTTAACATAATTTGTACTGCTTAAACCATACTGTACTTGCACCATAAAATAATGCTTATCTTGCCAAGAGACAGAACCTTCTTATGTCGTAAAGCCCATTCTAAAGGTAACTTACCTTATTCATATCAAAGTTACCACTTTTTAATTTTTCATGCATTTTTCTAATTTTCTCTTGCAAGTCTTTGGAACAATGTCCTGGGGGTTCAGGGGGTAACTTGACACCATCCAATGTTGGTTCTTCTTTTTCTTCCTCTACAGTTTCATCTTCAACCTTCTCTTCAGCCTCGTCCTCAACATCCATATCTGCATCTGAGCCAGCACCCCCTTCTCCTTCTTCATCAGAAACAATGGTATCATCATGGTATGAGACCAACTGAGCAAGCCTTTTGGCATTCTGTCAAAGATAAAAAGATAAAGGTGACCTTTCCGATATATTTATTGCCATCCCAGTTAAATACATTAATCTAATTGCTGTAGCATTTTTAGAGAATATGTTTGGTTCTAACAATTGCACTCACTTGCTGACGGACTGCTGGTGAAACTACCACAGGTGGTGGAGGCTTGGTTTTCTCAGGAGATGGACTCGAAACATTTCCGCCCTCATCTTCTCCTTCGGAATCAGTGTAAGTTGCAGTGAGAGAAGCTAAGCCTGACACATTCTGCACGGACATAGTGAATGTGTCAACCTGTCTAACCAAAAACACAGAAGTTTCAGTGAGTACATTTTAATGATCACGGCAAGCATTTTGCATAACCAAAACCAGCGTTACTAGAAATATTGGCACTTTCATGAGGTTAAGTGTACACCAAAACAATCGGGAATGCAAATGGAAAATTCTCTGTCCTCCTCTTAGATGTACATACCAGAGGTACCAAGATTAATTCAAATCTCGTGAAGATCCTCAAGGCAAAGACAAATTAGCTTTCGGTGCATCAATCCATCAATGGCAACTTGATTTCAAGAAGCATTAGCAGGTCGCGGTTGCATCGCTACACGTGCGAATAATGTGCATTGGACAGTTGGCAGACTGTTTCCTTGTGGAAAACCTCAACGCAAAAGTTATTTTTGCTGAAAGGAAGAATAAAAAAAATAGTTAAAACCATTTAGACATCTTCTGGATTGGAAAATTATTCTTTACTGACTGAGAGTTCGGAAATATTTTTTGTATGTCATTCCCCTCGAATGTTCACTGCCTATAACGGAATGTTTTGACAGGTGATGCGAGATGCAGACAGTTCAAACAATAATCGTCTAGAAATATTTTACTGCCTATGATGTCGAGTTCAGAGATCGAGTGGCCATGGCAATACAGTTTTCCGCCGTTTTTTACGTAAGTGCACTGTACTCATGCCCAAAAACTTCACTAACTTTTGTAACATTTTCCCGTTTTCTTGGCAATTGTCCTAAAGAACTCACTAACCATAAAAGTTCGCCTCTCATTCATTAAAAGTGTAATAGTTTTGTACCTTTGGATTTATTCTATGTTTTCCTGTACATTAATTCAATTTCCTTTTGTAGCATTCAGCCTCATGCAGAGACAAAAGCTAGACAACTTCAAGCCTGGCGGACTCTTGTGTTAAATTATTATAAAGTGAACAAACTCAGTTTGTTGGATATTCGAGAAGCTCATCAATCTAGTTTATTTAATAATAGCAGTATCGATCGTATCCTTTCTTGTTCATCTCTGGCACTATAGCTACAACACTTTGTTCTGACTTCCTTAATAATAACTCCTAGGTAAACTCCCACAGGAAGGAATTCTTCTTGTACTTGAAGATTTACAAAAGACTGGAAATGCTGAACCACTTGACAAGTCTCGGAATAGGTACTGTATTCTTTGTGGTGATACATAGATAATGTCTTCTTTTGTATGTCAGCAAACTATTTTTAAATTCATCCTTATTTCCAGATGGTATATATATTGGCATACTTTGGAGGAGTGGGCTGCCCTCATCCATAGTTGGGCCCAGGCCAGCGGATCACTGAACAGTGTATGCACATTCTTTGAGCTGGTTGCGGGAGATGACACTACAGACCAAGGTTTGTGGAATTATTATGCTAGAGTCTTATGAGATACGTGATATTGCACTAGTCTTTCTCTTGACTTTGTTTTTTTTTGTTTTGTTCTTAGATTTTTATGGACTTGATCAAGAAGTTCTGTTGAGAGCTCTCCAAGTACTTGAAAGTCAAAAGAAAGCTGAAATTATTGCATTTGATGACAATCAAGGAGTAAAGTTCTTTTAAGTGTTGGAGCACAGCTCAAGGAAAGCTTTTCTACATGCAACTAATGTGATTTGAAGTTTTATTATTTTTTAAATGTCATGTACAAACTAACATATAAAGATTAATTTTGTATAACTGTCATTTATTTAGTTAATTATCTGAGTGTAGTATTAATGTTCCCACATGACAGGATAGAGGGTTCCCTGAATAGTTCCTTAACTTCAACATATTATTAACACAAAATGAATTGAATTGAACAACTTTGCGTATATCAAATCCACTGCTCACAGTTTTCCAAAGGGCTCAAAGCCAATAGCAGGTGTAACAGTCCTCTCCAGTTGCATTATGCACCACACAGGCAGTTCTCTATGTACTATTTTTGCTCAGTTGCCATTCGCTGTTATAAGTCAATGATTAATATCCACTCCCAACTCCTGGCAGCCCTTTCCTGTCTTAAGTTGTGTCTATCACTGTCACCTATCCACCATCCCCTTACTTGCTGGCTTCTGTGTTATGTTAAGAAATGGAGGGTAAAATAAATACTTTTGTGGTATTTGAAGTCATATATATTAAATCTTAGACGTCAACACAGTTACAAAGTCCAATCAAACTCATCCTATGCAACAAATACAGAACCTGTGCAAGACTGGACCAACAAGGTTTCCCCGCACATTGATTTCAAAACGTGAAGTCAATAAAGTGAAGAAAGTGTTAATGGAATAAAAAAAGAACCTGAGGAGTCCCCAAAACAACCCATTTATTGATTCTCTACTGGCATAGTAAAATGGCTCCACCCAACATTGCATCTTGGGGTAAAGTCTCCGACTTTTTAAAATAAGCTAAAATAAATCTATGAGGTGTGAGCAGGCCACAAGTACCAATATTGGTGGCACTGGACTTCAGGTTTGATTTGTCAATAACAGGCATCTTTAAATTATAAATAGATTGTTAAAACAGCCATTAACAAATTTACAAAAGACAGCACAAAAATATTGGAGAACAGAGCACCTGCAAGCTGCAGAGGCAATGGTCCACCACACCCTCCATGCTGATAAACAAAAAGAATACATACTACTAACAATGTGTAATGAATTTTCATGGATTAGTTACTTACAAAACTTGAAAGGCTAAATCACAGGCTTATCAACTATTGACTCAAACATTTGGGTCATTCCACTAATCTGATCCGCAAATTGATTTGTAAGGTACATGACAGACAAGCAATGTGTTCACAAGCTTATTTTTTCAACAGAGCCAAGAACTGAAAATGTACAGGTCTTAAAAATATCACACTATGTACCTCACCCCTCACCTTCTACATCATCATATTAAGAGTCATTAAATAACTGCTTAAGTATAACAGGAGATGTGTCAGTTTCCAAAAATAACTTTCTTATCTATTTTTCCCACGGCCTCATGTGAAAAATCTTTTTATATACATTCAGTTAGGAAATAAAAAAAAAATAGTGCATCAATCACTGGACACGTAGAACCTCATTTCACAGACTGCACAAGTGTAATTATTTTAAGAAAGGATAACACACATTACGACAGCTGTAATGTTTGTGATGGCAAAGTGTCATGGCAGACACTTTCACTTACAAGCAACTTCTTCATTAATCTGACATGCTCTCGCACACATTACAATGGCCTGCAGGAAAATTATAGTCTTAAAATGAAAAACACCGAGAAGAAATATTGCCATGAATCACAGTGAAGTCTGCTGGTATAGCATGTGTTATGGTATTGCAAAGTCTGAACTTCATTCCTATTTTTCTTGGTATACATTGAAATGGGGTTATAACGTGCAGATAGATTTTAAAAAGTAAAAGAAAAAAACAGTACAATGCAGGAGATTGAAAGAAAAAAAGCAGACTAGACAGTTTTGTGTGAACATGTGACCAAGTTGGAAAAGAGCACAGTCCCACATAATTCTCCTTTATAGGTAGAAAATATTAAAACACAGAAGTAAGCACAAGGCTAGAAGCAAAATTATTGCCACCACAAAATTTACAAAGAAACCAAGAACACAATGACACAATGGAAGAGCAGGTGTTTTGTTATGTGAGAGAGAGCATTCATTCATTCCAATGGCTTCTGTTACTGAAATATACCATTAGACCCAATGCAAAGCTTCATTAAGCAAATTCCTCCAAAGACACATCTAACATGTAAAACCTATGGATTGTACACAATACCAGTATGTTCACATGATAGAAAGTCATTTTCACAACTAAACATAGAAACTCCTAGATAAATGATTGCTTTTTCCACAATATTAATTTTTTTTTTGTTAAAGTATTCTTTCTCCTCTTAGTCTCCCTACTTAACTGATTTAAATATTAGCTACAACTTGAATATAAATATAAAAAGCTTGAGGAAAAAGAAATCACTTGTTTTTAGAAAACTGTTACTAGCCTTCTACAGAAACCACATGAAAGTAACTGTAGCTACAACAGCAGTTGAAGAATCTGATGTTGAATGTATCTCACAAATGCAAGGTAAAATCAGGGGTAGATAACAAGCGCAGTGGAGAAATTATTGAAGCTTTGAGAATAGAAACTAAGTTGTATGGTGTTTCTCTCTCTCTCCTTTCCTGTCTCCCATGAAAACAAAATATTATGCAAAATTGACAAGTGGCATGTGAGGAGTATGTTATGAGGCCCATGACTGCATCTCTCGAAGAATGTCTTCATCCTCCTCTTCTTTTTCTGAAACAACCATAGACAGGATATTCAAAGCAAGAATGAATGATAAAATATTTGAATTCCTGGAAGAGAGTACATACTAGATTTAGCTTTTGAAGTAGATGCTGGAACCTTAGGCATATCGGTCTTAGGTGGCTCAGGCAATTCATCAGCTGTGGGCCCAATATCTAGCAGCTCCTTGTCTAATTCTTCTTGTTCCAGTTCCTCCAATTCCTTTTCAAGCTCCTCCTAAGAGAATAAAAGTTCACATCACAAGTTAAAAAATCATTTACACAGAATTTAAACTACATGCACCAAATCTAACATTAAAACCATTTTAAATTCTGAAAGATGTATATAAAGAACTTACATCATCAATGTCATGTCCAAATGCAACTGGGTTCGAAATGGCATCAGAAATTTCCCTTGCAACATCCTGTTGTTCAGCAATGTCGTCCATCATATCATGAACCTGGTCCACATCCCTGAAAATTAAAAATATTAATATAACTCATGATCAGAAAATATCAAAGTCTGAGAACCACTAAAACTTGAGCAGCCATAAAATATAAAGATATTGAATGAGTTATTTCTAGTGACACCAAGAGTTATACTTACATGTGCTTGTGAGCTGCTTTGAGGGCATCAGCTGCATTCTTCATAGTAGTAAGAACAGCCGTGTTTGTGTTGGCACCCTCTAAGGCTTCTCTCTGCATTTCAATGGTTGATAATGTGCCATCAATTTGCTGCAACTGTTTTTCATACCGTTTCTTCCTCTTCAAAGCCTGAAGAGCCGCTGAAAGAACAATGTCCAAAATGAGTCATCAATGAAGAGACCACTCACAATGAAAATAGATTTTGACAGCAGCCATTCATCACAGCATTCATGATACAGTGGGAAAAAATGTGTTCAATAAAAAAAAAGGCACACGCTAAGAATTGGTAAACAATGAAATTTATATTTTTAACAAAATAAGGGTTGACAAGGTCAAGGTTAGAATCTGAAATGCACACTTGACAACAAACCTCTTCTATTTTTCTGTCCATTTTTCTTGGCAGTCGCAATTTCTTGCTCGATTTTCTTCTCTAGGAATTCCTGCTTTTTTATCAGCATTTCCTCCGTTTCTCGTAAATTCTGAATGGCTTCTCCTGTTGAGGGGACTTTGTCTTCCTTCTTGCCCCCAAACACTTTTGCTAGGAAACTCATTTTGGCGATAGAGTTGACTTCTAGTAAGAAATACCAAATCTCTAGTCAAGGTTGAGATCGAACACAGCTATTTCAGCAGACAAATTATTAGGACAGCGCACACAGACTCTAGAAGTTGAGTCACACTTGCTTCCGTCTTGAGCGTTGACACGGGTCGCTCGCTTCTGATTTCATTCGTTGTTGCTTACAATGCAATGTGAATCAGAGTTCATGCCCCAGTTTTAACTCCTCCTCTCTGCGAGGCTACATTGTTCGTATGAAAAATTGGAGTCCATGCGTGCAAGGAAAGGGAGGAAAAGAGGGGCGGAAATCAAAATTGAATGTGCGTTTGTTGTTCAACCCTCATGTCCTGACCACAGCAATCATAATGTTGGTGTTTCTAGATAAATAGGTGATTATAAGACCACATTTATACTTTACAATAA
The DNA here is from genome assembly GCA_038380765.1 of Odontothrips loti. NCBI lineage: Eukaryota > Metazoa > Arthropoda > Insecta > Thysanoptera > Thripidae > Odontothrips > Odontothrips loti. The sequence continues at coordinate 18,392,061 of CM076244.1, read as the reverse complement.
ATCTATTCTCTTTATTTTCACCTACTTGAACTTCAATGAGCCCAACATTCCATGCACTAATATCTTTCCTTACGACTTCTATTGGCACAAGATAATTAAGATACATCCTTATACTGCCTTCCCCATTGGAACCTTTAATGGGGACTTCAATGATGTACAGTGGCTCTGGCTCGACTGGTTGCAAAGGTTCATACTTATTTCCTAAAGATCGAGTCACATCCCCCATCTCAAGAGGTGGATGACCAATTAGTCTATTCACACCTTCATGGCTAGCAACTTTCAGAGCAGTTTCTCGAAACCACTTCGCATCTTTCAGTTCATGTTGAGTTCTTCCGTAGGTTCTTGCTAGAATGACTGCACCTGCAGCAGCTATGGCGGCTGAAATTTTGATAATCGACATGGAAAACGGGCTGGACCTGTAACCAAATAGAAGGAAGTGATGATCACAGTTCCTATGTGACAAGAAAATTATTAAATGAAAAACCAGTTACTTTTCTTTGAGTTTATGTCACCAATGACCATCTTTGGTACTTCAATGGAATACGGTAACAAATGTTAAGTAGTAATCATTTGGTACTTAGATGACATACCGAACTCGAATGGTAAAACTGCCGTTGACATAAATTTTTTAGCACGGCAGTTCCTTTAGAACAATGCTATTTATTGAAGGTACGGTCACGGAGTGGTACGGTGTACAGTGTACGGTGGTGTATGGCAGACGACGCTTGTTCAAGCACAGAAATTTTTCATTTCACCGCACCGTACCAAGTTCACCACTTCCAAAACGTTAAATCCATAAAAGACAGTTTTAAAAGTATCTAAAAAAAAGAAAAAACTGAGAGCACAATTTTTTTCCTAGCATTATCATTTCGCAAATAATTTTAAGCAAGTACATCCGTCATATGTACCATTTCTTTTCAATCGGAATGGAGGATTTTGTGGTGGGCAATAAATCAAAGCATGCCTGCTAGCTTCTGCTAGCAACTCTAACCACAAATTTTATCGTGTTTGTAGGCAACAATAACTATATTTAATTTAAATTACGATTGTAGAAAATGCCATTCCCAGCATCCGGTGGCAGGGCTCTCAAAGAAGGCGCTAAACTTGTCATTCGTTTTTCTCGTAAAGGATGTGCAAATCGTCCTTTCTATCACCTGCAACTAACTGATGTGAGAACCTATGCCTGATGTATTTAAAATATTGGTACCGTTTTGGTGGAGTAACGCTGTGACCTTTAATTCGAGATAAACACCTGCTTTTTTTTATTTTAGAAAGGAGTGGAACAGTGGGAACAGTGCATTGAGCAGTTGGGATCCTATGATCCATTGCCCAATGAACGTAATGAAAAGTTGGCCTCGTTTAACTTTGAAAGAATACGTTATTGGATTGGTGAAGGTGCCACCTTTTCAAGTGAAGCCAAAGTTATACTAGGCAAGTATGAATTTAATACATTTATGAATATTTATTTTTGAGTTCAACTAATTTTCCAAGACTTCCAAATCTGTTAACATTGCATAGTAACAGGGGTATTACTACTCTCTCTTAGGTCTTGCTGGTTTCCTCCCCATCCACCCATCCTCATATATTCATGCATGGCAAAATAGAAGGAGAGCTGAACTGCCTGAGCCACCAATGCCTAAGAAGCTGACGTGGAGGGAGCGTAAGAAGATTCTTATAAAGGAGGCAGAGGATAGATTGAATGCACCCGCTCAGAATGAAGAAGAGGACGAACCATCACATGAAGAGGCAGCAAAATCATCATCATGAATGTTACATGCATAGCTAAAGAGATGTAAAGAATGTCTTCTTAAGCTCAAAGACTTAAATACTGAATTGAAAGAGTGAATGTGTGTATTCAAGTAGAAGAAATTTGATGCTGAATGTGTGTTAAATGTATATGTAGATAGGATGTTTGTACAAAGAGTGAGATAAATAAATGATAAAACTTGACTGTATATTTATTATTTCACAATAAATATTATCCATCAGGTGTTCAAAGAGCTTACAAACAAGATCACATATACTATATAGGAATAAAAGAAATTAATTTAAACATGATTAACATATTAAAAAATGTGAAAGTAAACATCAGTCAATTGACAGGAACACATGAATAGAATTGTATTATAAATGTCTACAATTCACTGCATCACATATGAACAAATGCATATATAATAAATTCACTAACCCAAAGTCTAGAGTCACATATGGCTTTCATTTTAAACAGAACCATGAGCATGAAATAAAATGAAACTTTATGAAGCTACCCAATTTCTCCTCATCACAAACTAGCACTCATAGCACACATCTTGAGTGGATAATAATGTAAACTTTTTAAAATCTTAATGCTGACTGCTTAAAGTTTCTAAATGATTTTCACAATATTTACAGCTTTATATCCACTTTGCAGTGCAGTGGAATTAAAGATATTATCACAGACATACATAAACCATATACTTTCATAAGCTATGAAAGCTTCTACATTTTTTACTGCAACATGATTACCATCTCTGATTCAACATCAAAACTAGATAGTCAGGATAATGGTCAAAATAGTAGAGCATAAACTATCACACAGGTGTTTCACTGCTATCCACTTCTCCTGCAGGGACCGTAAGGGTACTTGGCCTTGATAAATTTTCATCTCTTAACTGCAATTTTACATCCACCATGTTATTCCTATTTTTTGACATATCTGGTGCTCTGCGGACAGGTGTTCTGTTAGGACTAGTCTTTCTGCTGTTGGGGAACGACTTCAGTAATTTTGCCCTGCAAAAACAAAGCATACACATGTTGCAAATCTGTGAGCACAGTTACCTTTCTGTGGTTTGTTCCTGGCAAAGAAAAGACAAAACTAGAAAATTTTTCTTACGCATCCATGAGTTTTATGAGAAGTCTGGAATAAGCTTGATACTCATCATCACCAAAATCTGCTGGGTCATGACGAGCATGTTCATACATGTCACAGAATTGATGAACCATCTTTTGACCTGAACCATCAAGTGGAGCAGCTAAAGAAGACAGCAGAAAGGCTCGTAGGTTTTCGGTAGGATAGCGATGTAGTGAAGAATCTTGTCTTAGAATCTCAGCTTCTAAATAGTGAATTTTAAATCAAGAGCATTAGAGGAATCTCTCAGAAAAGTTCGGCCTTTTACAAATATTCACATACAAATTGTTGCATACCAAGAGTTTTTACGTCGTCAACGGCCTTGAGTCGGTAATAATATGGAGGAAATGATGAGCCAGGGGGCAAAATGTATCGAGCATCGTCCCCATTGATGAGTTTTGCTTCATGGACAATGCGAGGAATGACATCTAGTCTTCGCTCTAGCTCCATTCTTAAGCCCTGCAATCAGTACAAGAGACAGATATATTTACAGCATACATTTTTCATCACAGATACTACGGGAGGAAAGGACAGTGGGGAACCCTAACCTACAAACCTTGTCTGCTCCGTGACCCAGGGTGACGTGCGGACCTCTCCGCGAACGCAGGGCGAATCTCATGATCTGCCTCTTGGCGAAGATGAAGAGCAAGAACACGGTGAGCACCCCGCATGCTATGAAGATGACCACCGTCACGCCAGAAAGCTGTTCTACCATGATTCCCGTTCCCGTTGACAAGTCCAACTCCGAGTCTCATCTGGTTTTGTTTACGACGAGGTGGGCGCGGGGAGGGGAGGGGTGGTGGGTGGTCTCTGCGTGGTCGGAGTTGGCCACCCAACCTGCGCAGCTGAACGAATAGTTGCCTACGCTCAAGGCGCTGCGGTTGCGATTCGTTCGTTGTTCGTTCATTCATTTGTTCGTCCATTCATTTATTCATTCATTGGTATTTTACTCCGCCGGTTTTCCTATTCTTATTATTTTTTTCGGCCACAGTCGACAGCATCTTATTGTATTACCGAAGCAAGAAACACAAATTTGATTAACAAAGCTAATTACCGATCTCGGAGTCGGTCATGGTCGAACAGGACGAACACCTGATGGTTCATTCGCCTTCGCGATGTCTGACGTCACGACCCGAGCGTCCGGCCCGGACCTACCCATGCGCCATAAGCCCTCTCGGTCCTTCGGCATCGGTTCGGCTCGCAGGACCCCACCTGCCATGTCTCCCGGGGCGTCCCTAAAACAAACAATAATCACGAATCCATTTCAGCTGGGTGGTTGTCGGTACGCAGTGCTCGCAGACAGCGGACTGTGTGCCGTGGAAAAAAGGGGAAAAGCCTTGGCCGCCGCAGAGCAGAAGACCGCCCCCGGCCCGGCAGTTGAGTGAGTGTCGAGCTGGTGTCGGCTCGGCGTCCAAGAGTACGCTGACCTCACGGGAGGGAAGGGAGGAAGGGCCAGCTAATGACCGGAGGGCGGCCAGAGAGTCACGACGATCCCTTACAGAATGTTGGATCAGATTACTGGCCCTAAAGGCATCGCAGGCCTATTGCCTTGCCGACACTCCAATAACTTATTGTCCTTCTCACTCGTCGTGTCCCTTTTTTTTCCTCCTCTTCTTTTAATACCCTTTCCAGTCTTCTTTTTATCTTTTTCTTTTCACTTCAGTTCTCAACATTGCTCGTTATTCCCTTCCGCTGCACTGCACACCCCTCCTTTGGGCCCTTGCTCTCTTGCTCTTCCCCGCCGCGTCGCGTCGCGTCACACTCGTCGCTCGGACAGAGTCACCGTCTGACATAAGAATGTGAACAAGGGAAGGGGTGCTTTGTAAGCGGGATCCATGCCAGCCGGCGAGTGCGAACGCAGAGGTGACGTTAACGTGTCAAAGTGACACGCACTAAAGGCGATAGCTACGAACTTTTGATGGAATATTCAGAAAATTGTTGAAAAAGGGAAGTGATGGATACAACTAAGTCAATAGACGACCATCAGGCAAGTGATTTGATTTTTCGTCGATAGTACACGGAGAACGGAAACAAAAAGTCTTCGGTTACGTCAGATTGATTCAAGTTATGTGCCCGTGGTACGGACTGGCCTGACTACAGTATTAGGACTCGAAAATGTTGGGGATCCGCCCCATGACATAAAGGGAAGGAGGGGGGCAGGGGTAACTGTACAAACATTGAGTCATCACAGCGGCCCTGTAAAGAGAAGAGTGAAAGGAATAGAGGGGCAACATCTCCATCGCACAGAAATGAATTAATCCATCCTCGACGGTGATGAATGCCAAGACCCAGAACACCGACACCCGTATCGCCGGTCTCGAACACGCCGTGCGCAATAATAGCCCGCGTTGGTGACCCAATACATTATTCTTAAAAAAAATCAAAAAGGTGTTGAACACAATATTGTTATTTAAAAATATACAAGTTTATTGAACGGAAGCTGCTATTAAAACAGTTTAAACAATAGGTGGTTCAGAAGAAAATGGTGTTGAAAAATATATATATTTAAAAAATCCAGGAAATTCCACAATGCTACACAGCGGGCAGACGCGGTATGTGGGGTTTCTATTAACAGCTCTATCACAAGCGCGGTCGCGTCAGGAAACAGGTTGGGTCTTCTGCGAGCGCGGCGGTCATGGGAATGGTTTCGGAGGTGGCCTCATCGGGTTCATTCACCCGATTCACTCTCAATCTCTTTAATCTCTTGAGTGCTCCGTGCTGTGGGTCGGGTCATCTCGTTGAGGAGGGGCCGTGGGGCCGCGGGGGCCTCGGGGGCCTCGGGGGCCTCGGGCAAGGCCTCGGGAACCCTGACCAGCCCCTGCCTTTTACCTTTGAGGCGGCCAGGGGCAGCCAGAGGTATCAAGGCGGATACTGGAGATCCAAGTCCTATGTGCTTTTGAATCAGAACAAGTGGAATGTACTGTTTAAACATTATCGGGCTCCCCTGGAGTTCCAGAACAGGACTGTAACATTAATTAACAACTCAACCGTTCGATCACGTACAAATACCAAAACGTTTCCCGCTACATGTTTTCCGTCTACCGTAGGCCCATGCCATTTCACCCTCTTGATTCCCCCCCCCCCCCTCCTTGAGCGGTACTCTCTCCGCAACCCCCGTCGCCTTGCCTGACCGTGCTGTGCTATGCGGTCACAACGAGCAGCTATAATCACACAATTATTATTATTATTACTATTATTATTACCATGACGATTTTTATTTTCCATCTCGGTAGCCGGTGAAACACAACAGTTGCTGCCGCCGTGCCGGGTGACCGGTTCCCGGTGATGGCTGGCGGCTGCTGACGGCGTCCCTAAGGTCCCTCCAGTCAGCCGTCGGGGACTGCTAGATGCTAGACCAGGCACCAGGCTCGGTCGGGCTTGGTCCCGGTGTGGTGTGGGCCCAGTCCCGGTCCCCGGCCCCCTGCCCCCGGCCCCCGGCCCCCTGCCCCCGGCCTGAGGTCTACCCATTCGTGGATGAGTTTCTCTTCCGGAGTTTGATGGGCGGATTCCGCGACACAAGCCAGGTCGGACCCTAGCATGCCTGGCCCTGCCGCATGCCTCGCCACGGCTCTGCGTTTGGGCTCCTCAGGACCCCCAGCGGAGAAGTCACTCGCGCATATCCTTGTCGGCGGATGGACGCGCGGCGCCTTTAGAACTTTTCCTGTTACAGACTGGAGACAATTTTTCCCGATAGCGCACTCATTTTTTGTTGTGACAGCAGCACTGAGCTCAAGTACCAAATTTAAAATTAAATTTTTTTCACAATTTTTACTGAATCTTCTGACTTCTCCTTTTCTCACTTTTCTCATCTACTTTTTGGGGGATTTTTTTTTTGGCGTGCACGCCGATGTTTTTGAGAGGACGCCCTGCAGGGCTCGGCTGATGTTCACAGAAAGGGGACGTTACGACTCGTTGCGTCCTTGGCGGGGGGCTCTCCATATGAGTGTGTGACCGCGTACATACATAGTGCACACGTACGTTGGTGCGCAATCATGTGTGCATCGATTTGGAAAGCGCGCGCGCCCCGCGTACTTAGCAGTGGTGACCACGAGCTGACCACACACCGCGGCCCACGGCCCACGGCCCGGGCCCCGGACCAAGCCCTCACACACGCGGCCCGGCGGCCCGGCGGCCCGGCGGGGACGGGGTGAGCCCACTTTGCGTGTACATTATTTGCGACGTGGCCTGCATGCCGCCGTCCTCGTCCTTGCGGTCTGCGCGGACTGAGCGGGCTGAGCGCCGCGGCGGCCGGCGGCGTGCCGGCGGCGTGCCGTATGTACAAAGCGGGCGCAGAGCGGCGCAGAGTGGCGCAGAGGCATGGCGCAAAAGAAAGGGTCGTTGCGTCCGCTGCTATGAGACCGCAGGGAGTAAAAACAAGACGCGCGCGATTGGGGGTCGAACCTCGAACCTGGACACGCCAGCGCGACATCTACTGCCTTACGGGGTGATCGAAGTTTTTGCAGTGTGAAGGCCAATCGACCACAACAGCAAACGAGTCCGCTGCTGAAAGTGTCGTGGTTATGGGAAATGGGAGAAGAACATCGGCTACGAGCGCATGTGGGCTGCGGAAAAATGGCTTGTTAGGAAAGTCATCAGTGCTCTGGTGGAAGCTTTGCGATGTCCGGCTACGCCTCTAGCTAGACCGTCGTTGGATGCGGGCGGGGGGCCGCGGAGGCGGGGGCGGGGGCGGGGGCGGGGGGGGCGCTCTCTGTTCACAGCCTCAACCAGACCGGGGCAGCGCATAGGGCATGCAGCACGAGTCAGCGCGCGAGTTTGGCGGTGGAGTTTCCCTTTCCTTCCACTCGTTGTGGCCGGTCCGGTCTCATCCCAACATATTCGCAGCGCATTCAGAGCCGCTCCGTCTGTCTGTGTGCCGACGGGGCGACCGCGGCGCCGCGCGGCGCGATGCAGAGTACGCTGCGCTCCGCCCACTCGCAAAGGTCAACGGCAGTCCTCTGAGCGCTCTTCCTTGCCGCCGTCGGTCCTTGTCTCGCTACCCCTATCACTGATTTTCTCTCTCTCTCTCTCTCTCTCTCTCTCTCTCTCTCTCTCTCTCTCTCTCTCTCTCTCTCTCTCTCTCTCTCTCTCTCTCTCTCTCTCTCTCTCTCGGCCCGAGCTTTGGAGCGCGGAGACCTCGGAGGTGTAAGTTTTTTCGGAGGTGTAAGGATTTCGTGCTGCCTTGCCATCCGCACCGCAGCACCGTCCGACGTAGAGAGCCTGCGGGTGCTAAGGTAGGCCAGCCCGCACGACACGCGTGCGTGCGTGCAGCGTGCCCACGCCCTGGTCGCCGACGGCTGGACTGTGAGTGCCGGGGCTCACGCACCACTTAGAGCGGCGCTGGCTGCCGCTGGCTGCCGCTGGCTGCTGCCGTGCCGCGGTGACGGCGGCGGTGGATCGACGCCAAAAGCAGCCGATGGCCGGGGGCGCCGCGGGCGCTGACGTGAGCGGAGCGCCGCGGAGCAGGTGCAGGTCGTCAACCCGTCCGGAGCGACGGCCCTCCGCGGCCCGCTCGGGGACGGGGGAAATTATTGGCGTGGCGGCGGTTGTGTACTGCCCTCACCCGCAGGGCCGCTGGGGGGCCGCGGGGGCCGCAGGGGCTGCGGGGGCCGCCGGGAGCAGTCGCGCCGTCCAGCAGCCTCTCGCGTCGTCGTGTCGGGCGGACCTGACTCGCCGCGCCGCGCCACCGCCGGTGCCAGTCCGGAAGTGACCATGTCCAGGACGGTGTCCAGCACTTCCCCTGGGGCGCCGACCACAGCACGGGGCAGGCGCGACGCCGGGCGACGCGGTCCAGTGGTGGGGAGGAGGGCTTGGCGTCACCAGTGCGCGGTGTACCGCAGGTGTGCGGGCCAACACAGAGCAGTGCAGGAGGTGGGTTGCCTTTCAGCGCCGCAGAACGCAGCGCGTGTAATGCCGTAACGTAATGCGCCGTTGGCAATCGCAGCTTCTCTGCGCTGCGTTAGCCTGGACATCCGCGGCACTTCCCCGGCACGTCCTTGCGCCGCACACACCCATAGGGCGGCTATGGCCGCTTATTAAGCCGGCTTGAAAGGCTGCGAGCGCGAAAGGAGGAGCAGGATTCGTCCCGCGAGTGACTGTTCCAATGTGCGCCGCACGTTCGTGTGTGTTTATTCACTGCGGTGGGAACTGGGTTAGTGTGGCTCCCGACGAGACGAGCACATTGCCGCCGCGTTTCATACTTCTTGCTGCTGCATGCCCTGCTCCGCGGTGTGTAGTATCGCGTGCTCTGAGTGTGTGTGGGAGGGAGGGAGCAAGGGAGGGAGGGACAGCGAGTGAGAGAGAGAGACAAACAGACAGAGAGAGACAGAGAGAGACAGAGAGTCGGAGAGAGAAGAGAAAGAGAGAGAGAGAGAGAGAGAGAGAGAGAGAGAGAGAGAGAGAGAGAGAGAGAGAGAGAGAGAGAGAGAGAGAGAGAGAGAGAGAGAGAGAGAGAGAGAGAGAGAGAGAGACAGAGAGACAGAGGAAGAGGAGACGATCTTGGAAGTCAGGCGGGTGCTGCTGTGCTCAGGGCTCAGGGGGCCTCTCGCCACCACCGCCGCCGCGGTGATGGGCCGGTGGTGACGGAGTTACACGGCAGCCATTACGGCCACAACACGTTCTTTTACAGGGTGACGAAGGACACTCGATCGTGTCGTCCGCTGCGGCGCCGCGGCGTGGCACTGCCCCGGGCCGGACTATCGGTGAGCCTGGCCGCCACCGTCTAGAGCGTGGAGCTCCTCGTCGTACCCCCAGTCACACATGACACACACATGCGCCGCCCGACACCGCCGCCCCGCGCACGCCTTCCACACACATAAACCCCGACCCGGGCCACTTTCAGGACAGCTTTCGTTTTTCGTACTAAACCAAACGGTTAAGGTCGTTTTGTTTCCATGTGTGTGTGTGTGTGTGTGTGTGTGTGTGTGTGTGTGTGTGTGTGTGTGTGTGTGTGTGTGTGTGTGTGTGTGTGTGTGTGGAGGGAGACCATTATAGGGCAATAAAATGCGGATAGGAAGTTCGAATCTGTATCGGACGGGGCTTGGTCTCTGTCCTGGCCTCAGCACCCAGCGTCCTGTCTTCCAAGAAGATACCACACCGAATGTTTCTCAGGTGCTCCGCTCGAACGTCAGCGTCCTCGACGGCGCAGTCGTCAATGTATACCGTCACCGACGGGCAGCGGCAGCTGCCGACGGGCAAGCCGGCCAACGCCTGAGGCTGACAGAGGCGGCCCGCAGAGGCTGGCCGGCAGGGGCGCTGCCTGAAGTGTCCTCACCTCGCCACGAATAAGCCGCCCATACTCGCCGACTTGGGCAGTGTCCAAACTTGAATCAGATTGATGGATGCAAGAAAAAATAATAATCAGTCAACTAGCGTTGGCGTGACAAGCGCACGCGTGCCATGTGTGGTCATGTGTGGCCATGATGTGCCGCCCACGCCCCCCCCCCCCCCCCACTTTCACTCTCTTTAAAATGTTCACACAGCAGTGCGTGCTAATTTTGCCTGGCGCGCGCGGCGCTAGCCGCCCAGTCTTCGACACGTCCACCTCCTCCTTGCATATTCTCCCTCCTCTTCCTCTTTATATCGTCCCGTCCCTCTCCTCCCGGCTTCCTTCTGAGTGATGTGCCTCGCGGCCGTGCTCGCGGCATGGGCGTGCTGGTGGGGACCGGGGCCCACCGAGACCCACCGGGGCCCACCGGGGCCCACCGGGGCCCACCGGGACCACGTGCTTCCCATACTCTCACTCTCAGTCCTGGGCCTCTTCGCGGGGGTCGTCCGCAAATTACAAAAGAAAGTCCGCTATTTTGCATTTACGACAATTCGAGTAGGAACAATTTTTGAAACATGCACGAGACGAGTTTGCATGTAAATTCAAGTCTTCGTCTCGTTCATTCCCCAGCTGTAAAAAGTAAACCGCTACCAACGAAACCCTTCTCACCTGGAAACTGGATTCCTGACATATGACACAAATAAAGAAGGACATTGCTGAGAGTGTGGGGCACGTGCGCGCGCACACGTAGACAGCGTGAAACAAGTTCCAATGCGCATTGCAGCTGCAGCTCCGGCCGCTCGTGGCCGCTCCTAGCGCACAGGTGCCCGATGTAACGAATCCCCACAGGACGGGATGGAATAGGTAGGAATCGGCACTGGCACTGGCCCCTCGTGACGGACAGGACAGACGTGTCTTAAATCTTGGATAGCAGGAGAAACCTCTGCGACCCACGGAAGTGTCTTACCAAAAAAAATTGCATTTAAAAAAATCACTACGTAAATCTTCTGCTTATTTTGATGTGCCTTGAATACGTCCGTGCAAAGCTGTTGTGCGTGAAAATTTCTTGTTTCTCTTTCTTCCAAACATCGTCGCATCCACCGTCAGCTGCTTGGACCTCGGCTCAGAAACTTTGACCATATCGTATCCGGACGAAAGCAGCGCAGAGACGTAAAATTTCCCGAGCCGCCAAACCGAATGTCGACGACACACTGACACCTTTATTTTCTGCCCGCCTGACATTCATCGGCTCAATCGAAAGTTGTGTTGTTGGTCTCAGCGCGCGTGGCGTGGCGCCGCCGCTGGTCGCCGCTGGTCAGAACAGGCTCCGGCCTCCGGGCCTCCGGTGCTCCGGGCCTCCGGTGTTCCGGGCCTCCGGTGCTCCGGGCCTCCGGTGCTCCGGGCCTCCGGTGCTCCGGTGCTCCGGGCCTCCGGTGTTCCGGGCCTCCGGTGCTCCGGGCCTCCGGTGTTCCGGGCCTCCGGTGTTCCGGGCCTCCGGTGTTCCGGGCCTCCGGTGCTCCGGGACTCCGGTGCTCCGGGCCTCCGGTCCGGGCCTCCGCGGATACTGGCATAATAAAGAAACAAGAAGACAATGAACCATTAAAAATGGTGTAAATGGTGCTCGTTCTTTACACATCTACTTCATTTTTATACCATTCAATTTCCTCGAATTTTATGCCAGGAAAAAAACTCTTCTTCCACGGCATTCCCCCAACTTAGTTTCGTCCACAACCGGTAGGAACGCTAGTGGGTGCGTGGTCTTAGTTCGGAAACCGGCCACCAGGGGTGTGGTCACATGGTTACAAATGTGACCGCTAGGTGTCGTCATCAACACAGCCATCTTTGGCGTCGTAGTTCCGCCCACGGCCAGGAGGAACGCTAGTGTGTATTCTTAGTTCGGAAACTGAACAACAGAAGTGTCCTTAGGCACATTCGCTCGGCTGTAGTGGCTAAATATCATTATCAACACACCATCTCTGACATCTTACTTGAGTCCAACCAAATAAATAGCGCTACCAACTTCGGAGAACTGTAGAGGATTTCGGGTCCCAACAGTTGGTACCCGCTACATAACGCGCCTGCGCGTTGTGTCCTTCGTCTGTGTTGTCATGGCGGCCTTCCCTGGCCTTCCCTGTTTGTGCAAAAAGATATGTCCTGTGCTTTGTGACCTTACACTCCATTCCCATTCCACATCGTACCCACCTTCCTTTTAGCGTATATTTATTTAAAGTAACCCACAGTCTAAAAAAGGTGATTAATACTAAAAACAATCTAAGTTTATATCTCCCACTCGAATACATATTTTAATGGCAACGCAAGTCTCTTTAGATTTATTTTTCTCCAAATCGAACTTCCAGTCACCAAAAGTTAAATTAAAATATTCAAATTGTTTCACAAAAAAAATCATTATAAATTCAATTTTTTCTTTGCCATGTTGACTTTGAACCATCATTCTTTGGGTTGGAATGCCAGTTTCTTTCATTCGTAGCTATTTCGCATTCCGACAATCCATCGCGACAGGACCATGTTTTATCCCTTGGCTACGTGCTCCCGTCGTAGTTGGCGCTAGTTGCGCTAGTGGCGCTAGTGGCGCTAGTTTCGCCGCTAGATGGCGACACTGTATCTGTCATCTTAGTTCCATTAGCTGCCACCTCACCAACGTCCTTCCAAGGTTTGGGACTTAGAAGAAAAATTTCTTCACAAAAAAAGTATGGAACTTTTCAGCATTTCCATTGAAATTCGATAGATGCTCAACCTCTCTCTAAATTCCACAAAAAAAAATTCAGTTTATGTTCTCCCTTCGCGTTTTATAACCTATCAAAACTTTGTATTACAAATTTCTTTTAAAAATGTATACACAACAAAAAAAAACCTTTATCATTTTTTTGTCATCGGATCACGACCTTTAAAATGATACCTCACACTCATTTGCAGCTGTTGTACTTTCACAGCTGAAAGTGACCGACTAAATTACACACCTACCCGGTACAATACTCGTTCATCTTACCCACATATGTGAATATGTATATGTGGTTTGGTAAAGAACGAGTAAAAGCACTGAGCCACGCCAAGTGGCTCTTACCCGCTCCCGGCTGGTAGGCAATCGCAATCCTTACACTGCCGGCAGAAATAGCAACGGTGACGGCACTGTGCCGTATGCGCTCTTCGCAGGGGGTAAAACAGTTTTCGATAGGGTCAGCACGGGGGCAAACCAGGGGAGAAATCACCCGTTGTTAGGCGAAAATAGGTATAGACGATTTTCCCTCGTACCTAGGCCAGTTCTGGGATGTTGTATAATATGTCGTCTCTTCAAACTCCATGCCCTGAAAGTAAAAACATGCACGGTGTGCCTGGAATAGGACACTTGTCCGCCGTCGCCCCTTTGGACTCGGACCGGCCGGCCGGATGACACACGTATCGCAGGGCCACATTCCTGACAAAGTGTTTTGGGGCCCACGGCGTCGGCCGATAGCTGACATCGCCACCGGCGCGCCCGAACACGTACACAATCGGGCACGGAGGTCACCGTAGGTCACTGATTCGGCCGATACCCGAGCCGGGGGGGGGGGGGGAGGAAGACCCATCATCAACGCCCTCCGGAAAGATGGAACTGATTAATCTCCAATTGTCACGACCGATCATGGCTGGAAACACGGATTCTTAGGCGGCTTTTTGAGGCGCTGCGTTAGAGTTAGATTTAGGTTTGAACGCACTGGAAATTAATATAATGTGAATATCTTGGTTTGGTCCGCGGAGACTTGAGCGCACGAGCGAGTCGAGAACGCCCCCGCTGTGGCAGTCTGGGGACTCACGAGTTGGTTTTCATCGGCTGCTGTTACCGGGAAGGCCACTAGAGGGCGCTGTGATTGCTACTGGACGCACACACATAAGTATGCTGATCGCATTATTTCGAAACGAGATAAAACAACTCGCCCAGTCCAGTGGTTTTGTATGGAAATCGAAATGCCTCGGCGCTGGCTGGTGCACCGCGCGCCCCTGCTGTGCCCCTGCTACTGGTACGTGCCGGGTCGGGCTGTCGAAAGGCAATCATTCGTTGTAATAAGACAATCTACGAAGAACACTATAAAAATGTTGAGATGCGTTTCTGTCTAAAAACAAGAACCATATCTATGGCATCGGCATAGCACTTCTATTTGATGTGTCACTCTCTTAGGTGATAAAAGTCTAGTGAGTGCATCGAACCCGAGTTCCCGCCCCGGGGCAGCGCAGCGTGATCTCGTAGATATTGGCAGCGGCCGGACCAGACTGCGAATAATCATCGCGCGGACGGTCCGCCCCGCCCCGCCCCGCCCCGCCGCGGTGAGGCGACGCCGGCCGAGCCGAGGCACCCCTTTCCTTTCCCCACCGGGCGCCAACTGATCCGATTACTCAACTACTGCTTCCTGGTAGGCGCGTGCGTGCGTGCGTGTGCGGCAAGTGTGGCGCATGCGAGAGATGGGTGCAGCCATTTGTCGGGCCGATCTGCCCGATCGGCCACTCGGAAGAATCCCGACCCCAGGCTCGCGGTGGGGCACGACCCCCCGCTGCTACAGATTCACAACAATAAATTCTTGTAATTTAAGGAAGGGACAGATGGTTACGAAAGTAATTAGTTTTTTTACGTGTGTACACGTGGATATACACTGTTCGAAAAAATCAAATTTTAAAATGACTTCATGCAAACAGTTCGGTTCAATAACTAGATGCTTCAAGTCATTATTCATTGGCTAGAATAAATTTTGGATGGAATTTTGCCATGAATGGTCCGACATTTTCAACCTAAGCCATTCAAAATTTGAAAAGCTATTTTATAATAGGTCATTAAAATGGAAGAGCCATTTACAATACTTAGCAGCACCTTGCTACCAATTTGCAGTTTTATTTTCGACAAGTGTACATTATACGTGATGCCAGAGGCTGCCCGCCTCCCCACTGCATCGAAACGCCCTTCGTAATATTAGTATTTGCCGTTTGGCAATACGGCTGGCCATTTCGTACCACGGCCACGTGCCTCTATTTCGCCCACAACTCACCGCACACGTAAATTCGTGTTACTCAATGGAAGTAATGAAAAAGGAGACTGATTATTGTTGTGGCGAAATAATACTGCTACTGCGCGAAATGAAAATACTAAGACGTGTTTCGGAGCGCACATCGAAAGTATCCCTTCTTTTCCTACGATTGTTAATTCGTTCGTTTTCCTTCAATGAAGGCTACTCCTCCCTGTGTGTGGATAGGACAATCCCTTCCCAAGCCTCGCCCGGCCGGCAAAACAATGGATCTTCGCTGCTTTATTGGGAAGCAAGGCTCGCAAGGAAACTTTCGTTTGTGCTTTACGGGGAGGAGAGGGAATTATAATCAAGTGCAAAGGAGTTTTTACTTGTGGATTTCTTGGGGGAGGCTGTTAATTAAAAGTAGTGCGCGCCTCGGCCTCTCCGTCCGTCTGCCCCGGCCCCGGCCCCGGGAACACCGGCAATGCGCCTTTGTAGAGACGGGGGCCCGCGAGGACCTGGGGACCAGGACCGCCGTTCGGGCGAGCTGCTTGTTTTTGTGTTTGCAACCGGCGCCAGCTTACGTACACGTAAACATCATCTCATTAAATTACTTCTGACTTTTAGGGAACAATAATAGGGTAAGTGCAGGTCCAAAAGTCACTATAGGAACAAAATTACAGCATGCAGAAAAACTAACATCATCGGGGAAAAAAAGGATGAAATATTAGCAAGTTTTGGTTAAAATGCCCACTTTTGAGAAAGGTGTGATGCCTTTTTACTGCATGTGATTGTTTCCCCTGCAAGATTGATTTGCCTGCACTTACCCTAGAAGAAGAATGTCATTTATTACCAGGTCGCCGACCTCTCAGTGCGGTTGAGGACGCGGAAAGGCATATCGGCCCGAACGCTAGATTTTTCATAAATCATGTTCCCCTCGTCACGCTCCCGGCTCCCGTCGCGTTATCTGGATCACTTTCTGGGGAAGACCACCCCGTCGCACAGCCCCGGCCACACACAAAAGGACCAGACAGAGTCGGAATGCGTCTGGACCTAGCCAAGCCCCCGCGCCCCGCCCCGCCCCGCCCCGCCCGGCCCTTCGACTCAGACGTAACTCGGAGGGCGTGGCGGTGCGAGGCGCGGTGCGGGCCAGTGGATTCCACCTGACCGGACCCTCTGTCTGTAAAATGAAAATAAAAGTGACGTGGTGGGGAGGGGGGGGCACGACCCTTCCCCTCCCCGTCATTAGGCTTGGCCCGGGCTGGACTAGGAGACCGCCCTCCCGGTGCGGGTGGGAGCCGGGCGGGGAGGTATCCGCGGCGGTGGCAGCAGCGGCAGCGCACGGGAGGAAAGTTGTGGACGCTGCTGGGCTGGGGTTGAGTCCTGGCCGTGGTGGGGGCAGGGAAGGCCTCTGGAGGCCGGCTGGCCGCGCTGGGGTGGGGGCCCCGGTGGGGGCTCCGGCGGCAGCAGCCCTGGCCCTGCCGGCCCTGCCGGCCCTGCCCAGCCTCACAGTGGATTGTGTCGGCGGCCAGGCCGAACATGTGGCGTCCTGACTAGCGAGCGCTCCGGAGCACCACGGGAGTACCGCCGGCCACGCGGGCCTAACCCCCAACACCAGTGGATTAGCAGTGAAGTGCAGTGACGCGTGTGCAGTGCTTTTGTGTGTGATTCAGTGAGTGAGTGCCCGGGCAGGAGCACACTTACGCCGCCGCCATGGATAACAAGGTGAGACGGGGCGCGGGGGTCCTCGAGGCCGCCGATGGCACCTGTGCGCTGACCGGGCCGGGCCGGTGGGACGAAGTGCAGGGTAACAGCCCCACCCAGCGCGCATGATGCAGATCCAAAATGCATTTCCTGGTTCAACTGCGGACCTACCGCTGAACCGTCCACGTCGATGAGTTACGACTCCTCGTGTGTTGTTGCGGCGCTGTCAGCTGTTGTGCTGCTGGTTGGGCAGGGTCAGGGGCGGGGCCGGGCCGGGCTCCGGGGGCACTCGCTGCACCTGCGGCATCACGCATCAGGTACCTAGGAGAATCCGACCCGTCCTGACGGCGTCCTCACGGCGTCCCAGCATCCCAACTCATAATCCGGAGGAGGCACCCGCACGGTGCTACACTACTTACCACACTACCAAAAAGTTGGAAGGGAAAGCGATTACGAGAAGCTGCTGGGCTTGTCAGCGTATTTCGTCGTTTCACTCGGGAGCAGACCGTCACTCGAGTATCATAGTTGTAGCTGGCACGATTTTACTGTTGCGTTCCTCAATACTACATTTGAATGCCGTTAGTAACCGACCATGGCACGGAGAATGAGTCGAGTTGGGTGAAAAATTTTTGACAGTAAACCAAAAGGGGTGCATGCCGTAATTAGCCGTAGCCCGGCGGGGCGGCAGGACTGGGCTCTGGGCTGCGGGCTGCGTGTCGAACTGAATTCGAGGTTCTCCCGGGTTCGCCTCTTCTCGGTATATCGGGAGGTGCTTCACAGATTCACAGGTACAAAAGGTGTAGCATTCGGAAAGGGTTGGTGGCGTGTAGCAGGGCCGCGGGCGCAGCCAGGCGCAGCGTTTGTTTGCTTGGTTATTCACACCCGCCGGGTTTATGGGGGAACGAATCGGACGAGCTTCCTCAGAGCGACTGCGTCATTCAGGTGCTCTTATTCAGGTTTACTCGCATTCCATTCATTCTCAATGAAATTGCCTTCTGATTCAATCACGACTGACAATACCTTTTCTCCTCCAATTGGAGTCTTATTTTTTTCCTCGGTATCTTTATTTTCATTTCGCAATGCCAATAAGGTCCACCATGGATTTTACAGCAGCAATGACGGGCCCAAAGCTACCTGAGCTGGCTGCCATTGGCTACAACTCGCTGCCATCCGCCGAGCATACGGGTTCGAATTGAGAGATCTTTCTCCGATTTCTCCCCTGGCCATTATCGCAGGCTGGACGCTATATGTCTTCCTCACCGGCTCTCGTTTTGCCGCGGGATACGATTGTGTCAGCGATGTGTTCGCGTCGCGGTAAATATGTGGCGGTCGTTATCAGATTGAGATTCAGTTTCGCTCGTTGTTGGTAGTTTTGGTCCGAGGCTGCCTGACGACGAGGCTACAACGACAGATTCCTGTTCTCAAATGCGGCGACGGCATTTATCAAGGATCACTGTAACAGGTCGAGTTTAGTCTTGGATTGGAAAGCACTCGCTCAAAAATGTTATGGAGCACACGCACGTGTATCTATGCCCGTACAAGATGTCTCTTGAACACGAGACTACATCTCTCCCGCCCGTCAGCTGGACGAAGTTTGCCATACTAGTCACGGAATGGGAGCTTGTCCGTGGCCTGTCCACGGCGACGCGTGCGTGCATGTGTGCGTTGTACGTGCGTGTGTCAACCCACGTTGTCGTCGTGTCGTCTGCCCAGGGCGATCCTCACTTTCGACGTGTTTGCTTTGCGTGCGTTCGCGCCGCTGTGACCAGTGATTAGCCCCCACGCGAACTTTCCCACTTTTCCGCATCCGTCAGCAGCAGCAGCAGCAGCAGCAGCAGCAGCAGCAGCAGCAGCAGCAGCAGCAACAACAGACTCTGGCCATTTCTTTCTCTTTCCCCGCCGGACGGAGCTGCCCGCTGTTGCTCGCCATGGATGACCCGAGCGCAAAGTCGTGCCGATGCATCCCCGGGCCAGGCCCGAGGTGGCCGAGGCGCTCGCTGAGCATGTGGCATCGCTGACGCCTAGCGATGCACTTTCGTTTTCGTCACGTCGGGGTTCTCATCCAGACATGGCCACGCCGTCGAGGAGAATATATTTCTGAGTGTAATCTAAGCGTATTCCACCGCGGGAAACTTTGAGACAAATATAAAAAAAAAATTGCGCTCTAACTTTCTTTCCAGGATTTTTTTAAAAATGAGTTTTTGAGTGTTCCGCTGTGGCAGTGTTTACAAACACGATCGAGGACTGAAAGGGAAACCTTGCCGTGACAGCCTGCGCATGAGTGTGTGTGTGTGTGTGTGTGGTCCAGCCGCGCGACGACGTCATATCATTTGATTCCTTCATTCGCGACTCCCGGCCGCGGCGGCCGCGGCGGCCACCGCGAGGCGGTTAGTTTCGGCCCGGATTAGAAACCGGCTCGATTCCACGCGAGCAGCAGAAAAACTAAGTGCAAGCCGCCTCTAGCAAACACAAAAAAAGGAAAGAAAGAGGGAGCCGGCGACAAAACTCTCTCGAAACGTCTCTAATAGTGCGAGACATGGATGGAAGACCCGCCCCATCCTGAATATTTTCCAAATACAGTGTAAACTGAAGTAATGTGGCAGGTAGATTTGTGACTCTGCGCGCTAAGCGGGGTCTCACAAGTAAATTAACAAGCCCAACTAACAATTGAGCTAGCTTGCTTCATTTAGTGGAAACGTTACTACTTTAGAGTAAAGAAGAGTTCTATTTTTTGAAATCTCCTATTTTTGTTATCTCTCCCTTTGAGAGAGAGAGAGAGAGAGAGAGAGAGAGAGAGAGAGAGAGAGAGAGAGAGAGAGAGAGAGAGAGAGAGAGAGAGAGAGAGAGAGAGAGAGAGAGAGAGAGAGAGAGAGAGCACATTTCATCGGGTACAACACGTCCCGCTGTAGACTGGCCGGACAGGTGAGGCGGGGTCGGCGGGGCGGCCGCGGAGGGGAGAAGAGCCCGGCCTGGAGGCCTGGACACGGCTAGGAGGCCCGGAGGCCCGGAGTCCGGCGCCGAGTCCCAGTGATTAGCACCCATTTCCCATTCGCTTTCGCCGACCGGCACCTGCAGGGGGAATCCTCTTGTTGTTGTTGTCGTTGGTGGTGGTGTGCATGTGGTGGTTGTCGGCACGCAAGGTCGTCGTAGACAGACCCTGTGGCTGTGGGGAGTCGTCGGCGAGGGTCAGCGCCCCCGCCGACACGCCGCTGCCGGGATTTGTACATTGTTTGGGGGCCGTAAGGAGGGCCCCAGGCCCTGGAGGGGGGCAGTCGATTCGATGTTAATCGACGATAGAACGTCGCGTTAGGCTGAGCTAGTGCGGCAAACGGCTCGGCCACCTGCTGGACGGCGGCCATCGCCACGAGCATCATCTCCGTGTTTACGAGGACCCCGAGGAGGGCCCCGGCCGGTCGTAATGTGCTGTGCGTCACCAGAACCCTCCTCGACTAGAGGGGATATATATATATGCTTCCGCTCGAGTGCGCATCGCCGGCCCGAACCGGACGCTCGGAGATCTTCGGTTTTTCAAAACGTTCGCCCGGGATGTGGACCGGCGTTGTCACCTCTGATGGCACTGGGGGGTATAACCTGCCTGGCCGCTAGGTTCCTGGGCTGCTGGGCTGCTGGGCCCCGGCTGGGTGCCGCTCACAGCCCGCCGGGCCCACCGGCCCACCGCTGCGAGCGGGATAGGCATGACCTTTAGTATCAATACGCCCGATTACTTTCTAGCAGCACGTGACACGGCCCGGCCCCGTCACCCCGTTTCCCCCATCTTTATCCCCGTCGTCATCTTTCACGCTGCGTCCTGGCGCCAGAGAGATGCGCCCGCTGATTCTATTATGCAAATGCAAGACTTGAAGGGCAAACTTTTGCGTGTGTGCGTGTGTGTGTGTGTGTATGTGTGTCTCTGATCCTTTTTCGTACTCGCGCGCAGCTTTCCCGCTTCTCGGCAGAGTTGTGCATGCGGGTGGAGGAGCGACCTGTCATGAAAGGCCAGCAAGGCAGCAGCAGCGTCCCGTATGCATATAACGTGCAGAACGGGCATTGTTCTTTTCCCCCCCGCGCGCCGTCTCTTTCTCGGTTTCACTTAATTTAATCAAGGGGGTCGCGTTGCTCTCCGCGAAATTCAACGCAATGCGCACGTGTGGTCCTTCAAAGTGAGTCGCGCTCCCTCATACGCGGCTGCTCTCCCCTGGTAGGACGCTTGGCCCGTTGTGTAACGCGCCCCGGCCCTCTCTTGGTCCTGGTGGCGGTGGCAGCGGGGGCTGGGCTTCGGTGGGCTGGGCTCGGACGGCCACGGGCCATATGGCATACGCGACTCTCTCCGGCCTAACGCGCGGTTTGAGTACGCATCGCTGTGACAGTGTTGTAATGCGCCGACGTCGGTGGCCTGGTGGCAGCCGCAGCAGTGGGCAGGAGTGGGCAGGAGCCTGGGCAGGAGCCTGGGTAGGAGCCGCACTTAATAGAGGGGCGTAAGCGGCGCTCAGGAGCTACTCGGTGAAAGCGCCTAAAACCGAAATGTGCATATGTCGCCGCGCCGCGCCGCGTGCGCTCCGCAGCCAAAATTGGCGTTGTCGTCGACGTCAACGCTGCTGTTTCCGCCCAATGGCGTTAACGCAGCGCCTCGCAGCTCTGTCCGTGTGTGTGTGTGTGTGTGTGTGTGCGCCCGGCACGGCGGCGGTACGAAAATGACGCGAAAGACTCTTTGTGCCCTGCAATTTGGACGAGAGCGTCAGTCGGATGCGCTGCGCGTCGGCTGCACGTCGGCGTGTCGGACCACCGGCCGAGTGGCCAGCCCGGCCCAGCCCCCCGGCCCAGCCCCGCCCACGTACAGGAGAGCGATGCGCCTGCGTGGGGCGGCAGCGGCGAAGAAGGGAAAAATTAATGTAAGAACCTGCGGAGAGGAGCCGCGTCCGTTTCTTCTCAAAGTTTCAATGAAGAGTATGGGGTTTCATGAGGCACGTGTGCACGCACGCACACGCACGCACACGCGCAGCCACACGACGCGCGCGGGCAGACAGGCCGGACTGGTCCTGTCGGTGCCATGCCGTGCGATATCTGCCTACTTTTACTTTTGACCCCGTACGACCGGCTGGAGTGGTCCTGTAGCCGGTGGCCATGCCGCCACCGGCCCTTGCTGCTGCCCTGCGCAGACCTTCGGAGCGGAGCGATCGGGGGCAGCAGGGCCCAGTGCCGGCCCGCGGCGGAGTTCGACAGCGGACGACACGGTTGAAATGTGCGTACCGCCGCTGCACAGCTAGCGCCTGCGAGTGTCAGGCTAGGCCAGCCCGCACGACACGCGCGCGTGGAGAAGTCGTCGGTTGCCTACCCACCAGGCGCCGTTTGCGCGCGCGGACCGACCACATTAGGATTAGCCCCTGCTATGCTGCTGGCCGCGCCCGCTCCATAGCCGAGCCCCTGGAAGCCTCATGACCCGAGGAGGCACGGCCGTGACTCTGTGCAGCAGGCGAGATGGAGGCTTCACCTCAGAGTAATGAAGCGGTTGCCACCTGCACGTGCCTCTGCTGCTGCCTCTGCTGCCTCTGCTGCCTCTGCTGCTGCCTCTGCTGCCTCTGCTGCCTCTGCTGCCTCTGCCCAGCACAGCCCTGCAGCCAGAGGTCCCCAACCTCCTCACGTGTCTAATGACCGTCTGCTTGACTGCCATTTGTATCGCAGGCACGATACCGCTCCATCACACGCGGCGCGGGGCGTGTCGGGGTACATTATAGAGCATATCGCTGCCGTCTCGTGTGATTTGGCTGTCGATCACGCATCGACTTCCAGGACAGCTATGACCCGCAGCGCGGGAGCGGCTCCTCATTCTCCAGCCATCTTCATAAAAATGGGCGCGTCTCCAACAATTTAACAACTTTGTGCTGCAGCGTGCCAGCGCAGGGGAGGGACGGGGAGTCCCGCTCATGAAAACATAATGTTCCCGACGACACGAGTGGTCACACGTCATGACACGCGCCGCCCTGACCCGGCGTAAGCTCGACGCCCCGGCGCGCGTGCCAAGAAACCGAGCCCAGATTCACGCAACAGATACGCATTTCGCGTCGCTGCGCGGGCTGCGAAAACAAGCCGTTTTACATTCCCTCGCCACCGAACGCACTCCGGCTGCGCGAAATCTTTGCGAAACGACCACAAAAGTGCACGTAAAAAGGGTCGTTCGAACGGCTTCCCGTCTGCCCCCATACTTGGCGGCGCGCTATCTTGATCCCAGACTCTCTTCCCCTTTATTTTCTTCTTTCTCTTTCACGACAGCGCCGTGACACGCTACCGCACTGCGGCGCTAAGGCGGCGCTCCGTGCGGGCAGCGGTGGCCGCGTCACCGCGCCGCTCTGTTCCCCTCTCTGTCCGCTGCTCGGCGGTTGTAATCGGAGCGAGCGGGACGGACGTCATTTCTTCGCAGGGTGCCCCTCGGACGCGGCCGGCGAAACCGACAAACGTGTCCGGTGGGCCCCCGGGGCCTCCGGGGCCCCCGGCGGGCACCAGTGGCACACAAAAGAGGGCCGCTGGTGCGACAGGCGGCGGCGGGCCCGCAAAAAATGGGGTTGACTGACACTGTGCGCGTGATTAGCATTGCGTCCAAGATGTTACATAAATCACGGCGCCGACTGAGGAGCCGCGGGGCTGGGCTGGCTGGGATGGCTGGGCTCCTCACAGGCATGTCCCGACACCTTGTCCGGCCTGTCAGGTCGGCCGGGGCTCCGTGCGGGCTCCAGGCGGCAGATTAGAACAAGATCGATCAGGCACCACCCTAATACTCGTCGTCATCACCACGGAGAAAAGAGGTTACAGAAAGTGTTCGCGAATAATTTTTCGGTTAATTTCCGGACAGGCAGTCAATTTGGGTTTTGAAAACGATAATTTCGATGCGGGAACTATTGTTCAGTTGGACCAACGAAAATTTAGTTGCACCAACAAAAGGTTAGGTGCGTCAACAAAAAGTTAGTTTCCCCAACAAAGAGGTTCGTTGCGGGGGCAAACTCCCCTTTTCTGCCATTTTTGCAAATAAAAAACAGCTTCCCTAACAAAATTTTAGTTCTCAGAACCAAAATTTACTGCTTGTCTGCAAATCAGCAAATGGATGCGACTACTATAACCTCTTTCTTTTCTTTTTTTCTCCGTGATAAATATATCGCGAGTCACCATCATCCCGACGCGACCGGGTTTGTGGGTCACTGCTATAGGAAGATGCAACGGACCTGACTAACGACACGTTGTCTCGGTGGGGCCCGTCCCGGGGGCTTTGACGTTACCAGGATGTCAGCGGCGGCCGGTGGCGAGGCGACGCACCGGGAAAGTGGAGTGCCGCAGCCGCGTCCACCTGGCGGCCTCTGGCGGCCCCTGGCGGCCCGTCCGGCACACGCACGCAGAGCCGCGGGGGACCCGACCCCCGCAGCTCTGTGATCCCAGCGCAAAGTCGATCGCCTCTGTCACTGGCGCGGGTTCGGGTCATGGGCAGGAACACCTGAGGAACACCTCTTGTTTGGGCCCCAACGACGCACCAGCGGCACGACCAATATCGACCACAGTTCGTGAAAGAAACACGACCTTTGTACTTTCCTTTGCATTTTTTCCGCATGCGCGTCGACGTCCACGGAAATGTCATTTCGCTAGGTTTTGGTAAATCTCGCGCCAACAACAACGACAACAACTATACCGATCGTAAATGTGCTGAAAACACCAGAGTGCGTCTAAGAATCCGGCCGAGAAAAAGTGTGTCCTTGAAACGAAAGTGCCCTCGAGATCCATGTCCTGTCGTGTTGTGTCTGGGGACAAGGACAGGCTCTATACGTGATGGCCTAGTCGTCATCAACTTCAAACGAGTTTCGCAAGGCGAGCACGCAGCTCACCGCGCCACTCTCGGGACTGGCTACAACTCACTAGTACTTTTTGGCGGGAATCTTTACGCCTCCGTGTCTGCATGGTGATCAGCACGGCCTCTTTGCTGTGTGAGCCGCCGCTTCGCACCTGTTTCGCACGCGGAGGCTTTACTCTGCAGTACAAACGCAGTGCAAGCGATAAGGTCCGCCATTACAGGCCATTCGGGTTGTGCCTCGATGCATCGACACACACACACATACACACGCAGCGGCAGCACCCATGGCCTCTGGGAAGTCGTTATGATCTCCGGTGATATCTCCATAGCGAGGAGGCTGCCGAGTAAGAGAGAGAGAGAGAGAGAGAGAGAGAGAGAGAGAGAGAGAGAGAGAGAGAGAGAGAGAGAGAGAGAGAGAGAGAGAGAGAGAGGTGGGGCGAGGGAGAGGGAGACTTCTTTGGAATGGACAGCGGAGCGGCGTATCAAGATGATCAGAAGCGTCGCGGCAGTGCGGTGACAGCGCCGCGGCGTCGCCGTCAAAGACGGGACAATACCGTGTTTTCTCCCTAGGCTGGTGTGCCGGACCGGCCGGGCCCAGGCCGTTGTCGTCGAGTCACTTCATGTACACAGTCGTCGTCGTTGATGATTCGCAAAGCAATTACCGAGCGGGGGACTAGGTGGCGCAGGGTCGTTGTAGAAAGTCCCACATAAGTCCGGTTAGACATTGTCAGGGCTGGACATCCTCAAGACGATCAGAGCGGCCGCTGCCTGGGAAGTGTTTCTGCGGCCGGTGATTGTCCCGCGGGTCGGGGGCGGGGACCGCGCGCACCACCAGGACGCCGTCATCTGTTTGAGGAGGCTGAGTCGCCGATATAGCCCGAGATTGTTTCACGCATAAACGTTGCCGCTTGCTTTCCACTTCGCCCGCCGGGGGCCCTTGGGGCTGCGTGTTTATCATCCTTATTATGTCTCGCTGCTCCGCCGATTGCCTGCCACGCCGCCGCCACTGGTGGCCACCGCGCGCACCGGGAGGAAAAGCGTAGCCATCTTCATATTGACGACCTAATCAATGTGCGCTTCTTCTACAGGGAAGCGGCACCACCGTCTTTATAGATTGTTTCGCTGGATCAACTTCGATCTCTCGACAAATAAAAAAAACAAAAACAGATTCATTTATCGTACTTCGGCAGTGAAACCATCACAGAATTCACACTTCTACATCTTCAGTACAGAAAATATTTATCTGCCCCCTCCCAAACACCGCCCAATAGCGGCATGTGTTCTTGTGCAATGTCAAGCAAATCAGCCCGACTTCCGGTGCAAATTTTCTTCTTTTTTTTTCCTTTTCAAGAGATCGAAGTGCGTCCAACGAAATAGTATTTTGCACTGTTGCCAGGCAGAGGGTCGTTGCAAACGCGTTCAGTACGCCACGCGGGGGACGGCAGGCGCACGGCAGCCCCTGGCAGCCCCTGGCAGCTCGATAGGCCACGGGCCCCAGGGGTCAGGGGAAACTTTTCCCCGCGTCTTTGACCCGCTATCACAACAATGAAATTGCGGGAGGGCCGCCGAGAGCCCCGCGCGGCCCGCGCCATCTGACGGCCGCTTCGCTTATTATTATTCCGGTCGTTACTTTCGTTTGTTTATTTTGAGGTTAGGTGAGGTCCGGGAGCGCAGCGGAGCGTCCGCGCCGGACCTGCGGGACCTGCGGGACCTCCGGGCGCCGCGCGCGGCCGCCTTCCGATCGGAATCAGAAGTCGCGGGACCGGGACTCACCTCTCATAGATTCCGCCATTAATTTCCTCAGAAACTTACAAGGTTTGGCTTTTTGGCTTTGCCATTAACGCGGTGTTGTGCGAAGGTGACAAGCGGAG
Organism: Odontothrips loti; assembly: GCA_038380765.1. Taxonomy (NCBI): domain Eukaryota; kingdom Metazoa; phylum Arthropoda; class Insecta; order Thysanoptera; family Thripidae; genus Odontothrips; species Odontothrips loti. Next base: position 18,365,516 of record CM076244.1, on the reverse strand, counting down.
TCACCTGTCCGAAAAGTGTAGCGGGAAGGAGACCAACCAGGATGAGGAACTAGGGGCGCACTTGGAGCAAGCCGTGTGTAGCAACAACAACACCGCACGGGAATGTACGAGATTCAATTTCGCGCTCTTTGAACGGCGCGCGGTGCCGCATGGCGCACGGCGGCGGCCCTCGCCAACCCGGCGGACTGCGAGATACCATCGTGGGAAGAAAGTCCGTGATGTGTCGGCCGTGGCATGCTCCGCGCTCTTTGCCCCCCCCCCCCCCCCCTCCCTCTCTCTCTCTCTCTCTTTCTATCTTCCATTTCCCTCGTCTATCTCCCTGCCACCCATCGACGAAGTGCGACAGAGAGAGAGAGAGAGAGAGAGAGAGAGAGAGAGAGAGAGAGAGAGAGAGAGAGAGAGAGAGAGAGAGAGAGAGAGAGAGAGAGAGAGAGAGAGAGAGAGAGCACGACGCGGCTCTGCAATACCTTCCCTCTCTGTGCCCGCCGAACACCGTCGCCCAACACAGGATTTCTCATACCGTGCGACGAGTGGATTTTTCTGATTATTCATTCCCCCTTTCGCGTCTCACGCCGCCGCTGCTTCCTTGCACTTCGCAGTGCGTCGGCCCGGCAGCCGGCTTGCATGCAAATCCAGACACCACTGCTGCCCGGCATTGCGCCAGCAGTGAGACAACAAGTGCAGGGCGTATGGGCATTCCAATGACTGTTGGGTCATCGGCAGGAGTAGGAAGTGGATCACCTGGGAACACACGCGTTATGTCGTCATCCGTCTGGGAAGGTATGCGGCACGACCGAAGATGGTGGCTAAGCAGCCCCCACCGGGAGTCTTTTCCCCAATTTTTTATGGCGTTCAATGACGTTGGCGCCGGCGGTATCCAGGAGATCTGTCGTGAGTGGCTGGCGCTGGTTCAGCGGACCCCGGCTCTGGCCCCGGCTAGCCAAGCGCTGGGAGACGCGCCCCGCCGCTGCCGCCGCCTCGGAGCGGTAAATTGCGGGCATGAGTGTGGAGGCCAATTGGCCGGCTGTCCGGTGCGCGCTGGCGGCGGGCCGGCGGCCGGTGTGATTGCAAGCATCCCCTCTGCACCCCGTCACGTGTCTGGGGGCCCCACGGCCCTAACCTGCCTCGGCAGTGCTCGGCTATCGTAAAATTAAGACTTGCGAGGGTCGCCCGCCGTCCTGCCGGGGTCACGAACAGAACAGCGCAGCAGCGGCGGCGGCGGCGCGGCGCGCCCAATAAATTGCCCTTTCCTTGCAGCAGTAACCTCCCGGGCCGGGTCTGTCGGCGGCGGCTCCCTGGGCGTTAGCCATCGCCTTCCCTCTGCTGCTGCTGCTACTCCGCACCCCGTCGCATACCGCGGTACTTTCGCTGAGAGGTATCCGTCAGCGGCACGGGCGCGTCCGCCTCCGCCAGGCCTCCGCCAGGCCTCCGCCAGGCCTCCGCCGCACCGGCCGAGGGGTCCAAAGCGCTGTGCAAATCGTTTCCTGCTATCATCCGAAAAGAAAACCATTTGGCTATTCCGATTGCGGGTTTTGCGTAGGATGGCGCCCGCTTCGGTACGTGTGAATGGACGGTCGCTCTCCAAGCGATTTTCGCTGTCGGTGAAATCGATGTCTCCTCTTCGCCGGATCCGACGACTTTTTCTTCGGCTTGGCGCGGCGAGGCGAGCGCAGCCCGCATATCCCATCAGGGTGGCACCACGGACTTGACATGCTTGACATATGCAGGGATAATAGAGTCTAACAATCCGTATCACGCAGCGAAGGTGGGGATATGGACTCTGGCGTGCGCTTCACATATTGAACAGGCGGCAAGGAGAGAAAACAACTGAAGCCATGCGGTGTCGTGAATATTTTAGGGGGAACAGAAAACACCAATAGAAGAAACTGCGAGTCTTGTTCTGCGGCGGAGACGGTTTCTTATGGTTCCAAAACACATCCGCACCCACCGCGGCAGTTTTCAGCGCGCTCCCGCCGCTGTACTGCAGTGCGGTTGTCCCGTTGGTGAGCCGGGGCAGCCGGGGCCGGGAGCGGCCGCCCAGCGCAATCCGTCCTTGTCATTCCCCCGGCCGCCGCCGAGTCGGACGGAGAGGGAAGACAAGATGCGGCGCAGACCCACGTAGCCTGCGCCTTCGACGCGGCAAGGCGTTGGCATTTCCGCGAAACAGCGTCCTCGCTGGCCGGACTGTGGCGGATTGAAACCCTGGGCAAACGAGCCGGGTAATCCTCGCGGACAGTTCATTTCTGCCCGCGTCATAATGCGCCGCGCTGCTGCTGCTGCTGCTGCTGCTGCTGCTGCTGCTGCTGCTGCTGCTGCTGCTGCTGCTGCTGCTGCTGCTGCTGCTGCTGCTGCTGCTGCTGCTGCAGCGGCGGCCGGCGTGGCCACGCTCCAGCGGGGGGCGGCCGGCCGGGCGGAGAGCCACAAGTCGACCAAAAAAAGAAACGGAGAAGAGTTTAGGCGTAATAGAAAAACACGTCGGTTTTCTCCGTCACCTTTAGGGTAAATGCAAAAAATTAACACACGCAAGGAAAAACAATCACGTGCAGGTAACACAAAAAAAAAACGTCTCAAAAGTGGTCATTTGATCCAAAACATGCTTCATTGTTGTTTTTGATGTGATGGTTTTACCTGGTGTGATTTTTTTTTTCATTCGTGATTTTTATCCCTGTACTCGTTGAGAACTTAACCACTCTCAAAACATATTTCGTCCAAAAATGCACCTGATGTCGTTTCCTGAAAATGAGCAGGATTTACATGACAGTATGGAAGGGTTGAGCTGCGGCGCGCGGTATATGACTCGGGGCTGTCTTAGGACTGTGCGGTGAGCCGACGGCTTAGCTGCCTGCGCCGCCTAACTCGAAAGCCATATCAATTTGGGGGAGGGGGCGTGGCGGCAGGCGTGGCGGAGTACCCCGGAGCCTAGCCACGCGGCTGTGCCGGATAGAATGGCGAACTTCATAATTTGATGCAAAAGACGCCGGTTTCCAAACCACAAACGAGAAAGGCTACGCCGCCGCCGGGTGCCTGGTGCCTGGTCAGCTGCCTGCCTAGCCGAGCGGCCAGCCCAGCCCAGCCCAGCGCGCTCTCGCTCCCTGCAGCTGGGCGCGGCTGCCATCGCACCAGTTCCATCCTTTTCCCCCATGCTATATATCATCTGCTCACTTCCGTCCCCGGCGACTCGACGACACATTCCACTGCCGGCCGCACCCCGGGGAGGTGCGTCTTTGTGACGTGCGAAATCGACCTCGACACGTATTGGAGCGCGCATTCTTCTGGCGCTCTGTCTGTGAAGCTCGGCAGAAGCTGAGCGAACGCCAGAAAGTACCAACCGCCCCCTCCGATGTGGCGATGTCGGAGCGGGCAGACCCGCACATAATGAGAGCGAAAGCATCGTCGTTCGGGCAGCCGCTCGCTGAAAATAGAGAAGAGTGAGCTGGGCGCGGGGGCCGGCGGGGCCGGCGGGGCCGGCGGGGCCGCGGGAGAGGATCGGCTCGGCACGACGCTGATTCGATTAGCGGCCCGACGAGCGGCGGCGTCCCGCCCCGCCACTAGACCAGCATCCCGCGGGAGCCGAGCGCTCGGGGCACCGTACCGCACCGTAGGGCACCGTACCGCGGGGCTGGAAAGCAACTCCCGTAGTGTCACACGTATGGCCGTCCCTCCTTGTTCCTGTGGGGAGCCGGACGCGCGACCGTAGCTCAGGCCGGCTCCCACGGCACTTGCGTGCGTGGGGTGGGTCCGGGCCGGGCCGGGCCGGGCCGAGCCGAGCCGAGCCGAGCCGAGCCGAGCCGAGCCGAGCCGAGCCGAGCCGAGCCGACAGGTTCACGGGCAGGAGTATGGATCCTCCCGGCACTCCCCGCCCCGCCCCGCCCGGTAGCGGCCGCCGCGCCGCAGTGCCATAACCATCGGATGCGCCCGACTGACCGGACTCGCCTGTATAAGGGGTGCAGCCCGGCTCGTGGCTGGCTTGTCCTGTTTCTGTAAACACAGCAGCAGCAGCGAGCTGTTGGTGCGTGGAATAATGGCCAGGTGTGGTTGCAGAAAATAACAAGCCTCGGCCGAGTAAGGGCGCGCGCTGCCAAGCGCTGCCAGGCCGTCACGGTGCGCTGTGTCTAGTGCCGCCCAGTGCCGCCAGAGTGCGCCGCGGCCCCCCGTGCCGTGTTTGTGTGTGTGCGCTTCCGACTTGTTTCCATATGTTCGCAATGTGTCGCACCTCTACAACTGGACACGATCGTATTGCTCCGAAGATGCCCTAAACGGAAGCAAGAAGTCGTAACGAAGGTGTATGAGAAATCGTTTTCCACCGAAAAGCGTGTGGTGGAGGTTTCAAACGTCCGTTTTCGGCTTCTCCGGATCGCCCTACTCATGGCGGTTTGGGGAACGCGCGGCTCTCAGCAGAGTCGATTGATGGGAATCGGGCAACAATAACAACATCTGAGTCACGATCGAGGGGGCCGTCGATGTCCTCTCTGCAGCGATATCTTGTCGCGTTGATCGCGGGAAAGTGCGCATCGGCCCCGGGTGGGCCGCGTGCCGCGTGCGCGCCTCTGAGGACCGTGAGGACCGTCATCATCTCCCGGCGACAGTTTGAATGGCGCGGCCGGGCCGGGCCGCCCGCGGGCCCGACTGCCACACGTTATTTCGTGATTCCCAGGGCGGCCGGAACGTGAGGTCGGAACACCCTCTCCATAACCTTGTCCTCTCTATCAGTTGCCGCGGCCATCTCCTCTCCCATCGGTCATTCCCAAAGGCCAGCATTTGGCTGTCACAGCTAATACTGTAAGGATTCCCCCGCGATGCAACTTTCGCCGGCCGGTCCAGCAAGCGGCCTCGCGGCGCGAGAGGCGAATGGTAATCAATATGGAGGGACACACCGCCCTGTCATTTCCGAGTGCGCGCACGCATGCGGCGCGGTACGTGTGGGAGGGAGATCGCGTTGCAATTTCAGTTTGAGGAAGGGCCATCGAAAACCGGTTTGTATTTGCTTGAACCCTAAATGGCAGGTCCCTTGCCTGACATTGTGTGTGCTGTCCCCGCAGCGGGTGGTGGTATATTTGCTCGCGAGTGTCATGGCAGATTACTGAACCCTGCCGTTTCGCCGCGCTCTCCTCCTCTCTCCAGCGGGATAGGGCTGTGTTGTGATTTGAATATGAATGAGTGATCGAACCGGCTCCAATTGTTTCCCACAGCGGCCGCCAGGGCGCGCGGTCTCTACGGCCGATACGCCGCGGTACGATGCGATAGGATAGCAAGGGGTCGTGAACTATTGCTCCTCCGCTTTGGCTTTCGCTCGTGGCTCAGGCCGGCTCGGGCCGCGTGCGAGAAGGCCGCGCCTGTCTCTGTCTGATCAGGGTGGATCCGGGGGCTAGGGAAGGGAGAGAGAGAGAGAGAGAGAGAGAGAGAGAGAGAGAGAGACGGCAGGATGCCGCGCGGTTTTTCGGACCGCCGCTGTCGCGCGTGGGGAGATCACCGGATTACGTTGAGGAGGCGCCCAAACATTCCATGAGTCGCGGAGAAGCTGGGCTCGAATAGGGTATTTCGGAGAAGATCTGAACCGGAAATGAAGAAGCAGTAAAGAAGAACATCAGCGTAATCAAAACGCGGGTATCATGAGGGTTATCGTAGCAGAGAGTATCTCCGCCACGGCGTTAGCCACGAGCCGACTTGAAAAATTTGAAGGCTTGGCTCTCTCTGACGATATGTCACGATCATTTAGTAGAATCAGGCAGCGCAGAGCGAACTCGCGCGGCCTGAGGAAGTGTCGTCTTGGGCCGCGCGTGGGCTGCTACGGTGACCCTCATGATACCCGCGTTTTTGTATCCGCTGATGTTCTTCTTTACTTGGTCTTCGTTTCCGGTTTAGACTTTCTCCGAAATATCCCATAAAGCGCAAGATCGATGTAAAAAGTGAAAAGAGAAAAAAAGAAACAGCGAAAGAGTAAAAACGTCGCACTCGGGGAGAGAATGCGGAAGCGGAAAACGCAGTCAAACGCCTCAAACGTGTGTGGCTCCCCTGCCGCGTCAACACGCTGGGTGGGCAGTGCGGGCGGACACAATGCGGGTCCTTTTCCGAGCCGAAAGGTGTATTTTGACTAATGAGTCGACACGTTGACAGCCTCAAAAGCTGCGAGCTGACAAACGGGATGGGGGGGGGGACAGGCGCCGCCGCCCCCGCCTTTCTCAGTGCCGTTTTCACGCAGCGGAAGTGTCGTGGACGTGGCAGGACATACATTTTTCCATCAGGAAGCACCTTTGTGTGCACTTCCCCATCTCAAACAGAGAGAAGGGAAAAGAAAAATACACACAAAAAAACACTACCGAAACCGATGACAGTGCTTCTTCCGTTCGCCTCGGTCCGCACCCTCCGCGCTCTCACATGTGTGATTGCATCACTGTTGCGGCAACAGGCCATTCGCGCGACATCACTACTACTGCCAGAGCTACAACTGCCAGCTCTGTTCACGATACGTTGCCATTTTTTCCCCCGGGGTAATGAAAGTCTATCTGAACGCTTCGTGACGCCCCCGGTGTGGTGCGCTTCGTGTGTGGAGAACTCGGCGTGGACACTGCTGCTGCTGCTGCTGCTGCTGCTGCTGCTGCTGCTGCTGCTGCTGCTGCTGCTGCTGCTGCGGTTGGTCTCGCAGCCGCCGCCCCGGGGCGGACGACGCTTGAGCACACGGGACGGGACGTCCCTCTCCCCGCCTTCCGTGCCGTCCACGTAATGCCTGGGCGTCGCCAAGGAGTCCCCGAACGCCTCCAGAGCACACTGCAGCATAGCGGAAGTGTAGCGAGAGGTATGAAGCGCGGCCTCTCTCATTAGGAAGCCTCTCGCGCTGCGCGGGAAAAGACGGAGGAGAGGCGGTAAAAACATGCCTTAATTTCGCAGCGGGGAAGTTTTCGGCCGTGGTTGCGCGGCGGTTGTCCATGTTGACTCTGCTGAGAAACGCTGCACTCTTGTAGGCGTTCGATACATCGCCGCTCCTGCTCCGGCCGGGGGACATGAGTCTGTGTCGTGCCGTGCACCGCGCATGCGTGTCTCCGTGCAGGCATTTTGCCTGCTGATGGATGGCCGGACCAAGAGACTTTCCAGCGGGCGTAGCGGCGGAATGCGCGCAGACGTCGCAGCGGAGACTCTCTCAGCGCCGTATTCACCGTCACCAGCAGCTGGGGCGGGGTGGCGGGGCCTGGGCTGGGCTGCAGCCCGCACTGCCCGGGACGGCATCTCGAGCGCGGCTCACGCGGGCCCTGCGTGCGGACGCTCGGGTATTTTTCACACCGCTGGCGTGCTCCGGCGCTGACGGCGGTGACACACCGGAGCCTCCGGCAGCTCGCTCTCCGTGTCAGTTTCACCGGCACGGCGCCGTCGTCAGCCTCCGTCGATCCTCTTAAACGCTCCCGCAGTAAGGTAATCGGTTGGCCCGCGTTTTTCGGCGCCGCTGCTGCTTGTGATTCGTCTCGTTCGGCGTGAACAAGAAGACCCCCGAGTCGTCCTCGCCGCGCCGCCCGCCGCCGAGCTGTGCGGACCACGGCCCACGAAACGGTATCAATGGGATCTCCCCCGACCCGCTGCCGGCCACCGGCCGCGTTACCGCAGAAGGCGGCGCGCGACACGCGAAAACGTGACTATCAGCAGCGTAAGGGGCTGATGGTGATTGATGTGCGGAGCGGTAGCCGGCGGGAGCGCACGCAGCGGCCGGCGGCGGACTGGAGCGTGTCGGCTGCAAAGTGCCTGCTGGAGAGGTGCCTGGCGGAGAGGTTCCTGCTGGAGAGGCGGCTGCTGGAGAGGTTCCTGCTGGAGGGGCGGCTGCTAAGAGAGGTGCCTCGCGGAGAGGTTCCTGCTGGAGAGGTTCCTGCTGGAGAGGCGGCTGCTGGAGAGGTTCTTGCTGTAGAGGACACCGACCCACACTCCAAAATCAAAGCATCGCGAGGAACACTGCGCATCGGTATTCCACCACGTCGGCTGGTGATGCGCGGCCCTTGTGCAGGAGTTCCCTGGATCTCTCTCCCGCTGACTCGCTGACCCACGGTCCCGGCCCCGGCCCGGCCGGCTGCGTATCCTCCCACACGGCTCACGGCTCTCAAAGGGCACCGGACCATCGGCCACGCTCGGCCGGACAGCACGGAGGAGGAGTTTCTCTCCTTCCGCAGCCGCCGCATTCAAAAACCCAAACTCCTCTTCCTCCCCGCCGGCGCCGCCGGCCCCGCCGCACGGCCTGCCCTTATTTGTCAACGCGGGAGAGAGGATGTGTTTCCGATCGGGGGTCGGTGCGTCTGCCGCTGCACCGGCAAAGACGCGAAGAAAGTGCGAGCGACCGCGGCATCTGCTTGTAAAGTCACGGGGCACAACGACTGGAGCCCTGCCGAGATGACAACGGCGGCGGCACGCGTAGCCGGCAGCCTTTGGACGCGGTCCAGGGCCCCGCCAGGCCGGGCCTGGGGCCGGGCCTGGGGCCGGGCCTGGGGCCGGGCCGGGCCGGGCCTGGGGCCGGGCCCAGCGTAGCACAGGGAGCCCGTCATGCCCCGCCACGCCCCGCCACGCCCCGCGGCACCGTGACGCTTGAGTTAAGCCCCGCAGCGCCACCCACGCCTCGCCATTCAGAGACGCACGCCTGGATGTCATCTCCGCTCGGGAAGAGAAATGGACCGGGGACGTTATGTTCCCTTTGCGCTCCCGAACCGAGGCGGGCGGCGGCGGCACGGTGGAATGCAAATGAAACAAACACTCGATGTTGTCGCGGGCCGCCGATGCCGGACCGATACCCGTCCGCGGCGGCCCCGCGGCCCCGCGGCCCAACCACACGCCCGCCCCGCCACGGCGCAGTGCCACAGTGCCGACGTCAGTGAAAGCGCAGGGACGCGGCCACGGACCGCTGGGACCGCCCATGAATCAAATATGATAAACTCTACGGCCTCCGGACCCCTCCGAACCCACGGTGCATCCATATCCCATGCAGCTGCTGCAGATTTAAAAATAATCTCGCGACAAATCGAACGGGGGTCGGTTTTTATTCACCTACCCATTCATCAATGCATTCATTCGTCAGAGTTCATTCATTAATCAGTGCAGATTAATCAGTGAATTCATTCATCAATGCATTCATTCATCAATGCATTTATTCATCAATGCATTCATTCATAAAAGCAATCATTCATCAATGCATTCATCAATGCATACATCAATTCACTAATCCATTCATTCATCATTTCATCAATCTATTCATTCATCAATTTATTAATCCATTCATTCATTAATTAGTTAATCAATTCATTCATCCGCTCATTCATTCATTCATTCATCCCATCCATTTATTCGTAGAACAGGGGCGTCATCATCGACTATTAGGCTCTTGGCGCGCGTGCCGCCGCGAGAGCTAGGCAGGGGCAGTTGGGCATAGGCTGACCAGGCGCAGCAGGCGCACCTGCATCTACCCACCAAGCGGTTGCGGGTTACGGCGCTATCCTGGGCCCCAGTCGCGCGCGGTAACCCATTCAGCGGCCGCCCTTTTGTAGTTTGTTGATGCCGCTGCACCATTATTCTCGATTTTCTTTTTTGTTAGCCGTTTGCGTTATAGCTGTTTTGTGCTGTGCGCTCGTCGGCTCGCCGTGTGCGTAGTCGCCGTAACGCGGCATCAGCGCGTCAATTGGCCAACCAGCTTTACGGGATGAGTGGGTTTTAATGATTTCTTCTCTTTTGTTCTCAGGTATGACGGATGTTCCCGGGTTCTGACGGACACCTTTTACTTGTAAGCGGTAACTTCTTCATCGGGCGAAAGTAGAGGGGCGCGATTTACATTTCAGTGTGTTTTTGAAATTTTTAGTTTCATTGTTTCTAAGGATTAAAGTCTTGATGGGATATAGCACACATCCTCTCGTATGATTTCATCTTTGAAAATGAATACAGTTTCAGCGAGTGGATAGCGGAATGGAAACATGACTTTTGCATCGAAAATAACACCTGTGTCAGCGCATGAAGAAATATCATTCCTCTTAGCACAAAAGAGGCGCCGTCGACGCTTGTCTCTTTTTTCGTTTCATTTGTATCAAAATCAACGCGAAAAAAAATCACACTCTGCACGCACGGTGAAGCCACGACTGTGCTGGCTTGCGCGCCCTCCCCTCTGCGTGTGTGTGTGTGTGTGTGTGTGTGTGTGTGTGTGTGTGTGTGTGTGTGTACGTGTCCAGACGCAAACTGATGGTATCGCGCGTGGGAAAACACTTTTCTCTCCCAGTAGCTGTATGAGCTACAATGATACGCACACGTGTGCCTGAGTGTTATTTCAGGAGAAATCGCCACTGACAGGACTCCCCTCCATTTCTTCTGGTGCGCCTCTTCGCGCGCCGCGCGGTTCACCGACCGGGTCCTTGAAATCGATGGAGAAGGTTATTAAAGTGTTGTGTGTGTGTGTGTGTGTGTGTGTGTGTGTGTGTGTGCACACGTGCACGCGCGTGGCGTGGTGGCAGGCGGACTGTAGTGATGCCACCGCAAACTCTCGCCGAGTTCGTGGCGATATCCTATCCGATGAATTCGGCTCCGCATGGATGAGGAAACACTGAGGATAGTATTACGACAACACCTCCAAAAAAATTAAAAGAGAAGAGGAGAGGGCGGGGGGTTGAACCCACGACAATTTATGCTTCGATGGAATATAGCAAGTCTCGAGGTATCGGTTTGCGCAGAGGCCCCCGCCAGCCGCACAAACTACGTCAGGGGTGACAAGTGCAGCGCGGTGCAGCGGTGCGCCTGGTGCAGCCTTGGTCTGCGGGCCCAGCAGCTCTCGCCTGATCTGGCCGGATCTGGCAGTCCATAACTCTCGCCAGCGCGAGGCTCGGCCCGCTCGGCCCACTCCCGCCTGCCCGCCACCGCGACACGACACGGCTGGCGGGGCCGGCGTTCGAATACGAGTGGCCGCGGACCTTTTTTCCACCGACGCTACGTCCCTATCTATGGCTCGACGCGAAGCGAGGACGCGAAGCGCCTGTGTCCCCGCGCTTGACCATCGGGCAGAGAGAGAGAGAGAGAGGGGGGGGAGCGGGAATGTTCCGCGACCGCTACCGGCGGGAAGGAGAAAACAAACGCCAGTATAGACGCGGCAATGAATCATACAGTAACACACATTTCTAGGGAAAAGAAAGAGGAGAAAAGGCGGACTGCATTCGGACCGATCAGACTTCCGGACCTCAAAGGACCCGCGGGGACCGAGCGCGCTGCGACGGGGTGGACGTGGACACACAGCTCACAAGCTCACCGCCGTGTATTGTCTATTTCCATCACGTTCCTCTCGGCGCGGAGGGCGGGTGATTCAAATTCAAATATATCCCGCTCGCTTCCCGCCTCCCCAGGCGTGACGGACGGCGTGACGCGGGCGTGACGCGGACGTGACAGCGGCGGCGGCCGGTCGTGACGAGGCAGGGGGCGAGTCCGATGGCGAGTCCGTATCGGGAGCGCAGCAGCGTCGCGTCACTCTGCGTCGGTACAGCAGTCCTCGGCCAGACCTGCCGCCGGGCAGGTGAAGTAGTGCACCCGCACCCACACACGAGGAAGAGCCGAGGCCGGCATTCGCAACAGCCATCTCCGCGTAACGGCGTCGGCCGGACCAGGCCGTGCTGTGCCGTCGGCTGAGCTGGGGTGAGCCCCAGGGCTGCTGCTGCTCCGGTACCCTTGGCTGGCGTGCTGCTCTGCTAGCCCGATGTGGGGCCCTTGGCAGACCCTGGCCGCCGCAGGGTCCGCGGGGTCCGCAGGGGGACCTTTAGGCGGCCGCCAGTCAGTGGCAGATGCTCTTTTCACCCGTCCGGCCGGCCGGTCACTCAGCACGACTGTCTCTGTACCCCCCTTCTCCTTCTCTCCTCGTTGGCATTCAGGCCCGAGCCACACGTTGTACGATGGGTGATCCATGCCCCGTCCGCGCTGGAGAGGAGCTGGCGGAGCTCGTGTGCAGAGCAGAGGGCCGCCGTGCCGTGCCGTGCCGTGCCGTGCGGTGCCGTGCCGTGCCGTGCCGTGCCGTGCCGTGCCGTGCCGTGCCGTGCCGTGCCGTGCCGTGCTGCCGGCGCTCCCAACAGTCCCGATCCGAGAGAGGTTAAGGCGAGGCTTTGCTTTCCCTCCCTTATAGCCGCCGCCACCGCCGCCGCTTCGGCCGTTGTAGTTGAGAATGCGGCAGCAAGTGTGCAATACTCGTTGGGATTCACGAGCCCCGGCCCCCGGCCCCCAGCCGTGGTGAGACACGAGCTCCGAGCGCCTGCGAACCGCGGGGTAGGCAAGCCCGCAGGGCGTCGGCGCGGAGCGGGTGGCCTACCCACCGGCGGTGGCCCCCGCCCCGGGCCTCGGGACCGGTACTGACCGCTCGAGGGCCGCCGGCGGACCGCCCCGCTATTTGCTTTGCTGTCCGAGCTGACTGACGGATGGCTTTGGGGAACGAAAGTGTCCGAGCTGACCGGCCAGCCCAGCCCACTCCGGCAGGGCCGGGGCCGTGCGTGGCCAGTAGTGGGAGTGGGTCAGTGGGGGAAGATCGCAGTGTGGCCCGGGCCGCGCGGACAACCAGATTAAGAAGTGCGACCGGCGAAAGGGACCCAAAAGAGGAACCGGGGGGAGGAGAGGAGGGGAAGAGTTGACCGTCCCGCGTCCCCTGATGAGTGCACTCGCACAATGGCCGTGTCGGCCCCGCGGTATTTCTCATAGCTTCGCCTCGCCCTCCTCCACTCACTCTCTCACTCTCTCTCTCTCTCTCTCTCTCTCTCTGTCTCTCTGTCTCTCTCTCTCTCTCTCTCTCTCTCTGTCTCTCTCTCTCTCTCTCTCTCTCTCTCTCTCTCTCTCTCTCTCTCTCTCTCTCTCTCTCTCTCTCTCTCTCTCTCTCTCTCTCTCTCTCTCCTTCCCCCCTCCATCCTGCTCGCTTTGGCCCACCGCCGCCGGCCTCTGCGCGTCGTCGCGCCGAAAATTTGCATGTGAGACTCAGATAATGGACACAATTACGTGGACGTAGATTCCCGACGCAGCGGAGCGCAGCCCGCAGCCCCCCTCTCACCCCCCCCCCCCTCTCTCTCTCTCTCTCTCCCCCCACCTCCCCCCACCCCGCGGAGGGCTGCCAAAACAATGTGTGAAGCTTGGGAGTGGCGGCTGGGAAATCGAAAGTGGTTCGCTTGCCTCGGCGCTCTTCCCCCTCGACGTTTTCATTCCCGGCGCCAGCCCCTCTGCTGCAGTTCTTCTTCTTCTCCTTCTTCGTGTCCGCCGTGTTAGGTGGCCGTCTGCATCGATACGATGTGGTCTGACCCCAGTGTCCGGAGGCGTCGCCGGGGGACAACACACGACGCCGCTGCTGCCGCTGCCGGCGCCCGGCCGGCACACAGGCCACAGGGCCCAGCCTGCGGTCAGACTGGCTTCCCGGGTACCCTCGCAAAGACAACGAAACTGAGCCATAGTCATCCCCTGGATAACGGGAATAAAAATACGAGATTTCTTTCTTTTTTTTACTATAAATACTTTTACCGCTTGGAACGATTTTACCAAAATTCCATTTTGTTATGTAAACTCGGTTCGATGAAAATCGACCCGGAATTGGCTGGATTTCCTTCGTGGAACCTCAGCTGCTGTCGTGCAACTCGAATCAGAATGTGGAGGTCAGCGCCCCCTGAGCCAGGCTGGGCCGAGCCTGGGCAGGCCCCAGCCGGGCCCCGTCCGGGTCGCGAGGGCCAGAGTCTCATTATGGGAAAAGCTGCCTTACGCTGTTGCTAGCACGAAAGGAAAAACACGCCCCCCCCCCCCCTGAGAGGTCACACTCCTTTCGCGCGCCCAGCATACCTGTTGGCGCCTGCGGCGACGACGCTGGGAAGGGCTTTTGAAATAATTCGCATTTTTATCAGACAAAAAAACAGTGGATTTTTTATTTCCCTCTGGAGACGTGGGTTTGCCTGCTTCCCGCGCCGGAATCTTCCCGCCGCCTTCCTGGGCTCCGCTAGGCTCCGCCGCCGCCCGTTTAGGGAGTCTCCACCTCAGCCGCCCTGCTGCCCCTGCTGTCCCTGCGTCATCACCGCAGGACTGCGGAAACAGATCGCCGCTGTTTTCCCGGCCCGCCGCCGCCGTCACACGTTGCATCACGCGGGCCGTGCCATTTTCCTGCTGCGAAATGATGAAAATGTTGTCGACGCGCTGACTGAGTGAAAACAAATGGGCGCCACGAGTTGCCTCTTCATCCGGCCGCGGACGGGACGGGACGGCGCCACACTTTGCATCATTGACGCCATTACTTTTCGTTATTCGCGCCATCTGCCCGGCCAGGCCCCATGCCTGGTGTGTCCCGCGGCCCCGCGGCGAGGCCCAGGGCGGGTCCCCCCACAGGGGGCACTTTCCATTTCATTGACGCTTGTGGGGTGGGGTGGGGGGGGGGGGGCTTCTGACCACGACGATGTGGCCGGCCAGGACGCGACAAGAAGTGTGTTACAAAAACTGACCCGCACGGCGAGAGAAGAGGCATAGAGAGTCTGTGCGGGGCGTCGGCCGGCGTGGGCGGTGTGGGGGAGCACCTGATGTAACCGGTGTGCTACCGTAGAGATCGCTGTCGTGATCGGGCGCCCACACACACACACACACGCGCGCGCGCGCGCAGGAGGCGTTCGCATGTGGCGAAGCAAATGCATGACTTCTTGATTGCTATCGTGTGTGTTTTATGCGAGTGTGCGAGTGTGTGTGCGCGCGCGCAGCCAGACAACAAGGCAGGATGCGTATATATGTGCTATGCGATCCCTCTGTTGCCTATACATTACATACAATCCCCAGAACGTTGAGGAAGGAGAAGGAAGAAGAAAGAAGCAACAACGGCGGAGGAGGAGCGGAGGCAGAGGAAGCTTTAGGAGTCCCTCGGAGCGTACGAAACGTGAAACGATTACATTATGAAAGATTTCAAAAGTTGCAAGTTCAAAGATGATGCATTTAGGTACTTATACGAATGATTACACGAGTGAGGGACTCGGTGAGCTGGCTGCTGCACGACATTCCCATGCACTTGACACTGGTCCGTGGCGTCCGTGTCCGAGAGTGTCACGCATTGCTACGTGCAGCAGTCCCCGCGGCGGGGGTCTGGTCCGGGCCGGACGGTGACCGAGCAAAGCTGGAAACGGAAAGGAGTAAGGAACAAAGAAAACTATCCGCGTAAAAGTCGCAACAGGCTAAAGACATGGGCGCAACGGTCGTTCGCGCGCGCGCAAAAAAAGTGGTAAAACGTGACGGCGAAGAAAAGGAGCGCATCGGTGAAATGGGCATTCCTCGCCGCTTGAGGTGGGGTCAGGTCGGGAGGCGAGGTCGAACAAAGGATCATTTCGGGCGGCAAACTAGGCTTCTTGCCGCGGCTGCAGCCGGGGCGGCCGCACGCCCCGGAGCACGCCCCGGAGCACACCCCGGAGCACGCCCCGGAGCACGCCCCGGAGCACGCCCCGGAGCACGCCCCAGAGCACGCCCCACAGCACGCCCCGGAGCACACCCCGGAGCACGCCCCGGAGCACGCCCCGGAGCACGCCCCGTAGCACGCCCCGGAGCACACCCCGGAGCACGCCCCGGAGCACACCCCAGAGCACGCCCCGGAGCACGCCCCGGAGCACGCCCCGGAGCACGCCCCGGAGCACGCCCCGGAGCACACCCCGGAGCACACCCCGGAGCACGCCCCGGAGCACGCCCCGGAGCACGCCCCGGAGCACGCCCCACAGCACGCCCCGGAGCACACCCCAGAGCACGCCCCACAGCACACCCCACAGCACGCCCCGTAGCACACCCCGGAGCACGCCCCGGCGCACGCCCCGGAGCACACCCCGGAGCACGCCCCGGAGCACGCCCCGGAGCACGCCCCGGAGCACGCCCCGGAGCACGCCCCAGAGCACGCCCCGGAGCACGCCCCGGAGCACGCGCGTGCGCAATGGTGGATATGCGACACGACGCCAACGCCATAGACCTGCGCGGAATGCGATTAGGGAAAGTACTGCGCAGAGACAACGGACATGACAAGAGGGGGGAGGAGAGCGCACGACGTGAGGAGCCGCGGAGCAATTAGTTGTAGCCGTCGGGCAGGTGACAACGCGGAGGGCAGGGCACGGGCCTCGGGCTGCGGGGCTGCGGGGGCCGCGGGCGTTGGGCAGCGGTCAGCCCTTGGCTCAGCCCCGCAGACCCTGTGCCGCTGCCATCTCCCCCGCAGCGCCGCCGCGTCCACGGCTCTGTCCATCGCGATTCGACCCGCCGGCCGCCGCGCCGCCGCTCTTTGCGACTTTTTGCTAGCATTAACCGCTGTGCTTATTTGACCGCTGGAGAAGCGGGAGGAATATAAAAAAAAAGAAACTTGCGCTACTCCAATTATTCCGCTATTACAACATTGTGAGATATCGGACGCAGGGGTCGTGACAGCCACGGGAGCGACTCAATAGCCGCCGCTTCCAGGGTCCCGTCCGGCCGCCTCCGGTCGCCTCCCTCGCCGCCTCCCTCGCCGCCGCCTCCGCGGAAGGAGGCGCGCGTCCCTCCCCGCCGCGACGCGTCAAATCGCGGTTTTACTATGGCGAAAATTCCTCTCTGCGGTTATCTCCCTTTCTCCGCGTGACCACGATTAATCAAGCTCATTTCATATTCACGCCGTCGCTCGCTCTCTCTCTCTCTCTCTCTCTCTCTCTCTCTCTCTCTCTCTTTCTCTCAGTCCCGGGCGGCGGGGAGGTGCGACGGAGACAAACAAGGGCCGTCGACCCCCCACCCCCTCTTCCCATACCGGCGGGAGAATTCAAATTAGCCGCGGAGGCGCGCGCACCGGCTGCGTATCATTGGCCGCCGATCGGATCTCGTTCGTCTGACTGCACACGGCCGCCCCAGGGCCGCCCCGGCGGAGGTCCCCGACTAGCGCCTGCCGAGGCGGGGGTAGGCAGCACTGCACAACACGCATGGCGCAGGGCAGCCTACCCTCCAGGGTGGGAGGTAAACCAGGGATAAACGCCTCGTTCGCTTTGGATGCGAGCGGGTATGAATGAATCAGAGAGGGGGGGAGATAGGAGGAGGGGGAGAGAGGAGGTGGCAGAGAGGGGGGGGAAATAGGAGAGGGGGAGAGAGGGGGTGGCAGAGAGGGGGGGGGGAGCGTGGCAAGCGAGGTGAAAAAACCTGGAAAGTGAGACTGAAGTGGGGAGAGTGTGGGAATGGGAATCAAGGCCGCGGTCGGTCAGAGGGTAAACAGAGTGTGTATGTGTGTGTGTGTGTGTGTGTGTGTGTGTGTGTGTGTGTGCGAGAGAGAGAGAGAGAGAGAGAGAGAGAGAGAGAGAGAGAGAGAGAGAGAGAGAGAGAGAGAGAGAGAGAGGGCGGGGGGGCATGAGGAGGAGGCCGCAGAGGGCAACCACCTCTGCATCGAATGTGTCATGTGACCGCGACTATAAAAACGCAGCAGGTGGTTTAAAACGCGCACGCGCCTCATAAGCGCTGCATCCGCCTGCCTATCTAGCGGCGCACATCCCCTGACAGCCCCGAAGCATAATGAGATTGGCGTCGTAGCGTTAGACGGCTAGCTCGTGAAGGGGGGAAAGGGGGGGGGGCTCTGGAAAGTGACCTGACCCCTGGCCGTGCCCCGGGCCGTGCCCCAGGCCGTGCCTCCAAGGTGACGTGACGTTCCACCAATTAGAAGCGGACAAGAAAATGGAACAGGTTCGCTAGCAAATTGCCTTATAGCCGGCGGCCGGCGGGCCACGAGTGACGAGTGCCGCCTCGCAGTCCGCAGGGCGATGAACTGGGCGACGCGCGACGTAGACCAGACCAAGATCAGACCAGCTTTTAGAGAGGCGGGGGAAAAAATGAACGGCCAGCACAGAATGACGGAAGGGGCAGAACTGGTAAAATAACAACTCCCGCACATAAGTCACTTTCTCCCGGACGGTTGGCTGTTTGAGCGCAGGAGTGGAGTAAGAAGTGCAGGTACGTAAATCACGCTGGTAAAGCAATATCGGGCAGGCAGCACTAAAATCACACCTTCCTTCTCCAAAGTGGGAACTTTATGCATTAAAAAAATTATCAATTGCTATTTTGTTTAGGGTGTTGTCGTATAGACTGGTAAACATACGTAACCTTCACTTACAAGGTTCGGCTTGAGGACATCGGCCGTCTCGCCTGCTTTGCCGCTGGTGGCGTTTGTCCCCTCCGGCAGCCAGTAAAAGTGGGCGCCGATTAATGGGCCGCTTTCGTCGACGTAATCCTG
The DNA here is from genome assembly GCA_038380765.1 of Odontothrips loti. Lineage (NCBI taxonomy): Eukaryota > Metazoa > Arthropoda > Insecta > Thysanoptera > Thripidae > Odontothrips > Odontothrips loti. The sequence continues at coordinate 18,347,326 of CM076244.1, read as the reverse complement.
CGAAAACAAACAACCAAAATCGCGGCGTTGCCAGGGCGGTGCGACTCCACTCAACTCTTTTGTCATTTTGGGTGCCGAGGTGGCCAAGCTGTCAAAGCGAAACCGGATAAAGAGGGAGGGGTTTGGAACGACGCGGCACGAGAGGAAGTGAGACAGACAGACGGACGGTGCCCATCGGGTGACACCCTAACCAGGTGGAAACACATCTCTCTCTCTCTCTCTCTCTCTCTCTCTCTCTCTCTCTCTCTCTCTCTCTGACGCAGCGGGCGGCCGGAGGTGGCGCAGCAAGCCGCCGCGTCGTCTGCAATTAACAGGACATAAACAGGCGAGGTCTCATCTGCCGCTGCCGCTGTCACTGCCACTGCCGCTGCCGCTGCCGCTGCCGCTGCCGCTGCCGCTGCCGCTGCCGCTGCCGCTGCCGCTGCCGCTGCCGCTGCCGCTGCCGCTGCCGCTGCCGCTGCCGCTGCCGCTGCGCTGCCGCTGCCGCTGCCGCTGCCGCTGCCGCTGCCGCTGCCGCTGCCGCTGCCGCTGCCGCTGCCGCTGCCGCTGCCGCTGCCGCTGCCGCCGTCGCCGCCGTCGCCGCCCGAGGAACCTGGACCCGCCTCTTTTTGTCCGCGCCGTACCGTTTGTACAATGACTGGCAGCGGGGCACTAAACCAAGTCCTGCGGCGGTGGTGGCGCACAGCCGCACAGCACGGGGGATTAGTCACGTCCCCTCACACTTGCCGCACACGTGCCGCACAGGTGCCGCACACGTGCTGCACACGTGACCCCACACGCGTGCTCGGTGACGAGTCGTCCCGCCGCGGCCGCTGGCCAGTGCCGCCCCCCGCGGGACTCGTTGGGGACCTGAACGCGGGGTCCGGCCTGAGCCCTCGCCTCGCTCACGCAGCTCACGCACTTGCCGGCTCCAGTTCCGCCGGCCCGCCATGGCGTGTACACACTCCCGGCGACACGACACGCCTCCTGACGAATGCAAAAGCAGCAGATCAGATGCAGCAAACTAATCGGCCCGGCCGGAAAGTGGTGGGCCCGACGTGACTTCGGGATCGGACGAGTCGGGGCCCCGACCCGAACGTTAGTCGGCGGTATCGCCTCGGGTGGCCTTAGAGCCAACGCCTTCCCCCCCCCCCCCCCTCTCTCTCTCTCTCTCGCTCTGCCGGGGACTCCGGGGACCCATCTGCGTTAATGTACCGTGGCGCCTGTCTGCTGCTACTGCATCATCTAACGCGCCATGCCAACAATCCCGGCTTCTCCCCCTCCCTCCCTCTTCTTGATCCTTTCCCTTTCCTAGCAAACGACTTAGCGCGGCTAGAGGAACTCCGTTCTCACGATTTAGCCCATTTCCCACTAAGGCCCTGAGGCGGGCGGGCTCGGCCCAACATCCTCCCGCCCCGCCCCGTCTCCGTGGCCGCAGCCCGTCCAGTTGCGAGGGTGTTCCTACTGCCCCGCACAGATGCGGACGGGTACAAAGGCAGCGAGCGTTAGGCTGCACATTATTTGCTCTTGCATGAGTTTATTCAGATTCACTTTCAGTTTCGCACGGCCGCGTGGAACGGAGCTGGACGAGGCAACAGGTTAGGCTAGCGGGGTCGGTCCGAGAGACGGCCCATGCCTGCTGCGACATCGACCAGAAAAAAAAAGGAAATTTCCAATCTTGGAAATATTTTGAGCAGGCTTTGACCATGCGCTTCCGGATGGTGCACTCTGCTGCTGTGCGCGCTCGGTGAACCGTACTCACTTGTCGGCTGCCCCTGGCCATTAAGACTCCCCCTCGGCACGCAGACTCTCGGCCCGGACACTACAGAGATGATCGCCCCACCGCGGCCGCCGCGCGCATCGTGAGAACCCGCGAGAGAGACACTGCCCAGAAAAAATGACGAGACGGGAAAGCACCTCCTTATTTTGTTGTCGGGCTGAAGCTGAGCGCAGAGCTAGCCGGGCGCTGCTCAGACAGCTGCAGCACCAGGAGACTCGGCAGCTGCGGGCAGCTGCGGGCAGCCGCGGGCAGCCGCGAGGGTCACACGTCATCCGGCTGATGATGCCAACAAAGTCGAGGCGCGCTCCTGCGGTTTCGTTGTGCCCATATGTGAGGGCGGCGGGTACTGTGCGCACGCACGCATGTCTGACCCCCGCTGCCGGCGGTACTTGAACCCGCGACCACCTCGCTGATTTCACCCTTGGCCCCGCAAGACGCGGTGGAATAAAGGAAGAAGAACACGGGGCAGGCAGCGAGAGGCATGAGCAGTGTGTCCTCAGCAGCGGCCGGTGCGGCCGGCGGCGGGCAGGTTGACGTATTCGCTATACACACCGAGCCGGATGCGTCGGCCCCGTCCCCTCATCCTCTTCTCTCCTCTTTTTCTCCCTTCTCCTTCTCCTTCTGTTCTTCTTGTCCTTTCCCTCTGGCCGAGTCGCATGGTCCCCTGTCGGTGACAACTCCGCGGCCACTGGCCGCAGCGTGACAGCCCGCAGCAAACGTCTATTAAAAGCGAGGAGCTCGGCGGAAAAAAAAAATTATGAGACGACCACGATAAGAAGTGTAATGAAAAGAAAGTGCGGGAAGAGAGGTGACTGAACATACGGCGGCGGGTGAGAGGGCACGGGCTGCGAGGGCGGGTGTTATGCGCTAGGCAAATATTGACGTAAGGGGCGTGACATGTCGACATGTCGCGGCTGACGCGTACCTGGTGGTCCCCCCGGGGCCGGGCCGTGGGCGGTGTTCCAGCGCTCTGCTTGCGCGGTGAAGAGTGAAAGCAGTACCCCCCCCCTCCCCCGCCCACGCGGCGAAGCATGTGTGTGTGTGTGTGTGTGTGTGTGTGATCGAGTGTCCTCATGCATGTTTATGCACACATATGCTGCCGGCGTGCACCCCGCTTATTGTCCCCGCATGCATGGCCGGACTGCCGAGTGCTTTCCGTCTGACTGAACGCCACACCACCACCTCGGCGGCGTTCGGGAACCAGGCGACACGTACTCGGCTGTAATTGGACGCGAAATATCAGTGCGGTTGGCTGGAACCGGCGGCGGGAGTCGAACCCGAACCCCCAGGACCGGCCCGGGCCGGCCAGGTACCGCGTCGCGTGCACAGGTGTGCTTTTGACAGCCACTTTGGAAAGTGGCGCCCCGGCGACGCTAATCAGGAAGACCGCCAACAACCTGCGGACCTGCGGCACCGCCCGCCCCGGCGGCCTGGAGGCCCCTTTGGGGGGGGGGGGGCCTTTGGGGGGCCCGTCGGCCTGTGTCGACCCTTGACCTCTCTGTAGCCCCCCACGGAGCTCCCCTGGGGCCCTTGTGGCTCCCGCGCTGCTTTCCAAAGTAGCAGGGCCTGCCGAGCCCGCTGCAGAGGCTGGCCGCCCTCCCCGGGGGATCATCCGTCGAGTACCTCCGGCCGCGAGCACTCACGGCGCCTGCTGGGTAGGCAGCCACGACTGGTGCGCGCACGCGTGTGCTGCGGGCTGGCCTACTCGGCAGGCGGAGAGGGGCTGGATGAAGTGCTGAAGGAAGGTCTGCCTCTCCGGGGCCGTACACCAATCTGTGCGGAGGAAAGACTGACGCGGCGCCGCCCCGAAAACACACGCGCCGAGAGCGAGGCCCTCCCCTCAGCCCCCGCGGCTCCCGCGGCCCCCGCGGCCCCCGCCTGGAGGTGCCTGGGAGCCACGCAGCGGCTCCGCGGGTGCGCGGACGTGAGGCAGATACGGGTCCGGGTCAACCTGCTCCGCCGCCACCTCGTAACATTTGTGTTGTGCCCGCCCCTCCCGTCTGCTTCTGCTGCGATGCCTATTTATTTTCGCTCCGCCTCACACACACACACACACACACACACACACACACACACACTTGTCGCTGCACTGAACCGCTGCAGCGCGCACGCCCCCTCGTTTTCCCAGAACTGCCTTCCCCTGCCCTTCCACCTTACGTGACCCCCCGCAGAGATGCCGAGACGACAACAAAAGGCTGCCGGAGGTCCGGAGGGCCGGAGCCGGACCGTAAAGCCGCGCACGGCAGTGCCACGGCAGTGCCACGGCAGTGCCACGGCAGTGCCACGGCAGTGCCACGGCAGTGCCACGGCAGTGCCACGGCAGTGCCGCCAACGTTTTCCAGGTAGCCAATCGCGCCGGGCCGGCCGCGCCCCGCGTGCGTGAGTGCGGGCGGTGCCCGGGCCGTGCCGGTCCTGGTCGCGGTGACAAGCCGGTGCGCCGGCCGCGTGGCATGCGCGTGGCGGGCGCGTGCCGCGGCCGACACGGTGGCAGTGGCCGTGGTGGCGGCAGGCCTTGACAATGGAGGCGGGACCCGGATCGCGGCCGGCATCAAGCTGAGGCGGCCGTCTAGTCCTTTCTTCTCACGCGACCGGGCGAGCATCGAGGTGTCGGCGAGGAGGGAGGGTAGGAGGGAGGGAGGGCACGCGACCGCGGACACCGGGCTTCATTTGCCGAGAGACTCCGGCGGATTGGCAACCTCATCTCTGGGCCCCCGAGTGCAGGACGCGCCGCGCTCTAGCGGCGGGTCCTAGACGAGGTCCTAGAAGAAGGTCCTAGACGAGGTGCTTTGCTTCCTGCGCAGCAGCCGGCACGGCGCGGACGGACAGAGTGATCACTTTCCCCGCAATTGCAGTTAATCTGGTGGACTACCGCTCCGCCCGGCTCCACCCGGCAGGAGATGGACGGGCGGGCAGCGCCGGCACTCAGAATGTGAGGGAAGAGGGAAGCGGGCAGCAGCGGCCAAGGATTGTGTACGGGAAAGAAGTGCGGCTGCAGCAGAGAAACGGCGGGGCGGGGCGGGGCGGGGCAAGACTGGGGTTTGGACACACTGCGGGGCACGGCCTGGGCACGGCCTGGGCACGGCCAGCACGCGCCAGAGCAGACTGCAGCCATTCCTCGTAGCTAACGAACACAGTCCGCAGTTCAGGGTCCCCAAACGACGGCAAATCTCGCGCATCCACGTTTTGGAATTTGAGAGTTGGTACACACTTGCGCGCCATTCATATGCGCACAGCACTGCTCCGTGGCAGCGGTGGCGTGATCTCCCCGCCCTGACTGCCGCTGCCACTCTCGTGGCCACCGGCTGCGTGGCTGCGGCTGGCTGCCTCCGGCCGGCCGTGCGATGCGATCGAGTACCCTGCGGTGCCCCGCGGTACCCTGATTGTCCCGATTGATGGCGGAGGCATCACGCCAGCGCGGCTGGCTCACGGCTCACGACCCGCCGCACGGCACGCAGGCCCACGTCACACCGAGCCGTGCCGCGGGGATGCAACCGCCCGGAGCCCCCCGGAGCCCCCCGGAGCCCCCGGAGCTCCCGGAGCCCCCGGAGCCCCCCGGAGCCCCCGCAGCCCCCGAAGCCCCCCGGAGCCGGGCGCCCCGCGCAGTGCCCTTCCCGGAGGGGGATTCGATCCGCAGCCCAAGAATAGAAACGGATCTCTGAGAGGAGCTGCAGTCGCATCATAACCCCGTCCCTTCCGCCCCCCTCCGTCCCCCTCCGCTCCCCTCCGCTCCCCTCCGCTCCCCTCCGCTCGCCTCCCCTTTCCCTCCTCAGATTGCGCCACCGGGCGCGGATTGATTCGCTACTCTTACAGTACGTGCTCCGCGCTCCGTGCCGTACCGCCAGACTCTTCCTCTCTGTACCCACGAGGACAAGAGGGATATTCTGTGTGTCCCGCCTCCTCGCGGCGGGCATGTTTGATGTCGACTGCACCGCGGCTATCGGTCCTGTCGGCGGTCGCTGACCTTAAAGAAGGACTGTGCTGCGTCCTATATGACCACTACGGAGGCCCCAAGGGTCGCTTCACTTTCACTGGCCGGCGCTGCCACGACACCCGCACGGCGCGGACACGACACGACACGCTGCGGGCCACTGCGGACACACCCGAGAAGGAGGCGGAGAGGCGCTCCTATCTCAGGCCGCCCCACAGAGCAAGGCGGCCACCGGAGGCTGCACAGCGCACTGAACACCTCAGCTCACCTCACGCCGGGCACCAGGCACCACTCGCTGGGTGGGCGGCCAGAGGCGGCCAGAGGCGGCCGGAGGCGGCCGGAGGCGGCCAGAGGCGGCCAGAGGCGGCCAGAGGCGGCCAGAGGCGGCCCGAGGCGGCCAGAGGCGGCCAGAGGCGGCCAGAGGCGGCGGGCATAGGCGGCCAGAGGCGGCCAGAGGCGGCCAGAGAGGCGGCCAGAGGCGGCCAGAGGCGGCCAGAGGCGGCCAGATAGAGGCGGCCAGAGGCGGCCAGAGGCGGCCGGAGGCGGCCAGAGGCGGCCAGAGGCGGCCAGAGGCGGCCAGAGGCGGCCGGAGGCGGCCAGAGGCGGCCGGAGGCGGCCGGAGGCGGCCAGAAGCGCTCGCAGGCCTCAGAGCCGCGGCGTCGGGCGCCACCCCACAGACTCCCAGCTCCGCCCTCTATATGGACTCTGGAAATGTAATAATTCGCGGAGCGAGCGAGGGAGCGTTAGCGCCCCTTTCCCTACCGCAGTCAGCCCGGCTATGTCTGGCTATGCTGGTTGCGCGATGATTGATAGAGTGTGCTGTGTGACCGTATCAAAATGGTCGTGACATATCGTCCGTGAGAGCTAAGCCTTACAAATTTTTGACGTTGATGGACTAAAACCGACTAAAACTACCACTACGAAACACGTGACACAAATTCGCCCGCGATTGGCCTTCGGGCAGCCTAATTCATTGTTCGCTCTACCACGTTAATACTGAAATTAACAATAAATTTTACTTGTGCGTTACATAAAAATTATTCTGACACAACAAACTTATATTTCCTCAATACTAAGAGAACGAGTGTCCTAGAAAGCGAAAGCGTTCTCCATGCCTGTCTTGTTCTGTTTTGAGCGAAGGCTGTCTAGGCCCACCCGCTCCGATAACGCCCCACAGACCCGCCGTGAGTCGGCCGCGCGTGCGTCACCACAGCCACCGCCACCACCTGTCCCGTCCCGGCTGTCCTGTCATCGTCGCTGTTCGCTCTCTGCTCTTGCTTCCCCGAACCGCATGAAAAAAATGTGTGAGGGGGGGAGGGGGGGGGGAGACCTCCCAGCGTCCCCTTCCACCTCCAGAACCAGACGCGCAGCGCAGCTGTGGTGGCGTCCCCTGGATAGGTGGTTCGGTCTGCGGTAGAAAGTCAAATAGGATATGTGTAGCCTGCAGTGTGTGGTCGCGGTGCGTGTGTTTGTGCGTGCGTGCGCGCGCGATGCCCGCACGGTGAGATCCATTGACTGACAGTACTCCCTGCGCGGATGATGCCCGCACGGTTGCCCCCGGCTGCCTGCACCCTCACACAAATCCAGGCGCGGATCCAGGGGGGGGCACGGGGAAAGTGCCCCCCCCCCCCTTCGGGCCTATCGGCGCCCGAAGGGCGCCTGAAAGGTCGGCAACCTGCGAAACCTCTCCGCCTGTAAGTAGGCAAAAAGTTGTACTTTGCCCCTCCCTTGGGCCGCTCCTGGATCCGCGCCTGCACAAATCATGATCAAAATCAACACAACGACTCAGTTGATTTTCTTTTTCTTATTCGACGCATGTTAAGTGAACAGGTGCGACGACTTGAGATTCTAGTCCTGTACTGATTTTCCAAGTCAGTTGCAAGTTTAGCAACTGCACGGGTCCTGGACGGCAGCGAGGCGGGCCGGACGCGCACCCAGGGGGGCTCCCGGGGCCCTGCCGGCCCCGGCCCGGCCGTGTGTGCTCCAGTCGATGGCGCATTGTTCCCCAGGAGGCGACACTACGGCCCGTGTGCTAACCGAGGCCGGGCCGGGCAGGGCAGGGCGGGCCGGGCAGGGCAGGGCGGGCCGGGCAGGGCAGGGCAGGGCGGGCCGGGCAGGGCAGGGCGGGCCGGGCAGGGCAGGGCGGGCCGGGCAGGGCGGGCAGGGCAGGGCAGGGCAGGGCAGGGCGGGCCGGGCAGGGCGGGCAGGGCAGGGCAGGGCAGGCCGGGCAGGGCAGGGCGGGCCGGGCAGGGCAGGGCAGGGCGGGCCGAACAGCGAGCGGTGAGGTGCGCTGTGCGCTGTGCGCGGAAGTGCGTCTGTCCACCGGGCCGGGCCGGGCCGGGCCGGGGCGGAGCCAGCCGAGCCAGCGGAGCCTGGCGGAGATGGAGTAATTATTTGATTGCTTTCGGCTGCATTGTTCTTCTGGCCGGTCTAACGTCGCCGTTCAGCGCGTGAAGGTCCGGTCCGGTCCGGTCCGGTCCGCCCGGCGCGCTCAGTCAGTGTCACTGGTCCCGTGACGACTGCCTGTACGAGGGCAGTACATGCGGCACCCTCGATGGTCTCTGCTGGCCTTCTCGGCACCGGGCCTCGCACTACTGTACGCTCTGCCACCAGTGAAATTTTTCGCCTTCTGGAGAAACTATGTCAACGTTTCTACGATCTGTGTGTGTGTCGTGTGCGCGCGTGTGTATATCTGTGTGTGTGTGTGTGTGTCTGTGTGTGTGTGTGTGTGTGTGTGTGTGTGTTCTCGGATCCCCGTTCCGAGTCCTTTCCTTGTCGTGGATGTCCGGCATTTCCCCGGCAGACGTTAAGGGGCCGTCCACAAATGTGACTGACTTCGTAAGAAACTCTCAATAAGAAGAAAACTGAGAGAGGATAATGCAATTTTCTTACATTGTCAGTCTCTCCTTACTGGGGACGTACAACGACGTCGCTTGATATGCAGCACTTCCATTCCAAAGAAGTGTCGGACTACGGCATATGCGTACGGGACGCCATACACCTGCTGCACGCCCTCGCGGACACACACACACACACACACACACACACACACACACACACACACACACACACACGTCTCGACGATAGAGAAAGTGCACAGGCCTACTATCATAAATGGTACTGGTCGCCTGCCGAGCCGGCGGCGTGCAATTGCAAGTCGTCGGTGTGCTCGGCTCGGCTCGGCTTGGGCGGCTCGGCTCGGCTCGGCTCGGCACGGCGCGGAGCCAATGACCAGCGGCGACCTTCGCCTGTATGCACATGATGATGCGCGTGGAGTGGGTATTGAAGCCACTCTGTCCTTTCCTTTGTGGTCAGATTCTAACCGTGTCCTTTATCCGTTTCTGTTTCCAGGTTGGTATCGGCAGCGGGCACACATCGTCGGCGCGACCGGCGGCAGAGATGCTGCGGCGAGGGACATCAGCGGACTCCGGACGGGGGGAAATTACGATTTTCGTAGCCCGATGTGGTATTTCTAGAGGGATCAATTGCCAGCGGAGGGGAAAAAAGGGGATCGTAATACAGGTCGGGAAGGGGCAGTGAGCGCGCCCTGCGCCGTTCCCTCTCATAGCTCCACGACATGACGCCAGTGAACAGCGGGGTTACTTAACGCTTGACAGCGGCCTGGGCACTGCCTTCGCCAACTTGTTTGCAAACGCTTTCACGCCAACGAGTCCGTCATCATCACGGCAAATGTTATTCAGAGTCAATCACCCGGCTGTCGTCCGGGTTCTTCATCGCCTCGCGGTTGGGAATCGATTACGATCGGTGCTCCTATCTGATATATTTACAGGCTCCCTAGAAAAAGCTTGCCAAAGCGAGAAAAAAATATTTCATGACACATTTATTTTTTCTGTGATTATTTTATTCTTCGTCGAGGGAATGTCTCCCAGTTTACGGGGGATTATCTATCCTCGCCAGCCAAAGCGGCTGCAGCGACAACCGCAACGACGACTTCTGTGTCAGGGGAAGCCCCCGGCCGGCCCCCGCCCATCCCGTGCACATTAATTTCACATTTTACTTTCATGGCGTGCTCATTTCCTGCGGAACAGCCACGCTGGCGGACTGGCGCGACAAGATGCCACCTCCATGTAAGCGCCGTCGCAGACAGCAAGGGGGGTCAGGGGGAGAAGGGAGGGGGGAGAAAGACGAGCGCCGTAGATGTGCGGATTAGAGTCAAATCAGGTCTGGTGCACAGGCTGCATTTTAAACCAGCGTAGAGCGCCGTGCTGGGTAGGCCAGCCCGGTGAGCGCGGGTGCGTGGCGGGTCTGCCTACCCAGCACGGCGCCCTCAGCCCCCGCGTAGGTAGGCCAGCCCGGCGAGCGCGGGTGCGTGGCGGGTCTGCCTACCCAGCACGGCGCTCTGTGGGGAGGTGTTTCCCGCCCCGGTCGATCTCATCTGTCTCCGAAGACGAGGCCGACCACGGTGGGCGTTCCTCGAGAAGGAGAAGACCCTTAACTATCCAGTTATAAATTCGAGGACTTTGGACGTCGCCGCGCCGTTCGTGTCAGCCAGTGGAACAGTCTATTGATTTACGGCCCCAGGTAATTCCCGCATGCTGCCGCCTGGACACGACCGCCCGGGTGCCGCGGCGCCAAATAACCTTTTTTTCCCCAGGGCAAGAACCCGCCACCTTAAGAAGAACTGAGTCCGGGAGTTCGCCCGTCGCTTCTTCAAACTCTGGTGCCGGGTTGTGCCGGACTGTGCCGGACTGTGCCGGACTGTGCCGGGTTGTGCCGGACTGTGCCGGCCGTTTCCGGGCTGTGCGGAAGTGATCCATTGCCGGTGGGAAAGCGCGGTGTGCGCGGCCAACGAGCGGCCGCAGGACGCGATATAACCTAGACCCACACCGAGCTGACCTTTAGCACCGGAGCGTCGGGGAGAGGATGCGGAGCCGAAACAACAAAGGATCGTAGATTCCTAGAGTCGCCGTGAGTCGCCAGCGGTCCAAAGCTACCACTTGTTTGCGAGCAGAATTGTACACACAGGCGCCCATTACCCTATCCCCTATCTGGGCTCTAATTCCCCCCTCTCTCTCCGCAACTCTCAAACAGAAGTAAAGACGTTGTATCGTGCTTGGTCTGACACCCATAAAGAGTAATTTATGTGGAAGGGGGAGGGGAAGGGGGCTTTTGAGGGGGCTCGTGAGACCGCGAGGGCGTGCTAATGTCCGTGCATGGTTAGAGGGGGGATGGGGGGGGGGCATTCCGACACGAAGAGACACCGCTTCGGTCAAGATCTCAGCGCACGTCGAGCACGTCTTCTAGGGCGAGTGTGCCGACGACTCCGACCCGGGTGTACTCCCCATAAACTGGAATGAGTTCGCTTCGCGAGGACCCTCGGGATCGAATACCGCGTCCTCCCGCGAGTTTTTGTGTCGACCGCAGGACAGCGCGTGGCAGGGCACGGTGCAGCGGTGCAGCGCCCCGCGACAGGACAGGGAAATCGGGAAATCCCGGCGGGGGTCTAGCCGGAGCGGGAGCGGGCGGGGCGCGTCTGAGCGTGGAGTAATGAACCGGTTAAGTTGCCCCGCACCCTCCCCTCGGCTTACACCGCCACTGGCCGCCACCGGCCGAGGCAATGACCAACGGGCTGGAACTGGAACCGGTGGCCACGCGCCACGCCCCCCCCCTCTCCAAATCCCTGCTGATGGCTGGGAGCAGTGCTCGGCCACCACGGCTATAGTGCCAGCGTCCACTCTGTCGGGGCCGCGGTTACAGCCACTGTCATTTGCCATTTAATAACGAATGTTTTTCGTCTGGAATTGCCGCTAATTTTGTAGTAGGACTGTCTGTTGCTGCGAGTGGATCTGATTTGTATCCTGTGGTGGCGCGGCATCCAGACAACGAGACGACGATACCCCCAGCCCAGCCCAGCCCAGCCCAGCTTGTCAGTCCGGCCAGGTTTTCACATTCACGGCCCGGAGAGAACGCTGTGGCTAAACGAGTGTTTCCGATAAATATCATCTACTCGCTCGATGGATTTCGCTGGCTGTGACGCTCTTGCCGGCGCCAGGCCGCTGCAGTGGGGAGTGTGGGGGTGGGGGAGGAATTCGTCCATTCTTTACTTTCCACTGCTCGGTCATCGAGCAAAAAGCGCTTTAATTCTACCGTAACCAAAAGGCTGAGCCAGCGGGCTCCCTTAATAAGACCTCGGATCCCTGTTGCATTATCTCGCGTCTCTTATTTCCATCGGCCCGCGATCGAGGAAAATCGAAAAGTGGGAAGGAGGCGAAAAAAAAATGACTCGTCCCTTTTGTTGAGAAGATAATCGCACCGAATCGGCGAGCGAAGCGAGTGATTCGTCGATTATATGGACAAATACGGTGAAAGTTAATTAGGTGCGATCCGTGTCCGAGCGACTCGTGCAGCACGGTACCGCGGGGCCCAGGTGATTTAATTAATTGAGTATTCAGGGTGCAATCATCGCCCAGGTGTCTGTTGTTGGGAGGCTGGTTCGCAAAAGAGCCATCGTTGTCCTTCATTAATCCTTCATACATAATTAATGACCAGGAAACTCGATCAGGCGCGAACACGCGGCTACCGCTGCCTTGGCAAGTGGGCTATCCAAACACTTAAATGACTCACGACAGACCAGACGCCGCCCCGGAACCTGGAAATGCAGGGAAATCCAACGTTCCTGACAACGTATTAATTAAAGTATGAAATGGTGGCTGCCGGCGGCTGCCACTGACCGAGCCGAGCCGAGCCGAGCTGGGCCGAGGAACGACATCTCTGCGGCGGCGGCCGGCACACGGCGCGGTGGCGGGATGAAACTTTCTTCCGCTTCGTCCGCAGTCCGCAGCCAAAATGACTAGCCGGCCGCGGCAGCCGAATCGCTCGCGACGCGACGCGCTCGCCAGTGGAAATTCCTCCACATATCTGACACAACGCGTGTCAGTGAAAGGAAAGGAGGGGGCCGCGCGGCGTCCGGCTAGAAAACGTTTGCCGCAGCGCACCGCGGACCCTGGCGGACCCGGCGGGCCGGCGGACCCAGCCGGGAGCCCAGGACCCTGCCCGCACACTCAGACTGGAACAGTCACAATCGTCGCTCAATTATGGCCGATGAGGGACGGTTATCAAAACTTGGTCCTCCATGTGGGATTTGAGACCGGAGTTATAATCAGCTTGCTGCTGAGATAGGGTACTCCGGAGAAGCCCGAAACGGAAGTAAGACGTCGTAACGGAGAAAAAGAACCCCGGAGAAAATATGAGAAATCGTATGATTGTTGAAGGGCAGTGGGTTTCCGATTACTCGATTTCTCATACTTGCCCTGCATTCTTCTTCTTCGTTACGACTTCTCACTTCCGTTCCGAGCTTCTTCGGAGTACTCTATATTCCAAACATGGGGTCTGATGGGAAATGAGGAAGTCAGTCATGACCTGCATCGTAGCTACCCCAACCCATGACCAAGTTTTGAGAACCGTCCCCTATCACACCACCCACAATTGGTCGGTGATCGTGCCGCCTGCCACTGTCGGCACTAGCGGGGTGCGGGGGGCGCACAGGACGCGGCACCGGCAACATATTCGCTTTCTCCGTGCCAGGTTCCGTTGCAAAGAGATATTATGTACGGCCGCCCGCCCGCCCGGCTGGGCAGAGAGGTGTCATGGGCGTGAAGATTGGGCCAGTGAAGGTCACACTTTGACTCGAGCAGCTCCTTTGCTGCCCCCTGCCCCATGTTCTCCTCTTCCCTCTTTGCTCACCTCAACCTCTCCAAATTACATTGTTCATTGTTTTCGTCTTGTCAGCAGGGTTACGCCCGAATAGTGCACGTGTGTGTGTGTGTGTGTGTGTGTGTGTGTGTGTAGTGCCGTCTGCTTGTTAGTGTTGGCGCGGTGCGGTGCAGTGCCTCGGCAGCGCCCGGTGCGGCCGGCGGGGGGTGCAGCGACATATCAGATCCTCCCACGCCACGCGTGCTCCTGGGACGGGGAGGACGTACACTCTGTTGGATGGGAAAGACGGGATGAGGAAGGAGAAAACGAAAGGAAAGTTTCCCCAGAACGCGCGCGCGCGCATCGCGGTGACGAGGAGGAGGAGAGGAAGATAAGGAGGATGTAGGAGGACGCGCCGACGCCAGGGTCACCAGGACGGCGCCCCGTACCGACATGATTTGGGTAATTGGGGAAAACACTTCGTTAACGTCTGGTCAGGTTAGCAGGGGTTAGGGGGCGCCCAGCGCGGTAGCTTGTCACGTGTTGCCCCGACCCGGCGCGGCCCCCTGTTTGCACTACTCCATTGAGCATTATTCCGTCCGATTCCGTATGGAAATGGCCGTACTCACGTTCACCGCGCTCCTCTCCGCTCCGTGCAGAAACTGCTCACTGATGACCGACTGAGGGGGAAAAGACGGAAGAATACTAAGTGAAACCGGCCCGGCGCACGGCGGCAGCGGCAGTGGCAGCGGCAGCGGCAGCGGCAGTGGCAGCGGCAGCGGCAGCGCGGAGTGGGTGTTGGTCCTTGCGGTCCCTCTGCGGTGTCTCAGGGCCGGGCCGGGCCGAGCAAAGCCAAAGCGTACTGCAGCGAATAACATTCCGTGGAGTTCTCTTTGCACCGAAGTATGTGGGCCTTCTTCAGGGACTGTTTGTCTGCAGGGAAAATATAGGGAGGTGGTGAAAAGGAATTTGCGCATTACTTTAATGCGCAGAATTTGCAGATTTTTTTTCATTGTTATGCATTATTATTTTTCAGTGAGCGTGGATCGTTTTGTCTGATGACGGGAAGAGAAAGGAAAACAGAGAGAAAGAAGGACATGTGCCTGTCAGGCCGTCGGCAGGACAGGACAGTGTGCAGCCGCCGCTGCGGATAAGAAATGGTCCTCGGCCGCCCTCCCCTCGTCCCGGCCCGGCCCTCGGTGGCCGCTGCCGCCGCCGCTTCGCTTCCGTCCCCGCCGGTCCCCGTCGGTCAGGATCTAGTGGCGTGCAGCGGCGGCGGCGGCGGCGGCAGCGGCGCGGACACGGACACGGCTTGACCGCTGACGGAGCTGCACCAGCCGCACTCTGCTGCTGCTGGGTAGATTTACACGAAGCGTCTCCATCCGAGCGAAATGCCGCCGAGTCCAGAGCCGAACGCCGGCCGGGCAAACGTACCACACGAGCCAGGGGACGTTCAGGAACCATGTGACACGTATTTTAGAGTTATCGGGACGCGAGATACCGGTGCGCGGAAGTGCGTGGAACTGTGTGTGGGAATCGAACCCACCGGGCCTGCAGTCTCGGGGAGACTATAGCCTGCGCCAGCGACAGTTTGCTCCAGCACTGCACCACTCCGCCGCCCTGCAAGGGTTCGAAGGAATGTGATGTGGTTTGTGAACGCCCCCTCACCTCGCGAGGCGGTCAGGATTAGAGGCCGGCGCCCGGCGGGCGGGGTTGGTGTGGCCTTGACGTGATGTGTGGTGTGTTGTTTCTGTTGCAGGTGGCGCGCTGCGCGCTGCTGTGCGCGCTGGCCGCCGTGTCGCTGCTCGCGCTCGCTCCCGCGCCCGCCCACGCCCACAACCACAACCGGCACGCGCCGCGGCCCGCGCGCCACGTCAAGCGCCACCTGGAGGAGTTCCTGGAGCCGCCCCCGCCGCCACCCCCAGGCCGAGGGCCAGCGAGCCTGGGGGCGGCCAGCATGGGGGCCGTGATCCGCAGCCGGAGAGGACCGCCGCCGCCTGGTGGCCCGGGGGGGCCGGGAGGCCCGGGCGGCCCGCCGGGCCCCAGCCCCGACAGCACGCCGTCGATGAGCCTGGGAGAGCGCATCGCGAGGTGGTTCTACGCGGGCCCGGGTGACGGCGCTAAGCAGCACGGCAACAAAGGAGGCCTCGTGCCGCCCGTGGAGACCCCGACCATGGTGGGGCTATCGCCGCCCCCACCGCCCCCACAGCTCCAGGGCACCGTGGGCTCGCAGCACTCACCGCAGCCACCGCCACCGCATACGGCGGAGGCCGCAGCACTCACCGAGCAGAAGCCTCCACCCCCGCAGCAGCAACAGCAACAACAGCACCAGCAACAGCAACAGCAACAACAGCACCAGCAACAGGTTGACCAGCACGCCAGCGGCACGGAGCACCACGCCCAGGGCTACCAGGGCGGCGGCGGCGGCGGTGGCGGCGGTGGCGGCGGCTACTCGCACGCGCAGAACTACCCCGTGCTCATGCCGCAGTCGTACCTGCGCACGACGGACTGCAACCCGTGCAACAACGTCCCCTGGATCCCCATGTCGCGGGCGCAGGCCGGCGTGGGCCACAGCGCCGGCGGCCAGGGCGGCCAGGGCCCCCAGGACAGCTACGGGCCGCCGGCCGCCGGCGAGGCCTGGGGTCAGGCCAGTGACGCCATCCCGCTGGCCCAGGCGCCCATCCCCTTCCCCTCGCTGCACAAGGGCCCCCTGCCGCCCATCTTCCAGGCCGACGACTTCACGCACGTGCAGCCTGACCCGCCAAACCAGCCCGTAGGCCTCCACGACCACCTGGTGCCGCCTACGCCCGAGCACGACTCGGTGGTGTTCACCATCAACGAGGAGCACAACGAGCAGCCCCCCGTCGACGCCAACAACGAGGTCGGAGACGGTGTCGGCGAAATCAAGTCCGCGCCTGGCGACCAGCTGCACCAGGGTACGTTGCAGTACAACGTGGGCCACCAGGCGGACTTCAACGGAGGCCAAAACGGAGGTCACAGTGGAGGTCACAACGGAGGTCACAACGGAGGTCACAACGGGGGTCACAACGGAGGTCACAACGGGGGTCACAACGGGGGTCACAACGGGGGTCACAACGGAGGTCACAACGGAGGTCACAACGGAGGCCACAACGGAGGTCATGGCGGCGTCCACCACGTGTCACACCACGTCCAGCACCAGCACGCGCTCGCGCAGCACCAAGTGT
This sequence comes from Odontothrips loti, assembly GCA_038380765.1. Taxonomy (NCBI): domain Eukaryota; kingdom Metazoa; phylum Arthropoda; class Insecta; order Thysanoptera; family Thripidae; genus Odontothrips; species Odontothrips loti. The sequence goes on along the minus strand of CM076244.1, from coordinate 18,330,780 downwards.
CTGGGCTCTCCCAGCACCACATCCCGCACCTGGCGCACCACAACGCCCCCGTCATCCACCACGTGCCGCCGCCCCTGAACAGCGTGCACCAGCAGCCGTATTCCGCTAGCGCAGCCAAGGGCGCCCTCGGCGGCGGCGTCGAGCTGGTGCAGAGCGTGCCCATCGCGTCGTACCTGGCCTCCATCGAGTACCCCATGACGTTCATCCAGTCCCCGCTCATCGAGATCCCCGTCAAGAGCGTCCCCGTGCCGCATGGCTTTGTACAGCCCCAGCACCAATCTCTCCCCCAGGCCCTCCCCCTGCCCCTGCCCCAACCTCAGCACCAGCACCAGGCGTACCAGATCGTGGCGCCCACCCCGCTGAGCGACGGCCAGGGCCAGGGCCATGGACAGGCTAGTGAGAGCATCCAGACGCACGCCGGCTCTCTGCCCCTGCAGGGTGAGGCTCACCACGCACCCAGGCTGGCCGACTCCGCACCCGCATCCTCAGCGTCCATCCAGCACCAAAACCTCCCCCCTTGCCGGCACTACGCCGCAGCGGCAGCAGCAGCGGCGGCTGCAGCGGGCCACGGTAACGACATCCACGGCCACCACCACGAGGACGCGGCCACCGCCAACTCGCAGAACTCACACGCGTACGCGCAGGAACTGGGGCACTTCGATAGCCAAAGGGTGACGGCAACCCCCGCCAGCCCTACCGCAGCAGCGGCCCCCAACAACTACCGCCTCCTGGAGGACGGTGCGGCCACCTCGGCGTGGCCCTCGACGTCCGCGGCGCCGCCGACCAGTTCCTGGGACGCGTCTGCCGCCGCCACCGTCACCGCCAACGGCGCCAGCGGCTACTCCGCGCCCAGCGGGCCCTCCGCCTCCGGCCCCTCGGCCCCGGCCCCGGCCGGCAAGGGCGGCAAAAAGACCAAGCAGATCCAGATCATTGTGCCGTACACGATTGACAAGGAGAGCGGCCAGGTAAGTCGTGACTGGTGGGTTTACTCGGTCAGTTTCTCAGCCGCAGCAGCTACAGCAGCTACAACAACGCCATGCCTTCACTCTGTTACAGGTGCGGCTTCACAGCGAGCTTATGCCCGAGGAGCTGTCCGGCGTGGGCGCCGAGTCCGAGGGCATCCTGTCGTACACGCCGCCCCCCGACCTGCCGCCCTCCGCCGCCGGCGTGCTGCCCTCCGGCCTGGAGGCCCTGGTCCAGCAGACGGCCCGCAAGGTACCGCAGTCTGTGGTCCAGCATGTGCAGCAGCACCAGCAGCACCAGCAGCACCAGCAGCACCAGCAGCACCAGCAGCCCCAGGCCCAGGAGTCGGTGGTGGTCGCCGAGCTCAGCCCCACGCCCTGGCAGGCCGGCCCCACCGGCAGCCACGACAAGGGGGCGGCCCCGGCCCCGGCCGACCCCTTTGCCGGACTGCAGCATATCCTGGCCACGGACCTCAGGACCCTTCTTAGGAACGAGGAGGATTCCGTGGACAGACTGCGCCTGCAGAAGAACATCGACAACTGGACTGCTCAGGTAAGCTGGAGGGTTGGTGTCAGTGGTGGTAGGGTAGACGACTGTAAGGTGCTGTAGGGTATGGGCGGGACACTAATCCAACTGCCATTCAACAGGAATACTCCTCGCTGAAAGAGACGCGAGATACAGAGGCGCAAGAAGCCAATCCGGGCGTCGTCACTTTCAACTTCACGTCCACCACGGCCTCAGTCGGCACGTCCCCGTCTGCGTCCTCGTCCCTGGCCTCGTCGGCGTCGTCCGTCCACGGAAAGCTCATCCCGTCCAAGAAGATTCCCAAGGAGTACCTGACGACCACGCCGCTGTCAGTGTCCTCGGCAACGGCGGCCACGACGCCGAGGCCCACATCAACCTCCACGGCTGCGAGACGGAAAGAGACGGAGCCGACGAAGCGGCCCGCCAAGATCCACCACGTGAGGAAGAACACGACCCGGGATGAGCGGCGCACCAAGAACGGATGGACGCTGGTCGACAACCTGGTCGTGCCGGGCCCTACCACCACGACAACTACCACGTCCGCCCCACCACCGGCTGTCTCGCGAAGCACCTCAGCGACTGCCACTCCGGACAACCACCGCCCCGCCGGTCCCGCCGACCAGACCCGCGCCCCCTGGGAGCGGCTGCAAGTCTCCATCTCGCCCCTGACCAGGGAGAAGGTAAGTCTTTCTTCGTCCCGGTCGTCTTCCGCAGGATGACCCTCGTTGGCCGTGAATGCGATTACCTCCCCGTTGTGCACAGGTGTACGTTGTGACCCCGCTGAGCACCTCGGCCGGGGAGCCGACGACGGAGAGCACGTCCCCGTCGAGCAGCGCCGGCACCACGGCCAGCGACGGCGAGTCGGTCGCGTCCAAGTCGGTCAACATCAACGACCTCAGCCCGTTCCGTAAGTGGATGGACGTCCCCAGTACCACGCCCGGCCCGGGGTCCGCGTCGGCGGGCGCGGCCTCGTCCACGCAGCACACCCGGCCGCGCTTCTCCATCCGGCCCACCCCCGGCTGGCCCAAGCCCCGGCCGCACGGCTTCCGCAGCACCCCCACCACGGTGCCCCCCACCGGCCCCACCGCGCCCACCGCCGAGCGCCTGGCAGGTAGGCAACACTCTCCTCGCCACGGCTCGTCATGGGCCCAGTCTGGCTCGGTTTCATTGGCTGTTCACGTCACTCGCCTTGTGTTCACCATCCAGGGGCCGAGACCACAGCTACCACCGCTGCCGAGAAGGGGTCGGTCAAGTCCTCGCGCGCGACGCCTCGGGGCTTCGCCGTAGAGACCATCTCAGGGCATTCCAAGGTAATGTCACGTGGTGTGATGGCGCTGTGACGGCTTCGGTATGTAAGGGAGCTCACTTCTGACCTTTACTCTCCCCAGGTCTTCACGGCCACGACCTCGACGTGGTCCAAGAAGAAGGCGGTGGACTCCGACTCTAAGAAGAGCACGACGGCCAAACCGACGACCGTGAGCGGCAGCAGGACGACGCGCGCCCTCAAGCCCAGCGATAAGTCGGGCACCGACGACGCCGTGGAGGCCGTAACGACGACTCCCAACGTCGGGAACCACCGCGTCGACCTGAGCGACATCGACGCCGAGGCCAGCGCTAGCGTGCTGCACCACCACGTCGCCCAGCTCAGCCCACTGGCGGCCGCTGTCCTCAAGGCGTCCGCGGCCGCAGCCGCGCCCACGACCACGCCGACGACGCCCACCGAGGAGAGCGTCCCCACCACGGTCGCCGTCGCCGGCCCGGAGATCGTTATCGTCGAGGGCCGAAGGGAGACGACGACGCTGCCCACGACAGCGGCGGAGACGACCGAGGTGTCCCCGACCACGACCAGCGCCGCGGCCGACACCGACACGTCCACCCCGACGCCCTCGAGCAGCGTGGGCAGTAGCGTCACCGAGGCGACGTCGCTACGCACAACCCGCGCCGTCAAGACAATCGGCAGGAGGCCGGACGGGTCGCGGTACATCCTGAGCGACGAGGAGGCCAAGCAGCAAAATAGCCTCTCAGTCCAGCGCACCAAGCTCCAGGTAACCGAATAATGCTGTTTTTGTTGTTGTTTTTCTTTTTCCCACGGGTCCGGTGACGAGGACCGCGGGTTCGACTCGACGCCCTGTGACTGACAGGGGTGTTGAAGCTGTGCAGTGACCTTTGCTATGCCCGCCCCGCAGGCCGTGACCACGCCCAAGAAATACGAGTCTCCCCCGCCGAGGCCCAAGCCCCAAAAGCAGACCGCGGCGACGGACGCGCTGTTCAGACGCAAGCCAAGCAGACGGCCACCCCACCTCGTCATGACCCCCGATCGAGGCTCCTATCTGTGGAACTTCTCCGAGTTCTCGGGCACGTCCCACGAGGACATGGCCGAGGATGACATGAGTGCCATCAAAGGAGCCGTCGTTGAGCTGAAGAAGGAGTCCACGCCGGCGTCGCCAGCCTCGACGGGAACGTCACCGGCGACGTCGACGGGGACAACCTCGCCCACGAACTCGTCGGTACCGACAGCAGCGACGTCTGCGTCGACGGCACCACCGAGTGGCAGCACCGAACCCGCAGCGATCAGCGCGTGAGAGTGCGACAAAGACGTTGATGGTGACGGTGACACCTCTCCATGACGATGAGAGAGGGAGAGGAAAACCCCCGCCGGTGGCAGCGAAACCGAGCAAGTCGCGACACCCCTTTCCAAGTTAATCCTAAAACTTTTGGAAACTTTTGGGGTACGGGTTTAAGCGGGAAGTGTGTCTTTAAACTTCAAGGATTTAAAAGATATTTGAAAGAAAAAAAAGGGAATTTCACTCCAAGGCCCGTCAGTCAATTCACCGGATTTTGTGGATGATGAGGAGGAACAGAGCAGACTTTCCCCTGGAAAGTAATTTTTGATTAATTTACTTTCAAAACGATATCTGGAAATTTTGATTTATTTATTTTAAAGACAATACTTGGAAATTTTGTAGATAAACTAGATTTATTTTATTTATCACATTTTGTGTGCTCCACTTGTTTGTAATTATGTGCGAGAGAAAATGAAGCCCTGCTGTATCTTCAAGACTGATTGGACCCTTTTAAGTTATTTTATTCATATAGTCATGACAGAGAAATCAATGCTGTAGTGCAAGGTATGGACCACTGTTGTTTGGCACTACACAGTTGATATTCGTTACCTTATTCCTGATTAGAAAAAGACCAAGGAAAGGTCAGTTCTTTTAACCTGTCAGGGTTTTTTTTTACTTTTTTTTTAATTTAATGAAATAAGAAAGTTGTTTGAAAGTTATATCAGCAAATTTGTGGCATTTTCAGACAACTACATTATTTTTCAATTTGTGAAATGGTTTGACATAACTAAGAGTGTCACGTAAAAAGCTATGCATATGCTGAGTCTTCCTGTCGTAGAACATTTTTCAACCCAGTCAAGATCATGTCCTTCCCTGTGAAGATTAAGAATCAGTATCATTTTTGTGGTACCTGATGTACAGTAGATTTGGGTGTCCAGTAGCAAATGGGAAACAAGGTTTTCATACAATGTACAAATGTCTGAAAGTAGTTATAATTGGAATGTCTCACTCCTATTTGTGTCAGAAACTTTTTCCCTTTGCAGTATTTATGTACAAATGAGGATGTTTTTCCTCTGCCCATAAGGCTGATGGCCTCAAACAACTGCACAAGTGCCCCTCTGAGAAATGAAACTACTACATCCTTGCTCATATGAAACACTTCTTATAACAATGTAGATAATTTTGAAATTCTAGTTTAAGTATGGTTTATCTTACTGCCATAAAATGTACGTTTGTGTGTGTATTTCTGAGTGTGAGTGAGAGAGTGCGCGCGCTTGTGTGAAAGAAATGAGTGAGTGTGTGTTTGTGTTACAGTGATTCTATGTAATAAAATGATGTCAAAGCAAATAGTGATTGAAAGAATTAAATATAATCTGAACAGATGAAATATTCCGTCTTCATTAAAACTCCCCGCCCGAGCACTCGCACCAATCTCAAAGTGCTTGAAGTTCGACAGCCGAATGGGTTGCCTAAGCGTCGGGCGTTGAGTCGAAATGGTTGCCGGCCGACACGGCGCTGACAAGCCGTCTGAGGCGAACAACCAGGGAACCACAGAAGCCGCTCTCTACTGCGTGAATAACTGTGCATTAGGTCTTTGCTGTTTTTTTATTTGCTTATTTGCTGAGTTGATAATGGCTTAAGTAATTGTCGTTTTTGCTTTCTACTGCCGTCACTCCCCTGCCGATGGCATTCCATCGTCAGGCTCTGCGGGCTCTGTGGGCTCTGCGGGCTCTTCAGGCTCTGTGGGCTCTTCAGGCTCTGCGGGCTCTTCTGGTTCTGCGGGCGCGGCGGAAGGCGCGTCGCCCTCCCCGCTGCCGGCCAGCAGCAGCTCCTCGGCGGCTACGTCCGCCCCCGTTGCCACGACCGCGGCTTCGGCAGCCACGGCGGCGTCCGCGCCATCCTCAGGCACCGCCTCGCCGTCTCCGAGTCCCTGCGGTCCCTGGGGCTGGGGCCCGCCAGCTGCATCGGTACCTTCCAGATCGACAGCAGCTTCTCCCTCCCTCTCGCCTTCATCTTCGCCCTCCGCCTGGCCGAGCCCCTCGCCGGCCTCGCCCTCCTCCTCCTTTGCCCTGGCCTTGGCTGGGGCCGGGGTCTCATCCTCCTCGGGTTCGCGAATCTTGACGATCTCCCGGAGGTCGTCCTGGTTGGCACGCACCGCCTTGGCGCCGAAGAACTCGTCCACGTCGGCCTTGGCGATGCCGGGCGTGGCGCTCACGTAGAGAGGCCCCGCCGACGACAGCTCGAGCAGCGGGGCGGAGCGGACGCGCGTCACCTCCAACACGACCAGCGTCTTGACCGTCTGCAGCCCGGACCGCACCAGCCTGTCGTAGTCCGCTCGCGACGAAGCCAGCAGCTTGCGGCCCTGCGGAAGACAACACAATAAGCAGCGTTCTCGCCTCGCCTCGCCTCACGCCGCACCGCCTGCCAAGCACGAGTGTGTAGCCAATGCCCCCTCCCCTCACCTTGGTGAAGAAGCCCAACTGGATAATCTCGGAGGGGAAATTCTCGGACAGACCGAGCACCTCGTCGCACTTGTCCCCGGCGAAGCAGATGATCGTGGTCTCAGGTGCCGGCGGCGGTGGTGGCGTGGGTGGCTCGTACAGGGGCTCGGCCACGTCCTCGAACAGGGCCTTGACGGTGGCCGCCTTAGACAGGGCCGTCAGCGGCGTCCAAATGCCGGGCAGCACGGGGCTGGGGCCGCCCTCCTCGCGGCGGAAGAGCAGGCGCGCCGCTGCGCTGTCCAGCGCGGGCAGCAGCTCGCGCGGGTTCCAGACGCGCACCGGCACCTGGGGGATCAGGTCCTCGTCCTCCTCGTCCTCGCCGTCGCACTCCGTTTGCACTGGCGGCACCTCGGCTTCGTCATCCTCTTCAACGTCACCAAAGCCCTCGTCAGCCTCCTCTTCTTGGCCCTTTTGGTCCTCTTCCGTGACTTGTTCCTGCTCGGCATCCTCTCCCTCCTGTGGGTCATGGGGGTCGGTGGCCGCGGCACCCTCTTCGTCGTCATCGTCTCGAGGCTGCGCAGCATCCACCCCTTCGTCTTCAGCCAGGCCTTCCCCTTCCTCTTCCCCTTCCCTTTCTCCTTCCCCTTCTCTTTCCCCATCATCCGCAGCCTCCTCTTCGCGTGCCTCCAGCTCCTCCTCCTCCTTCTACTGCCTCGAGGTCCTCCTCGAACTCCATGTCGCCTTCGACCTCCTCTCCCTCACTGGAGCCCGGCGTGACGCTCTCCGCGGGGGTGAGCAGCTCCATGGAGGAGCCGGTACCGGGTAGAAAGCCATAGATGGACTTGGCGATGACCGGCTCCACACCCGCAGCAGGCGCACCCTCGTCCTCGTCTTCCTCCTGCTCGACATCCTCTTCGTCCGCCTCCCGTTCCAGCATGAGTACTAGTGAGGGGCCGTCCATCACGCTTTCGACCAGTACGTCGTGTTGGGGCAACCTTCGCTCCCAGAACATGAGGTCCACGGCCTCGCGGGTCAGCTCCACCTACAGAAAGGGAGTCGTCACAGCAGGGACTCGAACCCACGATCGAAACGAAGACCCGAAGGACCGAAGGCGGGACCATTGCTACGTACCTGCTCCTCGCGAGTGATGGTGAAGCCCATCTCGCTCCAGGACCGACGCAGCGAGCCGAGGATGTCCTCGCAAGCGTCTGACTGCAACGCGTAGGGGAAGACGACCACCACGGTGGTGCCGCAGAGGTGCGCCGCGATCTGTGTCAGGATGCGGCGCAGCACCCGGTCCGCCTCCAGCTCGGCCATTTGGGCCTCGGCGCGCCGGCGCTCGCCCTCCGACCCCAGCACCAGCTCCTGGTGCGCAATCTCGGCCGGCGACAGCCGCGTCAGCGACACCGTCTGTCGCCTCTCCAGCCCTTCGGCCGCGCGCTTCTCTCTGGGGGTGGCAAAGACAGGAGCCAGGCTCGTTGGCGACCTATCGGGGGGCTTCCCTCCAACTCCCTTCCCTGCTCACCTCTCGATCTCTGCCGATATTATCCTGATGACCTCGGGGGCATTGCATCCGAAGATGACGTTGACGAGTCTCCCACCCGACAAAAGGACAAAGGTCGGTATGGACCCCTCGAGGCGCTGGAGGTCGGGCACGATGCTCGACGGTGCAGAGGCGAGGTGCATCCAGTCATACGCGGTCTCCGACGTCTGTGTTTGGTGCCAAGTGGTGAGGACAAGGTGTTTTTCGTCTGTGCGCGTTGGGCATGTCGAGCTATCCTTAGTTGGACTTTTGAGTTCTCAGGGGTGTATTGCTGGTCACCTTAAGTGTCTTCAGAGGTGTCGACATGGCGGCGCAGGGCCCGGCCCAGTCTCTGTACAAATCTACTACTATCAGTCCAGGCCGGTTTAGAAACTCCTTCCACTCCTTCTCTGTCGTAAGTTCAAATGTTATTTGAATCTTCTTGCTCGCCATGTTTATGTCTGCAACGGTTAATGTGGGAATTATTTAACCGTTGATGGAGATTACTCTGTTCAGTCCATTTCAGCATATTTCTCACCTCAGTAGAGGGATGATTATTATTTATTATTTCTTCGAAAATTACCATATTTGTTTTTTCCCTTCTTTGCTTTTTCTAGGAAGGCTTTCCTTCCTAGTTATTATGTTCCTCACATACTGTTTTCTTTCTTTACTATTTTTTTTCCATTTTTTGTTTGTTTGGCACATGTAGTTGCTAAGCTACTAACAAGTGCCACTGTTCATGGGGAAGGTCAACAGAAGTAACTCAAAAATTATTTGTAGTATTTTCACTTTTTATTAATTGGTAACATCACCTACAACTCTGCTTAGCACAAACTAAATTCCTTTATCACACAACATTCTGCTATTCCAAAATAGATAGCACTTAACTCAAGGATTATTTATGGAAGACTGGGGTAGGAATTGCTACCCATTCAAAAAGGCCATGTGAAGATTTAAAATGTGAAAACACATGCTTCAGATTTCAAAGAGGTCAACAGCCAAAATCCATTAAAAATACATAAAAGACAGCCAGTAAAAGACAACAATTTAAACTCCATTTAGTGAAATGTCAATCTAAAACTTTTCAAAACAAAGCTTACAGAGTTAGATTGAAATTTCACTACACTATTTCCTGTGCCATGTTTACAGGGAAAAAAAGGCTACATACATAACACAAGTCTGGCAACAATATCTTAACATGGCAGATATTGACAATTTCTAGACTTTAGCTGTGCTAAAAAGTATGTCCTTATGACAACACATCAAAACAAATCAGTCCAAAACGTAACTTCATGTGTTTCACATTTATAAGTAAAAAAAATCTTCAAAAAAAAAAAAAAAAAAAAAAAAAGCAGTAACATTCTCAAAAATAGATTTGTTCAAAACTAGACAGCTTGAAAAGCTTCTTGGGAAGAAGATGCACTTGGTCTGCATGAAACACAAAAATTCATTTCTTTTAAGAAAAAAATAGACACAAAAAAGAAAAATTAACAAACAGAATCAATGACCAATAAAGTCACAGCAATGGAATTATTAGAAGGCACCCATTTTACATTGTTACTAAAGTTCTTCATAATACTTCCATAAGAACTCCATGGTCCATCACAAGATATCAGTTCAATTGGAATGACTAAAATTAAACATGATTTTAGTGACAAGGTGGGTAGAAACGATCTCCTGACAAGAGGAGCAACAATTCATATCAAGAATAAGAACAGTTTCAAAAGTGATGTAGAATAATAAAAATACTCTTTTGCAGCTGCAACAGAGTTCGCTTGAGACAAAATACCTCAAAGTAAGATAAACAGTTCAGAGTACTGGTTGAGCTATAGTTAAACAACTTGTGGCACACTATCTTAAATCTCGAAGTATTCCAACATGACTATTAATAACAGATCATAACAGATTTTCAATACTATCATACCTCCAATAATTAAAGCTCTAGTACAGTTGATAGACAATCATTAAAACAAGATTTTCAAAAAGAGAAAAAAGAAATCATGAAGGAACAGTATGTCATTCACAAACATGAAATGTAACATTGTAGACATTTGACTGTCTCAAAGCTGGAGATAGTGAGCACTCTTCGGCATAGCGTTTTCATTTCCCCTGCATTCTTCCTCTTGAGTTTGAGCTTTTGATAGTTGCATCAGGGCTAAAGCGCCCATTAGCTTCTTGTCTTCTGGTTTCCCAGGAACTGATATCACATTAGGAGCTCTGCAATGATTTCCTGAGTTAATTTGTGCTGAGTCACGGCCCGCTAGCATTAGAACTGTTGGTCTCCCTAGGTTGGCTAAATCTGGCTGAGTAACCTTGAGACTTTGAGGTTTATGATCTTCCACAATAGCTGGAGATGGTTCTTCAATATTATCCCACTTCAATGGGCGGGCAAGTTCCTAAAACAAAACACAAACCAATGTCAACCAAAGGAATACATAAAAGAGAACATAATTGACAGTAAAAATAACAGCACAAACCTGCTTATCTGCATCCTCCCATAAGCTTAGCTCTTGACATGCTGCTCGTAGCCATCGCTTCTTTGGTTGTTGCAGACGTGATGAAATAGGAGATGACTGTTGGGCATTATTAACTCTGGTGTTGAACACTTCAGCCTTGCGAGTGGAATCAACCTCCACAGAACTGTCCAAGTAATCACAGTAATCAGTATCTGACCCTGGGGAAAATGTTGACCAGGCTCCACACTGTAAACAAGGTAAGTTGGTTAAAATCTGATTCATATAAAAAGGAAACAAATTGTTTATTCGTGACACTAAAACTACCTGTGGAGTACTAGTAGATGTCCCGAGTGGAGCATTCCTATTTGGAGTAACCGGTACTCCAGGTGAGAAAGAAATTCTATTTTCCTGTTGCTCAATTTCTGCCATGAGTCCCTTCCTGGCACGAGACTTAGATCCAGAAAGTGAATCCCCATTAACTGACTCACTGATTGTTTTGTTAGGAGAATTGTTGCTGATGCAGCGTTTACGTGCTTTACCATTTGGATTTTCAATCACTTTGCATGGTGTTCGCTCCTCTCTGTCCTTACAATACCTAGTCAGGAAATAAGATAAAAGATAAGATTAACCGCTGCATCTAAAAAAAATATTTCTTGGCATAGGGTAGTGAGTGCAGAAAAGACATACTTCTCAAACCAAACCATAACATCACTGGCCAAATCAGCATTTGCAATTTTGGGTCTAACTACATAATCATCACAGCGGGTCAATGTGGCATATGGATGAGCTGAACAATGTCGATTAGCATGAGCAAAGCGCTTCAAGCAGCTGAAAACAATGGTAAGACACTTGTTAAAACCATAAATGACTTAGTGCATTATTCTTCATCAACAGAAACATTGCTTCACTTACCCTGGACCAGAACATTTAAAAGGTTTCTCCCCTGTGTGCAGTCTTTGATGAGTCTTCAGCTGTCCACTTTGAGAGAAAGCCTTGCTACACCCTGGGTAGTCACATATGTAAGGACGCTCACCTACAAAACAAAATTTTAAAAAATTAATTAATCTAAACAACTGGTCAATGGAACTAAGATTTAATTTTAAAGAGTGTCATGTGAGGTGGGTTGAAATTGGAAAAAATAAAGTAAGCATCAAAATCCCAAAGTCAGAAGGCTTGTAGAGAACTTGGGTAAATACTTTAACTTGATTAAATCAACACAGAACATTTTAAGTCAACATTTTCAAAGAAAAAGTTGTTACGAATGATTGATTGAATTAAACAAAGCAATATTCACATCTGTTAAATACCGCGCGCTACGAAATGGAAAACAAAATCCGTCGAAGCGGACATTGGCAAATCGTAATGGCGATGAAACACACCGTGACAAAGGAGCACACACAATGGACACCCAACCTCATTCTCGCACGCAATTCAAATGTGGAGTTTTCAGCAGAACCGGGCCGCGATTAAACAAGAACGAAGTGAAAAAGAGAGAGCTCCCGGATTTATCTGGTGCCATGGTTGAGCATGAGAATACGAATTCAGATGCGAAATACATTATCGCCGGCATGGCGTGCAGACGCGAGTAGGGTTACGGTAACATACCGGTGTGGGTCCTGAGATGGGCCTGAAGGGATTTTTCACGAGGAAATACCCTGTTGCAGTAGCGGCACTTGATCGAGCTAGGCGAAGTCGTCCCTTCCTTCATTAAATTTGTTATCGCATCGGCTCGAGGCCGACCCCTTTTAAGTTCCGAACGTGCCGAAGCCAGGTCGGGCGAACCGCAAGAGCTAGCCGGACTTCCAAACTCGGCTTTTCGGGCATCTTCCGCCCAATTCCATGGATACAGCATGGAATCCGGCATCGCCGGGCTCTCTAGCACATTTCCTGCCATGTTCCAGGCACTTACACCTCCAACGGCACACCAAATTTCACAATATCCGACCTCCAAATTCGCAACACGTAAACCTCCATCGGGCGGGAACACTTCACATGTTGTTTACCGCCAACAAAATATTTACAAAATCCCGCGCGGAAAGAGGATTTAAGTTCATTGGTTATCGTAGCATAAGGGGCGGAGCCAACATAACGCTGCCAAGGATGGTGAAAACTCCAATTCTCAGGTTTTTCACTGCGTATTCTTTGGTGGTAACACAAAGTTCTAGCCACGCACAGCACTCAAATTTGCAGTGAAGGCATGTCTAAAATATGTAAAGAATTTCACTTTGAGCTATGAAATCTCTAATGTTGGATTCCCGCCAAATTCAATGATGTCTGACGCAGGTTCATGAGACGCGTCATCTTCTGTCGACTCATCGAACTGAAACCAAAGATCATTTTCTCGCAATTAAATTGCATTTATGGACATATTTCTGGGCTACTGTGGTGTATGAATGCCTCTTGTTTATTTAAAGTACCTCTAAATACGGTTTAAATCAACATTAAAAGAAACACGGTCGGTTTTGTTCGCATCCCGGTCTCCTCGATACCATACAAGGGGAAACACTACCACAAAATCACTGCCCGACGGCACGTTCTGCGCATGAGACGCCCGATCAATGTTTGGAAGACCTCGTGCAGAGGAAGGAGAAGCGAAATTCACGCACACGCCATTTTGGATGAAGACGACAGCGAAGGGCTCAAAGGAGCTAAACTTTATCCCTCACCATCCTTGGGTTGTGGTGTGTAAATCATGGAGCAATCATACGGGATTGGTGTAACGAATCGTTTCGATCTATTTCTTGATGAAGGAGATGATCCTCTCGAGGTTTTGAAGATTCGTGAGCAAGAAAAGGAAGCCAAGAAGAAAACCAAGACCTCGGAGAAGGAAAACAAGGGCAAGCCCGAAACGAAACCCAAAGCAGGCCCTAACGGCCCTAAAGGCATCAAGGAAACCTCCAACGTGAAGACTCCAAGCGTTGGAAAACCCAAGGAAGGTATGTCATTTCGTTGTTATGGGTAGTTAGTAAACGCGTGTTGACCGAAGGTCCCCTGGCGCCCATGGTGGCCTCTGAACACGCCGGTTTTTTATCTTGTGCGAATGCATTGGTGTATGGACTTAAGTCTCCCTCTAAACGTCCTTAAACTGTGCCGTCTCTCACGGCAAGCAAATCGCGAACTTTCCAGTTTCTCGTGTCTTCAGATTGGCTTGTGGTGCGATTGTAATTTTTCGGCAGCACCTCACGCTTCCATTTTCGTTGCGATCACTGTAGCGATGCCCTACTACTCCCCCGTCGCTGAAGCGTCAATCGACTGACTAGTGAAATGAATTAAAAGTTTTCCTCTTTGCGTAACTGCATGTATTGATTCTAGTGGGTGTGTTTGTGTAAATTGTTCGTGTTGTATACCTTTGTTCAATCTCCCCCCTCCACCTCTCCCTCACATTGTCCCGTGCCCACCCATGCCGTGTATGGTCAGAAACCATGTGGTCTGCCGAATCAAAGTTAGATTATTCTGAGCGTTGTGACCACGCCGCGGTTTATTGCGGCCGCCGTCGACAAATACTGGTGGTTAGCGCCGTCAGCAGTGCTTGGGCCTCGATCTGTTCGATTTGCTGCTGACTTGATGCTGTGCCCTAACCTACCTTCTCGGCGGCTGGGAGTGTACGTACGCCGCAGTTCAAGGCCGCTTCTGCAATTCCGCCTCGTAGTCGATTTTTACTTATCTCGGCCGTTTCGGTTTCGTTGCCCCATGCTAACCGATAACAAATTTTGCTTTCCTCATAGACCCTCTTTATTTTTCTTGTTCTGTTAATAGTTTTCAGTTTTTATTCATTTATTTTTTATTTTTCAGGTTTGAAGGGGAAAGAGCCCCGATTTGCTGCTGCAGGCGCAGGCCCAGGCCCCAGGCCTGATGGCCCTCGTCCTCCTCGTGGGGACCGTCCTTTCGGGGATAGGCCAGAGCGTAATGACAGGACAGTGAAATTCTCAGCTGAATCTCGAGAAGAAAGGAACAACAGGCAAAACCGTGAGGACCGACCTTTCAACCAATCTGGCGGAGACTTCTTCTCAAGGTTTGTGGTCTTCACTAATTTCATTACAGATGCGCTTAAGTACAGTGCACAATCATAGTTCAATTATTTTACCAGGGATCGTGAAGCTGCACCTCGGGATGGCTATGCTCCTCGTGGTCGTGGCATGGGAAGGGGAATGGGACGAGGAATGCGTGGTGGCCGTGGCGGCTTTGAGAACCGTGGTGGCTATGACAACCGTGGCAAGCGCGAATATGACAGACAATCTGGCAGTGACAAGACGTGAGTATTAAATTTTTGTCTGCTTAGATTCCAAGCACGATTGCAAAGTACATTGACTTACTGAAAAGTTTATATTAGTGAGGTCACATGGGCTGTTGCTGGCCCCTTAGTTCTTTAGACTCTAGGAGTTATTTGTGCTTATGTTGATGAGCAACACTTCCATGGTTGTGAGTGGTCTTCAAATGTGAAGGCCTGTGCACAAGACCTTTGGTTCTCAGTTCTTTCCTGTTACTATAACTCTTGCTCATGCACATAAGGTTTTCTTATGCACTACGTTTCTGTACTAATAATCTTTTGGTATTAGCAACTTGCTAAGCATAATGTGTTAGGCCAATCTTTGCATGCTGGAACTAGCTTTATGTATTTTGAGCACTGTGCATTCAGTTTGCTGTTCAGGTTATTAACATTGCTTCCATGTGTATTAATGCTAGGTGATTGCTTATGCTGTCTCTCCGAACTGAGTGTGAGATGCTTAATTTATATGAAGTTTTTCAAATCAAGAGGGCTTATCTGGGAAGATAACTTATCTATAAAGGGAGTTCAAGTCTAGAAACGGTTTATAATTATAGCAGTGGTACTTTCAGGGGGGTGAAGGCCGTGGACAAACGTGAAGGAGGAGGCGCACACAACTGGGGAAGCCACCGTGACGACATTGAGTGAGTTAGCCAATTGCACTGCTTTGCATGCTGCTTGTAAAACCTGTAAGCCACAAGTTTTTTAATGTTAGCTTGTGTACAAGTGTCTTCATGTGAACTTGAATCTAGTTTATGCGTTACTTGCTTTGTAGTTGACATGGTGAGTGGTATCTTGGCTTGTGGCAGCTGGTATACTGTCAAATGTTTCCAAATTTCAATTGAACTTCACTGTCGCATACATATGCTTCGAGTGCAGGGTCTCTTATTTCTTGGGCATCATTTTTGACTTAACTAATTTTGTTATTTTTTTTTCCCAGCGAACTGAATACTTCTGTGCCTGAAACACCTGACTGGTCTGGAGAGAAACCCGAGGAACCTGTTACGGAAACTGTTGTCGAACCCAAGTGAGATTTTTTTAATGGTTTTGCAAATGGTTCTTTAGGCCCTTATGTTACTGAAGCTGTTCTTATGTTTTGTCAATAGGGAAGGAGAAACGGTTGCTGCTGCCCCTGGATCTGAAGCTGAGGAAGCTACCCCTGCTGAAGAAGAACCCCAAGAGATGACTCTGGATGAATGGAAAGCATTACAGAAATCTCGATCAAAGCCCCAGTACAACTTGCGTAAAGCTGGTGAGGGTGAAGACCCTTCCCAGTGGAAAAAGATGTATGCCCTGGACAAGAAGAAGGAAGAACTCGGTATTGAGGATGATGAGGAATTCGTAAGTACATATGCTTGTGTTACCCCGGTTATTTTTCTCTTCAATTTCACACGCATTTTGTTTTTGTTATTCAGGAATATGATGCTTCTGACTACCCCCAAAGGGTTGGTCGTCTGAAGCACGTTCTGGACATCGAAGTCGTGTTCGGTGACAACCGCCGCGGCGGCGGCCGTGGCCGCGGCCGTGGTGGCCCCCGTGGCATGGGACGCGGCAGAGGCATCGGCGGTGACCGTCCTGATCGTGGTGACCGTCCTGATCGTGGTGAGCGGGGTGAGCGCCCCGAGCGCCCGGAACGCGGCGAACCCAGAGGACCTCCACGCGAATTCGACCCTTCAACCTCTGTGAGTATAGGCCAATTCTTAAGTTTTAATGTCTTGTCATCCTGTCTCTCTCATCCACAAGATCTCCTTGACGTCTTTTCTGCTTTGGTTTGAAGCTGGAGCATTACTTGCTCTCATTCTCATGGTCTATTTCTCTTCTTACTGTCATTTCTGTCTGTTCATGCTATCAGTACAATGAAAGTTATCAAAGCAGACTAGGACTGCGAGGAAAGGTGAGCGGTGTGCCTGCCCTTAGTGCTGGCAGTTTTCAGGGTTTTGTTTGACACTTTGTTTGCATTGCAGCCTCGTGGCGGACCGCCTGCTGGACCTGGATCTGGACCCGGACCCGTTCCCGGACCTCCTGGCATCCGACGCAATGACTTCAAGCCTCATGTCCGTCCGCCCAAGGTCGATGACGAGCATGACTTCCCCTCTCTGGGCTAAGGTCTTGCTTTCCGCTTCTAGGATGAAAACGTACGGTCGCTACACAGGCGCTACCTAGTCAGCTGTGACAAGAATCCTATTTTTGGACCGCCTGAAAAGTGAACCGCTAGTGGTCTTACTGTTTTCGACTTTCAAACATAGGTGGATCTTGCAGTTAACTCGTGAACCACAACTTTTCACGTTTCATTGAAATCTGTGCATCTTTCATTGTCATCGAAATTCATCCCATGATGTGGGTTGTGGTTGCTAGATCTTTCATCAGGCTGATGTGTTGCATCATAATGTGGACTGAATGCAGCTCTTCCGGTTGTAGCTGTGGTTTGTTTGGTCCATGCAGTTTTGTGATATATATTTAAATTAATGCCAAACCCACTCAATATCACCTGAACATGGATTTTGTCCTTCGAACTGCCTAATGGTTTCCAAATTGGATGTTCCATGTACCCAACCCAGTGTTAGGTCACTTGTACTAGCCTCATGCTGTGTGCATGTTTCTTTTTGCAAGTGTTAAAAATTAAAACTGCACACCTTAAGAGTGTCTTGAAAGAATTATTTTGTACTGAATCATTTTCCTTGTCACTCAGCCCTGTTCAGAATTTATGCATTTGGTGAAATATTTAAAAACTCTAAATGATGATGTGAACAAGGCTGTTCCTCTTTGTACATGCATTTGCCATGTAATAAGCATTTTTATGCTAAGGCCTGGTCTGTGACCAGAAATGGACGGTGGTCATCTTCTGTGGTTGCAGGAATAGGGTTGGGAGGAATCTAGGGATTGTTTCTTTTAGCTGTTGTGGCAGCTATCTGGCTGCTGTGTGTCTGTGGTAAATCCGCTTGTTTCTGCTGTTTCTTTTGTATTCATGAGCTCTAGGTAGTAGATTAAATGAGGATGTATTTGTTGCCAATAAATAGTAAGGTGATACATTTAATCTTCAGACTCCTTATCCTATTCTTCCAGTTATGGACTTTTCTCACACTGCATGAAGTGATCATCGTTCACATTCACTCTTAGTAACTTGTTTAATGTGTAGGATTTGCTTCCTCTGATCAGATGTTAAAAACCTGTTGGGCAGTGGGCCGGCGTATCTTGCTCTTTTCATAATAAAACGTGGAAAGCTCTTGTTTTTGGGTGTACTTTATTTTTGATACCACTGTCTGCAATATGCATTTTTTCTTCCAATTATCTATCCTTGGGATGGGATGACTACATCTGCAGCTTTCAGATAAGTTGCTACTTTCACCAATGATCTGAATCTCTTCACTTTAATGAATTAAACAAAGATTGGAATAAAGTATGCATTACTGATAAAACTGTAAATCTGTGGCTAATTCATCCAAGGCTGCAAAGTTAATGTATGTACTTACGATTTAGACTAGATTGTGACAGTCAAGGCAGTAGCTGTTTGTCTTCTATTACTGTCGATCTAATCTGTACATAGATTGAACATTCTTAATAAAGATAACGAGCCAGTAAAACGTGGATAATTTATTTCAATACTTTGCACTTGCATGAACAAGTTAACCACCCGCACACATCGTCCGCTACAAATGTCACGGAAATTTGTGGCAGGTTAACTGATGGCAAAGGGAACGTACATGTACATAAAGGGAATTTCGACCAGATATTCTGGGGGGGGGGGGGGGGGAGACGTTGTTCGCCTCAGTTGGACCGCTCTTATGTTCCGGCCAGTCACCCAAACCTGGACGTCGCCGAGCCCGAGCCTCGCCAACATAATGCCATCAAGTTAGCCGAAAACCACGATTCGATGGGAAGTGCCGAGGCCGAGTAGCCGCATTGGCCCTTAGCACAGCTGAGACATGGGGTATAGACAGGAGGGAACAGGAGACGGCTATGCACGGCACAGTACGATTAGTTGCCTTCTTCTCGAGCGTCATGCGATGGCATAAATGGCAGTGCTCAATAAGAGGGAGGGTATCGTCAGAACCAGTGTTCAACGTTTCGAGCTGCAGCGGGTAATCCTCCACACCAAACTGGGTGGTGTCAAATAAGTTGCCTACCCGTCGGGCGCCTGAGCGCCCGAGTGACTCGTGCACACGCTCTTCTTGACAAATCTCCCCTTTCTTGCTCAGGAGAACACGGGCGCCATGGACCCGTAAGTTGTACAAAATCAGCTGCATTCCGTGTACAAGAACGCGTTAAAAGATTGTTGGTTATTTGTCTCCAAGATAGGAGGAGGTTATGGTGTTAGGCACAAAAATAAAAATCTTCACCCTGTTTAGTAGTTTCAAATACTTTGTGTCACATAGCATTACACTAGCAATGAGCTTCATAATTCTACACACGATTGTTTTCCCCTCAGATTGGTGCGACCAGAAGAGTTTGGTGCTGTCAAAATGGACTTGACAAACCTCAAGTGGGATTATCGTGGAGAAGGGAATGCTCATATAGCCATCTCCTTGCCCAATGTAAGACTGTTCTTATTCTCTTTTGTGATGTATTTTCTAAATTCTAAATTGCAACCAGAAAATTCTCTATGTATTTAAGGTAAAGAAGGTGATCCGGTTAATGAAGTATCCAAAAAACAATCATTTTAACGATTTAAACAGTTGGGAAAGGTTGCAGATGAATTTTATTTTTATTTCATCAGTCATGAGGCCACTTATTGGGCCAATGTATGTTTCACCTCCCTCTCTGATTTATCTTTCCGCCAGTGAAGTTGATGTTTTAAATCAAACATTATCATCTGTTCGACCAGGTTTGTATAAAGTAATGTGATTACAGTGCACCTTTCAGTTGCTGTGAGATTTCAATTGATAATACATTTGCAGAAATACGTAAGAATAAAAGGCTTTCATTTTGTGGAGCAGAGCTGCAGGATGACCATGCATTCCTTCCTCCTGATATATCTTTGTTATGTCAATCCAAGTCAGTTTGCGTTGAACTGAAACCTAAACAAGGAATTTTTCCTCCTAATGAAAGACTACTCCGAAACTGCACATTCTGCTGTAAACAGGAACTCAAGGTACAATAAATTGGTCTCTATAGTTCATTGATAACTATTGATAACTTTTGTGATTATGGAATAAAAACAGATATGATTTCACTCCTCTCGTGTTCTATTTCTACAGTTAAGAGATGGGCTTGTCTCTGAGAGAAGCCATTATTGTCCATTGGATTTGTTTTCAGGGTAAGAAAATGTCTGGCTATTTGAAAAAGAAAAAAAAACAACAGAAATCTCATTCACAAAAAATTGTTTTAATGATGAATGTTTATTCAGGTGCAGATCAAGAATGGAAAATGCTGTGATGTCACTCCTCCATACTCCTCAGAACAATTTAAAGATTTTTTATGTACGCTGTTGTTATTTTCAACCATTTCTTCTACATTGCCTCTTTCTCTTACCTAAAATATTGTAGCAGCTGAACTGTGTGATATTTCATTCAGGATGGTCATCTTGTCTATGGTGAAGGAAACACTATTGATATTCTTCAGAGAGTGCTGAATGAGTGGCTGCATTTGATCCCTGGGTAATGAAAATAATTTATCTTTTCAGAAGCAATTTAACTACTATTGTGAGAATTTTTCCTACTTTTTAAAACACATACTTATTTCAATTATTTTTTGACCAGGTCAGACCCGGTGAAAAGGTTTTCCTCTATTTTGTTAGAAGCGTTGTTGAAAAGAATTAACTGCCCATCTGAGACCAGTAGCAGTTTTCCTGACACATTTGTGATTGACTATTCACCTCAATGTGATTCAAAGTAAGAGGTACTTTACTTTGAAGGCACCATGGCGCCGTTGCTCTCATTTAAAGTTAATTTTGATTTTTCATTGCACCGCTTTAATTTTCTCAGGCACCTGTCCAGCTCTACTGGTAGAGAAAAGAATGTTTTCCCCGCCATGTCTATACACCCGTGCAATTTTGACCAGCATGACCTACCTGAGGTAGATACTTTCAAGTTAAATTAATATCCCTTAAAGTACATGAGTTGTGTTTCTAAAAATGGTTTGGCATTTTTCAGGGTAGTATACTGCATCGTTTAGCTCAAGCACAAGCTTTAGATAGATGGGGTACCACTGTAATTCATGAAATGTTTCTAAATAACAAAGATTTTTCAACCCCAGAAAAAAGAAACGAAATCGATGTTGAATCAGTTGGTATAAATTACATCAATAGTATATTGGAGAAAAGGTTTTGTTCAAAATTAAACCCTATTGAATTGTATCTTATTGCTTCAGCTGTTAGGGATTGTTCGATTCTCATTTGTTTCCAAGAGCTGTGGGTATACCTAATTGTTTATTGTCAGCCCTATTGTTTTGAGAAATCACTGATTTTTTTTTTTTGTTTGTTTCTACATTTTAGGAAAGAAACCAATTTGGAAGTTCCTGGGCTTTCACAAGTTGAGGACAGCTCTTCAAAAGTTCAATACATTTTCAAAATAAATGTAGTTGATATAGGACCTAAGCCTGTTTCTTGTATCGAGTCACACTTGAGGAGAAATGCCTCTATACTGGATGCTTGCCGAGCTGCTGCAGTTTAGCATTAAGTGACTGAAGAAGAAACGCTTGGGCTGATTCAGTTGTTAAGTTCTGATAAGAAAGGAGGACCCATAGAAATCAAATTTTATACGACTGCTGTGGTAGTATTGCGTTTTTATCTCCATTGACATTGTGAAAGACTTATATTTAATAATAAAAAAACACATCATGCCATTTTAAAAAATTAATTACTTTATTATTTAAATACAACAACGAAATACAGTGACAGCTTGTTCATGAACAAGTTTGGGGAAAATATGGACCTGATGGGACAGAGAGGCTCTTTTTCTGAACATTAGGGTAGGGTGAGGGTGGCATATAGTATGGTCCGCCACAAACACTTAACTTGCTGCGGTCGGATCATATCCTGGTCGTGGGTTGGGGTGCAAAGCGTCCTGCTCCGGGCACGCCATAGGTAGGCGAAGTGAGAAGACGGACGACCTCGCCTTGGTCTGCTGTCTACTGGTGGTCTTGTCGACTAGTTGCGCTGCCCCTCTCCCTCACCCCGCTCCCCTCCCCTCCTGTGCGTGTCTGCCTCACCTCGGCTGCAACAACGACTCGGCGCGGCGTCTCGCGTCGCGATCCCATCCGCCAGCCTTCCTGTTCCGCGAAGCGAGGAGTACATGTGCACCGCGACACAACGACCGGCTGGGCCGACCAGAAAACACGTAACGCGCGGCCGAGGCGTCTGAGTCTGTCGATCCCTCACGACCACGACGCCGGAGGTATCTACCAGTGGAATGCTTTTGTCTTGGTAGTTGTGGAAGACCGCACGGAAAGAAGACTGAATTTGCCGATGCTCCTGCCGACGGCGTTACCTAACTTGTGGAACGGACCGCGCAGATTGGACGGGTCGGAATGGGAACCGCACACATGTATAAATGGTGTATACCATTTATAAACATGTACTCGGCCCGCCTCAGCCAGGAAGGGGCACCGGACCGGGCGGCGGCCGCAGCGGTGGGTCTGAGCGGCCCGAGTCGCGGGCGTCGCGGGCTGGGATGACTGGCGGTGGCGGCTGGCGTGTGCTGGCGGTTCTGGCACGCCGCCGCCGCCACCGGGTCGGGTCGTATCCATCGATTTCCGCATCCGAGACGAGACGAGCCTGCAAAGAAGCGACGTTTGGTTATGATTGCACTTGTGTGGGGACAGTTCAGCTCCGTGCCGCTTCTGCTTTTTACATTTTCATTTGAGGGGCTGCTGGTGGCAGCGAGGGGTCATGACCCACCCCCACCACGCTGCCTGCAGCTGCCTCTGCTCTGCGTGTCTGACTCCCGTCCCGACTGTGATTGTGGCTGTACCGGGAGTGCGAGGAAAAGTGGTGCGCCATCCTCATCCCCCTTCCCCCCCCCCCTTCCCCTCTGAGTGCGCGCTGCGGTGGCAGCGGTGGCAAGGCGGTAGCGTGCCCAGGAGCGGCAGCGGCCCGGCTCTAGGCTCTAGGCACGGCCACACCCTCCATAAAGCACGCCATGCCGTGAGTCAGCCCCACCTAGGCACGCCCCGCCCCGCCCCGCTCCCGAGCCCTTGGGGCGCGCCCGGCACGCCACACCTTGGCTGTAGGGCCGTAGGGTCACCAGCGAGTTTACTTCAAAACTCCATTCTACACTTTTGGAAACATGTTTGCCGGGTGGCCCACGTACGTTACGAATCGATCCATTAATGTAGCAGTCATGACGATTTCCGTCTCCATTAGGTCTTCTTTTTTTCGTTCGGACGTTGCCTCTCTTCTGCCAGTCCCGATCCTCGATGGCCAGGATGGAGGGGGCGAGGGAGGAGAAGAAATTGGCCGGGACAGGAGGGGATTTACTGGGGGGTTGGCAGCGCGGACAAGTAGAGTGGAGTGCGTCAATAAAAGGTGGATGGATAGCCAGCAGAGGCTGGCTGGCTGGGCCCCATAAAGGGCACAAACCACCTGACGTTTTCCGGACTCTTTTCATCCCGCCGGAGGGACGGTGCTGGGAGCAAACTGTCGTTTGGTACGGGCCGGAGTCCCCCCTGACTCCAGGCCCGGTGGGTTCGACTCCCACAGGCGGTTCCCGACACACTTCTCTCCGGGAGGCTTAAAAACGGCAATGAAATTGGTTCAATGGCCCGTCACGTGGTTTGAAAGCGGCCCGTAAGTGCTACGGGCCGGCCGACCTGAGGTAACGAACACTCAGTGTGAGATGGTGCGTGTCTCCACCTGCTTACAGACATGTCGTTATGTTTAGTGGTAGGTTGGCGCCATCTTGTGCTTTCGCGAGTACTTTTTGCTGGGCTAGGGGGGAGGGGTGGGTTGCGGTGCGCCTAGGTGCCCCCCCCCCCCCCTTCTGTGCCGTCGGCCGCACGGGGCTCCGGTCACGTTTCTCAGCTTGAGTGGCGTGGTGTTGCCGTGACGACGGACTTGGTCACGTGGCCCAACCATCCCCCGGCCGGCCTGCGGAGTGGAACAGTGGAGTGGCTGCAGCGCGGTGCGCGGTCAGGGGCCGTTCGAAAATGACGTCACACGTTTAGGGGGGTGAGTGGTTCGCAAAAGTGTGACCAGCTGTGACAGGGGGGCTGGGTGGTTTCGGGTCTGTGACGTCACACTCTTCTATTCTACCGCTTACCAAACGGGAATCAAATTTTCGGACGACAGCGCTTCGGTTTTACTTTTACTTTAATGAAGTATCAGTGATTGTAGAAAAAAAAATCGCCACATGTATTTGTAATTGCTTTTACTGACCTTAAAACATTATATTTCACCCTACGTATATGAATAAATACAGTCTCGAAACATAATATTGCTGAAAATACACGGCCCGGACAAATACAAAACCTAATATGCAAAAAGGTTCTTCGGGGCGAATGTGGGGCGATGGGGGAATGTGACATCACATGGGGGGGCTGGGTACTTCGGCGTTTGTGACGGGCCGTGACATGGGGTGACTGGGGAGTCCAAAATTGGGCCAAACAGTGTGACGTCATTTTCGAACGGCCCCTTACGGTTAGGTGAGGGCCGGGCCGGGCTGCTGGCCGCGCCGAGCCACGTGTTGGGTAGGCACGCCGCTGCACACGGCTGCGTGCATGCCCAGAGCGCTGCCTACCTCGCAGGCGCCCTGCTGCTGCGAGGCAGACGCTCGGCTCATGTCAGTGGACCCGCGCCAATCTGCGCCCGCCGTACACCGCAATCGAGCGTTCGTACGTTCGTACGTTCGGCCCGTGTACACCTACTGTACCCTGCTGATTGGTCACTCGTCGCGAAGATCCCAACGAGGGGCCTCAGATGACGTAAGGGCGGACCAATCACAGGGACGGGCCGCCAGGCGCGGATCCAGGGGTGGCTCTTGGGGGGGGGGGGGGGGCGATGTACCGCTTTCTGCCTACTTTCAGGCGGGTTGTAACGCGAATTGTGTACGCGAATTGTCTACGCGATCGCCCCGTCGCCCCCCCCCCCCCCCTCCTTCCCCTGGATCCGCGCCTGCGGGCCGCGATGATGGGACAGGACAGGTTCGCGTCCAGCTCCGAGCTCCAACGGGAGCAGGGACAGGGCGAGGCGAGGCGGAGGGGCAGACGGAGCAGACAAAGGATGGCACTGGGTGGCAACCGGTGACCGGTGCCAGCGGACACCAAGACCACGGGACGGGTTAGAGCAGCCGGCCTTAAAACCATCTCTGTTCGGTCGGGTCCAGGGGAGTGCGGCTGGCGGCAGCAGGAGCCGGGGGCCGTGGGGTCGTGTGTATATATATATATATACTTTGTCGGCACTTGCGTAAGAATGGGTGTTGCAACAAACGCGGCCACAGCGGTGGCAGCGGCAGCCGTCTGTCCCGGCCCGGCCCGGCTCACCCCGGCCTCAGTTCGGCCCGCCCCGCTTCGGCTCATCCAGTGGCCTTTTGTCTGGGGCGCATACGGCGCAGACTATTGTCACCTGCAGTCCGTGTCTGTTCAGTATGGTGTCAAACATAATCCCATCTCTACAGAAATAATATAAATAGAGTTTGAAGAACTACGACTTACAGGGGAAGGCAGGGAATCGCACGGGTCAGTCTTAGGAAACGTTCACAAACCATACATTTTTTTTTTCGTATGTATTTTTTTAAAAGTTGCTGGAAGGTTGGTGCAAGAGGGAGCAAACTGTCGTTGGTGCGGGCCTGAACTACAGGCCTGGTGGGTTCGATTCCTACAGACGGTTCCCGACGCACTTCTCTTCTCAATGACCCCGCCGCGTACAGTTTGTGGACGGTCCCTGAGGACTTACGGCGGTATCCGTTCGTCTCTGCGCGCGTCGCCTTATCTTCTCTCGCCGGCCTCGCCTTCGTCCCGTCCTCTCCACTGCGAAAGACATTTCTACCGATTTCTACCGTGAAACCGGGAAATCTCCGAGGATTCCCGATAAATGCGCTTCACGATACTCCTCGCTGCGAGAACAGCAGAGCACAGTTTGCCGTAAACTGCAAACAGCGCGCACAGGACGCCTGCTAGGTAGGCAACATCGACTCCTGCACGCACGAGTGCCGTGCGGGCTGGCCTACCCTGGAGTCCGCAGGCGGTCGCCGACGTGGTAGTTGGCCGACGTCTGGTACGTGGCGGTGGACAGCGGCGGCCGGCGGGGGCCGGCGGGGGCGTGGCGGCTGCACCGCACCGCGCTCTGGATTTCTTATTACGGACGGACTCGACCACTGGCATTTAAAAGGGGGTCATCGGAAGAGCGCCGTGCTGCTAGTAGACACGCGGTCCGCTAGGACAGAGAGAGAGAGAGAGAGAGAGAGAGAGAGAGAGAGAGAGAGAGAGAGAGAGAGAGAGAGAGAGAGAGAGAGAGAGAGAGAGAGAGAGAGAGAGAGAGAGAGAGAGAGAGAGAGAGAGAGAGGGGGGGGGGGAGGGAGGAAATAGATGGTGAAGTGGGAAGTGGGAGAGAGAGTAGCGTAAACGTCCCCACGATCGAAGTTAGCACCAGAATTTTGTCGTGTTTTCGGCAGGGGCACACTGCTTGCCGCCTGCTTCAGTCGGGCATCGCCCCGGCGGCTCCCGGACTCTCGCGGTGAGCGCAGCACAGCGCAGTGAGGGTCCTTCCTAGGGTCCACTAGGGTAATCGGGGACCTCCGGGGGCTGTGCTGATGACCATCCCGCACCACCGTGGCGAACAGCCTGGCAACGGCGCTGCTCCCTCTGTGACCAACGCGTGTGACCGACACGTGTGACGAATGACGCGCGTGACCGGGAAGGACGAAGCGCAGCCGGTCCCCGCGTGATGATGCAGACGCGCGGGTTCGAATACTCTGCCGGAGGGGCCGGCGCGGGTTCAAAAATTCTACCGGAGGACCCGCCGCGGGTTCGAATACTCCCGCGGGCCCGGCCTTCGCTGAGACGCAAAAGCAGCCGTGTGCAAATCGGATCCACGGCAGGTGCACGTGTCAATAGGCTCCCAAGTCCAGAGAAAACGCGCCTCTCGAAAAGAAACAAACAGATCTTTATCTCGCGGGTTGTACTACGCCTCGCTGCCATGACTGCTATCGCCTGTTTATTGAGAGATGGCGCAGGCAGGGCAGAGGGGACATCGGACCACCCTGCGGTTCGGTCTAGGGCAGAGCCGGGCAGAGCAAAGGACCAACAACAAGCCCAGCGCGCGGCAAGTTATCGTTCGCCAGTATTTGCTTCGCCGGCAACAAACTTTTCTCGACGGAGAGAGAGGGAGAGAAAGAGAGCGAGAGAGAAAGAGAAAGAATTGAATTGAATTGAAATTGAAGAGAGAGAGAGAGAGAGAGAGAGAGAGAGAGAGAGAGAGAGAGAGAGAGAGAGAGAGAGAGAGAGAGAGAGAGAGAGAGAGAGAGAGAACACTACGGTTACAGCAGCGGTGTTCAATAAGCCTGCGGAATTCCCAGCGGAGGCGTCATTTCGTCGGCGCCATGGCGACCAATGACGCGCGCGCGCAAAAAGAGTTAATAGACAAAACTGGTCGCCGCAGGCAAACACCGTGTGTCCGTTTCCAGGTGTAGTGCTGCCTTTTTAATGGCGCCTGGTTTCCCGGGTCCCGTCGCGCCACGCCCGCGGCACGGCCGGCCACGGCACGACATGCTCTACTGTAATGACATTTACTCCGGGGGCCGGGCCGGGCCGGGCCGGGTCAGGCCGGGTCTCGCCCGGAGGCCGGGCCGAGCGCGTTTGCTCGCAAACAGCAGTTCTGTACACTGAGTGTGCAGGGGATCGTCCATAAGGCACGAGGCGCAACCCAACTGATTAATGGGAGTAGCAGGCAATTACTAGGGCGGCTGGAACCGGGACGAGAACCTATCTGGAGGCACGGCACCCCTGGAGGCACCACTGGAGGCTGCTCGTTGGAATACCATCCACACTCGGAGCAGGGCCGGGCTGGACTCGGGGCCCGGTCCGGCCCGGCGCGGCGCGGCGCTCTGGGCTCTGGGCGGTCACGATGTGGTCACGATGTGATCACGACACGAAAGCTCAACCCAAGTAGAACGCACTCGTCGTCACGAAACGGCGTGGCGGCGCCGGCCGCGCCCGCAGAGCGCCGCAGAGCCAGCAGACTGTGTGGGGGCCGCCTGTAAACGGGCACGTGAGACCCCCGCATCCTGCCCCCACCCCCTCCCCCACATGCACGACGTAATTTCTGCACCATCCCCCTCTCCTTATTTAGTACCGTCTTATCATATACTTGCTCTCCCGGCCTGCGCGAAACCGCCCCTGCAAAGCTCTCCCAGAGTTTAACAGCGTTTCTTGCAGCGAATTATCGTCTCCGAGCTCAAAGTTAATGGTTGCCATAGCGACGGACGGGTCTGGCCTAAGGCCTAGGAGGCACAGCAGCAGCAGGCAGAGGCGGGAGGGGAGGGCGGGAGTAGAAGGCCCCCGTAGCCCGGCCGGCCCCTGCGGCTGTCCTCCAGCACGCCTTGCTCGGCCCGGCCCGTGTTGTTGCTGTTGCCGTCGTTGTTGTTGCTGCCGCTTCCGCATCGCAGCTGCTGCGTTGGCTGCTGCTGCTGTTGCTGTGGTCGCGAAGAGCCGGCGCGAAATTGCTAAATAAGAGCCGGGGGATTCGATTCGGAGGGCCGAGGCGGCTGGGCTGGGCTGGGCCGTCCGGGCCGGGCCGAGTCTGTGCTTCAGGCTCTCTGCGCTG
Source organism: Odontothrips loti (assembly GCA_038380765.1). Classification (NCBI taxonomy): domain Eukaryota; kingdom Metazoa; phylum Arthropoda; class Insecta; order Thysanoptera; family Thripidae; genus Odontothrips; species Odontothrips loti. The sequence goes on along the minus strand of CM076244.1, from coordinate 18,302,352 downwards.
ACGCGGCGCGGCGAGCCAGCAATGCCAGCAGGGAAGGGAAATCTGTGCCGCTGCGTGTTCCTGGGCCCTGGGCCCTGCTAGCCCGTGCAAGAGCTTCGTAACGCCTTCGGCAGATGCAGCGGCATTTTACGTTGCACTTGGCGGGGCGTTCTGCTACATTTTTGCATTGTGTATGTGCGCGTACTGTCCCCCCCCCCCCACACACACATCACGTGAATTGCATGTCCTATCTCCTCCTCTACCCCCCATTGATGTAATGTGTGTACGCCTCCGTGTTTTGTGGTTGGAGTATGCGGGAGCCGAGCGCGATAACCAATGCCTCCAATTGAAAACGACAATGCCTTTGTCTCATGCGATGCGGGATGAGAGCAGCTCCAAAAGTTATCTGCCTGCCCTCCCACCCTATGACGGCAGCGGCGGCGGCAGCAGCAGCGGCGGCAGCAGCGGCGGCGGCGGCCCGCGGTGGTCGTGGAGTGGAGCCGCGACAATGCGTCGTCGTCGCCTATTTACGATGGCTCGGCTAGTGGGGAAGCTGGGGTCGTAAAAATATACCAAAGTCAAAGAAGATTCTGGAGGTTATCGGGGCTGGGGGGGGGGGGGGGGGCTGCCCGCCGCCCCGCCCGGGCCTGCGCCTGCCGCCAGCGCCCGCCAGCGCCCATCCCACTGTATACCGGCCCTGATCGGAAAAATAGGAAGGTCCGTCCGGCCTACAGTGTCGCGAAATGGAGGTCGCAGACGCCGCCGCCGGGGCGCCACCAGCGCAGGCGCGGATCCAGGAGCCACTTGTAGGGGAGGGGGGGCAATGTACCACTTTTTGCCTACTTACAGGCGAAAAGTTCGGCGGGTTGCCTGAATTTCAGGCGCCCTTCGGGCGCCTTGGTAGCATCTTGGGGGAGGGGGCGAAACCCCTTTTGCCCCCCCCCTTGTATCCGCGCCTGCACCAGCGCCGCCTAGCCGGGCTCTCTCTTGTGCCCGCTGTGCTGAACCAGCAGACTCTTGGCTGGACGCAACCAGCCCCTTCGACGTACACGGGCTTTTCTCTTTAACTGAATCTTGGCAGCCAGAACCGTTACACGTCCAAGGGTTTGCTAAGCTAAGTGCAGGTGATGACTATCATTGTGGGCTCTGGGGCTCCTCACTAAACGGCCGCGGGGCGGGTAGAGGGTAGAGGGGCGGGCAGCGCTCGCAGCCCCGCTTCCCTGGGATTCACAAATCCCAGTCCTACCAGAGTCTCCACGCCCAGGCAAAGATAGCCGCCGTCGACAGTGCGCAGACGTCTGACTACATGTGTAGCCCGGCCCTGGCCCGCCCCGCCGCACCACGCTACGCCCCACTCAAGCCCTCGCATTGCACCGTCGCCTCGTGCTTTTGTGTGTATTTTTTTTTTGGTTCCTTTTTTTGGCCTCAGACCCTGCTCCGCACCGCCATTCGAGGCAATTCGATAACGATAAATTTAAGCATTAGCACGCCGTAGACGGAACAACGCTGAACAGAACGGGGTCCGGCCGGCTCACGGCAGACTTTGTGCCCGTGCTAATGGGAGACTCGAGCGCCGCTGCCACGGCAGCTCTGTGGGTGCGGCCATAGCCCGGCCTGGTCAGCCCGTGCATCACCTGGCCTGGCATCACCTGGGAGTGCATGCTGCCGCCGCCGCCGCCGCCGCCGCAGCCGCAGCCGCAGCCGCCGCCGCCGCTTCTCCTCACCTTAGCGCCTGTCGGCACGCGAGCGCATACGTGATGATGTGACGAGAGTTTCTTCCACTCTTTCGTTTCTATCCGGCGGGGTGTGAGTCATCTCCGACTACGTGTATGTGTGTGCCTTGCCGCGCGCTGCGTCGCGTCGTGGCAGGTCCGAGGTTCGACGCCCGCCGTACCGCAACCACACAGACAGACAGACAGACACACACAGACAGGCACACAGACACGCACAAACACACAGCTTTATGTGCTCGAAAAGTGCCATGTGCAGAGCAAATGTGATCGCGCGTTCGTTCCCCCTGCTGCATATCATATCTAGGCATTGCGGCATTTCCATACCGGTCCCAATCTGATGAGAAGGTGGCGGCGCGTTGCCTCACCTGTGCAGTGTTTCCAGGTGCCGCGGGGGCCACGGGGGCCGCGGGGGGCACGGACACGCTCCGTATTTGGGGCGCACTCCTAGGCCGCGTGGTGCATTTGCACTGCGTGAGTGCTTTGCTAAGCGTTCCAAGTAATCCCGATAGAGCCCCGGCCCCCCAACTGTGTACAGAGCGCTCCCCTCCCCTCTCGGCTGAGGTCGCGGTCCGCGGTCCGCCAGTCCCGGCCAGAGAGGCTACTGCCCGGCCCGGCCCCATGCTGCACTCAGACCGCTAGCCCTGCCCAAAGGGCCCCGGCCAGCTCCGCTGCGGTGGAGTGCAACCTGTTTTCGTCTCCCTTCGCCCGCTTCTTATGACCTCACGGACGGACTGCGTCGGACTGCGCTCAGACGAAAACAGCGAGAGAAGACGGCGAGCGAGCGACCGCGAAAGCGGCGCAGAGTAACCCGCAAACCACCGACCCGCGAGAGCCGACCCGACTCGGGGCCCGGCGGCGTCCGACAGCGTCCGGCAGCGTCCGACAGCGTCACGGCTGTGCAAATCACAGCCAAAAAGTGCTGCCGAGCTCTGGAATCGGAGGCCAACAACTCGTCTCTCGCGCTCCCTCTCTCAATCTTTCTCTCTCTCTCCCTCTCTCTCTCCCTCTCTCTCTCTCTCTCTCTCTCTCTCTCTCTCTCTCTCTCTCTCTCTCTCTCTCTCTCTCTCTCTCTCTCTCTCTCTCTCTCTCTCTCTCTCTCTCTCTCTCTCTCTCTCTCTCTCTCTCTCTCTCTCTCTCTCTCTCTCTCTCTCTCTCTCTCTCTCTCTCTCTCTCTCTCTCTCTCTCTCTCTCTCTCTCTCTCTCTCTCTCTCTCTCTCCTTCTCTCTCTCTCTCTCTGCCCCCGGAGTCGCGCTGAGGCGAACGCCCGGGCAGTAGGCAAAGCGTGACAGCTGCAGTGCACCGCTGCACCACGGGCTTGCCTACCCTGCACACTGTCAACAGCCCCGGAGGTGTGCAGAGGGCGGAGATGCTGTGTTACGTCACTCGTGGAGGACCGCCATAAAATGCAATTGGCACGGTCGGGATGGCCGGAGCCGCGGCCCGGAAACGAACGTTTTCATGAATAAAGTTTGGCTGCCGTTAGCATGCCTCTCTAGCAGTCCGCCAACTACGGCAGCCGGCTGCCAAAACGGATTCCGAAATTCACCTGCGTGCGGGCGAATCGCATTCGGAGGGTTCCGAGGGTGTATCGACCGCACGGGATTTGTACTGATTGTCAGAGTGACTGGCTGGAGCCTGGCCGGGCGGGAGTCTCTGGGGCCGAGCGGAGCCCCCGCCACAATCTACTCTGCTCTCTCGCACCCTCCCTCTCCCCTCTCCTCTCTCCCTCACCGAGCAAACACAAGAGCATCAAACGAGACGCTGTGGTGACTCACCTGGCCTTGGCTACGCTCAGGTGCTCAGCGGGCGACGCCGGGGCTGCGCGCGCTTGTGCTCAGCAAAGCAGCGCTGCTGCTCGCTGCTGGCTGAGTCGTGGCCGAGCCAGCCGTGCTGAGCACGCCGCCCCAGCCGTGCTGAGCACGCCGCCCCAGCAGCACACGACACCGCACGACGCTAATTTAGCTCGTTGCAAAAAGGAAAGGGGAATAAGAAAGAAGAACAGGTAAAAGGGACAAGGTGGTCGCCGCGGTGCTGAACCCAGCGCGTCGTCGTGGCCCCGTGTTGAAAATTTAATTAGCCCTTTTGCCTTTTGCACTTTATACGACAAAGGGTCTGCCCCCGCTGCCTGCAGCGCCTCCCGCCGGGCCTCCCGCCGGGCCTCCCGGGCCCTGGCTGTGTAGTCGCGTCACGACTGCGAAAAAGGTTAGGTCGCCTTTTGTCGGCGCACAATGACTTCCACTGCCGTCAGCAGCGCGCAGCAGCACTGGAGCTGTAAACAACACGGCCGTCCCGGCCCGGCCCGGCCCTTACGTCACCTCGGTCATCTCACCCCCCGCAAACACTATAACCCGCCGAACCCACTCTGGCGGCCCGCCGCCGGCCCTCGAGCCCCCGCGTACGGACTGACCGTCGATCGCGTCGCTTTTATTTGGTCTGACACGGGAACACTGAGAACGAAACGGTCACGAACATCGCCCAGCAGTTCTGTTGCGGGACGACAGTGGCTAGTGCCGGCAGCGCGCTGCGTGTCTCCATCGCAGCTCCGTAGCCGCATTGGTTAGACGACTGGTCGGTGACCGAAAGGTTCGTGGTTCATCTCTATGCCGGAGTAAAAAAATTTCTGCAAGTCCGCCGATCGAGAACGGAGGGTAAAATATACGAAAAGAACGGGCGTCACGTGTGCACTCCGAAGTAACCGTGGACAGTAACGCGTAACGTTCAGGGCCGCGGCGCTTCCCGGTGTCGAACCTTGGTAGCTTGGTTCGACTCCCACCCTGGGAAAAGTGTCTGGCGAGACTTGGCTGGGGCGAATGGCTAAGGGTTCGGCCATTCGTCGTCGAAATGTGACCTTTCGTTAACCATAAGTCCTATGAATCTGGAACGTATACGAGTGCACCTCTAGCTTGCGAAAAACTCTCGCTTGCCAAGAGAGTACTTATTAGGAGTACGACGGGGTACCTACCGATGGTACAGTGGTGTCTCCCGGGTGGCACAACCTTGGAGAGCCCTTGCGGAGTACTCAGGGCCGGGAGCGGTAGATCCACTTTTTTCATTAATTCCTGGATTTTGTTTTGAATGTACGAAAAGGCATTTTTAAATTATTCTTGGTCCCATAATCGAAGTTCTTGAATCTTCTTGAAGTTCTTGATCAATTACAATCGAGCGAGCGAGTGACGCGAATTTTGAACCTCAAAGGACCAAAACGGAACACGTGACACAAATTCGCCCGCGATTGGCCCTTGGACAGTCTAGCTAAGCCGCTAATCACCCACATATTTGGGCGGTATGACTCTTTCATTCTCAGCGAAGGCAATGCTGTGGCCTGACGAAGACGGTTTTCAGTTGGAGAGCAACGCACCCAGCCAGCCAGCATCCCGGCCTCGCCTCGCCTCAGCCGCCCACACCGCGGCCCCTCGCCTCAGCGCCGGCAGCACCGACCCGTCCCCCCGTCCCGTCACGCCATGGCATCTCATGACCATCAGCAGCAGACGACTCTTCCTCCTTCCTTCACAAAACTGTAATTTATGTGGCGGCCAGCCCGACCTAGCCTCGCGTACGTCCACCCGGACGAAGGTCCAAACACGCGCTCCGTCTCTGTCGCTGACTTGCACTCGCCCGCCTCTGCCCTCGGGTGCGAGTGAGAGGGGGGCATCCACCGCATCCGGCATCCGCGCCGTCGTCCTGTTTGTAGATTTTATTCTTCCGTCCGACGTTATAGGAGCTCTCACTCTGCTGGAGGAGGGAAGCCCGGGCTGAATAGAATGAGGGACTCGGAATACGGGATGAATCCCGGATGGGAGAGACGGACAACTGTAGCTCCAAGTAATACACAAACACAATTTGGACTGCAAATTTCGAAGTAGACGGACTTGTTCTGCTGCCCTACACGGGGGTACCGGCAAGGTCGAATCCTCCACGAGGCCTATTGCGTAGTTCTGGTCCCGGGTGAGGTAGGGGGGGGGGGGGGGGCAGGTCCAGGGGGTGGTGTGGTAGCAGGCAGTAACCTTGGCCCTTTTGGGACTTTCGGGGGAAGAGAAGGACGAGGAAGGGCGGCTGGAGGGGAAGGGGAAAGCAAGTGGTGGGTGGGCGGGAGGGTGGTGCGTTGGCTGCGTGTCATGGAGCGACGGCGCTGAGGGGGCGGGGGGGGGGGGGGAGAGAGCGAAAGTGAATGTATGGGCTCCCGGGGGTTGGAAAGCCGAGTAGTAAGCAGACAAGAGGTGGGAGGAGTGGGGTGAGGGGGGATGTGATTCGATTGCCATGAAAGCAGACCGCGGAAAAACCCACACAGCACAGCAACAAGCCTCCGTGTGTCCAGAATAAAAATACAGACTCTCTACAAAAGTTGAGCCTCTTTTTCCCTTCGGGCAGCAAGCAGCAGGTTGAAAAGATTCTCTAGAGATGACGCTGTTCGCAAAAATAAAGATAACTCTACAAAATAAAGTATGAGAGACTGCAGCCAGCACACGGCAGTACAGCGCCCGGGCAGGGAAGGAAGGCGGGAACGGGGGTGGGTGGGGGAGTTGAGAGCCCATTACAGTGTTTGCAGTGAGTGGGAGAGGGGCGTGGTGAGGAGGGGGAGGGCGGGAAAGCCCCTTCCCTTCCCCGACCTGATGAGACCAAGGGTGAGAAGGGCCGGGCGGCGGGGGCAGGGGCGGGGGCGGGGGCGGGGCGCGGCCGTCCGCCAGCCCAGCCAGCCCAGCCAGCGCAGCCCGGCGCAGCCCAGCGGAGACCAGGCCCAGCGATCAATACACGAGAGTGACAGTTGCACACGCTATGCTGCGCAGAAAGCACCGCCACGCCACGCCAACGCGAGGCGACGGTCTGCGTACAGCTCCACTCATGAAGCGTGAGAATGGAATTATTTTTGGAGGATCAACTGTTGGAATCCCACTCGGCAGGCGGCAGGGCCGGCAGGGCAGGGCCGGGAGGTGACCGCGGGCTGAAAGCCACGACACGATGCAAGCGATCGCGGAAAGCGGAAAATTGGTCAAACGGAGGTCCGGTCTGAGAATGTAATCCGCCGTACGGCGCTGCCGAGCCATAAGCGATCATGACAAGTTAGCTACGCCGTTCGGACCGCCCGGTGGCCGGTGGCGCCGCCTGGCGGCTGAGCTTTGCGAACTCGATACCTCACTCGCGTCGTTGTTTTCCTTCGTTGTGGCGTCCTGAGGGCGGTAAGGTGCCAAAAATGATAATGTTCGTAGTGACAGGGAAAAACATACAACTCCCCCTCCCTCCCGGTACCAAATTGGCCTTTATACCGACCCGGTACACACACGCATATCCATTACTTCACCTTGCGGCCTTTTCCTTAACTGCCATAAATAAACAATTTAAGGCCCACGGCTTTGTGTACTTTCATCATTAATTTCAGCCCCTCCGCCTCCCAGGCCGTATAACGCCATATTTGCGTAAGCATATGGTGCGCCCGGGAGCCTCTGTAAACGTCCTGCTTAGCTCGGCGCGGCGCGTGGTAACCCCTCGGGGGTCGTGCATAAATTACCACGGGCTGGCTGAAACACACTTCTGCGAAAGTCGTTTATTCGGTTCTGCGCAAGAGGCGCCTGAGCGCCTGCGAAGTCCAGGGTAGGCCAGCCCGCACGACACACGTGCTTGCAGATGTCGTGGTTGCCTACCCAGCAGGCGCTTTTGGTGAGCAGACTCGCGAAAATTCTCTAACAGCCTGATTTTTGAAAACGATCGAAAATTTTCGCGCGAATGCGTACGTGCAGGAAGGAAGGAAGGAAGAGGGGCGGGGCGAGGCCTCGAGGAAGGGGGGGGGGGGGGGGGCAACGCGAGCAGAGTGCGAGCGGGCAATGCGGCCAAGGCTCCAGTCAGACGCGACTTCGTGACAGCGTCCCGTCATGGGGCTGATATCTGTTCTCCGGAGGTCCTTGGGCTGCTCAGGCCCCGCCAGACCCACGGGCTGCACGGCCGACACTCGGATTTCGGAAGTTACGACCACACAATCTGAGGGGCCGCGCACTGAAAAAGCTCGCAGAATGACACGGTCTGACGGAAGCGCGCGCACACACACACACACACACACACACACACACACACACACATACACACAACGGAGCATTCTATGGCACGCACACACTAGACCACATCCGCTATATGCACTCTTCCTGAAAAAGCAGGCAAAGGAAGGGCAACCCTTTAAAGGGATGCCGATGCCCCTCCAGGATAAGGGTGGTATAAAATCGAGGTTATGGGACCATAGAGGGGTACAGGAGCGACGAGCGGGAAAATCTGGTGCCGGTTTTTTGAGGCTCATTGCCTTTGGAGACGCCTACCCGCCCACCCTCCGCGTGCGGGGAAGGGGAACGGGTCCGGTTGGGCCCGGTCCATAAGGAACCCGGGGGAACCCTTTTCCTGTTCCGGTGTTCCGTCACCCGGAGACTTACCAACTGCTGCACTGTTTCACCACCTCGTCACTCTTCCTCCTCCTCTCCGAAAAAAAACCCTCTGAAAGAGAAAGAGAATGGCAATCGGACCCTTTTTCAATTCCTTTCCTGGTTTTGCGGAACAGCCGTGATCAAGGGTCTTGTCGCGCATCAAACGGCCGTGTCGAGCCGAGCAGAGCCGAGCCGAGCCGAGCCGAGCCGAGCCGAGCCGAGCCGAGCCGAGCCGAGCCGAGTCGAGTCGGTCCCTGCCGAGCTGGGAAGCGAATTGGATAAATCGGCCAAGGACCGTAGTTCCAGGCCGCTGCCGAGCGCTGTACCGCTGTGCCTCGTTCCGTCGTTCCATCCCCGGCGAGGCTTGGCTCGGCTAGGCTCGGCTCGGCTCGGCTCGGCTCGCACCAGGGTATCTCGTTATGGACCCTGTAATGGCAGCCGTGTGTCTCAGGGAGAAAATCACGTCACAGACATCTCAAAATACGAGATCCGTACCGCGCGGCGGCCCGCACCTGACACCTGATGCCCCTATGGCTGCCTCCAGTGCCTCTGGTGCCTCCAGGGCTGCCTCCGGTGCCTCCGCTGGCTCCGCTGCCTCCGGTGCCTCTAGGGCTGCCTCCGGTGCCTCCGGTGCCTCCGGTGCCTCCAGGGCTGCCTCCGGTGCCTCCGCTGGCTCCGCTGCCTCCGGTGCCTCCGGTGCCTCCGGTGCCTCCAGGGCTGCCTCCGGTGCCTCCGGTGCCTCCGGTGCCTCCAGGGCTGCCTCCGGTGCCTCCGGTGCCTCCGGTGCCTCCGGTGCCTCCAGGGCTGCCTCCGGTGCCTCCGGTGCCTCCGGTGCCTCCGGTGCCTCCGGTGCCTCCGGTGCCTCCGGTGCCTCCGCTGCCTCCGCTGCCTCCAGGGCTGCCTCCGGCGCTTCCTCTTCCTCATGTTGCCAACCGCGGGAAATAAATGGGCGATTCTGTGTGCTCCGCTCTCCGAGGACTTCATTTACTCCGGGCCGGGTCGATTGCTGATGCCCTCATCCCGTCCCACGGCGTCCCACACCCCGCGACACCCCTCGCCGGGCTGGGATGGGCTTCCTCTCCCGTCCCGCCCCTGTTGAACCAGAGAGAGGGCGTTGAACTCGTGCCCCGGTGCGAGGGGGGAAGGGGGGGGGCGCCTCGGCGGGCCGCGGGGGTGGGCCTCCCTCCCTCCCCCAGTGACCGGAGCGGGGACCGCCGGGCCGCGGGGACCCCGCCCACCCCCGACTAGCTGCTCGATACTCGCGTGACGTCACCGCGGTTGCTGGGTACGCGGGGGGTCCGGGCGCTGGTACCTACCGCAACGCCTTCCTGGATATCCCAGCGCAGCACACGCTGAGCACACGCTGAGCACAGCTCACGCACCGTGACCCAGGATGACCTGCGACCGCCTGCGACCCGTCAGCGCCCGCCGCGAGTAGTGTGTGTGGCAGCTGGCGCAGCTGGCGCAGCTGGCGCAGCTGCACGAACCCGGAAGCGAAGCGCAGGGGTCTGCGCTGCGTGGGGTCGGCCAGCTCTGCCCGGCTCTGCCCGAAACTAAACCCCCAAATGAAAGTCGACTCGATTTGTATAGGGTATTTCCCTGTGAAAGCCAAGTGCTGTGCTTCCGTCGCATGTTTGGGAGCAGTCGGCCGGCGGCCAGGCCTGTCATAGGCTGCGCTGCACAGCGCTGCGCCAGGTGGCTTACGTGCGCCAGGTCAGGAACGGGAGCACGGGGTCATTCACTGGGGAAGGACAATGAGAGTTTTGTCAGCGGAGCCGAGCAGAGCGGAGCAGCGCAGCACATCCGGACGTTGTTCTGCCGGCACGCTAGCTGTGGCTGATCCACCATTGTCCCCAGCTGGTCGAGGAAAGTTTTCAGTTCTGAAGTGAGCGACTGAAAAGTTTTTGAGTTATTCATCTTTGGGCTGTTGACATCGTCAGCGCAGATTCGGTACACGACGCAAAATTATCGTCCCTCTCTCGCCTCCGACCCCCGACAAAGTCCGGCTTGGCGAGGCTTCGGCGGGCTGCGGGCTGAGCCGCCGTGTATAATCTGGGAAGGCTTCATGCTCCGGCAGAATTTGACCTCCGCCACTCCCATTCGGATTTGTTCCGCGATTCAGCCCGGCCCCCTTTCCCCTCGACATGTCGTTTGGGACACGGTGGCTGCCGCTAACCGGCACGGGATGGTACGGGTGTGAACTGTATCGCGGTCCAGGATTGGCTGCCGGGTCGGACGAGCCGGTGAGAGCAGCCAATCACAGCGCTCTGACCTCAAGATGACCGCGCTCGCGGTCCCGGTCGGCCCGGCCCAAGTCGTCTGTTTGTGTTTGAACGTAATCAAATCGCCGCGCGTCCCGACTGTGCGAGAAAGCAGAAGCAGCCGGCGGTCGACGAGTGCCTCTCTTGTCTAGTACCTGTGGGGCCTCTGGGAACTCTGGGAACTCGGGGGCACCTGACGCAACCGGCCCGGCCCGACTCTAATGATGTCTCCGACCGATAAACACTCGCAGACTGTCAACAGCAGCAGCGGCCGCGGCGGCGCAGCGCAGCGCAGCGCAGCGCAATGGGCCCCAGCCCCGCCGGTCCCGTTAAGTGTGCGACAGAGACGCCCCAACGCCAGCACGCGCTCGCTGGAGGGGCGCACGTGACTGAGGGAGACAGCGTTACGTAGTTGGTGCACGGCCTGTGGCCCCGGCCGCCTGCTGTCTGTGGGGACACACTCGTGTTCAAACACCGCCGCCCCGCCCCGCCCCGCTGTAGGCTATGACCGGCTACGGCCGGCTATGGCCACTAGATAATGCACCGTTTCTAAAAGCAAACCGGCGGGCCGTTCGTTCGTATTGGGCTCGTCTCGCAAACTGGGTGTGAAATAATCACCAGACAGACACCGGGCGGCCGGCCGGAATATTTCATGGGGCTCGCTTAGCCCCGTTTGCAGGAAGGGGGCTGCGGGCGAGGGCCGAGTCCGGGCGAGCCTGCCGGGCCGTGCGGGCACGTGCGGGGGGGCTGTGCTGGGCACCGTTACTGGCCACGCGACGCCCTCTCCCTCCCCCCCCCTCCCCCTCCCTTCTCGCGGATGAATTTAACAGTAGCGCCGCACGGGCGGAAACAAGGGCGGCCACGGCCGGCGCTCAGGCCTGGGCTGCAGAGCAGAGCCCGCAGAGCCCGCAGAGCCCCGAGCCGAGGCCCCAGAGGCTCTGGAGACCATCTGTCTCTCTCGCACCGCCAACGCCGCGAGGCCGGAGAGCCCCAAGCATCTGACAAGGACAGACGACGGCTGCGTTCAGCTATTGCCGATGAGGTGGGCCCCGTCGGTCGCGTTCACCGCGCGCGGCTGGGAGTGGAGGCCAAACTGGGGGGGGGGGGGGGGGGCGATAATGGGCGGTAATGGTCGTCAAGGTGGTCGTGGTGGAGGAGGAGGAGGCTGCCTGCCGCAGAAATGGGACACGAGAAGCTAATGCGGGAGGCTCTGCACCTCGGGTTTGCACTACTCGCCCCCCACCCGGCCCGGAGCGGAGCGGAGCGACGGTGAAAGGACGCGGCATTTTAGCGCGGCGAAAATATCAGTGAAAAGTGTGGTTGGTACGCAGCAGTGCCGGCGATGCACGCGGACGTGACCGCGGACCGCGGCGGGGACCGGGGCGCGGCACAGCACAGCACAGCACAGCACAGCACACGGACGCCGGGGAGTGTTTCCACTCCACTCGCGAAAGTCACCTCCAAGCGGTGCGGGGTTATGTGTGGATTGTCGGCGGCTGTGCTGCCGGGGAACAGCGGCACAGCGGCGGCAGGCGGCAGGCGGCAGGCGGCAGGCACAGTTAGCGGGCGCCTGTTCGATAACAAGCAGTCCGGCCCGGCCCGGCCCGCTTGATCGCGAATGTCACCTGTTATGCGCCGCACCCCTCGCCCAGCCGCGGGCTCGACAGCAGCATAGCCAACGCTGCATACAGAACGCGCGCCGCGCACACGCTCAAATCAACGGACCGTACAACGCCGCACGTTTCTTATCAGAGTGCGAGCGCGCGTTGCATTGGTTCGCGGTGGAAAGCTTCGCCCCGCCGCGCCCCGCTCCCCGCCCCGCTGCAGCCCGCAGGCTTGTCCAGGGCGCGGGGCCGAGGGCCGCGCCGAGGGCCGCGCCGAGGGCCGCGCCAAAGGCCGGGCCCAGCACGCGGGTGGCTTAGTTGACGTCAAACACGCCGCCCGGCGATGACCTTTGCGTGTTCGCTGCTCAGCTGACGGCCGACGGCCGCTGACGCTGACGTGGTCCCGCCGCGGGACTCGGCCGGACACGACAGGACTTTGTATCCGAGCTTCTGTACCAGCCAGGTGGACGTTGGGCCATATGGGCGCCATGGGTCCGGCAACCCGTCAGAAACTATGAGCAACCGAATAAAACAACGGCTGGCGCAGTCCGCAGGGCAGCCCGCTTCCCGAACACATGCAGGTGACGTAAGCCTCGCACCGCACCGCGTCGCAGGGCGGAGCCATCTGGAACAAGGAGCGCCTGTGTTGCACTGCCGCCCCGCCCCGCCCCGCCCCGCCCCGCCCCGCCACGCCTGCAGGCCGCCCGTGCGCTGCCGCTGCCTTGTCTGGCTTTGCTTTGGGCCGGGGCCGTTGCACAAGCTGCCCAGCCTACCCCTTATGCAAGCGCCTGCCAGGTAGGCAGTCCCGTTGGCCCGCGGTGCTCGGCGGGACTGCCTACCCCGCCCCACCGCAGGCGCGCTGCTGCTGAGGCTCCGCTGGCGGCGCTGTGCCGCTGTGCCGCTGTGCTCTCCGCTCTCCCGTCGCGTACGGTCCGGGCAGTGCAGCAGTCTGCTCGCGAGTTCGTTGCTCTGGCGGAGCTGGAAATAGACCTCCTTCTCCTCCTGCCCGCGCGGCACCCCGCGGCAACGCGCGCCTGCAGGCAGGCAGTGCCAGCGACCACGAGCAGAGGCTACACACAAAGCGAAACATTGTATTCGCATGCGCCTCGCGACTTGCAAGTAGGCTGGTAACGCTGCACAGCCTTTGAATATCGAGGCCAGGGCGTCGAGCCAGCAGGAAGGGCTGGCCGTCCGGTGCGCCGCGCCGTGCCGCTGCCGTCCGCCCAGCCCACGGGGCCCACGGGGCCCACGGGGCCCAGAGTCACCCAACTGACAGCGCCCCTCGGCCCCGCGCCGCCCGACTGCGCCAGGCCACGCTCATTTTTCAGCCGCCATTCCCATGCACCACGGGCTTCATTTCGGGTGACAGGGTAAGGGCCCAGCCCAGCGGTCCGGCCCGGCGGCGGCATAGCAGCAGCAGCCCGGCTCAACCCCAATCTGAATCCCGATCCGCAGACGAATATATCCGCAGTCCGTTTTGTGGTCCCCGGCCCCCAGGCCCGGCACTAAATGGCGCACGGGGTCGGGGTCTAACACGGCACCCACAACATAGCAGAGTATTGGCAGAAACTGTCCCCGGTGCTTCGCTGCGCCCCGCCTCGCCCACCCCGCCCTGCCCGCCGCCATGCACCGCGTCCGCACCGCGTCCCAAACAGAGTTAACAGTCAACAAGTTATTTCGGGACGGCCGCACCATTCAGCGCGCTGTGCTGCGGCCCGCGCCGCTCTACGCCTGCGATGCGGTGCGGGGCATGTTCAGCGGCCTGACTGGCCTGACGGCGAGGACGACGACGACCACGTTTGAAAACCAAATGCGCCTGCGGGGGCCGGCGACAACGCACCCGGGCTGCGTACAGGAGGCCGCGTGAGCATGACAGCCAGAGGCCAGGCCAGGCACACAGGCCGGCCGGGCCGGGCCGGGCTAGCCGTGTACGTGCCGTCCGCCGCACACAGGCCGCTCCTCTGGATGTGGAATGTTCCACTTGCGGTCTAACTACCAGGCGCACTTCGAGCGGGCTGATCGCGGACGCCCCCCGGAAAGAATTTCCGAGCGGAAGTTTGTCGGCGCTCCGGGCTCCTCCGGCTCCTCCGGCTCCTCCGGCTCCTCCGGCTCCTCCGGCTGCTCCGGCTCCTCCGGCTCCTCCGGCTCCTCCGGCTGCTCCGGCTCCTCGGGCTCCTCCGGCTCCTCCGGCTCCTCCGGCTCCTCCGGCTCCTCCGGCTCCTCCGGCTCCTCCGGCTCCTCCGGCTCCTCCGGCTCCTCCGGCTCCTCCGGCTGCTCCGGCTCCTCCGGCTCCTCCGGCTCCTCCGGCTCCTCCGGCTCCTCCGGCAGCCGCTCGGGGGGTCTCTCAGGGCGCACAGGCTCCTAGACCCGTGGCCGTTCTGGGCAGATGCTCTGGGAAAGAAGAAGCAAGACGCGGCCGGCGACACGGTGGGAAAGAAGGGGGCGAAGACTACACGTATGTTAGAGGGGGGAGTGAAAATAAAACGCGACGTCGCGCGTTTTGCAGTGTCTATCGATCGATGCAGGGGGTGGCGGACGCGTGGGCTCTGGGGGTGGCGGGGGCGGCGGGGGCCCCTTTCACTCACCTCCGCTCGGAGCCCTGCGGGAGCCCTAGCGCCGCCGCCTCCGCGCCACATTCCACTCGGCTACACTTGTGAGGGTTAATTCTCAGATGGACAGTCCCGGGCTCAGCTCTTGCCTCTGCCTTCAAAGTTTTCCTCGATATTCTGCACGGGGACAGCGCGGGTGGAGTACCTCCGGGGCGCGCTGCGGGGCGGTCACTAACCGTAGCTCGGTATCTGCTGCTAGGAGGGCCATGAAGAGAGATTTCTTGGGTATTTATAAGCGGAAAAGTCATCTTTCTAAATCTTTCGGAAACATTCTGGGAAGATTGGAGGAGAGACATCGGAGCACCCCTTGTGTGCCAAAGGGTTATTTTTCTTTCTTTACGTTGTTCTACTTATGGGTGGCGTTATCAATCGGCTTATATATGCGATATGACGTATCGTTGTGTGAGAAGGCTTTGCGCGGCTCGCCGTATCAGCGCCCGGCGACCACCCAGTGAGACCAGACCGGTTGTCTCCGCGCCCGCGGCGACTCCCAGAGAAGCACCACGCAGCACCTGCCCCGCCCCGCCTGCAGGGTGCGGCGCGCGGCCCGGGTCATCAACATTCTCTGCACTTCACTGCCCCGGATCATATATTTTTAGCGAACGTGGCCAAGGCCTCTGACGACAACGAGGCCGCCGCTGGCCGGCAGCGAAGCAGCAGCCGCGGGCGCGGGCCGTAGTTCCGAATCGGGCGGGCAAGATGAGCGCGGGTTGACCGGCTGCGTGCGAAACCTTGCCCGAAACGTACCCGAGCCTATGTCTGACGTTGGTCGACCGATTCGGAACTATGGCCCGGGCTAGAGGGGCTAGACGGGCCCGGAGGCTGACAGGCCGCACTGATGAGACCCGCCCGCGCCAGTTCTGCTGCAGAGGCACGACAGCCGGCTCTTTCCGCCGTCAATTCCTTTTTATTTGACTTCACGCACACATCCGCCGGCCGCTATCGATTCAAGCCGCAGGGAAAGCACATATTTGAGCCGCAATGCAAATTCCGCCTCGCGCGGACGCGGACAGTTCTTGGACAACGCCCCGGGAAGCAAGTCGGTATCTCGCCACACGTGCGCCGCGCTGCGCCGAGCCGCGAGTCCTTGGCCAAATATTTCCCCAGTCTGCCATCCCCCCCCCCCCCCCCCCGCCCTCAAGTGGCGCCTCGGGTACATCGGGTACCTGCTCGGGTACTTGAGATACGGGATATTACCTACATCCTGTTCGGCCTGAGGCTCGGCCTGAGGCTCGGCCTCGCGCTGGTCGCGCCGCGTCCACAGCGCGGCACTGAACTGCGAGCAAACACCACAGGGCGCCCGGCCCCGGCCCCGGCCCCGCTTGGGGACCACACGGTGACGGTGGGCGTGAGGTCACCCGGCTCCGCGGCGCTCAGCCCCGCCTCGGCAGCGCACGGCGGCGTGGGCGTGGCGCGGTGGGTAGGCGAGCCCGCGCGACACGGGGCAGAGGGCGCAGGCCGCACTCGGGAAACAGCTGGTCATTTCCCCGTGGCCCCCTAGTCCCCTAGTCTAGTCCAGCTACGGCGGCCCTCCCCCACCAAGCCCGCTCCACCCGGCGAACGATAAAGCTCTCTGGCTGACGTCTGGCTTTGCCGTGCGACAAGGACGCCCAAAAGCCTTATCTGCTTTATCTGCCTTATCTCGTTGTTGCACTGCACAGCTCACCAAATGTGCACCAATGGTCAGCGCGACACCGCGGCACCGCCCAGGGTACCTTCGCGGGTAACCCGAGCGGACCAGGTCGGGTCGGCGGTTCAAACACGGACTGGGGTAAGTGCAGGTAAATAGCGTACATCACGCTCTGGGAGGAAAAAACCAAACACAGATTATTTAAAAAATCCCTCCTCAAAAATGGCAATTTCATTTTGCTCGTTGATATTTTCTGTGGGGTGTCGGTTCTACCTAATGATTGTTTTTCCAACGTGATATTTTAACCTGCACTAACCCTAGACGAGAAGCACGGAGCAGCCGTCTCCGGCCAAACCTCCACGCCTCCGCTTGAAGTTGAGGCCCAGAACGGCCAGCACGGCGTGATATCAGCCCAGTCCGAGGGTCCGAGGCCCCGGGACGGCCCGGCCCCGGTGCAGCCCAGCCGGCCCAGCCCACTCCGACGTGATAAGGAGGGCGCGTGCTCCCGCCTGTGGCACGCAGCGGCACGCAGCGGCACGCAGCGGCACGCAGTGAGCGTGTCTCCAGCACCGGCATTTGCGCAGACTCGTGAGGTTTCCGTGTCGGTCTAGACCGCTGATGTGATGTGGGGAGACGTAGCGGTGGCGGACCGGGATGTGCCGACGACCGGCGGCGGCCACATATGCCGTGACGCGACCGCGACGTTTGCTGTTCGCGACGCCACGCGACGATCGAGGCAGCACGCACGCACGGCACGACACGCTGTGGTGATTTCGGCCGGCCGTGCGTCACCGCCCCGATGATATAATGATTGTCTCCCGTGAAAGATGAAAGGAAACCCTAACGATGTCCCCCTCCCCCTCCTCTGCCCTGCCCACCCCTCGTCCGGCCCGGCAGGCAGCGCCGACTAGTGGACGATTTTTTGATGGTGGGCTGATGATGGGCCAGACGATCGGATCGGCCCAGCCACCGCGCCGCGCCACAACAAAGGCAAGGCCCTGCCAGACGCCCCGGCCCGGCCCACCCCAGCCAGCGCCACGCCGAAAAGTGGCAGGCGAGTGATGCGTGGTCGATATGGAAATTGATCCAGCCATCGATAACAAAAAAATGCCAGCCACACATTGCGTGCTCTGTGGTGCCACTATCATATCATTCATGCACGGCCGAAGCCCGCGGACCAACAGAGCGGACCTGACCGGACCCCAGCCGGGCGGGGCGGGGCGGCACGGCGCTTTCGGACGACGGGCCTGGGCTTTCGGCCTGGCCGAGCTGAGCCACAACGAATGGGGAAAGCACTCCACTTTCGCGAGGCGGTCGTTCTGCAAAATCGAATAGGGCACCAAAGTGTTCCCGGTGATAATAAAATGTGTGGAACCACGACGCCACGAAATCATGAAATCGGACGGAACGAAATTGCGGTTTGCGACGCCAGCAGCCGCGCCGTCGGGCGTCGCATGGCGTCGCGTGGCGTCGCCCGCGGAGGACGCAATGTGTGCGATTTAACATTGTTTCCTTCCTTTCTCCGAGCGATTTTCAAAACAGCCGCGCGATACACGCCATCCACTTGCGCGCACAGTCTATGCAGTGACACAACCGCGGAAGCGGGAACGACGTGACCATCAGTGACCAAAGTGACCACAGCGTGCGTGCGTGCCGCGTGCGTGCCGCGTGCGTGCCGCGTGCGTGCCGCGTGCGTGCCGACTGCGTGCTCGCATCCGGCGGGTGGGTGTACCCTCCTCTCCTTCGCGCCCCCGCGGTACCCGCCGGCCCGCCCACCCCACCCAGAGCCAGCGGCCAGATCGAACTGACCAAAACCGACCCTAACCGAATGTCTCCGCCCCCGCCGCCCCCGCCGCCCCCGCCCCACACCGTCCCTCCTGGTATCACCTTCGCTCTAACGAAACTCTCCCGGGAGCACTGTCCACTGTGCCGCCGCCTTGCTTGCTCGGTCCAAGCGCGGATCCACAGGGTTCGCTTCTGCGCCTGGCACTCGCATCGAGTACAATCGAACCGAAAAACAAACACGCTGTGTATTACAACCACTTTTGTGAAATCAAAATTTCGTAACAGCGGTACCTTTTTTTATCTCGGGAGTTTCTTCGACAAACTCTAACCTTTGACACCGGCCCGCTCAAAGGTGCACCAATCATTCTCTGTATCTGTGTAACAATTTTTTTATTTTTTTTCCCTCGTCTGATCTGGTCCACGGCCAGGATGGGCTGGCTGCCCCCGGTCTGCCCCCGGTCTGCCCCCAGTCTGCGCTCGCAGGGGGCGGCACGGCTGGATTGTGACACTCTCACGTCCCCGCCTACGAATCACGAAAAGAAGAGAAAGCAAGCGAACCGAAGCAAACCGCTCTGCACGGCCAGAGGAGTTGAGTTTCTCTGCCTTGGCTGCGTTGCTGCGCCGAGCTGCGCCGAGCTGCGCCGAGCCAGGCCAGAGCCGAGCGAGGCGAGGCGCGAGCATCATGCTTGGGGCATGGGCCGAGCCGAGCACGCAGAGCCAGAGCACGGCTGGGCCGGGCGGGAGCCGAGCCGAGCTGGCCCAGGCCGCGAGCCGTGTCGTGCGCTCATGCGGAGGGAGGCGACCCGTCATGAGGGACGGGGCCTAAACCGTCTCATGGCTTCAATTATATTTCTAGCCTGGCCATTTTCCGTATCTCTGCGCGTGTGACGAGCTAGACCCTCTAACTAAACCCTCTTCGTGGAGCCGCCATAAAACAATAAACGGCGCCACAAGACTTTAACAGCTGCGAAGGAAACCCGACGTCTGAGCGAAACATGACAAGGATCGACCCTTAGGATTTATTGCTGGCCCTAAATATCCCTGTTGACTTCTTTTACGCACTAAGATCTCGGTGCGTGCTGCATTTCTGATCCCTGCAGAACGCGTCGATACTCCTGGAAATTATACTATACATGCAATTAATTTTCTGCTTCGAAAAGCGCCCAGCAAATTTAGTATTCTGAAAAAGCGGAGATTAAGGATGGCCCCTGTCTCGCCTCGCCCCCGCCGCTCCGCTGCCGCAACCGTGGCACCTCTCCTTGTGCAACGGCCTGCCATGGTCTGGCAGCGGCAGAGCTAAAAGACCCTGAGACTCGTCGGGAGGAATACAAAAAACAAACGAAAAAAAAAACCCAACCACAGACTTCTGGTTTGTAGGTGGATTCGAAACTGCACTCAAGAATTGCCATCGCCGTTATCAGTTTGCAATACGGGGGTGGAAATTGTGTCTCTTACTTATGACGAGCGGGTGAGAAGCCTAAGTATATGTCCTGCGAGCGCATCGTTTCGAGACAAAGGGAAGTCTAGTCGCGGTAATGGTGCCCATCGCCTGTTTATTAAACTTTGTTATGTATTCTGTGAAACCCCCACCAGCGCCACTGTCGAGTCGTCCTGGAGGCCGCTGGTTTGGCTGGCTGCTCAGCGCCAACAAGCGGCAAGCCTGGGCTGGCAGCCAGGTCAAGTCAAACGAAGGCTGCGTTTTTATGTGGTCTAACTCTTAAGTGGCGCTGCTCAGAAAGTCGCAATAATATTGAGATTTACATTTTAAAAGCGCTTTGCACGATATTGTTAAAAGCTGTCGAATAACTAAAGAAACTCAACCGGATCAGTTCAAGCAGAATTTAGCTTACAGAAATGCCACGGGCCAATTTACCTGTTGCTTGATCCGTGCACTCAAGGTGCAATTAGGTTCATCTATCCTGTATTGTTTTCACGAAGTTCTTTTTGGTGACCTGTTTTGTTACATCGATTTATCACAAGAAGCTTGCAATATACCAAAACTGCGCAGTACTCAACTAAGCCACTGCCCCATGACATAAACAGCCCAGGGACTGATCTAGAAAGCATTTAATGAAAAATGAAAAAGCTCTGCTAAAAGTTTCAATGCCGTGAAAAGTCGTAATTTCTATGAAAAGTTTTAAGCTCTAAACTGATTTTCGTTTACCTTCGAAACCGTGTTTATGAGTGGGAAATGGAAGCAACAAATTCCGTACGCCGCTCAGATCCTGGTCGTCATTTTGGTCTCTAGGTTCCCTGGAAAATGTCTTCTTTCTTCTGTATAGCACTGTCACACACTATTTGTACACTCCTGGCCAAACAACAGCCCACTTTTCTGACCAGAACTGGCCCACATCCCATTTCCATGTATATGTGATTTAATTTTTAACATGTGATATCTGCACCGGTATATCCTCGGGCCCAGTAACAGATGATCACTCTTTTTTATGCACTTTTTCACATGACTCTCTTTGAAAGTCCTGTTCCAGTAATCCACGGGTGTCTGAGAACAGATACTTTCAAATCGATGTCAGCACTGATCACTAATTGAAGCCGAAAGTTTTAGCTCAACCAGAGTTATCCACGGTTCTGGTAGCGAACTGCAACTTTCGCAGCAGTGAATATGGCACTGGATTCCGATAAGATGTGAGTTGCAGCAACTTTAGGCCAGATGTCACTCGGTGGGGTGAATTTGTATGTGTAGCTATCACATATTCACCTGAATTGTACCTGCTAAAAAAGTTTCCTTTATGTCAACAGTAATTTAATAAAAATTGTCGTTTTCAACTACTTGTAAGTCCTTAGTATTGTTCAATTACTCTCTGTTCTTCATGTATCGATTCTATATGTCTCTCATTTACCAGAGAATGGAAAAATCAAGAGACTTGGTGCTATTTTTTCCTGCAAATTATGCTTTATTTTGTCTGTACAAAACATCAGCTTTCACAAAAAATATCCATGGACGAACTTTGAGGAAATTAACAAATGAAGGACAGATAATATTTACAAGCATTACAAGTAATATACAAAGTTTGACTGCATCTTCAACTAGAAATTTACAATAAAATCCTTCAAATCTTAATCTCTGATTTTTTTGTCATTTTCAATTTTTTAAATTTAGTATATAATTGAAAATCACTGGAAGCAAACTTACACGAATGAACATAGGCATGAATGAAACTATAATTATGTAGTTACCTACTTCCAGTGGACTTATATTAAATACTGCAATCAAAACATCACAGACTGCTGTCGCCAGCTTTGTACCATTTACCTGAAGAGTTTTAATATAAACCTACTGCAGTCTCTATCTCGATAGAATAATGTTTTTAATGCCATGCTAAGGAGTTCGATCGTGTATGGCAGGTAGGCAGGCAGGCAGTCAGGTCAGGTCACCATGCATACGTTCATTTACGGCCTGATAAATTATATAAGTACAGTACACACCATATGCTGCCACGTGCACCCTCTTACCCTGGTCTGCTACATCACAATTTTCGAGAATCTTTACAATCTATACAATTTTTGGTCTGCACCTACCCTGACTCCGCCCTACGCCACATTAACTGTACAATTCTGGGTGGGATCAGATCACAATGACGGAACCTCGACTCGCTGTGCCCGTTTTCTTTTTGACTTGTCAGCCAGCGATTGATCACAATGAAATGAAACCCATTGATCGCTCCCGTTCAGACACAAAAGTTAGTCTGCACTGGGAGCGCCCTCCGGGTCAACTTACTGTTAATACTATCGGCCCAACGTCGAGGAGGCTTCAAAGTAAGGTAGGCGCAGATTGCCTTCCAGGTATCGTCTGCTATCACAATGTTATGGTTACATTACGGTGGTTATGGCGCTGCACGCTACTTTCCGACGAAGAAAGATGCCATTCTTCGCACAGACCAGGTATTGTTTTCGTCCACCCATTCCTAATCAACCAAAAATCACAAGAAGTTCGCTAACTCAAGAGACTCATAAAATTGCACTACCGTGACACTCCAGAGAGATTTTTCGCCAATGAATAAAGATAGAATACACAACAAATCAACGACTGAAAACCACTCACTAGAGAAAAGTCATACCACTATGAATAAATATATGGGGCAATCTTTCACATGCAAGTTCGGAAGTTGATCAAATAAATGTATTTAAAACAACCATAAATCAATCTGGATCAATTAAATAATTTCTGTACAAATTGACATTTGGTAAAGTTCTTTCAGGCGTTCTGAACACAGTCAACACAGTTCATATAGATTTCATATCAATTTCGCATCAAATAGAGATATAGATAAAGCTTTCTGTGATTTCATTTTTCGATAAATAATATTTTCCAATTTCTGTACAGGTTTTGACAAGATGAGTACTTCATGCAAGAGATTAAACTCTCTTAGAGTAGTTGTATACAACTTAACACAGTCAACAGCACATAGTGCAAAGAAACGAGAGTTAACCCCCCACTCAGTACACGTAAAGCGGATCAAAGGTATGCTTCCTCTTCTACGCTAGTTTTCTTAACTGTATCAATAACTGATCAGGAAACAATGCAGTTAAAACAAAATCGGATACAAACACTGCTCCTTACATACGGAATAAATAAATAACTTTTTGGAGACGAGATCGTTAACTGACACTACGTTGCTACGCACAGATTCAAACATTAATACAATCACATACACACCGCAATGCAATTTTGAACTCTGGGCGATCAGTTCTGACTTTCACCGACCCGACAAGGCTGCGGTACGTCCGGTAACTTCGAGCTAAAGACCATCCAGCTGAGGACAGTCAGTCACAGTGACGTCACCCCGACGTCTAACATCTGAATGACGTCACTGAGGGCCTGCCTGTTCTCAAAGGGCCTGCGTTTGGAAGTGTTACCCGCACCGCGGCCGGCCTGAGACAGGACGCGGAAGGATGACACCTACAAAGGCAGGCCCAAGCATTCACACAAAATGCAAATAAATACCACAGATGGAACAGGCGGACGGTTCATTAAGGCCTTAAAGTGCGCCAGATGTGCCGCCCCGCGATGAATCCCGATCAATTATATCAACCATGAACTACGTATCCGTATTTTACGAGTTTTACGCATAACCATACGTTTTGTACTTCATGGGACGATTTAATTTTCCCCAGCAGGCAGGCAATGGAAGGTACTGGTCACAGACAATCTTTTCCGCCGCAGTGTACGCGAACTGCAGCTGTGATAACTTTCAAGATGTCTAAACCAAAACACACACATATGAAAAAGGAAAAAAAAAAAATATAAAATTTTGAAAGAAACGAAACATAAATTTTGGAGATGGCTACCACTACATGTATAAGAGAAACACTAAGTATGCATGTATAAATTTGCTTCATTTGATGTGTGATTCTAAACCATACACTTTTAAAATTATTATCACCATAATAATATATCTGAGACAGTTAAGTTAATTATTACAAATTTCCGAATACATCTCTCCGGTGTTAAATACCTTTTTGCGGCCTGTCCATGCCTTTAAATTCTCTCTCCGCCAACTTTTAAAAGAAATTTAGCTCCCAATTTTACCGTCCCGCAAAACAAAAACTAGCTCCACGAGAAAGGGAAAAGAAAAAGTTAAGTCTCCTTCCTTCCGACGCGAGATAGAAAAGACGACAAAACAAACAAAAAACAAACTTTGTTGTGCTATGGCCATTCAATAAAATGTTCCACATCAATGGGAATGAGTTAATGAGATCACAGAGGGAACGCAGGGGGGGATGGTTTGTTGTTCAGCTGGACGCGTACGTGCTCAGGTCGTACTTCTGCTGCACGGACTGGTGCTGCATGTGCAGTGGCCGCGCTGGCACCGAGGGCATGGCCTTGTTGCCTACCCTCTCCATCAGCAGCTCCGTGTCGTGCGGCAGCGTCACCAGGGTGGTGGGCGCCGCGTCCTCGTACAGCACGCAGATGGAGCCGTTCTCCCCGATGCGGTACGACACCTCGGCCGGGTCGATCCACATCGTCAGCTCCGATGGGAACAGCCTGTGGAGGAAGGACCCGGGCAGGCCCACAGCGTCGCCAGCCTCCGCGATGACGGGGTCCATGGAGCCGTTGATCCTGAGGCACCGGTAGGCAGAGCCTCGGTGGGGCCTGTCGGGGAACCAGTGGTATCGGTACCGGTGAGACAGCAGCTCGCTCAGCGAGCCCTTGAACATCTCCAGCTGGGCCTCGCTCAGGCTGTTGTGGTGCAGCCTCAGCAGCTGGACCAGGAAGTTCACGGCAGAATGGATCTCAAGCCTCATGGTGTCGGCGGGCAGCACTCACTGGCACATTCACAGGAAACACTGTTTTCACCACGCGACGCGACGCTACGCGATGCAAAGCGGCACACTCAGGTTGATTCAGCGGTCGCAAAGAGATTTTCTGGCGAGTCGCCTGTTGTTAACTTGAACGGGACTAGAGACTATCACACTGTTTCAAACACTTCGCCCCGATCGTCCTCTTCCTCTCCCTCTTCCTCTCTCACTCCTCGCTCCCGTCCCTTGTCCTGGTCGCGGAGCGACGCTCTTCACACGCACACACACGGCCACACGCGTCCGCACTCTCCGAGCTCCTTTGTCTGTCTGCTGGACGCTGTGCCTCGGCCGAGCTCTCCTCCCCGAGTTGGAACAGCACCAAAGATGGCTGCGGGCCTCCGGCCAATCCGAGGCCGCCGTCGTCCCCCACCACCGCCGGCCGCGGCAGCCGCGGCGGGGCGCCGTGCGCTGAGGCAGTGGAGCTGGGGGCCGTGTTTGTGTGCTGCGGCACCGCGACGCCTGCCGACGCCCGCCTAGCGCTGTACATCGCTCGCCGAGGCCATGAAAGCCCAGACAAAGAAACCCACCCACCCGGACGGAAAACTGGGTTGAAAATCGCGGAGACGATGCATTTCTCTGTCTCAGGTTCACGGCCGCACGAAGAGAACTAGAATTTGCCATGTTTTCCCCTGCGAGCCCAGCATCAGGCGACGGCTTGGACAGCCCTAGTGCCCTGCCGCCGCACCCCTGTCCGCCCCCGCCCCCGCCCCCCGCCGCGCTCCACTCATCCGGCCGGCTGCCGAGCCGCTCCCGGCCCAGGGTAGCCAGCCGGGGTGCCCGGCCCGGGAGCCCGGGGGCTGGAGTGGATAGGAGGGTGGGACGGACCGCTGTGGGAGCGTGACGCACTTCCCACGCACACACGGCTTCCTCCGCCGCGGGGACGTCCTTTGTTGGTCGCTGACGTCACGCTCCTGCATCCCCGTTAACGCGCCCGCGGAGGGTGGGCGACGCGCGTCGCGACGCCGGCAGCAGTATCGAACCCGCGGACATACGGCCGGGGCTCGGATTCGGCGGGGCGGCCGTTAAGCCGAGCCGAATAACGCGGCTACTTCTTGCCGGTATTGATCGACGCGAGCTGTCTGCCGGGGCCTGGGAGGCCTGCTAATGAGTGGGAGGGAGAGGGAGAGAGAGAGACAGAGAGAGAGCGTCAAAACACATACTGGCGCAAGCGTAGCCTGGCTCAAGCTCAAGCACGGCGTTAGCTGTTTTGCGTGGAGGGGCCATGGCAGCCCCGTTGCGAGCCGATGCCAGCCTCGCACGAGCGGCGAGTCACGTATGCCTGCCTATGACTAGCCTATGGCCAGCCTATGGCCAGCCTATGGCCAGCCTATGGCCAGCCTATGGCCAGCCTATGGTCAGCCTATGGCCAGCCTATGGTCAGCCTATGGCCAGCCTATGGCGGGGGCCATCCTCAGCCTCACACGCCATACGTGTTGACGGGGGTCACACATAGGCTTCAGAAACAGGCCCCACCGATGCCGGCCGTCAATGCCAGCCGAGCCAAGGCACCTTATATTTACACTTTTCCTTTGGCACACTAAAAATAAAACGCGCGCCGCCCCAGCGCTCCGCAGCCCTGCAGAAGGGTTCGGTGAGAGAAATACCGGGATCCCCCTCACCTTTCGGTCGGCATTCTTCAGGGAACAAGTGTATCCGTGTGGAGCCGGCCCAGTTTTATACCCACACGGTGCCAAGGCCCTTACGGCCAGCTGCATTGGCCACCTTGGTGTGCTCCGGTGCGTCCACCTGAGCCGGCTGGGCTGCTCGATCAAAACCTCAGAATACAGAGAGGGTGGAAGCAGAGGGTGTGCAAGAGGGAGAGGGGGTGGCGGAGCGGAGCCATGGCGGAGCCTCGGGCCCGGGCTGCCTCGACCCGGCTCGGCTGGCCCGGCTCGGCTCTCCACTGCCTCAGCGCACGGCACTCCCACTCCTCCCGCTGGGCTATGCTGGGCTATGCTGGGCTATGCTGGGGCGACCCACCTCGCCTCGGAGCGGCCCGGCTCGCGACGGTCGACTCGGCTGGCTCGGCTCGGCTCGACGCACTCGACTCGTCGCCGCAGCGGTGGTGAGGGGAAGGGAAGGGGCCCGCAGGGCTCCGGAGGGCCCGTCCCGTAGGACCGAAAGGAGTTGGCCCGCTGCAGCAGCCGCAGGCCGCAGGCAGGACGCAGGCCTACGGCTGAGCGATGGCCTGGCGGCGCGGTGGGCTGCCTGCAGCTGCCTGCTGCCTCTCGCACTGCTTGGGGCCAGTGCCGGCAGCAGCAGCCGCCTTCGGGAGTCCTGGAAGGGAAGGGGTGAGGCTGGCGGCCGCTCCCCTCCGCAGGTGGCTGTAGTGGCTGTAGTGGCTGGAGTGGCTGGCTGCTCAGCTCCGCTGGCTCCGCTGCTGGCTCCGCTGACTATCCAGCGCCGCGGCGTTGCCGTCGCGACGCTGCGTGGTTGCCACTTCTAGCTGCGGGGGGAGAGAAGGGGGAGAAGGGCTGGAAGACAGGACGCCTTGACCAGGCTGTGCCTGCTGCTTCCTCTGTGCCGGTGTGTGCCTGGACCGGCCGGCGTACCCCGTTCCAGCCAGCCGCACGCCTTGTACACAAACAAAGGAGGCGGCGGCCGTGGCCAGACTCGGTCCTGCCGGCCCTGCCCCGCCTCGAGCTCTGACGGACAGGCCGTGTACAGGGTGTCCCCGTGGTCCGCTGTGTGTGTGTCCTCCGAATCGCAGTGGTCGCGGCCGGTCGCCGCTCGTCTCGCGCTGCCGAGCGCGGCGACGCGACTATCGCAGGGATCTTCTCTTCCCGGACGGCGGGTTAGGACAATGGACACTGCAGCTCCAGCTGTGATCCATTCCAGCAGAGAGCGCATAAACAAAAGGCGGCGCGGGCGGGGGGGGGCAGTGTACCTTAGACAGTGATGGGTCACGGCTGCCAGGGGCACAGATACGAATGCCGAGGGGAAGTCCAGAAGAATGACCAGACGAGAATTTTGGTCAAACCCGGCAGTTGAATTTACCCGCGATTTGCATCTGGGATTACTCCTCCTGACGGCCAACCATGTGTACCCCGGCCCCGGCCCGCTCCGAGGGCCCACGACGAGGAGCTGCGCAGCACAGCGTCGAGCAAATGGGCAAACAAGACAATGAAGTAATTAGACTGTTAGATTGTTGGCTGCAGCGGGGCTGCAGCGCGGCGGCTGGCTGAAGTCACCGAGGGCGGGGGCGGGGCGGGGGCGGGGCGGGGCGGGGCGGGGCGTTGGCTCAGCGGGGCGTTCTCAGTGGCACGGTGGCGGTACGGTATAAGAGAAAGCAGGCTACGGCGCTGTGCAATGCAGGACGCCCCCGGCCCGTCCCGGCCCGAGATCCGCCACTTGTGACCGTACTGACACGGTCGTGAAAACTATACACACGTAAACCACTTTCAGTGTCATTGAGGGCGCAGAGCGGGGATGGTCGTGAGGCTGCCAGAGCCCGTCACTCTTGGCTCCGGCCCGCCCCGGCCGGCGTGACGTAACACGTGGACGGATTGGTGTGAAGTTGCGGCGGGCCCTGGCCGCGGCTGACCTCCCGAGTGTCTGAAGCGCAGTGCCGGGCCGGGGCCGCCACCAAGTGTTTCAGCTTCAGACCGCGCACGCCGATGCGGATCATATGTTGAAAACGTTTTAGTCGAAAGAGGCGACGCGACGGCTGAGATGCGGGTTCTCTGAGCGTGGAGGCCGTCGAGGCCGGAGGGCCACGCGCCGTGGCAGGCAGTGGCACGCCGTGGCACGCAGTGGCCTACACGGCGGCGGCGGCCCTCAAGGATGTCTCGTGATGTGTACAGTGCGCCGGGCTATGGTCTGCGACCTCTGCGGCTGGTCCGACACCAACAACGGGCACACCACTGCACACTCTGCACACCACACAACGTCCAGAGCCGGTGGTACTGCTGGCCGATCGGCTCGATGAGTGAAGGGACGAGACGACGCAGGGGCGGGCCTGGGCGGGCCGGCGGGCCACGCGCAGTGCGGCCCGGGCTTCCCCAATGCCACCAACAAGTCTGGCAGCAACCTGCACCTGCAACAGCGAGGCGCCAAGTGCATAGAGGCATAGAAAGCTCGCTGACGGGCGGACAGCGGATTATCGTGTGCCCGTCCCGTGATGTCCCGTGTGCTCCGTGCCCTTGGCCCTGTGGGCCCCGTGCGCCCCACCGTGGCCCCGTGGGCCGTGTGTCCACCTCCGTTCTTCCCTAATCCCGCAGTAGCAGAGGCAGTGACAGCGCTAAAAACTCCCGTTGCCTCCCGCGCGTGATGGGATGAGAATTGTTTCCTCGCCCCCTCCGCTTCTAACCGCCGCCCCTGCCGCCCACTTCACACTGGCCGTTACACTTCCCATCCACCACGCGCCATGCGCTCGCTACTCCAGCAGTACTTACTAACCCGGCCGTCTGGCGGCCTGACCTGCACCACTCCGCTACTCGCCACTCAAAAACCTAACTCCTCTCTGTCTCTGTCTGTCTATCTCTGTCTGTCTGTCTGTCTGTCTCTCTCTCTCTCTCTCTCTCTCCCTCTCTCTCTCTCTCCCCCTCCCCTTTAACCCGCAGCCACAGCGTACTTACCCGCCGACAGGGATGCCGTTAGTTACCGAACTGTTTCTATGCCATCAAATGCGAACGGTTTGTTGATAGCGCGACGACTGATCGAGGGCGGCCGGGGCAGGCCGGGGGTGGGGGGGGGGGGGCGGAGACACGACGGACGGGGCACGTCCGGATGACTTTCCGCCGGCCTGCTCCGCCGCCGCCGCCGCCGCCGCCGCTGCTGCTGCTGCTGGTGCTGCTGCTGCTGCTGCAGTCTGGCCAAGCCTGTCGCGGTCTGGCCCGCCCAGACAGACCTACCAGCAGCCCCAGCCCATTGCACTGACCACCAAAGCGGAACCCGCGGCCAGCGGCCCCACGGGCCCGGCGGCCCGGCCGCAGACCCATCCCGCCACTGCCCACTGCACAGGCGTCGTGACAAGCCACACGTCAAAACAGAGGAGAGGCGCCCGGCGGAGAGGCGCGAATGTTACCGCGATGCGCGGCCGTCCTCAGATAGTGTTTATATCGAAAGAAAACTGTACTTTGAAACTCTGTGTCGGCCTGTATGGGTGTTCAGGGACGGGCCCTCGGTTTACACCCCTATGCTGCACACGCTATAGCGGCCGGCGACTCCCGCGCTGTGGCGTGGCGTGTGTCACTTTCATTGCGGCGTAAAACGGCCCGGCCCCCATGTCTGACGGGGTGTCCGAAACAGAGCCGGCCTACAGCGGTGCGCGGTGCGGGCAGATGGCGCTGTGCCGTGCGGGCTCCATGCGCACCAACCCCTATGCAGCATGCAGCGCGGGCAGCGCCCTCCCTGCGGCGGATACATTCTGAAAACAGGCCGCGTTCGTAGGAATAACGTTCGGCTGGGGAAACGAAACGCGCCCCGTCCGCATCGCCCCGCGCCGCCCCGCGCCGGAAGACGGGCATTAGCGGCTCAGAGCGATGATGACTGCTCGACTCTGATCCGGCCGCAGAGCCTGACACTACGCCGGCGCGAGCGCGTGTGTGTGCGTGTGTGTGTGTGTGTGTCGCGGCTTTTAAAAATAGACGATGCGTAGATTAGTGCGACTTGTTTTCGTGTTGGCGCGGGTCTTGTTTGTGTCGCGGACACAGCACAGAGGGAGCCGAGCCGAGCCGCGGCCGGCGCACAGAGCAGTCTGAGCGAGGTTACGCCCTCCGGACTGGCTTTATCTTGGGCTGATTGGGTACAGTACTAGAACTGCAGTGCTGCAAACGCGCAGCGCCGCATTCACCGAACGGCGTGTCATGCAAGGAAGCCGGGCAGTGCACAGCCATTGCAGCCCCGCTTGCCGCCGCCAATCGTTCTGGCACTTTCCTAAGCTGCTGCGCTGCTGCCCACTCGCTGAATGAGTGCGAGAGAGATGGCGAGCGAGCGCGCACAATCACAAGCCGTCGTGTGTGGCGACGTGCGTCACAAGCAGCGCGAGGTGGATTTTTATCTGGGCGTTCCCCGGTCCGGTCGGCGAACCGCGCAACTGGTCTGTGAACAGATCGCAGGTGCGTGGATGTGAACCGTCAGCCACGATACAGGGGTGGCGGCCGGGACCGGGGGGCGCACTGTGCCGCGCCGAGCCATCAGGAAGCCGAGCCGAGCCGAGCCGAGCCGAGCCGCCCGCTACCCACCACTTGTCCACGTCGGCAGCAAAGCAGTCAGTGACCTGAAGCAAAAGGGCAGAAGGCGTCCACTCGCCAAATGGCGCCAATCACCCCCTCCCCCTCCCTCTCCCCCCCTCCCCGCCCCCCTCTCGATGTCAGGTCCGGGAAGGTACGGGCCAACGCCGCGGCATCACCTGCGCGCGCACGCGGAGACAAAACGCGGCTGCCTGACCAAGTCGGTCCGGGTGCCGGTCCGGTCCGGGGCCGGCAGGAGGAGAGTTACGTAAGCCCCCCCCCCCCCCCCCCCCGCGCCCGGCCCCGCCTGTGTTTCAATACTCGCCAGCGACAACCCAGTAGTATGTATAACAAAAGGTCCTTTCCAGCGGACAGAGGGCGACAGACTTGCTGCTAGTACGCCTTGCTAAAATACGGACAGCCGCGCTGCGTCGTGAAATTACGCCGCCTTCACCCCTGATGCATTTTCATGACCATCTCGCGCCATGGCGGACACGGCGACGCGGTCGTTATAGAAACTGTTGGTCATTACCGACGCCATGGGAAGGCACGGGGGGGCGGCCGCTGCGCCGGTGGCCTTCTCTCTTCTCTCTCCTTGCCGCTCTCCTTTCGCCTCGGGGCCTCGGGGGCCCTCTGCGGGCCCATCACACATCAATACTCATATCCTCTCGTGTCAAAGGAAGCCAACACGGCCTTCTATTTTGAGGTGCAGCAGCAGAGTGTGGGGCTCGCCTGAGTGTGTGAGTGTGTGTGTGTGTGTGTGTGTGTGTGTGTGTGTGTGTGTGTGTGCCCCCTCTGGCGTGGCGTGGTAAGGTGGTGCGGCTGCCTCCGCGCCCGTGCTACCCGTGCCTTGCCCCGCGAGTGACTCAACGCCCCGCCCCGCCCCGCCTCGGCTCGACTCGACTCGGCTCGACTCGGCTCCGCAGATGCAGACACCCACGTAACACCGGCTGCGGCTGGGCTGTACGGGCGCTGGTTCTGGGACTGTTGGGGAACGAACCGGGTTGCTGGCCGCCGCGCCGCCTTTGGTATAACCAACCAACCACTGCGCTGCTGCTGCTGCTGCTGCTGCTGCTGCTCTGTGGGCCGTGAGCCGCGCGAGCTGCATGAGCACGGGCCGGGCGAGGCGAGGTGCGGCCGTGAGGCACACAACTCACCCTACCCACACATCTTGACCCAATCGAACAAGAGAGGTACTACCCACCCGGAGGCGTAACCAGCGGCGTGCTCTCTGTCTATCTGTCTCTGTCTTCTGTCTGTCTGTCTTTCTGTCTGTCTCTCTGTCTCTGTCTCTGTCTCTCTCTCTCTCTCTCTCTCTCTCTCTCTCTCTCTCTCTCTCTCTCTCTCTCTCTCTCTCTCTCTCTCTCTCTCTCTCTCTCTCTCTCCATAGGGCTTTAGGCAGGGGAGAGGACATATGGAGAGCCGCTTGGGGAGTAGCAGCACTAGCAGCCTCCACCGGCAGCACCCTGCGCTGCGCTCGCCTCTCGCGAGTCTCGTTTATGCAGCATCAGCGCGGACGCACGGGCAGAGCGGGGGCGAGGGTGCAGCGGGGGCTGGCAGGCAGGCAGGGCAGGCACCAGCAGCGAGGGGAGCGAGTGCGATCGATACGCAGCAGGCTGGCAGCAGGCTGGCAGCAGGCTGGCAGCAGGCTGGCTTTTCCATCAGCACTGAGCACTGCCCGGTGCGGCGGTGGCGGTGGCGGTGGCAGCGTCGCCTCCGCGTCTGATGCGACGGCCGCCTGCAGATTTGCGCGTTATATTGCCGTAGCCGCGGCGCGGAGTGCTTGACGAAGAGTGCCTGGAGGCAGCCAACTGAGATTCTGTCCGGCCGAGCTGCAGCAGCGGCAGCAGCGGCAGCAGCGGCAGCAGCGGCAGCAGCGGCAGCAGCGGCAGCAGCGGCAGCAGCGGCAGCAGCGGCAGCAGCGGCATAGAGTCCTGGATAGCGGACTCTACAGCGGCAGCAGCGCCGTGGCCGTGCGGCACAGCGCAGCGCTCGCCTCGCCGCTCCGCCTGCCTCCGCTCCGCTCGGTCCGCGTTTTGCATAGGCGCTACCGCGCTGGCTGCTGCTGCTGCTGCTGCTGCTGCTGCTGCTGCTGCTGCTGCTGCTGGAGATGGGATAATGAGCCTGGCCATGGCGCAGCAGCAGAGGCAGCGGCAGCGGAGAAATTTATTATGAGAGGCGAATGATATTGGCAGGCGGCTGGGAGAATTTTCCGCTTCGATTGGCAAGCAGCCGCGGCTCGTGACGACGGTGGACCCCGTAGGCCGTCCCGCCTGGGACACGAACACGCAGCCGTGTGGGCGGGCGGGTACGGAGCCGATTGGGCACACACACATGGTCCCCAAGTGTGCAGTCATGAGTTTATTTTTCTCGCCGCCGCCTCATGGTCCCTTTTTGGCGCTTTCCCTTTCGATGTCTCATGCATACTGTACCCTCTCTAACCACACCCCCCTGCCATGGCAGTACCATGCACGCCGTTTGGAACCTGTCCAAATGTGCTCCCCGGACGGCGTAATGGCGGGGGGGGGGAGACTCCGACCCTGATGCCGAGTACCGTGCGGGATCTCGAGCACGGGGTTTCGAGCGGACACAGTCCGGGAGCCGGATGACCTCAACATTGTATCACTGCCTCCGAAGGGGCCGAGAGACGAGGGATAATCCCTATGTGGGCGGACCTCCCGGCCCCGTGTGAGCCCCGCTGCACGCAGGACGCAGGCTCCCTTTCCGAGTGGCCGTCACAGCAAACCCGTCCCGGGAACCAAGGGAAACGCCACAAAAATAGTCGGCCCTCGCCGGCGCGCTGCGACCGCGGGGCACCGCAGGGACCGCAGGGCTCGCCGCAAAAATTCGACATCCGCGCGGGCCCCCGGCCGCCGCCGGTCGGGCCGAGATTCGAACCGCAGACCTTGCCGTCAGCCATTTCGACATCCGAACGGCCTGGCCTGGCGGCCTGGCCCAGATGCAAGCGCGATACACACAAAATAAAAGGCCCCCCTGGCCCCAGCGGCTCCAGCCACCACTGGCTGCTGCGGCTGGTCCCATGTACGAGCCGAGCCATGCCATCCCGTTGCAAGGAACCGGTCCTGCCTTCACTGCGTGTACGGAGCGGAGCCCCTGAGGTAGTGCCGGGCGTACGGAGTAGGAGTACGGGGACGGGACGGGGTGTCACACTTCTGCAACCAGACCGCCGCCACCTCCCGGTGCGGCCCGGCCCGGCCCGCGGGAGCTGAGCTCGGCACGGCCTCGCGGGTTGCCTGCCCGCCAGGCTGCACTGCACCCGCCTCGCCAACGAGGGCAGGGCGACTCGCTGCCAAGTCCAACACTGCCGCCGTCCTGCCTACGCCCCCCCCCCCCCCCACACACACACTAGCGGGTATGACCAGACCGGGATATAGCGCGAAATGGCATCCAACCCCGGCCCGCAACCCACCCCCGTTATGAAAAACACAGGGCGTTTCACAACACGCGGCGGCGGCGACGTCGGCGGCGGCTGCTAATCCGAATGCGTTGAAAACACGTTTTCCCTGGGCCGGGCCGGCCGCGAGCTCGGTGCTGGCACACGCTAACGCCGGCGCACCACCGCTCACGGCGCACGCCCACCAGAGCTGCCGACCCGCCGCCGACGCGATACGACACGACGACGACGCCGTGTTTTCTCCGCCGTCTGCCCAGGTTCTCTCTGTCTCTGTCTGTCTGTCTGTCTGTCTGTCTGTCTGTCTGTCTGTCTGTCTGTCTGTCTGTCTGTCTCTCCCCCCCTCCCTCTCTCTCTCTCTCTCTCTCTCTCTCTCTCTCTCTCTCTCTCTCTCTCTCTCTCTCTCTCTCTCTCAATCTACGCACAAGTTGTTATTGTTTTCCCGCCACCTGCCAAAAGTGCTTCTCGAAGCATCTGTGTGCGGGTGGTGGCGGGCGGCGGCCCCGGGGGCCCACATCCCGCGTGCGCGACACCACGAAGGCGCCCTCCATGACCACAGCCAGGAGCCGGCCGGGTGAACGCCTGCTGCCTCGCCGCGTTGCGTGGCTTCGAATCATCGACACTCCACCCTTCCTCGTACGCGCGCGTGCACACACACACTCGCTACGAGCACCACTCGGGACGGGTGTGTGTGAGGGAGTTTCTAAAAGGCGCCGTTACCCAACAACCCCGCGCACCGCCACGCCCAGGCATGGCCGCATTACCCTACCGGGTACCGCCGCACCGCACCACCCCGGCACGGCATGGCCGGCACCTCAGTGCTCATCTGATCCGGCAGCAGAGCAGCAGCGGCAGCAGCAGCAGCAGCAGCAGCGGCAGCAGCGGCAGCAGCGGCAGCAGCGGCAGCAGCGGCAGCGGCAGCAGCAGCGGGCCTCGGCATTGCATTGCTGCACAAACTCGCCTTCCTCCCTAGACTCTGCACTTCCCGCATTTTTGCCGTCAGCCGCGTGCCGCGCGCCCCGTGCTCCTCCGCCCGCTGCATAGCCCGCCGCTGCGACCCCCCTCACCTTCACCCCGCCGGCTACGCCACCGACGCGGGGACTTTCTCTGCGTACGACTCGTGTCAGTGGCGTTGCTACGGCCGCGGCCCGCTAGCGTGGAGAGGAGAGCGTGGCATAGCGGACGGGACGAGACGGGACGCGGACTCCCCCTTTCGAAAGATGCGCTTGATTTCTCCCCAAATTGGTCGTCCGGTCCGTCGCTCGTCGGTTGCAGCAGTATAACTGCAATGCTCTTACCGAGCCCGAGCCCGGGAGCCCGGCACCGCCGCGCGAAGCGGCACCGAGCTCTCCCCTTACCGGGAGCGCATCGCGTGGGTAAATTTAACTCTCTCTCTCTCTCTCTCTCTCTCTCTCTCTCTCTCTCTCTCTCTCTCTCTCTCTCTCTCTCTCTCTCTCTCTCTCTCTCTCTCTCTCTCTCTCTTCGCTCCTTCTCCCTCTTCCACTCTCCGGGAAGAAGTCATAATTGCATTAAATGTGGGGACGACGAACCACATGGGGGCCTAAGCCTACTATTTTTGGCCCGGTGCAGGGCCGCTGTGCTTACAGCCTAGCCCCAGCGCAGCCCCAGCCCAGCCCCAGCGCAGCCCCAGCGCAGCCCCAGCGCAGCCCCAGCGCAGCCCCAGCGCAGCCCCAGCCCAGCCCCAGCGCAGCCCCAGCGCAGCCCCAGCACCAGCCCCGGTGCCGGGTCGGGGTGTCCGCCCGGTCTGGGCTGGGCTGGCAGGGTCTTTATTGCCGCCTCATGCCCCCAGATTTTTTCTTATCAGCATCTCCCTCCCTCTCTCTTTTTTCAGGCTCCATTCGGGACCGACGCCGCCGTGTAATTTATCCTGCCGGTTAGGGCGGAAACTGTGCCATGTGGTGTCGTTCACAAATTACGTGACAGCATGCATAACTGGAAGGGTGATCCACAAGGCCGCAAAAAACATGGCGCTCGCGTCACCTCACCGTCGGGCTGGGTTCTCGAGCACGGGGTGCCGACCGCCTATCCGCCCCGCGGCCGCGTTACGGACCGGCCCCCGCCGCCACGCCAATGCCTCGCCTCAATCTGTTGACCATGTGGGGCGTGCAGTGCAGGGCCTGCAGTAGGGCCTGCAGCTGTCAAGGGAGCCTCGCCACGCCTCGCCGCGCGCCATGTTGCTTGGAAACCGGAGACACGGCGCACGCAAAAAGCAGTGCTTGTTTTGCACGCCAGCCCCCTCGCCCCCTTTCCGCACCCATCCGCCTCCCACAGCATTGATTTCCCTTGGACCCCAGCCCCGCCCCGCCCCGCCCCGCCCCGCCGCATCTCGCTTTAAAAGTTTCCACTTGACTGCAGGGCTCGCCCGGCACTTCGTAGCTCCGTTGCATGTCAAGTGCGGCGCGTCATGTTTTTAGGGGGCACATCGCTTCTGAAGAAGTCTCTCCTCTCAGCAGTGCGGGTAGGCTGCGTCCGAAGGCGACGTCACATGTGGACGTGCGCGATCCGGAGGCAGCCGCGAGGGGGAGGTGGGTGCCATGGTGCCTCTTATTACGACGAGCGAGCGAGGGGTCGCTGCTATACGCGCCGCTGTAAACGTCGTTACATCAAACTTCGGGGGCGCTGGCGTATCCCGTTTCGTGTAACTTTACCCCGGCCTGGCTTCCGCGGGGGCGCTCGCGTAGCGCCGCTGCAGCCACAATGGACAGCCGCGGGCCTGTTGGCGCTCCAGGGGGGCCGGGCTGTACGCCCTAGGGAGAGGGAAGAGAAAGGCCCGTTCCATCGGAATTTCCATCGGGATTTCATCCGGCAGCGGATGGAAATCAAGGAAAGGTTTGGATTACTGGGGCAGTGTTGGGGAGGCTCGTTGATACTCTACACCCTACACACCTGCTGTGCGGCTGCGGCGGTGCCGTGCTCGGAGCGCAGCGCTGGCCTCCGCCCTCCACGGCCAGGATGTATGCTTGGCTGCTTGGCCGAGCCGACAAGGCACCGCAGGGCCCGCAACGACACCCGAGGTACCTCTGAGATTCCCTGCGGGCCCCGGGACCTGGGGGACCTGCGGGCGGGTACGCCAACCGTGCCCTTCCCTTCCCTACCCCCTCCGTTCAAGCTCCAAAGACAACAGCCAGAGCCAGCCGCCTGGCTTGGGTTGCCTCCAGAGCCCGTATGCATGCTCGCATGCATGGCCGCACTCCACTGCTCCCCCTATGCGCCCGCCTTCCTGCACACAGACACGCACACACGCACACACGCACGCACGTCCGTGCGTTCTCACATGCTGGCAGGCAACTCGAGTCGCAGGACGAGACCTTGCTTCTGTCCCCGCCGGCCCCGGCACCAAACACAAATATAACACGAAACCACGACAAATCAAATATCTGCCGCATCGTGGCCACCTCTTTGTTCCCGACACATCACCTTGCGAGGCAGCAGCTCATCCATGAAATGCAGATGCAGCGCCATGAGGGCAGGTGAGCCTGTGGCGGAGCCTGGTCTAGCCGGCTCACCCTGCATATAAATTACAGCGCCGTGTTTACCTCGGGCCGTAAAGGCAGACGGGCAGGACGGGGCGGGACGGGCTCCCATCATGAGGCCCCCGCCGTGCCCCCGCGGCCCCCGCGGCCCCCGCGGCCCCCGCAGCCGCCGGCGCCGACACCAACATGTAGTGCCGGCCGAGCAGGGCAGCCGGCAGCAGCGGGCGGACACGGGACTTCCCTTCCGCCGAATCACACGCCACACGGCTTGCCACACCGCGGAGCAGAGCTTCCTCTCTGTTTTCCGATGGTGGCAGCGCGCCCCTCCCCTCCCCTCCCCTCCCCTCTCCCTTCCCGCACCTCCCCGTCGTCGGTCCCCGGAGCGAGGCGGTCCGCGGCCCAGCCCAGGGCACCCGAGGGCACCGGAGCGTGGCGGACTGCGCAGTACGACGACAGAGATGTCCTGGATGTCCTGTCCGGGGAGGGACGCCCTGTAACGCCTACGACGGCCCGGTCCACGCCCTGCCGTTGGCCGCTGCCTCCTGCGTCGTGCTGACGGCCTACATCCTGCCTTGTTTGTTGGGGCCGATCGCCGGCGCGGCCTGCAGGCTACAGCGGCCGAGCTTGTTGCAGCAATCGCACGATTTTGAAGCAGAAACCACGGCGGCGGCGGCGGCAGCCCGGGGCCCGGCCGCGGCACACGACACGCCCTACAAAGGCAGCAGCAGCAGCAGCAGCAGCAGCAGCAGCAGCAGCAGCAGCAGCAGCAGCAGCAGCAGCACAGCAGACGACAAAGACTAGCAGACGACAAGGCAAGCCCGGCAGCAGACGAAATGGGGACACAGTGCGCGGCGCGGGCGCGGCGGAGGTCCGAAAAGGGCCAGGCCAGCCAGGCCCGACGTCGTTCAGGACAAGGCGTCGCCGGCGTCGTCGTCCCCGTTGCAAAGAGGCAGCCAAGCGGCGAGGCGAGGGCCGGCCAAAGACAGGCCAAAGACAGGCCGACGGCAGCCGGCGGGCAGCCAGGCGACAGCCGGCAGGCCCAGTCAGCCCAGGCCAGGCCCCCGATGCCGATGGCGCCGATGGCCCAGGCCAGCCCAGGCAGGAAGGGCCTTCCCTCCCTCTCCTCGTCTTCGTGCAGCAGTCGCGCTGCCCAGAAAGGAAAGTTGTGCAGACAGCGGTGTCGTCGCGCCGAGCGAGTCCGCGACTTCCCCACTTCCCCGCCCCGCCGGCCCCCGCAGCCCCCGCAGCCCCCGCAACCCCCGCCGCCCCGGCTGGACCGAATGGGGCCTACGACGCGACGCGGCTGGGCGCGAAGGCGGGATCGTTCGAAAGCGGAGTATAGTACGTACTACCGCGGCTCGTACAAGCGGGAAGAAATCTTTAATTTCCCTCCGGAGCGGATGGACGGGGCTCGGTGCCCTCGGTGCCTGGTGATGCATCGTGCGGGTGGGTTGGCCCCTCACACACGGTCGGTGCTTCCCCCCCTCCCCCTTCCTCATCCCCCGCCCCCTTAATCCAACCCCTCTAGGGCAGGATATGTGGGTCCATCCTCGTCTCTCCCGCGTGTGAGTCCCAAACGAGCGAGAGAGAACACTCTAAAAGGCCAGGTGCAAAGGGCCTGCAGCTGCCTCCACCCTCGCCTCGCCTCGGACGGGTCTCCCGTCTCTCTCTCTCTCTCTCTCTCTCTCTCTCTCTCTCTCTCTCTCTCTCTCTCTCTCTCTCTCTGTCTTTCTCTCTGTCTGTCTCTCTCTGAGCTGAGCTGAGCATGCGGGCGTTGTTACACCGCCAGTTACTCTGTTGGCGCCCTACTTTATCTCAGGTAGGCTGCCCCGCCTGCACGGCGGAGCTCACATCACCTACCTAGCAGCCGCCAGGAGCCCACAGGCTGCATGGTGCAGGCTGTGTAGGCGGTAGGCGGTGGTGCAGCGAACCAAAGATGATGGACCTCGCGGCTGGTGGTGCTTGTGTTTACTCCAAACGGACTGTTTATTGGTTTATTGAGATTTTAAAAGGCTTTCCTCGGGGGGGGGGGGGCGGTTACGCACTCTGAGGGCGGTGGCGCTAGCCGTCGAAAACCAAGAAAGACGGTTTGCAGGCAGCCCCACACAGACAAAAAGGGTTGGAGAAAATAAGAGACACAATTATAGAATGAGAGAGAGAGAGAGAGAGAGAGAGAGAGAGAGAGAGAGAGAGAGAGAGAGAGAGAGAGAGAGAGAGAGAGAGAGAGAGAGAGAGAGAGAGAGAGAGAGAGAGAGAGAGAGAGAGAGAGAGAGAGAGAGAGGGAGGGGGTGGAGGGTTGCCGTCGATTTGGAAGGAAAACCGGATCGTAAACAGGACCTGTTTTCTCAGCGTGTTTTTAAGACGGCAGAACGCGATGAATAAATAAATGGAGAAGGAAAGAAGAGAAAAAGGCACTCAGGTGCTACTGTCCTCGCTGCTGCCGGAAAGTGCACTTGCTCTTGCACTGCACCTTGCACTCCGTACTGCACCACGAATACCTGATTCATTTTCTCATTGGCAGGCCATCCAGGGACGATTGAAACAAAACTCCAACGGCGTTGAAATTCGACTGAAATTCGACTGAAATTCGAGGGGGGAGAGAGGGAGAGGGCGGAGAGAGGGAGACAGGGAGAGAGAGACAGAGAGAGAGAGAGAGAGAGGGGGAGAGAGAGAGAGAGAGAGAGAGAGAGAGAGAGAGAGAGAGAGAGAGAGAGAGAGAGAGAGAGAGAGAGAGAGAGAGAGAGAGAGAGAGAGAGAGAGAGAGAGAGAGAGAGAAGGACGCGTTTTCTTATTGCGCTGATCTGAACTGGCTTCGAGACCAGATCAGCCGCAGCAGCTGCAGTGGTAAACAAAGAAGCAGAAGACAAGCCGAGGCAGCAGAACCGGCCGAGCAGGCTCCCCGCAACCCCTGCCACGCCCCCTCCCAGGCCGCCAGGCCCCTCGCCTCGCCTCGCCCGAGGAGCTCCAAGGAGCTCGAGGCCCCATACCCCACTCAGCGTGGAGTGGAGTGGTACAACTAGCAGCGGCGGCGGCAGAGAGGCGGCGTAAAGAAACCCGAAAGGTGTTTCTACACTGCGAGCAAACATTTCTCATACTTGGTTGTGCCCCCCTCAGCTGGTGTTCGTGGATAACGACGTATTGTTGTGGCTTCCCTATACATAGGCCTCTGAGACCTATGTACAGGGCCTGGCACAGGGCACCCTAGGGGACCCTGGCTGCTGGGATGGTCCTGACCGTCTTGTCCATGGGCCACGGCTCGGCCACGGCTCGGCTCGGGGGCAGGGGGCGTGGGGCATTGTCAGGGTGCAGCCTGGCGTGTACTGGCAACGCAAGCGTTCCTGCCCCGGCCACCCAGAAAATTACAGGAGATTCGCTCGCTAACTCGTCGCGAATCTCAGCGTGCGCGCGGCACAATAAATATTGATGGGAGAGACGAGTTGGTGTTCTGCGGACCGGAGCCGCAGCGCAGCCGCAGCCGCAGCCGCAGCAGCGCTTGTGCTCCGGAAGGCTGAACGTTCGAGGCCGCGCCGCCATCGGATCGGATCGGCCGCCTGTTTGGCGTTGCCATGGCGACGGGACGTGACGGACACCTGCGGGCACCGGTACCAACAGCTGCCTAGCCAGCCGGGCTGGACAGGAAACGAAACGAAACGCACCCCCTGGAACTAA
This sequence comes from Odontothrips loti, assembly GCA_038380765.1. Lineage (NCBI taxonomy): Eukaryota > Metazoa > Arthropoda > Insecta > Thysanoptera > Thripidae > Odontothrips > Odontothrips loti. Next base: position 18,261,284 of record CM076244.1, on the reverse strand, counting down.
AATATACACCGGCCTCGGCCACGGGCCGTAAGCAGACGTGGGCAGGCGGATGGGGCGATGGGCTGGACGGGCGGTCCCCGTCTGCCCCTGGCTGACCCCGGCTGCCCTCGGCCCTCCCCGACGACGCTACCCTCGCCCATAGAGACGATATTTTGACTGGACGGGCTCCATCCGTGGGCCTGCCGGGCACCGGCTGCCATCGGCAAGCCCAGCCCAGGTATAAACAGAGTCCGGTCTGGTGGCGTCTCCGCCTCCGCTGCACCGTTGCAGCCGCTGCTGCTGCTGCCGCTGCTACGGCTGCGATCGCCGCTTCTGCGGGGGTAGCGGTGCATGTTTTGACGGGGCGGCAACGCCGCGCCGAGAGGAGAGCGGGGGAGACGCGGCAACGTTGGCCGCAGGCCGCAGGAGGTCTGGTCGGGTCTCAGGCCGTCCCGGCTGGTCCCGGCCGGCGCGGCGCCGACCAATGCGGGGAGGAGAAGGGAAGGGAAAGGCGAGGGGCCGTCGCTAAAGGGGGACGAGCACAAGAGTGTGCGGCGAGCCGGCCCGCGGAGACCACGGGGACAAAGAAGCGGCGGCAGCCTAAGCGGCAGAGCGGCGGCCTCCGGGAGCCTGCGGGAGCCTGCGGGAGCCGCAGACCGTCTGCATCGAGCAGGAAGCTTTGTTCGCTTTGTTTCTCCCACCCCCACCCACCCCCACACATCACCTACCCCTCACACACACGCACAAAAACTCTTTGGAAGCATGCTATAACGCTGTCCTCCCCGCCTACCCCTCCCACTTCCAATACCGAAACCACTATACTTATGGACCGTGCCGCACCTCACCTGCACCACCCCCACCCGCCCCGCGCGCCTCCGTCCACCGTCTCGGGGTGAACGTCGTATCTCCCGTGCGGCTCCCCGTCCACTGCGCCCGCCTGCGTCTTTGTGTGCTCCTTGACAATCAAGCCTGCCTGGCAAGGTGAGGAAAAACGAAAGCCCTCCTCCCGCGGCTGCACCATCACCTGTGCACCCCCCCCCTCCCCCTCCCCCTCCCTGTGGAGCCCAAACACGCTCCGACTTGCCAGTCAGGACAAAGGATTTCCAAAAGCGAGCCTTACGGCCCCAGAGCCCCCCCCCCCCCCACCTTCCCCCAGGCGGTGTCCCGGCAGCTGTGCAGGGCGAACGCACGACGGGACAGGACGTCGTTTGTTACGTTTTCGTCTCATCTTTTCTTCTGCGTCCACGTGACTACGACTTATCACCGAACCTGCACAAACCTGAGCCTGGCGTGGCCTACACACACACACACACACACACACACACACACATACACACACACACGCACACACACACACACACAGCTCGCCCGCCTATCTAGCAGTGTCACAGGTACACGTTAGTACACACGACAAAAGAAGTGCGTTTTCGCATGCTCGACTTGCGCGAGAGCCGCACCTCAAAGCAAAAAATGTCCATTTTGTCACTGAAAAACACGCCTGGTATGCCCGGCCAAGGCGTACTAGTAAACGCAAGTGTCGGTGCTCGCGGAATGGGACGCAGCAGCTGCCATACAAAGCCGACTTGTGCAAACATTTTTATCCCCTCGGCCAGCTGCTCTGTGGACGTCAAGTGTCGTCGGGTTGGGGGGAAGGGCAGGGCAGGCGAGGGCAGGGCGAGCGGGGAGCCGAGCGACCATCATCGACCCGATTCACAAGTGGATCTAACGAACTCGTATACGCGCTGAAAATGCGGCAAACCCGGGAACACAACACAACAGCACGGCGCACTAGAGGCGGCCGCTCGGCTCCGCTCGGCCCGCTAGTCCTTGCCTAGCCGTGTTTTGTAGAACGGTCACGACGCCGCCGTTTTGCAAAAGCAGCCTGTCTGCCTATCTGCCGCGCGCTGTCGTGCGTCCTCACCTAGCCTCACCCGGGCCCCAGGCCGTCGGGGGGCCGTCCTCGGGTCGGGTCCCTCACCCCGCAGGCCCCCGTAGGCCCCCGTAGGCCGCCGTCAATGCATACGGGCGGGGCGGCGACTCCAGGACACTCCCGCCCCGCCCCGCCCCGCGACCCGTGCCGTGCGAGCCGTAGTATCGTAGCCTTTTGGGTCTGATTCTGCTGGGCTTGGCCCGCTGGCTCCGCTGGGCTGGCCGCTGGGTTGGCCGCTGGCTCCGCTGGCCTGGCCGCTGGGCTGGCTGCTGCAGCACGGCCACGCCTGGCCCCGCCACACTAGCGCACTATGCACCGGCCCGAGAGTCACAGACCTCCGATGACCTTCGCTGCCACCACAGCGGGCGGACGCGGCGGGCGCCGGCGGCGCACGGCAGGGCGACAGACACGGTTGCATGCACAGTTGTTGTCATTAAGGCTTCGGCCCTGGTGGCGGCGGCGGGACGCGAAACGTGACGACAAACGTGACGACGGCGTGACGGGACGTGACGCCACGCGTGACAGCGTGCCAATATGGCGCTGGGCCGCTGTTTGCACAACGCCGAGCTGTGCCGCCGGCGGGTGTGGCGGGCGTGCCCATCCCCATCCCGGCAGGCTACGGCAGGCTCAGGCCGCGGGCGTTGTGCTCACTCGTCCGGTCCGTCTGGTCCGGGGACAGGGTCCGCAGGGGCGCCAGAGGCTTATGGGCGCCCTGAGCACTACGTAGAGTACCTAGGAGTATGGCTTTCCACTTCTCCCTTCGCAGTTTACGGTTTTCCCCGCACTCATTCGCTGCTTTCTGTCTATCCGGACTTCAATAGAGTCTTTCACAAGAAGTCAGGTACGTATAATCATTCTTCATTCTTCTTTACGACTCAGATACCCCCCCCCCTCCCCCAGCCAAGCTGTGACTGCTTAGCGACGGCCCCGTCTAAAAAAGCTCCCCCGCTGCACCGTTGCCGGTTCGCCTCGCCTGGAGACGACGGCAACCTCTCTCTCCTCCACCTCCACCGCTCCCCCGCGCCTCGCTTCCCCTCCTGCCGCACTCCCCCTCCGCCGCGGGGGGAGGGGGAACGGGAAGCGGGGATGCAGATGCCACTGGAGCTCCCCGCGTCCGGCGACAGCAGAAACGCGGTCTGACAAAGAAAGACAAAGAAAGTGCAGGTATACTGTGACGAAAATTGCGAATTTCTGCGTGCAATGGCGGAATGAGCTGTGAGGAACGTACTCTGACAACGTCTGCTATTGTACGCTTAAGATCAAGCTGCCATGGACAGCCAGTAGATATTTCGCGTCAGAACGACGCTGCGACACATCCCCGACGATTGTGTTCCGGATAGGTACCGGAGGCGCTTCAACTTTTCGCTGACCCAGCGAGAACGCAGGAGGCTGGTACCGTAGCAGTTGAGTCAGCCGCAGCGGCTGGCAGCGCGAGGTGTTTCCCGTGGAGCGGTGCGCAGTGGCGCGATGTCGCCGCCCGGTCCGCGCGAGGAGAACAGCTGTTAGTCCACTGCCAGAAACCGCGGGCCGTGTTGTTGTCCAAAACCGTTCTGAATAAATGTGTATTTGATGCAATCATACCGTAGAAACTTTTCCGCGGCGCCATTAGAAAACACCGCCGGTGCGAACGCCCGAGCAGATCGGGTTTAGGTTTGTCGTGTCGTGAGGGGATCGCTAGGAATATTCCTCGGAGAGAGAGAGAGAGAGAGAGAGAGAGAGAGGGGGGGGGGCAGAATCCGAGTGGCACGGAAAACACGCTTTGTTCTTTGGAGTCGCGTGGACCGCACGCGCGCAAAAAAGATAAATTCGTCACCAGTGCTGCGTGTAGAATTATCACACGAGGCGAAGGCGAAACTTTCCGTCGCGAGAAAACCGGAGCAGACCGACAAGGCAGTGACGCGCAGGGGTTGCCAACAACTAGAAGAACGAAGACATGCTCGTCGAACGGAAGCGGCTTGTTACGCAGTAGAAAAACAAGACAGGCATGGAGAACGCTTTACCGTTCTAGGACAGGCTCGTTCTTTGGGGCTGTTCAGATACCACGTGGACACTTAGAGAGGAAGGGGGGTTCATGAAATGTCCGCAACAGTCCAGGTGAATTCAAATGATGAAAACTTTTGATTTTTTTAAAGTGATGAGCTCGTTACACTCATGCACTATTTGTCGAATTTGTTTTTTCACGGTTTTCCTCTTTTCTCTATTAATTAGTGGAAAGCGTTTCATTTCAATAATTTTTTTAAATTCAAACGTATATTGAATCCTCAAGATTCAGACCCTGCAAATAATAAATACAACAACAACAAAAAACGGCAAAAATGGGTGGGTCCTACCTCGTCCCAGACTTCCGTCCGGAACCGTTCCTGCTTAACTTCGGTGTTCGGATGGGAACCGGTGTACCAGGAGTTGACCGCCGCTAAGACACAGGCACGACGCAGCCACCTTGGTAGGCAGGCTTCCGCAACGGCCAACATCGCCCCTTCCGCTGACTAGATTTCAGGAGTCAACCCCCTTCGACCAGCCAGTTGGTCTGTGGCCGTGAGGCCACTCCCTCGCGGATTGAGAGGGAGGTAGGATGCCCAGATCGTACACGGCCGAAGCCGATTGTACTCTACTCTTCTACGCCATGTATCCAAGTAGGTGTTGCCCGAATACTCCAGATTCCGAGGCCTTACGCTTGAAAAATGTAGAAGGCCGAACCCTAGGCCTCTACATTTAACTTCTGCCGAGTCTTGGCAAGCACCATTCCCCTGCTCGGGCGTCGAACCACTGTTCCTCAGCAGTGTATTCAACCTCCGGGGAATGGCCGCGGCCCAACGTCCGCGGTCACTCAGACAACACACTTTGAACACGTTCTTTTGGTATATTTTACCCACCATCCTCGGTCGGCAGACTTCAGAAAAATTTATACTCCGGCAAAGAGTTGAACCCCGTTCCCTGCGGTCATCGACCGGTACGCTAATCCACTACGCTACGGAGCCATGGTCGAGAGGAGCAGTGCGCTGTTGATACTTTAGCCACTGTTGTCCCGCAGAGAGCAGCACCGTTAGCTCGCGCAGGGTGCTCTGTCCGCGAGCTGAGCCTGGCCAGCCGCCTCGTCCCATTCGCCATTCGCCGCTGTCTCTCGGACAGCGCCGGAATTGCGCGCGGTGTGCTCCGTCTGCGCTCAGGGTCTGGTCAGCCGCTCGGTTCCGGTGCGTTTCGGAAGGGAGAGTGTCAATATTCGCCAGTGATCGTCTTAGCAGTAGTAGTAAGCAAAAAACGAGTAACAAATTGAATCAAGCACCTCTGTGTAGAGTGTACCTTATTGATGTCGTTATACCTGCTGCGTGAGCAGTGTGACTGCAGTGTGCACGTGTGCCCGGGCGGCTGCGACAAAAGTCCTGCAGACCCGGCAATGCAGCATGACCTCAAGAAAAGGTGGCCGGGGCCGGTGCTCCGATTGTGTGCTGCAGCCCCCACCTGCAGGCCCGGCCCGCAGGACTCCGCCACCGACTCAGTGCTGTGCTCGTTTCTAAGGAGGCCGCCTCAGCCACCTCCGCTGCTGCAGTTGCCGGCGCGACTGCCAGCCCCCGATTGCACACATACAGAGCCCCCCACCCCCTCACTCGCAGTCCCTTTTGAAAGTCCCTAGATGAATGGCCGTAAGACTCGCCACCCTACAGGGAGGGGACCGCATTGCCTTCCAAGTCGGCACGGATGCCCCAGTCAGGCACATAAAGTGCTACAGCGAAAAAGGTGTAAAGAGAAAGGAGAAAATGCTTTTCGCGCGACACGTCTTGACCTTCCACCGCCCTGCTCTCATAGAATAATCCGCCCTGCTTGTACGGCGGAATCAAGCCGATATGGGCGTCCATTCGTTAGAAGGTGGTGCGACCGGCACGCCCCCGGCACGGCGCGGCACGGCGCGGCACGGCCAAAGGCACCGCCTTCCAGCCCGCGCCTGGAAAAGGTCACGGTGTGCTTTCATTTACCTATAATTTGAGCGGGCCTGAATATACTACAAACCACGGGAGGTGGGCCTGAGAACCAGTTTCGTGTGACGAGGCAACTGGCGTAATCACGGGAATCTTCGCGTCCTTCTTCACCATTCTCCTCGCACCTTCGCGCTCTATCCTTCTTTCCTTTTTCTTTTCGCCTCGCACCTCTCTTTCCTTTGTTTTGCCTTCTCTCTTTCTCTGTGCACGGCGTCGCGTCTTTCACCTGTCATGTCCTTGCAGATGCTGATGACTTCGCACCGCAGACAATGCAGCAACGCTGCGCGGCCTGACAGCGGCAGCGTCAGCGGCAGCAGCAGCAGCAGCAGCAGCAGCAGCAGCAGCAGCAGCAGCAGCAGCAGCAGCAGCAGCAGCAGCAGCAGCGGCGGCGGTGCACAAATTTGGGGCGACACGCATTGTGCGGACCGAGAGCGGGAGCGAAGTGTCGAAACCTCAGAGGACGGCGGGGCAGGGCGGGGCGGGGCGCCCGGCAGCAGCGCTCTCAGCTTATGGACGACAACCACCCCTGGCTGCTGGCTGGGGTTGTTGGTGACGTCACCGGCAGCTGCAACCCTCTCGCACCCCTCGCGGCACGGGGTGGTAATTATGACGAGGGGGAGCGAGGCAGGGTTACACTGTGTGGCACATGCGAGCTGGCTAGCCGTGCGCGAGCCAACCTTCTTTACCTGCAGGGCAACTCGGCGACCTGAGCGCTATCAACAGTTCACGCTTACATACCTGCGCACACACATACACACACACACCTACACACACACACCACACACACACACACACACACACACACACATGTGGAGGCGAGCCGCCCCCGGAGAGTCGTCATAATAGAAATCATTTTAGGCCAAGTCGCGGGCGCACCGCTGGAGAAAAAACAGCGGCTGACGGCGGCGCGCGAGCGGGTTCCGGAGGGGACCGGAGGGGACGTCGAGCGCGGCAGATGGCAACACTAATTGCCACGGGGACATGCATGCCGCATGTATACGTATACCAAAGCTGCCACGCATTATTTCCCTCCTCGCAAACATGTTTGTATTGCAGAATCCGGTGCCGCGGATCGAGTTAGTTTTTCATGCGCGTCTGCCTGTCCTCGTCCGCCTCCAGCGTGCAAGACAGCCGACAGCCCCCCCCCCCCTCCCCGTCCCGGCGGCGGCCTCGGAAAATCTGCGGCCCGGAGAACGCGTAAAACTTTTATCGGCCGTAGCGCGCCACAGAAAATTGTTGACAGGCCAAATGAAATCTGATGGCTTGGCTGATTGGACGCAGCGTGCGCGTTCTTGGTCTGTATGCGGCCCGGAGCCAAGCGGGGCCAAGCGGGGCCAAGCGGGGCCAAGCGGGGCCAAGCGGGGCCTAGCGGGGCCAAGCGGGGCCAATCGGGGCCTAGCGGGACCAAGCGGGGCCAAGCGGGACCAAGCGGGGCCAAGCGGGGCCAAGCGGAGCCAAGCCCAAGCCTTTCCGTACAACTTTATTCCCGATGGAATTGTACATTCATTTTCGGGACACGGTCTTCGCCGACGCCAAGACGCCAAGGGTTACTACACCTTTGCCGTCCGCTGGGACAGGGTTTGAGGGGGACTTCTGACCAAAGTGACGTAGGTCGACTGGGCGGTGGTTAATAAGTTTACCTGCGTCACCAAGTCCCAAGTCAGATCATAAGTTCCCTCAATTTGGTGGGACGTGGCGGAGTGGAGGGAGGCCGGGCACGTGCCCCCCCCCTCCCCTCCTTTTCCTGGGGTATATAATTCCCGGAGAGCGGAAGGAAGCAGAAAATGAAGAACATGGGGGGGGGGGCAAATCCGGGAGGAAACGTACCGGATGAAAAGCATGGTGTAGAAAAACTAAAGTCACCCCCCCATCCCTCGGAGCATCCCTCGGAGCATCCCTTCGTGAGACCGTCGCGTGCGGGCCGCGGGCCGTGGGCAGCCCTGGGCGGGCACCCTGGGCCGGGGCGGGGGTACGTATCTCGCGGCATCGCTACCTGCGCGGTGACGTCACCAGCGCCCGCCTGTGATCCCCGACCCCTTATCTGTTAATTTACTTTTCAGAAAAAGGATCCGCACCAACTTTTCGCGGAGTGAATCAGTCCCCCCTCCCCCCTTCCCCCTCTCACAGGGGACCCCTGCAGTACTACCAACCATTCGGCATCGGACGGTCAGCGCCAAGTCAGGGCTGCCACCTCCACAGAATGCAACCAAGAATATCGCAATGCCAGAGATGAGTGGTGGCCTGGATAGGTGCGAAAGGGTGGAATCATCGGCGACAAAAGCTCTCTCTCTCGAATGAGATGCAGCCCGGTCGGGAGTGTGTTGCAACTGTGCAACAGGCCAACCCCCTTATTTTTTGTGGCGTGGCCCCTCCGCGGGGCGGCAGCGGTGGCAGCGGCGGTGTGGCAGTGTAGTGGACCCGATGCGCGGCGAAGCAAGACGCCAACTGTTAAGTTCTGTTCTGTCTGCACAGGGGATGGTGCGGCGGATGCAGCTCACCGCAGATGATGTCGGACCGGATCGATATGTGAATCGACGGGCAGACTAGACTGCACGATCGATCGTCTGCGGGAGACACCTCAACCAATAAACCACACTGGTGGAACAAACCTGCACCAAAAATGCACGATCGTAACATCCGTAACATCCGTCTCGTGTGTGGAAAGACTCGCCCAGATCAGAAAATTTCCGGAAATTTCTATATTTTTTGTGTTTTGGGAAAACTACTCCAGAAATTTTAGAGGCACCAGAAACACTCTATGCATCCGTCTGAAAATGAAGTCTAAATTATGTTCCGTGTGTCTTTTTTTCGGAGGGAAACAGGATGAGTACGACTTGTGATCGGACGACTGATAGAGACAAGACCAACTTTCTGTATAGTACGCTTCGCGCTCAACAGGCAGGCGCGGCGGGCGGAACGAAAAATAAAAAATAAAAACATAAAGACAACTTAAAAATACAGAAACGCAAACTGGTGTGACGACCAGGTTGCCTGGCTAGCCTGACTCAGCTTGCACCTGGTGTGTGTGTGTATGTGTGTGTGTGTGTGTGTGTGTGTGAGTGGAAATGCAACCCCTCACGCGTCTAGCCGCGTCTAGCTCGGCTGCGCGGCTCGTTGCCATATGCCGGAGGGGGTTGCAAACAGGGGTTGCACACTGGGGTTGCAGCTATCGTTGGGGGGGCTGGCCTCGCGGGCTTCGCTCTGCCAGGTGTTGGGGTCAGCACGCGTGCCGGTAGTATACACCGAGGTAGACCAGGACTGCTGCCACACGCTGGTGCTGGGCTGATGGCTTTGTTTATCCCCCAGGGTAGCCGACAAAACACGTTCGAGCAGAGGGAAAGGCTACAGAGGGGAGGGAGGGGGATAAATGTTGGAAATCGAACAGCGGACAGGCGGCAGGGCGGCAGCAAGACGCAGTCGGAGTTGTGTCGAAAAGCCGGCCACGCACACCACACCACACCGCTTCGGCCGTATGGCACAGCCCGGGCCGCCGGGCGCTCGGACACGCACACACGGACAGGCCAAGCTTGTCGCCGCGCCGCCAATCGAAGAGCCAATCTTGGCTGCTCGAGTCGGTCTGGTCCGTCAAGTTACGTGGTCCATCAGCAACGTGATGGATGGATTTTTTTCCCTTCTCGTTGGAAAGACAGAGAAGAACATATACGACGGAGAGGGAGGGGTAGAGATGAAAACAAGCATGCCCACGCAGCCGCGGGGGCTGTGACTGCGCCATGATTGTGCCGTGAGCCACATGCCTTGCGTGCGCACGGGCACGCACATTAGAGACCGTGTGGCGAAACGGACAAACACCATCAACGTAGGGCCTGTCATTATCTCGGAACATTTAAGCCCCAAATTACTTCGCCGCGTACTTGCTATATTCCGCCATTGCCTTCTTCATACGTTCTTCTGCACCCCCCCCCCCCCTCCCTTTTTCTCTGTGGTTCTGTCTACCTGAACCACCGCATCGGATGTCGTGACCAGTTTAAGGGGGGAGGGGGGGGGAATTCCGAAGAAGAGAAGAGGTGCGGATCGTCGTTTCGCTTCTTTCAGGGGAAAACAAGACAGTCCCCGGGCTTAGTTTGACTCATCGCGGCCTCTTGGTCTAGGGGTATGATTCCTGCTTTGGGTGCAGGAGGTCCTGGGTTCAAATCCCGGAGGGGCCCTGTAATTTTACCCCCGCTGGTTTCGTATGCAGTGAAGTATTTGAGTAAATAATCGATAACTCCCGGGAATTTTACCCCCCCCCCCCTCTCTCTCTTTTTATTTTATGCCGGCACTGCGGACCACTGCGGACGTTCGGCGGGCGCGCAGCCGTAGTGTGGGTGGGTCCGTCGTGAATAATTTGCCTGCGAGCGCGCAGCGATAGGTAGGCAGCCCGTGCGACAGCGAAAGGGACGTGGCCTTGGCCTTGGCTGGTGCCTCCGCTCCGCGGGCTGGGCTGGGCTGGGCCTCTAGCTGGGCCTCTGGCCGGGGCTCTGGCCGGGGCGGCCGGGGCTGGCCGCGCACGTGTGGGCCGGGGCCCAAACGGGGGCCGGGGCCGGGCGGCTAGTGCCAGGGCTAGTGCTGGGGCTAGTGCCAGGGCTAGTGCTGGGGCTAGTGCTGGGGCTAGTGCTGGGGCTAGTGCCAGGGCTAGTGCTGGGGCTAGTGCTGGGGCTAGTGCTGGGGCTAGTGCTGGGGCTAGTGCCAGGGCTAGTGCTGGGGCTAGTGCTGGGGCTAGCAGTGGCGGATCCAGGAGCGGCTCTAGGGGGGGGGGCAAAGTCACGCTTTTTGCCTACTTACAGGCGGAAAAGTTATGCCGGTTGCCTACATTTCCGGCGCCCTTCGGGCGCCTTGGGGGGGGGCAATTGACCCCCTGCCCCCCCCCCCCCCCTGGATCCGCGCTTGGGGGCTAGTGCCGGGCCCATAGCAGAGCCGGGCCCTTGGCAGCCCATGGTCGGCGCCGCGGATTGGAGGCCTAGCAGGGGCCGGCGGGGGACGAGGTCTAAAAGTAGTGGAGGGCCGAGGCAGGGGGCCGCCTCTAGGGAGGCCACAGCCCAAAGTGTGACAAGAGGCCGGAATCAGACTGGCTTCGAAATAATAGTTGTGCGAAGGAGAGTGGAATGGAATGGGCTCGGGACGGAGCGCACCGCACACATTGTTTTGATCGGTTGTGGTCGGACGGCACGGCACGGCACGGCACGGCACGGCACGGCACACGGCCCCGCACGGCTCGCCACACCGACACGCCGACCACGGCGAAGAAAGCTCCGATCCGCGATCCGTGTGGAGGGGGGGGGGGGGGGGGGGGGGCAGGGGCAGGGGGCAGGGGGCAGGGCCCGTGGGGGCAGTACCCGCAGGCGAGCGGGGAGAGAGAGAGAGAGAGAGAGAGAGAGAGAGAGAGAGAGAGAGAGAGAGAGAGAGAGAGAGAGAGAGAGAGAGAGAGAGAGAGAGAGAGAGAGAAAGAAAGAAAGAGAGAGAGGTGGAGAAGGGGGAGGGCTGCCTCCGCGGGCCTCCGGCCGAGCCCCCACCCGGCCCCCTACCCGGAGTTGTGCTGGAAGAGGATGTTGTTGTTTTGCGGTGTGCCCTCCAAATGTCCTCTGTCCGCGCGGGGCCGCGAAGGGCTGCGGAGCGAAGGCCTGTGGGGACCGCGCCGGAGTACTGAGCGCACGCACGGGCCGTGCGGGGGGCAGCCGGGGGCCGTCTGGCGGGTGCATGCCGGGCCGCGGGCTGCCCTGGCGTGAAATGTCGGCGGCGGCGCACTCGGCAGATGTCTGCAGCCAGCCGAGATATGGAAATGCTTCCGGCCGGAACTGTGCCCCACCTCACCTCCCTGCCGTGCCGGTCCGGGCCGTGTCCGGGGTGCGGAGCAGTGCGGAGCAGTGCGGAGGCCGGAACTGGGCTGCGAGTAGCTGCGAGAGCTGCAGAGCAGCAGGCAGGACGCGACACGGCAGCGTTCCACCCGGAACGCAGCGTAAGCGTGAGTAAGCGTAAGCACGCCTCGGTAACTCGAGGTTTTCTGCGTGCTGCTCGGAAGAAAGCTGCCCTTATCATGAGAGTACTATACCAGGTGTATCATTAGCCCCGGGCAGTTTCGGTTTTAGGCAGTCCCGCAAAGCACTATCTCCGTCTCTTTCTGTCTCACGCGTCTGGCCGAGCCAGAAAGAGACGGAGATAGTGTGTTGCGGGACTGCCTAAAACCGAAACTGCCCGGGGCCAATGATACACCTGGTATACACTACTATAGCTGCTGCTGATACATTCAAAAATTTTGCTGAAAACACTAAAACGGACCAAAATCGTCGGGGTCGCACGCATAGTTCCGAACCGGGCGGGCAAGATGAGCGCGCGTTGACCGGCTGCGTGCGAAACCTTGCCCGAAACGTACCCGAACCTATGTCTAACGTTGGTCGGGTACGTTTCGGGCAAGGTTTCGCACGCAGCCGGTCAGCGCGCGCTCGGCTCGCCCGCCCGATTCGGAACTATGGTTGCACGTTCCCGGCACGTCCCACAAGTTCCACCCGCCCCGCAGCGAGGCGGACAGGATGCCGGTGCACGTGTCCAGCTTGGGCTTATCCACGAGGCCGTCCACGTGTACCCGCGGGCCGCGCTGGAGCAGGGCGCGCCGCGTGACAGGTCGCCGATGGTAATAACGCAACGCAAACCGACTAACTCCCCGCCCCCGGCAGCGCCCCCGGCCCGCCCCCAGCCCGTCTCCGGCCCTCCCCCGACCCGCCCCCAGCCCGTCTCCGGCCCGCCCCCGACCCGCCCTGGCCTTTATTTTGGCCCCGGGTTACGTTTATGATTCGCGTACTGGACGTCCGCATCCCGCAGCCCGCAGGCGTTGCCAGGCGTTGCCACGTGAGCAGCCGCCGACGCCACCACGGCGGGACGCCCCAGGACGCCCCGCGACGCCTCCAAGACAGCTGCTGCGCTATTTTTCGCGTTGTTTACCGTGCGAAAACGGCCGGGCGTCGTGGCGCGGCGAAGTCGCGAAAACACCGGCGGCAGACCGGACCGGACACCGGACTCACTTATTGCGTAGAAATGGCGAGATTGTTTGCGCATTCCGTGACGCGGCCAGCGACCAGCCTGACCAGCCTGGTGGGACTGCTGAGGCCTGCGCCGGGGCCTCCGGGGCCTCCGGGGCCTCCGGGGCCTCCGGGGCCTCCGGGGCCTCCGGGCCGTTGGCGTGTCGCGGGCACCGGCCCGTGGCCAACACGACGCTTGTTTTTGTGTTTCTTTTCTGCTTGACCTTGACGGCTGAGATTTTAAGGACACACCCGCGGCTTGCCGCATCCCTTCCCTTTCCCTTCCGCTGACTCTCATTCTCTGTCTCTGTCGCTCTGCATGCCAAGCAACGACGGACGGGCTAGGAGATTTTCGCCCGCTCGGCAGAGTAATTTGCGATGACGCAGTTCGCTGTTCGGGAGCACGAGGCAGCGGAAGGCGGGAGGATGGGAATGGAACAAAGTAGTATACTCCGGAGAAGCCCACAACGGAAGCAAGAAGTCGTAAGGTAGAAGAACGCTGTCAAAAGTTTGAGAAAATCGCACGTTTTTCACCTAAACGCGAATGATTTTTCTCGCACTTCACTTGCGTTTTCCCTCTTCGTTGCGACTGCCTATTCCCGTTTCAGGTATCCCCGGAGTACTCTACAACATTCGTAGTAGGAATGCGGGCTGTGTGATCGCACTGACCACCCCAGGAGGCTAGTCTGGCTAGGCTGGCTGGGCTGTTCGGGGTTGGCGTGCTGGCGTGCTGGCTGCTGGCGGGCTGGGCCTCGGGCTTGGGCTGACAACCCCAGGAGGCTAGTCTGGCTAGGCTGGCTGGGCTGTTCGGGGTTGGCGTGCTGGCGTGCTGGCTGCTGGCGGGCTGGGCCTCGGGCTTGGGCTGACCACCCCAGGAGGCTAGTCTGGCTAGGCTGGCTGGGCTGTTCGGGGTTGGCGTGCTGGCGTGCTGGCTGCTGGCGGGCCGGGCCTTGGGCTTGGGCTATCCCCGCCCACCGCGATGGGCGGGGTCGCGGGTCGGACGATGATCTCCTCCACGCTGACAATGAGCCACGCGGCGTTAGCGAGAACTTACTCTATCTCGCTCTTCCATCGGCCCCGGCCGCCCTGGCCAACGGAGTGCGAGAAGGACGGGGCTTATGCGCCTTGTTCAGGCGAGGGCAGCGCGGCACAGTTCAGGGCAGCCATGGCGCAGCGCGCGGCCCCATCTCATTCCATCGCCGGGCGTAGCCTAGCCTAAGCCGGGCGTAGCGTGGCGTGATCGAATCGCGTCACGAAGGCATCAGGAGGAGGAGTGGAGGGAGGAGTGGGGCCCCAGTGTGGATCCAGTGGGATCCAGTGGGATCCAGTGGGATCCAGTGGGATCCAGCCGCAGGCCGCGGGCAGCCTCGAGGCGGGCCTGGCAGGAATCTCCCGAAAGACACCGAAAGACACCGAAACTGTCTGCGCTGTGCTGCACTGGCGCACCACGTATCCTAATAAGCCCCCCCCCCCCCCCGACTCCCCCGCGAGGCCCGCGGGCTGCACACGGAGCATCGTTACGCGCGCTGCCAAAGTTCTCGAACCGAGATAACAGATAACCCGTCCATGCAGCCGCCGCCGAGGGGGGCCGAATCGAATACGAGATCTCCGTGTGCGACCGCGCAACCCCTTGTTTGTTTCGTTCCACCCCAAGTCTCTGGCGAGAAATGTCAGTTGCCACCAGGACCAGGATTTGAACCCCTGGATTCTCAACCAGAAGGCAAACGCGCTCTCCATTCAGCTATCGGATCACGCTGAGGGCACGGAGTGCGGTTCGAGTCGTGACACCGTGACCCGCCATATGACCCTCCCCACCCCTCTCCTCTCTCCTTTGCCTCGGGACGACGTCAAGACCCTCCGCACAGTAAACTCTGCAACGAAGTGATATGCAGCAACGCCAAGAGCAACGCAGCATGTGCGTACTTACAGGGCGGGCCGGGGCGGGCCGGGGGAACCACGCCGAGCCACGAAGTGGCGGCGGCAGCGGCGGCAGCAGCAGCAGCAGCGGCAGCAGCGGCAGCAGCGGCAGCAGCGCGGAGCAGGTATAACAAGGACCACGTCGTCGTTATCGTCGCCCGTTCACCACGCAGCAGTCCCTGTGGCCTAATGGATAAGGCGTCGGTCTCCTAAACCGAAGATTGAGGGTTCGAGTCCCTCCAGGGGTACGAGGCGCTCTGTTTTGCCGTCCGCCCACACAGTAGCTGGCCGCGGGCCGCGCGCCGCCAGTATCTTCGCGCTCGTCCACTGATGCACGAGCAGTACCGCTGTAAGTGGGCAAGCAGCCATCTGCCCCTGTGGCCCAATGGATAAGGCGTCGGTCTCCTAAACCGAAGATTGAGGGTTCGAGTCCCTCCAGGGGTACTAAAAGTTACATTTTTTTTTCGAGCTGCTGCTGCTGGCTTATTATTCCGGCACTAAGTACCGCAGCGCAGCACGAGTGGGCGGACCGAGAGTCCGGGCCCCGCGGTAATTGGACCAATTGGACCAATTGTCCAAATATTGTGAAGGCACGTTATTTTTGAGCGGGAGTGGAGTGGACAGCCCAATGAAGGGCTGGTTAGCGGCAAATCACTCTGATTTCGCCGATTCAGGCGAACGCTCCAAATAGCAGTCGCATTTTGCACGGAGGCCCCGCGGGACGACATGTTTCCCCCGCACCGTGTATAGCATATTTTTCGGTGTGTGCGTGCGTGTTCGTGTGCGCGAGTGTGTGCGTGTGAGTCGTCTGAAAATAAAAAGTGCTCGCAACGTGCGTGCCCGCCCCGCACCACACGCTCGTTTGTGGGCGGAATGCGACGGGAAACGGGGGGGGGGGGGGACTATCGGCCCATTTAAATCAGCACAATTAGGGCGAGTCGTATATCAGATGCTGTCAGGCCGCGGAGCACTGTACCTACCCGGACTAATAAGATTAATGTGCTCTTGATAAATCACATGACCCTTCCTCCAGGCCGCCGGGACCGGATGAGAATGTGAGTTGGAAGGAAGAAGAACCCAAGAATTTCACTCAGACCTCTCCCCGACCATTTCAAAGAGACGCACCTTTCCCTTTAAGCGCTGAAACGCGCTGAAAGTTTCACAGAAATGAGGGCGTAGCACCCCGCCCACCGCGTAGCACCTAGCCTTACGGGTGACCCCTGCAGGGCCACGCCCCCTCTGCTTCTCATATGGGATCAGCATCGCTAAGGGGCGGACTGTATTTCTCATTCCTCTCCGAACCACGACGAGTCGCGCACTCGCTCGCTCCCCACGCCCCGCCAAGACCACGACATCCCGCGCCAGCGAACAGCAATCTGCACGGGGGATCTCAGAACATTGTTGCTTTATGTCTCTCTCGCTCTCTGACTGCACAGGTAGCCGTGGGAGCGACAAAGACGAGAGGCGGAGAAAGGCTTAACATATTTCCCGTCCACTCTATGCATGTGCGGGTAGAAAATGAGTGGATTCAGCGTTTAACCCGTCCGAACGAAAGAAGCACTCCCAGTGTACATTGCGTACCGTTCCGCACCGTTGGCAGGCGCTGCCCGAGGCCGACCTCAGGTGACATGACACCCAGTGCACCTGTCTGGCACCTGTCTGGCACCTGTCTGGCACCTGCGAGCACACACCGAGTGCTCCGAATCCATAGGGAACAGATCGCGCGAACTTGTGGCCCCGGGCCGAGGAAGAAAACAAAAAGAGGACAACTGCTTCGACAGTAAATTTCTCTTTTCTTTTTTTTTCTCTCTCTCTCAAAAATATTGACCAAGGTTTTCGGTGATGGGTACCCCGCACACGCTGGCTGCACGGCCGCTGCCCGGCCGCTGCCCGGCCGCTGCTCGGAGGTCGGCGCCTCGGCCTCGGGGCCTCGATCGGCGCTTAGCAGAGCTGTCGGGGGACTCTCGGCTCGGCCCGGCCTCCGAGCCCCCTCGGCATAGGCAACCCGGCCGCTCTCCAGGGTTGGGGCTGCCTGCCGTCGCGGCGTTCGGCTCTCCCCACAGCCTCAGGCGGCAGGGCCGCAGCTGGGCGCAGCGCGAGGCCGGCACCGGGACCGGGACGCGTATTGCCATACCCTACATGAGAAAAAACCACACAGCCCAATGGCTCCCTCTGATTGGCTGCCAAGTCCAGTTCCATCATGAGTTCACAACATACATACCATAATTTAAATGTTCATAGTATCCCTCCTAAAGTTACATAATTAGAGATGTTGAAAAATATAATCATATAATTTTTTTGCTGAAAAATATCTGTTCCTGCTCTGCCCTCTACCAATTTCAGGCAGAATAGATTCTCATTTCAATAAAAATAACATGCCACGCCACCATCATGAGCCCCAGGCCGCGCGATTTGCCATACTGAACTCCGCAGCCAATCAGAGGGCGCCATTGGGCTGTGTGGTTTTTTCTCATGTAGGGTATGGCAATATGCGACCGGGACCGGGACCGGGACCGGGACCGGGACCAGGGGCCGGGGAAGCGGGGCCAACTCTCCAGCTAAGGACTTGGGCCGCTTTCAGGGAGAAGAAAAGGAGCCTGCAGGAGCTGCTGGCGGGGCGGGGGTCCCCGGGGGTCCCCGGGGGTCCCACTGGGAGAACCTCATTCCCTTCCAGAGAATCGAGTGTCCTGCCCCCGGAGCCTGCGGGGCCTCCGGGGCGGCGAACACTGCGGGTGTCAGGTCACCAACTGCCTCGTCCCGGTCCGCAGGGATGCCCCGCTCCGACCCGCGGCGTGGTCTTGGACCTTCGGCCCCGTCCGGTGTCCAGTGCGGTCCGGTACGAGCAGGAGGATCGGGTCCCCACCGATCGGCCGCGACCGCGAGAGAGAATCCCACGGGGCTGAAGAGCCCCGGCCCCGATGGGGCCTTCTTCCTCGAGAGCAGAGCAGAACGGCGGCGGTTGTGCGAAAGCGAAGCGCGAGAGGTGCGAGCCGATCGGCGAGGCTGGGCCCCGGCTGCCCGCCGGCCCGGCCCGGCCCGCACGATAAGACAGCGGCTATCTTCATGACGCTGCCCGCCGTGCCGCGCGCGCCAATCAACGGCAGCGGAGAGAATCTCAAAATTATGCAAATGCGGTGGGTGATAGAGGGCGACACCGCTATCACGTGCTCGCGCTGCCCGCTGCCTGCGCTGCCCGCCTCTGCTCTCACCCACTTCTGGGGCGGCGCGGGCGCGGTGCCGTGAAAGCAAAGCGTTTCGGATGGCAGCGGAACAGGCGCAGAGCGACAGAGCACGGCAGAGCACGGCAGCGGCAGCGCTAGCGCGGCGCGGTCAGAGGTCACATAGACTGTGTGCGTGGGCGGCCTGCTGCCGGGCCGGGACCCACGATGCCTCGCGTGCCATGGGGCGACGAGGTGGCATTTCACAACCGTAATTGGACCATGGTAGATAAAGTGCACGTGTTGAAAGTCGGTCGAATGAATGTTAAGACTTATTTTTCGCGCAGGCATATACTGCGGTCCGATGGCATACTGTCGACGCGCGTTTTTTTTTTTTGTGCTTTGACCTCCAGATCCCTTCAACCCTGTGCCTCTGGTCCCGGCGGGGCCCCGTGACCTCATCGTGCAGCGGTAGCGCAGCGCAGCGTCCCCAATCCGGGTCCCCGAGCTAGAGAGCAGTCCTTTGAGGGTGCCTGCCGGTGCCGGCCTATCTAGGGCGAGCAGGTAGAGGTAGGTCAGCCACAGGTCCTGTAAGCCAAGCCGGGGCCGCAAACATTCGTGCCCCGTCCGGCCTCGTCTATTAGTACATGTTGTGTTTTCTGAAAATGAAGCATCGTCTGCTGGAAAATGGATCAAAATAGATGTGAGACAGGAGAATGGATATGCAGCGCTCTGGCCTGGCGTGTCTGTTTGGTATTGTCGTTGGTCTGACCGTGAAGGTCCGGAGCGTGTCTGAGGTGCTGCGGGTACCGGGAACGGCAGGCCACGGCACGGCACGGCACGGCACGGCACGGCACGGCACGGCACGGCACGGCACGGCACGGCACGGCACGGCACGGCACGGCACGGCACGGCACGGCACGGCACGGCACGGCACGGCACGGCACGGCACGGCACGGGTGACGTGACGTGATGAGATCAATCCGATCCGCTCCGCGGTCCAGGCTGAGCCGTGGGCTGTGTCTGAGCTGCTCCCGTCATGGGAGGTGGGGCTGGCCAGGCTGGCTGCCTTCCAGCGGCTTCCAGCGGCTTCCAGCGGCTTCCAGCAACCACTACGACACTCACGTTCTGCGAAGAGCGAGGCGCGGGCTCGGGATGTGTGCTATGCTATGAGCCAGAGCCGGCGTAGCGGCCAGAGGCGGCAGGGGCCGAGGCAGGGGCCCAGCCCGCCCACACGCTTGGAGGCCTCATGGTCACAAGAGGTCTCCCGGCCTGACCCGAGGGACCGGTGACAGGGTGACGGATCCCGCTGGACCCGGGCTGCGTGCCAGCACCAGCCAGCGATGCACTCGCAAGTCTGGGGCTTAACAACAGTTCGAATCCTTGACATTTCCACACGTATAGGATTCCGGGGTTCTGCGTCGTCTCCTGAGCTGTGAGCTCTGCTGGGGCTCGTGAATAGCTGTTTTAGATCTCCTTTTTGCACTTGAATCACCGGCCTAACGAGCCTAGATGCGGGGCTAAAGACCGTCTGGACCGGGCCATGCCATCACGGGCCACGGCCGGCCCCCGGCCCCCGCGGACCCCTCGGCAGCCGCCACTCCCCCATTTCCCCTTCCGGGCTGCGTGCGAGCGGTAGATGCGTGTCCTCGTCGCACCATAAGCCATTGATGCCTGGTGTGCGAGAGGAGTGAGTGAGTGAGACAGAGGTGGCCCCGGAGACGGCTGCCGGGTCCGGGTGGACCCGGCCCGGAGCCCGGGTCCCAGGTGATGATGCGGTGATGTGTTTGCGAGCTGGGACCGTGGAATATTCCGGAAGGTCTAACGTCATCGACTTCACGAGTGATTCTTGGCCGTGTGTTCGACTCTCCGTCACCACAGCCGCTGTCCGGCTGTCCGCTGGCCCCGACTCATTAAACGAAAATCATAGACAGAAGAGGTGAAAATGCAAGTTGTATAGCCTTGTGCCGCGCAGACGCCACAAACAACACCAGGTGTATAAATGTGCCAAGGACCCCGAGCGTTTAGCCTAGCCTGCTTGTTGTTGCAGGTATCGCGTGACCCTCTCGCACCTGTCCCTCCCGGAGGACGTGTAGTGTGCGCTAGAGCCGGGCTAGAGCCGGGCTAGAGCCGGGCTAGAGCCGGGCTAGAGCCGGGCTAGAGCCGGGCTAGCCGGGCTAGAGCCGGGCTAGAGCCGGGCTAGAGCGCGCTAGGAGGCGGCGATGGACTGGACACAGTTCGCACCCTGTCGTCCTCCCGTCGGCAGTGCCTTCCGAATAATCTTGCTTGTCTGGACGGTTCGTGGAGTAGCGTTCGGAATACCCCTCTGAAATTCTACTCTCTGGGAGCTCTGTACATAATTATCATACATTTTTTTTTCCACTCCAGCTGCGTTTAATTACACCGTGAATTGCTGCTTGGGTTGGAGAACCGTGCCCGCCCCGCACGTCTCGGGATGGTTCTCTCTCTCTCTCTCTCTCTCTCTCTCTCTCTCTCTCTCTCTCTCTCTCTCTCTCTCTCTCTCTCTCTCTCTCTCTCTCTCTCTCTCTCTCTCTCTCTCTCTCTCTCTCTCTCTCTCTCTCTCTCTCTCTCTCTCTCTCTCTCTCTCTCTCTCTCTCTCTCTCTCTCTCTAGCTGGCCTAGCCGGCCGCAGAGCTATGAGCCCAAGTGGCTTCGTCACGAAAAATTCCTGATAAGGAAACCATCCCGTGCCCAAGGACGCCCGGCCCGGCACGCCGACTTTGGGTTCGCCTGTGATCCGCACCGCGTGTTGTCCAGGAGGCGCCATGAGGCGACGGGCCGGACCCAAGAGGCACGTGTGTGTTTGTGTGCGTGTGTGTGTGTGTGTGTGTGTGTGCGGGCGAGCGCGCAGCCGCAGTCGGCCAGTTTAACGTGGCCTATGCCGCCTATGAGCCGTTACAGTGACGCCAACAAAAGCTGTGTGAAACGCACGAGTTGCGCGAAAATAACGGTGAGGCCGCGTGCCGTGCCGTCCCACCCGTGCGGTGCGCTGCCTCCGGCTGCCTCTGCGGCCTGCGGTGTAGCCGCGGTCCGCGGTAGCCTGCGGTCCCTGCAGCAGCACCGTGCCAGGCCCGGCGCGCTGGGAACTTTTTTGTCATGACAATGAGACAAGAAGTACCAAGTCGTACCACCGGGCAGGCCTCTGGGCCTCTGGGCCTCAGGGCCTCTGGCCGCAGACCACACGGCCATGCAGCCCGGCCTGCAGCAGGTCCGCTGATCCTGCCAGCGCCGGCCGGCCGGGGAACCTGAAACTGTTGCACCCGCGCTGCCCGCTGCCCGCTGCCCGCTGCCCGCTGCCCGCTGCCCGCTGCCCGCCGCCTCTCTCCTCGCCGTGGCCCCGATGGGAATCGCGCTCGCATTCGCATTGCAATAGCGCCACCGCGGCGCGCGATGCATCAGCGGGATCGAGGCTCACAGCTGCGCCTACCTGCCTAGCTGCGCCTAGACCTAGCTGCGCCTTCACCGCGCCGGGGTCTTCTAGCCGTTCTTTGACCCCGATCAGAATAGTCGATCGGTTCGGTTGGGTTGGGATCGGCAACCCCGTCCCCTCGTGTCGGCTGGCTGCCGGCCTGCGTGGCCCTGCGCCCCACCAGGCAGTGCGTGGCCGCGGACTGCTGCTGCTGCTGCTATGCCATGGCTCATGTCGGTAGTGCACCGACTTTGAGGTGTACTGGGCGTCGTGGCCACTGCTCCCCGGACCGGTGCCGGGCTGGGCCGGTAGGGCTGTGCGATATTCCTATTTTGATATCGCGATGCGATATTAACTTCATAACGAGGGATGCATCGATATATCGTATCGACGATACATATCGGTGATATCGACGGATATCGGCATATCGAGGGAGATTGTGGTATCGAGGGATATCGTAATATCGGGGGCTATCGGGATATCGGTATCTCAATATATCCATGAGGTTTGACAACAAATATCGGACCCCTCGATATCAAGGTGATATCGTTATCGACTCGATATATCGTGATATCGCACAGCCCTACGGGCCGGTGCCGGGGGCTGGGCATGGGCTGGGCTCACTCACTGCATCACGGTCCGCTGTGGGCGCTGTGGGCTGTGCGGACCTAACCCGCCGGCCGCAGGTTCATGTTCATGCCGCCCCGTGTAGTGGTGTCGGCCGGTGCACCGGCGGCCAGGGCTGGATCCGGGCTGAGGGGCCGTTAGCAAATAACGCAGCGGCCACCGCTGGGAGGGGTGTCAGTCAAGACAGACAAGGTGACAAGGTCAAAAGCTGCCCTCTCTGCCTTATTGCGCCGGGCAGCGGACGGGAGAGGAGGGGGCGGGCACGGAAAAAAAATCATAGCGGGGGGGGGGGGGGGGGGGGCAGGACAGCGGTTTCATTTGGGCCCTGTTTCCGCCGGCCATCGCAATGGTTGTGTTGTGAGGGCGCTTTTGGCGCAGCAGAGTGGCCGCCGGCGCCGCGTCGTGGATGTCGGCCAGCGTGTGTTTTCATTACCCTCGTACCATAATCACCCCCTGTTCCCCCACCCTTTCCCCTCCCCTCTCCTCTTGGCAGCCGAATAGTGTAGTTTGTCGGCCTGCCTTTGATTTTCGCCTTGCCGCAAATTTGCGCCCTCGCCTGGCGCGGTGCGCGTTCTCATGCCATTTCCATTTGGCTCAGCGCTGCCTTTATTTTGGCCCCGCCGCGCGGCGCCTCCTCGAGCAGGGAAGGGGGGGGGGGGCGTCTGTAGCAGCAGTGCGTCTCACGGGTCTAGCCGAGTCTAGCTCAGGTCTCACATCTGAAATGCAATGGCAAGTTTTCAAAACTGCCTCTGGATGAGTCCGTAAGTCCTTTGGGCGGCGGTCATGACTCTTTCATTCAGCGTCTTGTGGCTTGTGGCCCCCGACGTGGGCGCGGAGCTCACGCGCGTACTTACATGCTGCGGGGGGGGGGGGGGGGGGGGGGGGGCAAGTACCCGTGCGGAGAGAGGTCTCCGTCGGCTCCGCCCGGCCGTCACGGGGGGCATCACGCCGGCAAGGGCAAGTGTAGGACGCCGTCGTGGTCCCACGTGCTGGCCGTGCCGCGCACGCAGACGCGTAGGGAGAGCGGGGAGGAGGGACGGGGACGCAATTATTATTATAAATCAGAGGCGAAATCATAGAGGCCGAAGCGTGACCGGAGGATGGCCTGCCACCACCACCACCGCGTCGTAACCCGTGTGGAACGGATTGTGGTATACTTGTTGTACTTTTGGCGTTTCTTGAACGCCAAACATACGTGAAATTAACACCATAGAAAAACAGCAAAAGTACGCCAAATCAATGGCAAATGCAGTGGGCGTAGGTTTCATGTTAATGTGGCGTCCTTTTGGTAATAAATCTGTTGAATTTTCCGCCAAAAAGACGCCAAAAGTATGCCAAAAGCTTTGGCCACACGCAAAATATGTTTGGCGCTATCCGTCTTCGTCCCTGCCTATGCAAGTCCGACTTGATCGACGCCCCAGTGCGCTCGGCCACAGCGACACTGGGATGGAGGGAGGGGAGGCGGCTGACAATGTTCGACAGGGACCGGAGTTCCAACGGAGACGGCTCTTGACTTGATCGCCCGCCTCCCCTTCCGCCTTCTCAGTATCGCTGTGGCCGAGCGCACTGGGGCGTCGTTCAAGTCTGACTTGCATAGGCAGGAACGAATACGGATGGCGCCGAACATTTTTTTGCGTGTGGCCAATGCGTTTGGCGTACTTTTGGCGTCTTTTTGGCGGCAAATTCAACAATTTATTACCAAAAGGACGCCTTATTAACATGAAACCTACGCCAAACTGCATTTGCCATTGATTTGGCGTATTTTTGCTGTTTTTCTATGGTGTTAATTTCACGTATGTTTGGCGTTCAAGAAACGCCAAAAGTACAACGAATAAACCAAAATCCGTTCCACACGGGAAGAAGTAAACAAGACAGGGCCAACTGAAAACTGCGTGGGCCGGCACAAGTGTGTGACAAAAGCGTCGTTGTTTCGTTTCTTACGCCACGCCGTGCCGTTTGGGTTACGTGGTGCATTAACGAGATCGCCATCGAGGTTAATTTGGGAGCGTATCATTGAAATCCCTGCGTCGATAAACGGGATGCGGCCGGCGGCGTCCGCTGTATCTGTTTCTTTCAGGCAGAACAAAAGGCACGGGCAGAGAATAGGGGCGATAGAGACAAAGGGAGAATCATCGGCAGAGGTCTGGTCTGCCGGAGGTGCGGTGGGCGTGGTGGCCAGCGGTGGCGCGCCACCAACCAGTCGTCGGGCCCCTTTCTTCCCATTTCTTCAGACAGCCGGTTCGTATGTATATGCGTGGGCCGGATACGAAATAGGCTCCAGTAAATGCGAAATGAGTGCCCGATTTTGTGGCGTGTGAAAAATATTCACTCTGCTGCCGGGGCTGGCTGTTGTTATGCGTTTCTTTCGCCCCCGGATCTCCTGCAGACCTGCGCCGATTACGTCGTGACCCCCACCTCCCCACTCCTCAGTTGCCAAACGCACCACTGCGGTTGGGACCCGGAAAGCTGTCACACTCCACCACCAGTCCCTGGCCTGCTGGCTGCCCGGCACCCACACTCCAAACAATTTGAGAGCAAGGTTTCTTGTATTCGCTGTAAAATTTTGAGGCTTTGTATTTCATGGCAGATCGAAAACTTCACGGAATGTAACTCTAAAATACAGAGCATCATAAGCCGTAACTTGTTATAATCCGTTATAATCCTCACTACTTTAGCACAGTACGATTGCTGTGATGGAAACTGACGAGCTCCGGTTGCTCCGGCCAACGGCAACGCAGCGTTTAGATACAAGCCATCAGCCAGGTGCGGCGGTCCCTGGGCTCCCAGGTCTCTGGGCCCCCACGGCCTCTGGGCCCTCACGGTCTCCACCTCCAACACCGACCTCAACGCATCCTCATCCTCAGTCCCCTCACCTCAGCTGTTTCTGTTTACGTGGAGAATCCCTCACAAGGAGGCCTTGTCTGTCGAGCCCTCCGTGCGTGACTCCTTCCCTCCCCCTCCCTCCGCTCTTTGTGCGCCCCCCCCCCCCCCCACCTTCCCCACTGCAGTTTCGTTCCTTTTTGCGGTGGGAAGAAACGTCAAAGTGCAATTTGCTATATGCATGACGTAAGTAAGAGAATAAGCTAGCGATTCCTTTTTCCATATTTCTCTCAAGATTTTCACGTTTGGCACCCCACCTCAGTCGGCCATGGCTATGTTGCCAGCGCCACGACCCCTTTCCATTACCTCCGCCCCCCTCCCCCTCCTCATTCATAATGAATTCGCTATTTAGCAGCATGCATACTTTGCCATTCACCCAACGTAAATTTTTCATCGCACCACGAATTTTTAAATATCAAGTCCGTGCGCCTGGCTTTGAGAGGAAATGAAAACGCGCTCGAGGACAAACACCTGGAAGGTGCCACATTAACCGCACGAAATTGAAAACGGTAAGAAAAGGAGGGAGAGAGGGTTAGAGATAGAGATTGGGGGGAGGTGGGGGGAGGGCAGGCGGGAACTCAACCCTTTCCTCCTTTCCTTTCCTTTCCTTTCCTTTCCTTTCCTTTCCTTCCTTTCCTTTCCTTTCCTTTCCTTTCCTTTCCTTTCCTTTCCTTTCCTTTCCTTTCCTTTCCTTTCCTTTCCTTTCCTTTCCTTTCCTTTCCTTTCCTTTCCTTTCCTTTCTCTCTCTCCCTCCCGCTCTCTCCATCTCTCCTTCCCCATTCTTAACAACACGCTTGGTGAGCGGCGTTGCCGCACGGCTTTGCTTTCGGCCCCCAGGCCCCCACGGCCCCCTGAGCCCCCAGAGCCCCCAGCCCCAGCAGCGGTGTTGCCGGCCGGAGCCTGCTGACAGTGCAAGACCTCCACCTCCATCCCATCGAAATTAGTACTTCGCAGCCGCCATTAAAGGAATGGAGAAGAAGAAAAAAGAGTAATGAGATGAGAAAAACATTACAGGGCGCAAGGAGGAGTACCATATGGAGGCGCGATCAGACTCCTCCGATTCATTATGCCAACGGCGACGCAAGACTTTATCATTCTCATGTACTGGGCACTGCTGCCCTGGGCGAAAGGATCGACCGAGATATACCACATATGAGCCGCCGGCTGTTTAGAGTGCACCGTCGCTTCCGGAGGAGCCGCCTGGCTGCGTGCAAATACTAGTTGGGCCCCAGAGCCGCAGGGGGCGAGAGTGCGACCCGCTAAACGTGCCCAGCTCAGGCAGGGAATCCCGCTGCAGAATCGATACCCTGCGAGCACTAGACGGCGCGGCCGGCGAAATGCAAGCCCAGCCCGGCCGATCCCCGCGGCACAGCGGACAGCCAGCGCTCCCCGGCCAACCCCCGCGACCCTGCACCCCCCCCCCCCCCGCCCCCTCGGCCCGACTCGCAACTGATCTTTCCCATCGTAGTACACTTCGATGCAGTTGCCATGGAGACGCCGGCAACGCCCTGAAGGCTGTAGTACACAGACAGCCCTGGGGTGTACGTGTTATCGCAGGGCACGCGGCCATCGGCGCGGCACGGCGCGGCACGGCGCGGCACGGCGCGGCACGGCGCGGCACGGCGCGGCCATATCGCGCTGTCGGTGCTCCGCTGCGCTCTGTGCTGATCGCTCCACTGATCTGAAAGCTGAAAGCGGCTAGGGCTGACCCGGCCGGGCTGCTGGGTCCGCGCCAGAGTGGCCTGACTCCCGGCGCGGCCCCCAGCACTTGGCCGGCCTGGTCCGGCACCCGGCACCCGCGACCCCGCAGGCACCCCGTGCAGCAAAACGCAAAGCCAAAAGCCGAGTCAGCCAGCGCGGAGGCCGCGGCTCGTGTCGAGCTGCTTACTCGGGGCTCGGGAAAGTCTCTCTGTCTGTCTGTCTGTCTGTCTGTCTGTCTGTCTGTCTGTCTGTCTGTCTGTCTGTCTGTCTGTCTGTCTGTCTCTCTCTCTCTCTCTCTCTCTCTCTCTCTCTCTCTCTCTCTCTCTCTCTCTCTCTCTCTCTCTCTCTCTCTCTCTGAACGCCACCTTTTTTGACACTGTGCGGGAATACGTATTGAGGAGGCCTTCCGTTCCTTCCTCTCCCGCTGACAGTTTACGATCTGTCGCCGATAAAAAGTAAAAATACTCCCGACGAGCGCCTCCCTCCTGTGGAGGGGGTTGGGGGTGTGCCCACCTCATAGAGCGACATGGCAAGGGGTCCCGCCCCGCCCCGCCCCGCCCCTTGCCGGTCCCACGGAGGGCCAATTTTATTTTCGAGGCGGAGGCGCAGCACAGAAACCACGGGAGGGAAGTCCTGCCCTGCCCCCCGGCACTCCCTCGGCACTGCCCCCGGCACTGCCCCCGGCACTGCCCCCGGCACTGCCCCCGGCACTGCCCCCGCCCCCACCTTATCATCTATTTCCGATGCAGTCGTCACAGCGTCACAGGTCACAGCACTGTCACAGCCAATATGCCAGAATACGTGGCGGCGCTCCAGCCGTGCCTACGGGCTACGGCCCCAGCGCCGCCCCGCCGCCGCCGCCATGGGCCCCGAGCCCCCCGTACCCCTTCGGCTCCCGCCTGCCAACCCCGCCTAACGCTCCCCCCACGCTCCCGACCGCTTTTCGCAGTGAAATATCGAACGCGATGAGAAGGACGGAAGGGCCTGCGGAAATGGTCCGGAACTTTCATTTTCGTCAGATCACCCCCCCCCCTCCCCTATGTCCCCGGGGGATGAAAAGAAGTATAAAAGGGATGGGAAAATTCGCAGAAAAGCAGCTCCTTCGCCAAAAATGTAACCTCAGCTCCTGGCCGTCGCCGACGGCAGGGTAGGCAAGGCTCCTGCCATGCTCCTGCACACCAGCTCACAGGGGACACGACGAAACTGCACCCTTTGAGCTTGGCGTCACACCAGCTCACAGGGGACACGACGAAACTGCACCCTTTGAGCTTGGCGTCACACCAGCTCACAGGGAACACGACGAAACTGCAACCTTTGAGCTTTGCGTGACCCCCCCCCCCCCCCCACACACACACACCTCGCTCCACACCGCCCTACGCCTCCACGTCAGCCCCGACGTCCCGACCCGACCCTACCCGCCCCGTCACGTCTGGTGCATCCTGTGGTGGAGTGGAGCTGTCTGTCTGCGGTCATCGGAGCATCCAGCCCGGGCAGGGTCCTGGGCTGGCGGCGGCACGGGAGGCACCGGCACCGGCCCTCCCCCTGTACTTCCATTGTGAGGGCCGACGATGGGCCGAGATACGAGCCGAGGAGGGCGTGCATGGCCAGCGAGCGTCCTGGCCTCTGGCCTGGCCTAGGCCTTTGGTGCGGTGAGCGGTGCGCTTGGGAAACCGAACTATGAAACGTCACGGGGCGTAAGAGGAGTAAAAAAATAATCATGGTCCGTTCCTGTTCGGTCGCCAGCACAGTGGCCGTGCACGCTCCCTTCACTTCACCCTCGGACAGGATACAGGAGGAATCTGCGTTCAGGATGGGATGGTATAGGATGGGGTGACCTGACCTTTCGGCCCCTGCCCGGGCTAGAGAGACCCGGGCAGTGCCGTGAGCAGCCGCGAGCCGGGCCGTGGGGCCGTGGGCCGAGGCGGCCCGGCCCGGTGCTGCCGCCCGGCGGGAAGGGAAGGGAAGACAAGAGGCAAGGCAAAGGGAAGGGGAGGGTCACGGATTGTCATTGCCCGCTTTCCCATTCAGTTCGAGTAGCCACAGGCCGCGGGCCGGGCCGGGCCAGGCCGGGCAATGCCTGCCTCCTCCTGCCTCCTGTATCCGCCGCGACAACTATCCCGCGCTGGGATTGCTGTGTTGGGTCAACACGACTTCCAATAGGGTTGAAAAAAAAAAAAAAAACGAAAAAATCTTTGAACATCTGAAGACGTTCTTAGTTTCCGACTGTGACCGTTCAGGAACCACTTGATGCGTAATCAGTGCAATTTGATTTGTGTTGAAGGAAAAGAGAAAAGGAAAAAAAAACGGGTCAGTGCGGGGAAGCGCGTGGAACCGTCAGTGGGAATTGAACCCACCAAGCCTCCAGACACAATGTGACTCAAGCTCGCGCCAACGACAGTTTGCTCCAGCGCCTCTCTCTCTCTCTCTCTCTCTCTCTCTCTCTCTCTCTCTCTCTCTCTCTCTCTCTCTCTCTCTCTCTCTCTCTCTCTCTCTCTCTCTCTCTCTCTCTCTCTCTCTCTCTCTCTCACTCTCTCTCTCTCTCTCTCACTCTCTCTCTCTCTCTCTGCACCTTTATTGTGGAACTCTGTACCTGCTCATATCTTGTCCAAAAAAATGTACGGCTTTAAGTCGCAGCTTAAAAATTACCTCCTCGCATCTCAAAGTTGATCTACCCTTGCGTCATCACTTTATGTTATTTTTCCACTCTGTTTTAGTAGCTTAAGCGCTTTATATATTTTGCTTTGTTGAACTGGATTGTCTGTATTTAAAAACCGGTACATTGGTACTCTCTTAGGACTTTTTAGTCTTTTGTACCTTCAATGAAATAAAACTCAAACTCAAACTCAAACTCTCTCTCTCTCTCTCTCTCTCTCTCTCTCTCTCTCTCTCTCTCTCTCTCTCTCTCTCACACACACAGTCTATATTGAGATGCGAAGTAAGATTTTGTGAACGTTACCTTGTATAACTCTTGCCTCTCAGCCTATGCCTATGCCTCTTGACATACTATTTACAACGTCCATCTCGACGGAGTACTGTTCACTCAGATGGGGTGGGAATAGGGAAGTGCTTCCGGAAGTGAATGGTGTGGGGGGAGCGGAGCGGAGTGGGGTGGTTATGCGAGGGGAGGCGAGCGGCCATTCTCACTGTCACACACCACTCTGGTTCCCACCACGTTCCCTCGATGGTGAGATGATAAGAAGCATTCGAAAGTTTCGGCAGAAGCAATGTCAAATGATACGGGTAGGTAGTTCGGTCGTTGATGGGACCTTTATGAAGGGTCGTGGTCGTGGTCGTGGTCGTCGTCGTCAGCTTGTCTGTACCCCGCGATTTCAGAGCCGGAGTATCGCCGCATCCATACCCCGCAGCCGCAGCCAAGAGTCATTACGTTGTTCACCTCCTAGAGATGTAAAACGCCAGGCTTTCTCCCTCCCCTCCCCTCCCCTCCCCAGACAGCTACGCAAGATGGCGACGTACTCCCACCACTCCCACACATCTCTATGTTTGTGGACTCTAGGTTTTTATCATATCAGCTGACCGTGTGCGTCAAACACAACAAGACAAGGACGGACGATTGGAAGGGCTCGGAGTTTCTCAATTGGTTGTGAATGGTGACTTGGTGACGAAATGCGACGGCTACGACCGAGCAGTCAACAACATGGCACTGCCCAGTAATGTTCTTCAGGCATCCGTTTTTGGCGGAACAAAAATGCGTTTCTACCTAAGTGCGTGCAGGGCGACATCGAGATGTATCCTTTTAAACGTCAGCAAGTACTTCGGTTTAGCGATGTTGCATAACCACTCCCCATTCTGTCATATTGTATACAGACGATAACAAATGGCTTGAAAATTAGGCATTTTAACATTTGCACATTTCTTAACGGGTGTAGGTTTTGCCTCTGCTACAAAATCCAAAGGTAGGTAGAGGCTCATGAAATCAAGTTGTAATTTTGAATGATGGTTCGGTCTCCACTTGTGGACAGTTTTACCTAGTAAAGAAATTCCACAGGTCCCAAGTTTGATTGGCAGGATGCTGTCAATTTGGAGTCCCAACTGACTGAGGAAGAAATAATTGTCAGAGATCAGTGTCGATCATACTGTCAAGAAAGGCTGATGCCTCGCATTCTTCTAGCAAATCGCAATGAAAGTAAATTTTTCATTCATTACTGTATTGTTTTGGAGTGTAGTATAACTACTACCTTTCTACTTTGTATGATATTGTTTCAGGCTATGACAGAAACATCATGAAAGAAATGGGCTCAATAGGACTTTTGGGAGCTACACTTAAAGGCTATGGATGTGCTGGAGTTTCCTCTGTTGCATATGGCCTGCTAGCACGAGAAGTTGAACGTGTTGACAGTGCCTACCGCTCAACAATGAGTGTTCAGTCCTCACTTGTGATGGGACCAATCTATCACTTTGGTTCAGAAGAACAGAAAGAAAAATACCTCCCAGGAATGGGTCTGGTATTTTTTGTGTTTGTTTTCTGCCTTTCTGGAGGAAAATGCACTGATGTTTGCTCATTGATCTATTCTCTTTTGCAGCGAAAGGTGAAATCATAGGCTGTTTTGGTTTAACAGAACCAAATCATGGCAGTGATATTGGGAAGATGGAATCTAAGGCTGTTTACAGCAAGGAAAAAAGGACCTATACCTTAACTGGCAGCAAAACGTGGATTACAAACTCCCCTATAGCTGATGTAGTTTTGGTTTGGGCTCGTACTGAAGATGGCAAAGTTCGTGGGTTTTTGATTGAGAGACAAAAGGCCAAAAACCTCAGTACTCCTCTCATAGAGGGGAAATTTTCTTTGAGGGCATCACCTACAGGAATGATTTTGATGGATGGTGTAGAAATTCCTGAAGAAAATATGCTTCCAGGAATAGAAGGAATGGGTGTAAGTAACCTGAACATAAATATTATACTTCTTCAGAACATTTGAGAAATTGTACCTACACTTAACTTTGTAAAATCAAAAATTTGCAGGGTCCATTTTCATGCCTCAACAATGCTCGTTTTGGAATTAGCTGGGGAGCTCTTGGAGCAGCAGAGTTTTGTCTTGCTGCTGCTCGTCAGTACACTTTAGACCGTCATCAGTTTGGTCGACCTCTAGCTGCAACACAACTAATGCAGAAGAAGATGGCTGATATGCTCACTGAAATCACTCTTGGGCTCACAACCTGCCTTCACTTAGGTCGACTGAAAGATAAAGGATTGTAAGAAGTGATCTAATCCGGAAATGCATGTGAAAGTTTCTGTAAGTCTTATTTAAAATCAGAACTTTTCCAGGATGACTCCTGAAATGATTTCAATAGTTAAACGCAATAACTGTGGAAAGGCGCTAGAAATAGCTCGCACTGCACGGGATATGCTTGGAGGAAATGGCATATCAGATGAATACCACATTATCAGGCACTGTATGAATTTGGAGGCAGTGAACACCTATGAAGGTATAGAATGTAACCCTGACATCTTATTTTATTCGGGATGGTATCTGAGTCAATCATGCCCCTAATCGCTTTATTTCTTCTCTACACACAGGAACACACGATGTCCATGGTCTTATTCTAGGACGTGCAATAACTGGTCTCAATGCGTTTTGAGTGAAGTTGATTTATTTAAACATTAACAGTATTTTGAATTTATTCTCGTTCACAATTTAAAATCCCATGTGAAGCAGGAAATTATTGAACCCAAGTTATTTCTAAAGTATTTGTGATGATTTTAATACAATGCTTATTTTGGGTGTAAGGAATTGAAATGAAAGTTAATGTTGTATAAATATGTTATTGTTTTTATTAAAAGAAACTGATACAAACATTATGTATGTTATTTATCAGAATTTTAGCCTTCACATTGTCCAAGACATACATATAAACCGGTCTGAGATGACAGAAAAACCAAAAGCATCTGAAATGACTTTCTCAAACAGTACAAAATACCAAAGAACACACTGAAACTTAAGGTACTATTGTGCAACAACACTAATACAAACCGAACATACAGGGAAGAAATTACATGAATGGAACTAAATGCAAATGGAACTACTAAAGAGTTACAAGTCAAAGCAAACCTGCACCTGCCTGCACTTGTTGCAGTAAAACTGGACAAACCTTTGCAAGCAAAAGAGTTTAGTTTCCTTGGTAAATTGAGACATTGTTGCACTGCTTATGAGATTCTCAAAAGATCTTAAACTATATGAAACTCAGCAAACAAAGGTCACTTCCTTTTCTAGAGCATAGGACATCAAAGTGGGAAGTTTAGTCACCTGATACCCATGAGCTCTTCAATACACTACAAATGCTCATTAGAAAATGAACAAACACTACTTGCAAATATACAACCTAAATCATTGGTACACAATCACAAATCTCATACAGTTAGTTAAAGCTCAACCCATATGAAAGTTTCTATCAGGAACATAGGATGATTATGTACAGTGATTTTTGTCTTGAAAGTTTAAAAATCTTCTACACACACAAAAAAAAAATCTAAGTCAACCATTTGACTTGAAATGAGATGAGAACTATCGCAGAAGGGTAATACAACAACTAATTTAAGAGCATATAAACTAAATATCTTCAGCAGATATCAAATCACAGAAGCCATTTTCTTTAAGTAACAGAAGTTAATTATAGAACAGACTTTTCACACTATCACATGTGAAAAGAAAAGTGGTTTCTAATCACACAAATTTATATAATTCAAAGAAAAAATATATAGAACACCATGGCTGATTAGCATTAAATAGCAAGGTACAAGCATGTACCTTCAGTTAGCATTCATCCGATTAACACATCTATTGGTTCAAAATTCCTGACAATATTTTTTTTTTAAACACACGTAATGAACTAGTCTCTTAGACAACCAGTACAACCATTAGACAACATGCTACAGTTAAACAAATCTCTAAGAAGGCATGGCAGGCTGAAGTACAGTTCCTCTTGATTGCCTTTATATATGAGAGCACAGGTTGGAGAGCATATTTCAAAAGAAAATCTTACCTACAGGAACTTCTATATTCGCCCAAACAAGAGTATCACACAAACCATGTGACACAAATAAGAAAACATTAAGTATTGCACAAAAATTGCACACACATTCTATAACAATTAGTATACAACAAGTTACTCATCATCCAAGGTAGAAACTCTAGGACATGATCTGAGATGTCCAAACCTATGACAGGATTCTTTTACCATCTAGTGATAAATACAATAATTTATAAAAGTTAATGTCAGTGACTGCTGCTTAGCTCTATAACCCTGGATTTTCCTCACAGCTGATGGTAAGGGAATTGTTTTAATTTGAGATCAACAGGTATTTTCCCCAAATGTCTAAGTATAAACTGTGATACAAAGCACATTAAAAAGAATAGATGACAATCAATAAACACAGAATACAGGGGCATGGCAATTAATAGCTGCAAATTAAGTTTTCCTTCATTATCTGTAGAAGGGATGGAGCAGTACTGGAGTGAACCCACAAAACTTTATTTACCTTTTTTAACACGAGGGAGTGAGTGAAACAATGTTTGCTTAAAATACAATTGTTTAAACAGAAATTGAACTGCCCAACTCTTATTTTAAGGGCAATTGCTTTTGGTGTTGCTTAACTCTTTCAACAGTCATGAATACACATTTCACTTACATCACTTGTTTAACCAGTCTTTAATTGATAGGACAACTTAGTTACTTGAATAGAGAGAACGTTTAAACAGAAAATTTCCCAAGCAGTTAGGGTTCTTAAGGAACTGGAACTGACATGGTTCCCACTTCATCATGAGATTTGCATAGTAATTTTATCCTGCAAAAGAAACCCTCTTTGAAGCCTTTTAAAAATTTGTGCTTTGCACATAAAGAAATCTGAATAAATTCAAGATAAAGTCACTTCCAAAATTAACATGTTCTCTCAAACTTAAACCGAACGGGTAAATTTAACAACCATGGTAATTTACCAATTTATAACAAAAGATTAAAGTATCTCAAATTCTTCACATTCTAAATCATTGTCACTATCAAAACCTACAGCGCTGTCATCATCAGGGATGCTGAGCCTAGGCATGTGCACCTCATCACGGCTACGGCCTTCACAAAAGACAAACATTGGATACTCACATTTCTGATTTGGTGGGACAAGAAACTGGAATTCAAAAGAGGGATTTCAATCAGTGAAATGGGCAAAAACGTTCCCAACAAGTATCAGAACATGGAAACATAAAGGTAACAGAAACAAACCTTTTTAACATCTTTAACAAAAAAGTCTAGATCTTCTCTAGTCTTACAGTAGAAACCAATGGAACAGGAAGGATCCATTTTGGACAAATTCATCTTCCGTGGAGACCGACAATGAAATGAAGAGAGAGGAAAAGTTTTGTTCCACACATCTACTCTCTCCTGACAGTAGTGAGGATCTAAATGAATGAGTTTATCATCTGCATTCACAAAAAAAAAAAAATGGCAATAGAACGAGGGATGAAAGTCAAAGCAGTCTACATTGTCTTAATCATGACATCCACATACCTTGATAGCCAACAAAATATAGTGAATGTCTTGGCCTACCACCAATTATACCAATACAGTGCCTCAAGGTAAGCAAAGATGTAAGACATGGAGCATAAATTGAATTCATTTTTTCTCCACCCAGCCTTACTGGAACCAATATGATGACAGACTTCCAAGAATCTAGGGTTTCTTCACAATCTGTTTTTTGACATTCATCAATAACATCTTGTAAGTAGACTGTAAAAGTTAAATCAAAGTAGACAATGAGAAACAGCCCTCCTATGAGGTATAAAAAGAAACAATAATCTTCTCTTTCAGTGCAATGTTATCAACTTTCATTTACTTTGTTTTGAGCTTTGTATTAGCAATATGAGCGTACCAGTACTGTGAAGTACAACTATGACATGTTTCATCAAGTAAATAGATAAAAAACTACTCATGTATAAGAAGTATGGTCTAAGAACACACCTGCACAGTCTTGGGCAACATATACACAAAGCTTCTCGAACTCATCATTTTCCTTGGCAGCAGCTTTAACAGCCATCCTAATCAACCAAAGACGAAACAAAATGATGATTTTAAAAAAAGGTCGTTCACACATTGTTAGGTAGGACAGAACCTAATCCATTATTGTTTCCCTGACAAATGTTCTAAATGCTACATAAGGCAAAATTACTCAATAAGCAGAGAGAAGATAATACCTTAACAAATGTGCAACAGAACCTGGTCCATACCAATCCCCAGCTTTTTTGCCTGAGTCTTCACCAAGACGAACTAGAGTATGGATTGAGAAAGGACTGACTGGTGAGGGTGTGTCGGCAAACCATTTAATAATTGCACGGTGCATCCGGTCACTTCGATCTAAAGCACCAGTGTTGATGGGTTCCTCAGGTCGCCATCTCCAATCTGCAAGAGCTCAAGCAAAATGTACAAACTGTATCTACCTTAAAAAGTAATATAAATTGTATTCACTAACTTCTACTTACCACGACCGAGAAAATGGTAGACTAAGGCTTGTGCTAGAAGCATCTGACCACTTCGCAGCATACAGCCCCATCCACAGTCAGTAGTAAAGTTTGACCCATTTAGAATAGGAAACTCTCGACGGTAAGTAAGCCACAAACGGCTTTGAAAGTCAAGGCGGAAGCCTTCAATACCTTCCCAGTCCATTACACCTATCATATCTTCACTGCAAGCGATAGCTTGAGAGTCATCTAAAGGGTCCTCTAGTTTGCGATGGTAACAGCGTCCCAACAACCACACAGGGGAATCTTTGGAGAAGTTTGTCTTTACCTTGACAGTCCATCCTATGACAAATGTTGGTTTTAGTGCAATCTTTGCCACAAGGAGAAGAGGTAAAACTTGGTTCACAGACCATCAGACATAAACAACACACACAATTTTTAGCTTACCATACTTCATGTTATTCCACATTGACATGAGCTTTGTTTTAACCTTCCCATCGCTTTCTGGTTCTTCTGTACTTGTTGTAGGGTTGCGAGCACTATTATTTTGGGTCTGACTTTGGCTCTGGCCAAGGTTGTTCGCGAGTTTCCTTACACCGGAAAGAAGGCCCGGTTTAATACTTGCGATTGCCTCGGCATTCATTCTCTTCCAATGGTGGTCTTAGAATGATACATCCTTCGATAGAGGACGACAAGATAATGACTCATTCAATGGATTTTTTCTTCTGCTGCAATGCTCAAGATCAAAAGGCCTAGACCTAGATTCTTGGCACATCGTATATCATGCTTTCATTATTACGAGCGGCGCCAAGAAATTTTCTGGTCTAATGGTGCGCTTCGATAACCGTGCATTTGATTAACAAATTTGAGGAAGCAACGCAGCTGAAAAAGGGAGTAAAATTAAAACATGTCAAAAGATGTTGGTTAGTCAATCGCTGGCTATGTTGACATCTTCCTCGCTTCTATCACAGCTGTTTTCTTCCTTCTTCCTACTTTTTTTTCTTGTTGTGGCGTCTGCGGCGGAAACGTCATATGCGACCGACTGCGACGAGCTAGCGGGTTTACTTCAGTTTACTTCAAACAGCTTTTGATCTTTTTATTTCTTTATCTCAATCCTGAAACTTACAGGGATTTTGAACAGAATCTTTGTGCAGAACCAGCTGAGTACATTTAATCCTGATTAAGCTTTGATTCGTCACATGATATCGGATTTAGATAATACGATGGATTTCTTGTTCAACAGCGAGAAAACAGAAAAAGAAACATCCTGAAGGAGGAACGGGTATTGTGCAGTGTTGTAGATGGCAGTGGCGAGAAGTGACTGGACAGTAAGCGTCAAGTGTTCAAGACCACAACATTTAGTTTTCGGTGTTTCTTTGCTTTGTTTTTAGTTGATCGGCTCGATTTTCTTGCCAGGTTCTTATAGTGTTGTTCCAAGTTGATTAAATATGCCGCTGGAAAATTTGGAGGAACAGGGTCTTGAGAAGAACCCCAACTTGGAACTTGCTCAATGGAAGTTTCTGCTTAGTCTCACCGAACACAAAGATGATAAAACTTTGCAATCCCGGTTAATGGATGCCATTAAACAAGAAAGTAAGCTAATTTAATGTCTCTCGTCCTGTTAGTCAAAATGTCTGTTTTCGGATATGGTGTGTACTTTCCCGTTGATTGTCAATTGTGTTGACATTGTCTTCAGCCATTCTTTCATTCAGTCAGCCGATATCCGAATATTCTGTCTAAAATTTCACAATTTATCAATGGAGCTCCTGATTTCGTTTCAATCATTGTAAAGCTGTCGAAATTTTACATGATTAAACTGTGTGCCTTCCTATAAATTAGTAATTTAGCTTGTCATCCGGCAAACCTAACCTAGAACGTAGAATTGACATTGTATTTTAATGCCCTTTTCTACTTCCCTGACAGACATGGCACCATTTTACGAGGAAGTCTGCAAAGATTTGAACTGGACTTTAGATCAGAAACTTCTCTCGGAAATGAAGGCAGCCAATGAGGAAAAATTAAAGCAACTGGAAGAAACTATTGAAGATGCGGAAAAGAACTTGGGAGAAATGGAAGTCCGAGAAGCCAATCTCAAAAAGTCAGAATTTCTGTGTAGGATTGGTGATAAGGTGTGTATGGTTGTTAAAATTATGTAGTTTGACTAAGCTGATTCAAACTTGACTGCTGTAACCCAATCTCATTTCATCTTGTTTTAGGAAGGTGCTATCTCAGCTTTCAGAAAAACTTATGAAAAAACTGTATCTCTTGGACACCGCTTGGATATTGTTTTCCATAATCTCCGTATAGGGCTTTTCTATTTGGATCATGACTTAATCACTAGGAACATTGAAAAGGCTAAAAGGTAAAAGTGGTTTTGCTTCTTTGTGAAAGCTTTCTACCTATCTGACCTATTCTTCACTTTTTTAATTATCTGGAATGTCTTTCACAAGTTAATAAAATTGATCAAGAATTCTGAACACTAACTTTTTTCTCTACATTTGCAGCCTGATTGAGGAGGGTGGTGACTGGGATAGGCGAAACAGGTTGAAAGTGTATCAGGGGCTTTACTGTGTCTCAATTCGTGACTTCAAGGGTGCTGCAAATTATTTTCTTGACACAGTTTCAACATTCACCTCCTATGAGTTAATGGATTACAACACTTTTGTCCGCTATACTGTATATGTCAGTATGATTGCTCTTCCCAGAAATGAACTTCGGGACAAGGTAAATACAATTGCAATTTAAGTTACATGTGGCAGTTTTCTTCTGAATACTGTAACAATAGTACTTTTTTTTTCTTACAGATCATCAAGGGATCAGAAATTTTGGAAGTACTTCACACTAATCAAGATTTGAAAAACTACCTGTTCTCTTTGTATGACTGCCACTACAGTGATTTCTTCAAAAACCTTGGTGAGTGTAGTGAGAACCTTGTCATTCGACATTACTTTCTTGGTTTTCAGCTGTTTCTATGATCTTTATAAAATTTGTTCTTGTATCATTTCTGTAGCTGTGGTTGAGGGTCTGCTGCGTAGAGATTATCTTGTTGCACCGCATTACCGTTACTATGTGCGTGAAATGCGAATCCTGGCCTACACTCAGCTACTAGAGTCATATCGCAGTCTGACCCTGCAGTATATGGCTGAAGCCTTTGGTGTGACTGTTGACTTCATTGATCAGTAAGTGAACATAATAGATAAGGTTTCTTCATTATTTCGTAGCCTGATGAGCCATGTTAAGACATATCTCAAATCTGATCTAATTTAAATTACAGAGAGCTGTCAAGATTCATTGCTGCTGGTCGTCTTCACTGCAAGGTTGATAAAGTGGGTGGCATTGTAGAAACCAACCGATCAAGGCGTACTGATTCAAAGCACTGGCAGTATCAAGCCACAGTCAAGCAAGGAGATCTCCTTATCAACAGAGTGCAGAAACTTTCTCGAGTAATCAACATTTAAGGAAGCCACTAAATTTGTTCTGTTTCCCAGCATATTGTCTTTTGTGTTGTCATATTCACTCCAATTTTTCTGATATTTATAGACTAATAAATAACTTTTCTTATGAATTGTTTATTTTTATTACTATACATTCTGTATTACAATATCAAAAGAATTTTTTTTTTTTTTAAATTGAAGTAGAATATCTTCTTCATAAAAAAAATTCCTTAGCTTTTAATTGGTCGGGTTTCAATGGTTTCAAATTGATATAAGATATCGACGCTAAGATGACTCTTAGCAGGCGATACCCTCTGTGGTTCGTCAATACTCCCTCATGTGATGACATGTTAGAATTGCATTATATATTTTTTTCAAACAAATTGCACATACATGACAGATACACATGTTTTTATCAGCACTTCAGAGCCATAGTACGTAACTGGTAAAGGGAGTGAGGGACACTGATTTTAAAGATATGAGCCCATATACGTCACACTCACTGAGGCAGAAGCAGGGGAAGGCAAGCTGCTGGCTCTCCAATACCACCAGCTGAACCACACTACAAACAAAAATTCAAGTTGAATGTAATGAAACTTTAAGTGAGACAGCCTCCCACCCATATTAATATTGTAATGTCACTTACAGATGTGATTTGTAGGTAGCTCAACTGATACTGCAGTACATGTGTCCCTGCACTCGTTAGCAGGGCTTAACAATATCACACGAGATCCACTTGCCTGATGAATGAACACTGTTGTTCCATCAGTAGTTGGCTACATGAGAAAGGACATGTATCACTAAATTTTACAGAGATGTTTTTGTTGATCAAATTACTCCTTACCATCTGATACGCTGGTGCTCTAGGTCCATCTACTAAGACTATCTTTTCAATGGTAACACCTGCAGCATAGTTCGGCTCCCCTATAGGTGGACCAAATGCAGACCGTAGAAGGCGTGTTGGTTCTAGGCGATTACTTCTCCTGTTAGTAAAATAATATATATTGATGTAATTTCCGGCTTATTTAGAAATTACAGTCAGTCTGCACATCCTCTTACCACTGCACATGGGTACGGTCCCAACTTGCATCATCAGTATAATCGGTTGATTGAAACAACGATGAAGGAGTTCTTTCATAACTTTGATTGCTTGGAGATGAAATTATTATATGAGATGCATCACGATCAAAAACAGAGCTGTGATTGTCATACAATAATTTTAATCTCAGCCAAGGTACCTCATTTCTCCTTATCTGCAAAAAAGTTGTAAACCTTCCTGAAATGTAATTACACCCTCAGAGCCTTTAATAAGCAGTAAATTTCTTACCTTGATCATGAATGGTATACCAGAATGATATTGCTCTCTCTGAGTATTTTCACCAGTTAAATTCAAAATAGTACGAACATCCTCACAAGGGCAAGACATATCAGGAACACGGAAGAATGGATTGACAACCAAGCAACTCTCATCGTAGTAGTCTGCAAAAAGTGTATTGGATAAACAGAGCAGTGCACAAATAACATAGAAGCTTTATTTGCATATTCACTTACTTGTCAGAGAAGGATATAAGGATATGATTGGAAGAAATAATTTCCTGAGAATTTTCATACCAGGATAAATGAAATCTTGTAATTTGCTTTGAATGAAGTACTGGGTTGGCTTGTGTTGAAGTACAATATAAAGAACCAAAATAGTGACAAGAAAGCTAATAGACAAAAACAAGGCATTTCTCAGGAGAGATAGTAGCTTCCTAGCACAAAGTAATAACTTTTTCCCTGACACTTGTCCTTCAATCGTACTTTCCTTTGAAATAAGTGTTTGCATACATTGTTCCATCATGGAGTTTATTTCAGATTCCGATATACATGACTTCTGACCTAAATGTCTAACCCTCTTCAGATTTTCTTGATATTCATCGAGAATAGCCGACTTCTGTGGTATTCTACTTGACTTCTGTCTAGTCATTTTACTATTTCCTTTCAGAAAACATCTTCTACGCAGAGTAAATGTAAATGAGTGACAACTCCATTGTTTACATTACAGCTTACATTACATCATCATGGGACCATCATGTCGGCTGCTAGCTGCCGGGCCGGCCTTAACGGTATGAGAAATTTCCAGCGCAAATCATGAGTCACAACAAACAACGACGAGAATCCTAGGACAATCAAACACTCCTCTGACTAACAACCGTTCGTGGTTCACAAGTTAGAAACAGTTGGGAATCTAATTATTCTCGAAAATGCCTGTCCGTGCTGCTGGGTTGGTAATCTTTCGTCGCGTTTCCAGTGACATACAGTATTTGATGATGCAGACATCGTACGGAGAACACCACTGGACTCCACCCAAAGGTAACTTGGAGGTAACCTATTGTGTTTATTCCCTGTGGGGAATATACAAGGCACCTAATGTGATCTTATCAGTTGAAAAAAAAATTCTGTTAAGGTTGACTGACACATTTATAATTAAATTTCATCTCTTAGGCCATGTTGATCCTGGTGAAAACGACCTAC
Organism: Odontothrips loti; assembly: GCA_038380765.1. Taxonomy (NCBI): domain Eukaryota; kingdom Metazoa; phylum Arthropoda; class Insecta; order Thysanoptera; family Thripidae; genus Odontothrips; species Odontothrips loti. The sequence continues at coordinate 18,219,268 of CM076244.1, read as the reverse complement.
AAACAGCACTGAGAGAAACACAGGAAGAGGCAGGACTGTGTGAAGGTGATTTTAAAATTCTGGATTTTAAGCGAGAACTGCATGTAAGTATAATTATGCGTAGATCCTTGGCGACACTATGTTTTTTTCTCCAAAATGAGTGTGTGCTGTACTATTGATTTTCAGTATCCGGTGAAAGGAAAGGCCAAGGTAGTAGTTTACTGGTTGGCCGAGCTAGCCAACCCCAATGCTGAAGTAAAGCTCTCTAAAGAGCATCAAGCTTTCGAATGGGCAGGTCTTGACCGAGCGATGGAATTGGCAAAGTATTCAGATCTTCAAGGACTTTTAAAGGACTGCAATGTACATTTGAAACCAAAATGAGATGAACTTCAATATTTATTTAAGTTGCTTGCAATGACAATATTCAATCTACTATTATTTCACTTTGATACAAGTTTTCTTTTTCTGCCTTCATTTTTTTAATAAATCATGTTGATTTTTTAAAAATTACTTTACTGAATCCAAAACTAATGCTCCCTGTAACTTACACCCCTTCTTGAAGGTCTCTATAAACGTGGGAATAAAGAGCTGATAATTCAAATACTCTATCGACCTCCTGTAAAGAACTCACTTTGACTGAGGCAGATTTAAGGATTAATAACAAAAAAAGAGAACTAAATTAAAAACCACACTTGGAGGAAAGGATACATAAGGTGAATGCTCTCACTTCTCTACTACCATGAAAGTTGCAAACAAAACCTTGCAAATGAGCACAGTCGCCTTGCTCTAAAGAACGTATTTTACTACTACTTCGCTTATAGCTCTCTTCGAGCATACATTCTAACACCTAGGATTAAAAAAAAAAAGTTACTTTAAATGCGTATGAAAAAGATAAGAATATATTGTACATTGCTTACAACACCGGTTTCCAAAGCACTGTTGTAGTTCTTGGCCGCAAGCATTTCCTGCAGCTCCTCTATTTCACGGAGTTCCTGCATATTTTTATCACTAAGATGATTGTATTGGCATATTATTTCCCCCGTGCCGTCGTCAACTGAAAAGCAGCAAGGTTAGAGTCATGTTTCACATTTTACAAAATTGTCATCGATTTCGAGTCGTTACCAGATTTACCTCTGTATAGGTAACCGTCACGAAGGGGTCTTACTTCTGTTACTACACCCATAATGTCAACCTTGCGAATTAATTTGCCGCTAAACTTAAAATAGTTGGAATCTGTCCCGTCCATCTCCATTCCATGAACATCTTTTATGAACATCTTTACGGGATCCTCACATCGTGACATCGTGCTAAAAAAAAAAGAACATTTTTTAAATACCCTGCGAGACCTTAACACAGAACAACAGAAACGCACAGTGAGTGCTCAGTGCCCTCGGCTGCACGGGGTTGATTACATTCAAAACTTTAAATCGCTGTGGCAAGTGGCGCCAAGTTTGGCTGTGCGGCTGGTGTGGGGATAAGTACAATTTTACCCGCAGGAGGCGTTGCAGTCAGTGTCCTGGTGTCTTTGTCTTTGTGTCCATTTTCGCTGACAAGCATAAGTCTGAAGGCCTTATCATCTATTGCTCATTACACATCAAATTCCCTCTCTGCTTATCAATCTGGGGCACGTCTCCCACGAAAAACCGTGGGCTGCAAATATTGATCATTTGACACATTCGGTTTCTGAGTCCACTCTACTGATCAGTGTTCAACCCCTACGAGAAATTTACGCGCAGCGAGAATCAAATCAATATACCTTAGTCTTTCAAATAGCACAACAGGAACGCCTGGTAATATTTTAGATCGCATTACTATGTAAACAAATTGCATACTTAAAAAAAAATGCTCTTGATAGCTTCTCGTAAATCAAAGAACAGTTGCTGACTAGAGGTTCAAGAGACGGAAGATTTCTCATAACAACAAAAACAGCTGTCAGTTTGGAATGACGCAGTAGCATTTGCAGAAGAAAGGACAGACCAGTGTCATCTATGAAATTCTTATTTTACTCCTTTAAAATTGTAAGTTTACGTCCAACTATTCTCTCACACGCTAGTTTTAACATCTGTGTTCGAAGTGAAATATATAACTTTGTGTATTCCGCTCATTCTCTTTGTCAGGAGACTTGAAATAGTTCAAGGCTAAGTCGGACCCTCTATTATTATTTTTTTTTCCATGGCTAGTCTAAACATAACATCCACAGCTGATTGTGTCACTAACTCAAGAGCGCTTTTTTTGCATTTCAACTTCCTGTGAGTTTCTGGGGTCCACTATTTTTGAAATCAGAATAGTTTGAAACGTAGATTGCTTGATTCTTTTTGTTGTGACAGTGAAGCCACTGATTGTGTGTGATAGGATACTTCTGCAAGTGACTGCCTGAAGACACTTGCAAACCTTATTTTTTGTCTGTTTGTACCATTATTTCCTATATTCTCACTTACATTTTCACTTGGAGTGAACCTTTACAGCTTTCTTTTACACAGTTTAGCCGATATCTTGAAAACAGAAATAGTTTTCTTTGTTTGCTATGATGGTGGTGCAGTGGATGGCTTATCTGACTGTCCTTTTCTATTTGTAGTTGCTAGAGTGGTACTATATTTTGAGCTTGATTAGTTGTGATCTTGACCTGAAAGTTTTATTCTTTGCTGTGTAATAAATTTATTTGACATTACAACATAGGTACTGTGCGTAAGTGGATAGGTCTTTGTTTAGATTAAATATAAGATCCCCCTCAAGTGTCAGCCTGTTTCAGTGCTGTTGTGGTTTACAAAAAGTTTTCTTGTTTTAAAAAAAATTAAATTATCTTGACATGGAAAATGCATTTCTCATATACTTGTTGGTATTTAGTGCTTCTATTTCATGCAAGTTCTTTGTGTATGTTGCAGGAAGATGTCAGCTGACTCCCCAAGACGATCAGGGGGGCGTGTGGCTCGCCAGGCTACGGGATCAGGAGGTGGACAAATAGTTTCACCTCAGACTGTCACTGATCCCTCCATCATCGACAGTGTCACCGGCTTCATTAATGATGTTGTGCCACAGGTAAGTCATGGGCGGAACAAATTGATGTGTGGTAATTTGCATTTAGTCATCACCTAAGTCATTCTTTCAATTTTTATTCAAAATTAATGTTTTCTGAATGTATTGCTTATTTCAGGCTTACACTAGCACCCTACCTGGTGATTGTAAAGATACTATAACATGGGCTCGCTTTGAGTCAGCTGATATCAATGACCCTGCTTTCTTTACTGATGGAACATCAGACTCAACGCTGCCTCTTATTCTTATTTTAGGATACAATACTGGTGTTCAGGTAATTTCTTTTCTGATGTAATCTGCCACCATGTTTCCTTTGTATCATTGTGTTCAATTGGGCTCTGCTTTTTCTCCAGGTGTGGACTATTCCTGGAAATGGGGAAGCAACTGAGGTCCTATCCTGGAGCCAGGGTAGTGTGCGTACTTTGCGCATTTTGCCAAGCCCGACTTCAAACCTAGCGCATAGCTCTGACCCATATCTCATGAAAAGACCTCTTGTAGCTATTTGTGATAGTGCAGGACCTGGACCTCCCTTCTGCTCTGTCAGTTTTATTTCTTTGAAAACTGGTGATCAGGTATTAATCTTGTAGTTGTACGCTTTTAGTAACTTTTTTTTTTCCCCCTATCTCTACTTTTTGTTTACTTTTGCTTTTTTAGGTCAAGAGTATCAAGTTTAAGAATCCTGTTTGTGATGTGTATGCCAATCGCCGATCTGTGATTGTCACATTTCCTGAAAGAATTGCTGTATTTGATGCCTGTACTCTAGAAGATCGTCTAAGCATCACCAACTGCTATCTAAGTCCAGGTCCTAATGCAAACCCAGTTGCACTCGGCTCGCGCTGGCTCGCTTTTGCTGAAAAGAAACTGGTTGCATGGAAAAGGAGTTCAGGTGGAGTTGGAGGTATGCCCTGTTAAATTTCGAAATTTATTTTGGTGTTAAATGATCTGTAGTTACTGTTACTTTTTTTCCAACTTGACTCTATTTGTTTATTTTTGTCTCCAAATAAGGTGGTGGTGCTCAGTCATACACTGCAACTGTACTGCATGCAGCCCAAACTCTTGGAAGAGGCTTGCGTGGACTTAGTGAAACAGTGGCAAGCAGTTTAACTGGCCCACGTAATCACTCTGGGGGACAAATGGGAAGCCTATTGGGCAGCTCCCCTCCAACCATGAATGGAACTGATCATAGCTCACCTGGCGTTGTTACTGTTTTGGACTTGGAGGTAGGTTTAATATTAACTTGATCTTTGAAATTGCTTTGGTACTTACTCAATCACTTACCATTTGTCAATTTTATTATTTTTTTATAGGCCTCTTCAAACCGATGCAATGGCACCGAAGAAAGTCATTCAAGTAACTCAGCTGAAGGAGTTATTGCTCATTTTGTAGCTCACAATGAAGGCATTGTAGCTTTAGAGTTTGACCCTAGTGGCATACTTCTATTGACTGCAGATAAAAGAGGCCATGATTTTCATGTTTTTCGTCTCCAACCTCATCCAACAGGCTCTTCTGTTGCCGCTGTTCACCACTTGTATGTTTTGCACAGAGGGGACACAACGGCAAAGGTAATAACTAAAAAGTTAAACAAAAAATACAATAAATTGCACTTTGGGACCGTTTCTATAATTCCTACTTTTCCCAGGTTCAAAATGTCACTTTTTCCTGTGATTCTCGTTGGGTGGCTGTGAGCACTATGCGTGGAACAACTCATGTCTTTCCACTTACTCCTTATGGTGGACCTGTAGGCTTCCGTACACATGGTTCCCCTTTAGTTGTGAACCGATTGAGTCGCTTCCATCGCAGTGCAGGTTTAAGTGCTGATGGACGAAGCAGTCCAGTTCCAAGTCCAGAGTCACCACCTTGTCTTCCTGCAGGTCTGATATATGAAGTTAAAATTTTCCAAAATGAAAATGCCAAATGATGGACTTAACAGCAGTGAGTTGTACTCTACAGGCCATTTTTTAAAATTTTCAGGACCGCATGCAAATCCTCGTTTGCCTCCCTACCCTCATCCGTCTGTGCAAGCTCCTCTTTCTCAACTTCGCCAGTCACCACATCCACCATTAGCACCTGCTGGGGCTCTTGATGTTGCCCTTAGAGTGTGTGCCACGTTTGCAGCTCCTCGAGCATGGCTTTTAGATTCTCAAGTAACACATCCTCGAGATGGGCCTAGGGACTCAAGTAAAGCTTTCCGTCGTCCAGTTGACTCACTCTTTGTCATGGCACATCATGGCAACCTAGTTCAGTATGACTTGGATCCCAAACCTGTTACAGGTTAGTCATTTCATACCTTGTCCTTATATGTATCTAATTACTACATATTTCTATTTAACATTTGTGATTTAACTGTTTCAGCTGATCCACGAGAGAAAATCTGCGATGACACCAAGATTGAGTTGGAAGTTGAAGCAAAAGCCCAGTGGTCTCTACAGCGCTCTTCTCATTCTCCAGAAGTTTTACCACCTCTACCACAATCCAACCCACTGTTGTGTGGTCCTGAATTAAGAATACCTTGCTCTGATTCAGAAAGTAATGGTCAGTCTGAAGAACGTTGGCTGTCTCAGGTAATATGTGGTCTCATCTGAGGAGAATTTTCATATTTAAGTTATATCCTCTTGGAAAGATAAAAAAATATCAAAGCATTTCTAGATCTCATTTCCCTTTTTTTATGTGATTTTTAATTTAGGTGGAGATTGTTACTCATGCTGGTCCTCATCGTCGATTGTGGATGGGACCTCAGATTACTTTCAAAACATACACAACCACAAGCTCTGGGTAGGTTACAATCACTCGTTTGGTAAGTACCTGTGGTTTTGACAGTTTTGATAACTATTAATTTAATCTTCAGGTCAAATGTGTCACTGCAAGATGTGGAAGCTGTTGAAGTAGGTACGGTTCCCGTGTCTCGCCCAGCCCGTTCAAACCCAGTCAACATGCCTGCTGGAGGAAGACCGGTTGTTCCAGTTTTAATTGAGTCAGGATCAGGAAGTAAGTATTGTTTTGTACTGAAACAGGTCGGTGAGGGGTTTTTCTCAATGCATTAATCCATATCCAATGTGTGTATGTGTGGAGCAGGTAGCTATGAGCAATCACCCCATTTGCTGGAGGTCTATGGTGCTGATTCTGGAGAAGCAGAACATTGGGGTGGATTTGGAGACTCGCGATTGCGGGAAGATTTGGCAGATGCGATGTTGGAAAGCCCAGGAGCACCTTCACGAGAAAAAGGTGAGTTCTTTTTGCTTGCAGAGTGAAATTGCAGGTCTTTGTTTCTAGGTCATCTTATTGTGTGTCACTAGTCATCTAAGGACCAGGAAAGCATTGCTTGCTTCACTTCTGCAGACTCATAATTTAATCATCATACAGTTTTCATCCTATTGTGGAAAGAATTAGTTAATCATCTATGATTGTATCTTGCCTTTTTGTACAATCTTTTGACTTCTCTTTCTTCTCATTCTTTTACCCCCCAGTCTTTGGCTTTGGGATGTTTCTGAAGGTTGCTCCTCACTTCTGAAAAATCGTGCAACTGATGTAAATAGTTACTTAGTATGGTTTTGATATCACAACATAAAATGTAATCATTGAACTTGAACTGAAACATTCAATATCAATCTATGGTTTTGTATGGTTTTCATAGAATAATCACAACTTTCCCCCTGCTATTTTTATTAACCTTCATCCCAACTTTCATTCACCTTCATTATATAATTTACTATGGAACAGCATTTTTAAGTACATTGCTCAATTAAGAAGGAAAGTGTTTCCTAGCAATGGCAGTAACAATACTTTTCATTTGCATTAATTTTTATACTCGTGAATCACTGAACCCACATACATATCTTCCTGTAAATGATTTCCTGGCATGTTTGCATTAGAAGTTTGTTTAGTGATGTGGTAATACTAAATATCTTACCTTACCTGATCTTCATCCTTCAGTGCTCATCTTTGTTCATTTGGTTTGAACGCTTCAAAATGTTGATTTCTTACTCTGGGTTGACCTAATCTTTTTATGAGCGTCTATAAAACTTATGCAATTTGTAAGTCAAAATTTTATGAGAGAGCACAAAAGGGATGTTAGATTTTGGACACTGTAGTACTCAGCTCACATATAAATCAGTGAGGGCTAGGCTTTGAATATGAGTTTCACTAGTTTGCTTCATGTAGATTCCTATCAACCCTTGCTTCCCTGTCTCACCTTTTGTAAAATATCTTGTGTGGATTTCTGAATCACAATGTCTGTTGTCTTTTTGCTGCCCAAGTATCCAGTTTCTTAACTATTCCATTAATGTTTTCACATCATGTAACTTCATTTTCATGTCTTTCTTCATATCAGTCTTACGTATTTGCTCACACTTCACATGAAATCTCTTACATAAGCCTCTATATCTGCACTTTTCTTTATAGCAACTAAGCTCTTGTATAAGTACCTAAGTCCCTTCCATGGCCCATCTGGCAGTGGAGAGTGGTGATGGGATCATTTTTCTTCAAAATCCACATCTCATTTTTTTCATACACTTGTCTGGTATACTCTGACATCTTTTGTAAACATGCCATTTGGCATGAGGCACTTTAATCATGGTGACGGTATCCAATGGTGGCAACGATGCGTATATTTATATTTGTTTGTTATTAATAAAACTTCCCTCTACTAGAGAAGAAAAGATTGTAAAATAAGCCAGAGTGAGTGGCTCAAAATGAATCCAATCCCTAAATTGCTGCAGCTTGCAAGTGTGCTTAGTTTCTCCTGAGCAGCAGCATTAATAGGTGCATGTGTTTGATCAGTTAACAATTACTTGCTGTACAGCCCCAAAAGTATTACAATGCATGTGAATCTTCTGTATGAATGACATTTCCTTGTATTTCACATTCCTTTATTTAATGAGTTCCCTCGCACTCTTTTCTCTTGTCAATTACTGTACTAGAAGTTTTTGAAATTGGTTTAGTCAAACAACAGCACAGTTTTATTTACAAGTGAGTTTCTCACAATTTTAGTCTGTTTGGCCTCACATGACAAAACTTTTGATAATTTGCACTAAATATTTACTATGCTTGAGCTTTCACTGCACCCCAGATGAAGTGTTGTTTTGACTTCTAGTAAAACATACCCTCATGATAGTTTTGAAATTCATTCTGTGATTGATATTACTATTATTTATCTTAGTTTACATTCTTGTGTTGACCAGCTAGAGCCGCCGTCCTAAATGACCCAATCAGTAGCCAGTCTGTCTTTTCTTAGAGCAGCGGAAATCAAGTGAAACAAAGGGCTCAAGAAACCCTTGTACTCTGGCTTATTTTCTTTTCTTTTTTTCTTTCGTAGGGAAAAGAAGAAACTGTGGTCTTGTAGGAGGAGAAGGAGATGGAGGAGGTGTTGGAGGAATTGGTGGAGGTGGAGATGGGGTGGGGGAGGGGAGGGGCACTTGCCCGGTCCGCCGCGTGGTGAATCCCGGCGGGGCCGAGATCACGATGCGGTCGGACGGTGAGGAGTCTGACCCTGACCCGGACCCGGAGCCGTCGGACCTGGGCCAGGGACTAAACCCTGTCTTGACCTCAGACCCCGAGCACCACTGGGAGGCGATTGCGATTCCCGCCAGTGCTCCCTTGATCCCCGTCCCCCACGACCCCGCCCCAGACTCGGCGCCGCAGCGACAGCTCGTCACCACCATCGCTGCCGAGGCTGCCGAGGCCCAGGGCGTCCCGGGCCGGGTACATCTGAAGCTGCAGGGGCTGCCGGTGGAGCGAACTGTGCCCGTCTCTCGGGCTCAGCCTAAACTTCAGCCTCAGCCTCAGCCTCAGCCTCAGTCGCAGCCGCAGCAGTCCCAGCGGGAACGCCCCCGACGCAGTGACGTCGGGGTGAAGGCCGAGGTCTTCCCCCCCGCACCCGCGACCCTATCTGCTGAGCCCGCGGCTGCTCCTGTCCCCGCCGTACTGAAAGTAGTGGGGAAGGAGAAGAAGAAAGGTGCCTGTTCGCCAGGATTAGTTGCGGAGAGATGCCCGACGAGATCGGGCCCTGTTGAGGGAAAGAGAGTTTCAGTCGAAAAGGAAAGTGTGTCTAGGAAAGGTAGTGTAGGGGACGCTAGTGTTGTGAGTAAGAAGAAGGGCACACCAGATAGGGAAACACAGCATCGAAAGGACGGCAGTATTGGCAGGGATGGGGAACCATTTGAGTCAGACAAAGGTATTGAGAACGCGGAGCCCACACCATTACGTAAGAAAAGCAAAAGAGCATCTCCACCTAGGGAAGAGGATTCTTTCTCCATGAATGAGTCAAATGATACTGAAAACAATGACATACCTGTTGAAGGGGATGACAGTAAGAAGGGGAACAATGTTTCTATTAATGGGGAACTCATACAAATTGCCGCTTCAAAGAAAGGAAAGAAAGCAGGAAATGAAGGAGAAAGTTCTCCAGTTGAAAGTGTGAAAGTAGCACCAAAAGTTTCCAGAAAGTCTGTGTCTCCTCAGAAAGATCTAAATGAATACAAAGAAACGAGGAAATCACCTTCTCCAGAGAAGGATACTGTTTCTTCCGGTTCTATGAAAAAGAATAAAAGGAAAGCAGCAGCTGTGGCTAATGAAAACTCAAAGAAGGATGCTGTGGTACCTATTTACAGTAGTTGTGAGCTTCAGAATGATACATCTGAAACCAATGTTAATAATCTTAAACTCTCTGGCAAAGAAGAGATTTGCGAGTCCTTTGTAAATGAAGAAATTTCTGTTGAAAATCAGGATGAGCAGAACATGCCTACTCATGAGCAGGATGATTTTTCTAAAGCCTCAGTGGTTGAACCTGATAAGGTTGGAATTAATGCAATTATTCTTGAAGTGGAAAAATCCGACTTGCAGCCTGATGTTGATGAAAGCACAAAAGAAACTGCGAAGTCAGTACCACAAATACAAAAGCTATCTAAGGGTGCAAGAAAAGCACTGAAAGCTCAACAAAATATTGTAGAGGATATGGCTCTGAATAATGAATCTGAAACAAGTAGTCCCGTTGATGAAAATGTTAACATTAATAAGGCTGAAGAGTCCACAAAAGTTGTCAAAGATATTGCAGAGGACAAAGTATCAGCTGAAGTGTCTGTAATTAAGTGTAGCAAAGAAACAGTTGGGACCACTAAGGGTAAGAAGGGAAATAAGCTGAAGGAAACCTTATCTGATAACACAAACTTTGATATGAGCATCACTCTTGAGAAGAATTTAGTGGAAGCAGCTCTTGATAGTGAAATTTCTGGAGGAGACATAAAAACCTGTGAGACAGAAAAGGACTTAACTCTCGTAGCAGAGGATACAGTTCATGACCCTTCAACTTCTGTCAAATGTGGAAAGAAATTGGCAATATCGCCCAAAAATTTGAGTCCTGCCACCAAACAGAAAATTGACTCTGATAGTAACCCAGTACAGTTTGATAGTGTCACACTCAATGTGTGGAATATCCCGAATAGCTTCGAGCAGTCTAAAGACTCTGAAAACTTCCCATCACTTTCAAGCAAATCAGTTAAAAAAATATGGGGAAACACTTTTGATGAAACTTTAAAGGTAGATGGTGAAGACCAGATGTTAGAAAATGTCTACAAGAAATGTGATAAAAAGGATTCAGGTACTGAGATGACTAAACCTAAGCGGGGTTGGGAGTTACCAACCAATGTCCGAACTCCAGAAATGGACATTGAGAAACTCACATTTGAAGATCTTGAGGCAATTGTTGATTCTGCATGTAAAGAAGAAGAAGAAACAAAGGTTGAGCAGACTTGCCTGAAAGAAAATAAAAAGGTGAAAAAAAGTGATTCTAGTACTGGCCCCAATTCTCAGAAAACGAAAGGCAAAGAGAATGTTGAAGAAGAGATAAGCAATATCAATGTTAATTGTGTAGACTCTGTTGAAGCCATTGATACTCCAAAAGTTACAGAAGATTTGATAAAACAGGAAGAACCTGTAAAGATACCTGAGAAGCCGTTGTTGTCCACACCAAATAGAAGTTCTAAAGCTCACAGGAGAAAGCGAAGGTAGTGCGTTTCCAATTACAATTGTTAATACTGCCTTTCTTTGAGAACAGTAGCTGCCTGAGGTGGAGTGGTCTTAAATCATTAGGTGGTTAACAGATAGTTTAATCTTGTAGGTCGGTCTGGCATCTCTCCTTTCACAACTTGTTTTACAAACAGCACTTTTTACAGCAGTCAATTTCAATTGTTCTGTTTATGACACAGCGTAGGAAGCATTTTTTGTTTTGCAACCTAGTATTGAAGCGTTTTTTTTTTTCTTGGCCATTTTTGTTTTGGTTCTGAACATTTGCTTCTGATATTCTTCTATTATCAGTTTCTTTAGCTTACTACAGTTTAACTACCACATTTTTATGTTTCTCTGTATTTTTTAAAATTTACCCCTTTAATTAATGATGGCACAATTCAATAGATTTGTAGTGTCATTTTTCATCACATACCCCCATATGTATCACCTTCCATTTTTCTTTCATGGGGAGGGGGGGGGGGGGCGCTCTGTGGATTTAAGTGAGATCAAAAGAAGAAGTTTTTCTCTGACCTCTGGTCATTACTTTTTCTACTCTCTGTCTTGTAAAGGTTTTGGAAAGAGAACGTGGTGTACGATTTTAAGATATCTTATATGTTGTTTGTTTCACTTGTAGCAGTCTCTTATGGATAAACATTGTGTGTCGTGTGTGATTCATCCATTGTACACAGGGTTATAGTCATAAGCATATTGGGTTCTTCACCTGTTCAATTTTAAACCTTAGGTGTTCACTAAGGTTTCAAGAATGAATTGTCAAACATTCAAGAGCTTGCCTTTATTGGGTAGTAAGACTGGATCAGCAGATAACTGTTTATGAGGGTTGAGAAAAAAAATCTTTGTAATTCATACAAAAGAACAAGTAATTTTAGGATTTTAAAAGTTTTTTAAAAGTTGCTTTTGAAGATGTTATGGGGCTGTTTCATTTGTATAGCAGTCATTAACAGAGAAAAGAAAAAAAAACTGTTGTATTTCAAAAACAGTAACACTCCTCTTTCTGAATTACATGATTTTGTGTCATGTAACTTTATCTTCTAACTCTTTGTGTGTGAAATGAAGTTTTTAGTTTAAATCTGGCAGGTGAAAGGTTGCGGTAGTTTAGTTGTTTGTTGTACTTCTATACGATGTGGAACTTGTATAGTGTTTGATCAGTATTTTATTTATGAAAATGAAATTGACATTCTTTTAATGTTTTAAACAAGGTAAGAGGTTGTCTGGAGTGAATCTTAGTGAAGCAAGTTATCAAAGAAAACTTTTTTGCTCATGTAGGTTTGTGAAGACATTTCTCTAACTTTCTATTTATTCTATCAATTTGATGTTATTTGTGGCCATTGAAATGCTTTCTATGAAAGCACAGTGATTGTTTTTCATGATCACAAAAGTTCTTTCTCCTCTTGTGTTTTTCTTTCGTAAACATTGTCTGAGATGTTTTATGATACAGTACTTGGTGCAATGTCTGAACAGCTAAAGCAGCACTTAATTGTTTGTAAAAACAGTCTCAAAGTTTGTCAGTGGCCTATAAGAGATCACTGCAGATGGTGTTCATGGTGGATGAACTTTGGCCTTGCACTTGTGTTTCTTTATCCCTTCCTTCTTTTTTCCCTTTTTGCAAAAAGAAATATGAAGTCTTGGTGCAATAGATGTCACTGGTGTTGTAAGAGAAAAAGAGGGGAAATTTGTTGACCTAATTTACAGAAATGGATTTTAGTGTATTTTTTAATTAGTCTCGTACAACTAGATGGAATATGTATTTTCCCTCAGACTGTGTGTAGCCAAAGAAATATAAAAAGTAAGAAAAAAATGTTAAAATCTCAAAAGCCAATAAACATGCATGCTCTCATGTTTAACTTGTGGAAGATTTACAGGTATATCTGGGTGTATAATTAATCTCATTTGGTGCACTAATATTATTTCACAAGTTGTGGGGCAGTGCGTCATAATCTTTCTCGTAGTTATTACTGGGTGCTATACCATTCTTAGGGGAAGAAAAATGAGAAAGATATGAAGTTGAACTGCTGTTAAGAAAAAGAAGGAAAAAGAGTCTTTGTAATTTTTAAGGTAACCATGAGCTTATTATTGTTTGCCATTGCTTATCTGGTGTGGTTTGCTTGTGTTCTGGAAGGTGCAAATCACTACGAAGAAACATCATGTAAGATGCTTACTGAAAGTACTGAAATTCCCTCCCTAGTGGCTTATGATGATTTTAATGTTTTTGGAAATTGTACCTCATGTCAATTCCGTTTAAAACTGCTGGGATATTGCAACAGAGAAAATTACAATTGCCTCAGTAATTTAAAAATAATTTTATAATGCTTCCTCAGAAAGCTGGAATTTCATTTTATTGGCATGAGTTTCATTCAAGTTCCTGGGTTTAGTTGTGTTATGCTTACCATTTCTAGTGTAGAAATGTGCTCATGTTGTTGGTGGGTTAGTAAGTATTGTCTTTAATTAAAACGAAAAGAAAGGAAAGGAACCACTACCTTCAACATTTATGAAAGAACATTTATCAAAGAAAATATAAGGCTAAAAAAGAGATCTTGCAGTGTGATATTTGACTGAGTGAAGGGAAGCCATTGTAGCTCGAAGGACTCATTATATGATACGTGGCAGCTGGCTGGAAATCAGATGGGTTGTGAATTTGCTTCACAGCTATCATCAATATATTTTATGTGTTCATGAATTTTGCATTGTGTGGACTATCTCATATTTGCTCACCATCTATATGATGCATCTTAAAGGACTATCTGTATCACTTCATACATTCTGTAATCATATATGTCCTTCATGCATTTTCCTAACAAAAGATTGCCTCACCCTGTCATTGTGGAACTTATTGCTTGTTCAGAAAGCTGGAGGTGTTTTTATTTCATATCAGTTGGGTTGTAACTACTGTATTTTCTTGTCTTACATTCTGCTTTTCAATAAGTACTGTTTTCAGATTGGATGATCAAGCAACTGCTTCTATTTATCATCCAGGCTGGTAGTTTCACATTCACATTTTTTTTCTGATTCCTCTGTGTAATATGCACATTGAGGCAATGCTGAGGAACACTAAGAAGTGGGTTAGGGTGGTCTTAAGTGATTGTAGTGACTCTCACATTGAATATCAGTGGTTTGTTAACTTAATTTTGGTATTGTCTGTACTCTGCTGGGCTTGTTGTTTCTTTTTGATCCATCATTAACAACTCAAGGTTGTTTCAAGACTTGAGTCTTTCTTGTAGGCCTACTTTTGTTCTCCTTAATGTGCCTAAATAAATAAGTAATCATTAGTCTTGCAGATAGAATGGAGATAAATAGGTTTCCTGTAGAGGTTTACTACACGCTCCTCTCTATAGAATAAACTTTAAAAAATTGGCACACTAATACATGCATCTAATTGGTCTTCAGATGAGTGACTTTATGGTTCAATGTTTGCTGATCAATTTTCAATCTTTTCATTTTTTTCCTGGTATCAATGTGAAAAAATCTATTACAAATGTGTGGGGCATTACCTTCAAGGTGATATGGATGTGTCTGCATATGAGAATTGTTGTATGTGAACCAAAACTTACGTTGTACACTATATGCAAATACATTTATTTTTATATTCAATGGTTTTTCTGATTTTGCTCTAAGCCCATTCCTTCATCATCACTCTTGGACAAAGACTACCTGTTGGTTTTACTTGTTTCAACATCCTAGACTAAACCTTATCTTTCGAATCATGCTAATATTCTCAAGTTCATCTATTTTTCAAAAAAATGTAGGATGGATGATTGCTACCTAAATTCAGACTCAGTTACAACACTTAAGGCTACAATTTATTTTTCTTTGTTTTCTTCTAGGAGGGTGCCAATCACTCGCAAGCTGTTCAGATCTCAGTTCCAGCAGTCTCAGTTCAGCAAGTCGTGGTTCACCACCTCAGTCCCCGTCACCACCTTTCTCTTCTGAAAATGTCCTTGTTTTCCCTAGTGATTCAGCCTAAGCTTATTGTTTGATAGTGTAGAGGTAAAAAAATATTATTGTATCCTAATTATACCAAGGAATTGTAAAAGAGTCTGTGAACTATAATTGATTTCTGGCCAAGGTGTATTTTTCTCATGCATGAATAAGTTATCAAATGGCAAGAGTGAAGCCAATTATTTCTTTTAATTAAATATACAGTCAGATGGATTTCTGCTCTAGTACCTGGGTTAACTTAGCAACCATTTCAAAATTTTAGTATGGTCAGTAGCAGTTATTTTTTATATGTAATGTGCGTAAGCACTTAGGTAGTGAGGAGAAACCCCACTTCATCACTGCTGTCCCAATTGGGGATGGTTCTTCTTTATCAAGTTTTCCCCAGTTTTCTTTTGTTAGATTTATAGATGTTTTGACAAATCAAGATGAATATTACTTTTGAATGACTTATTAATACTCCAGTTTTTTTAAGTTTTTATTCAAAGTGTTGTTTGATATTTTATGTGATGTGAAAAAGGATTCCAAAACGAATGCAATATGTCTTTTTACATCAATATAATGTGAATTGTTAACCAGTTTTATAGTTTGTATTATTTTTGTGTATTTTTATCTCATGCAACATCATAGTCTGTAACTGATGGCTCAGATCCCATTGTGGTGGTTGTAATAGAATCTTCTAGTTCTATGCCTTTAGATCAGTTAGCGCTTCTCACTGATATATCTGCAGTGTGGGTGTCTTTGTTTTAATTGTTGATAAATGATTCTACCATTGAGTTTCACAGGGTTTGAAGCCAACAATTTTTGTGTCAGAATTTTGTGGAACAAGTCATATATTTGTTTCTGCATCATGTGGCATGTACGGAGTGGTGGCAGAAGAAATTGGCTTTGTCACCATTGGAAGGATTCACAGGCGCTTGATTATAGGAAAGCAATTTGTTGACACTGTCCTTCATTCTTGTCGTTAGATTTGTTTTGTTTGGATCGTGATATGGGTTTTGAAAAGATTCATACCCTTCAGTCTTAGGATCTCCAGATTTGTTAAGGAAATAGTTTATGTTGCTTTTGTTACTTGTGTTTATTAAACAACATGTTTACTGATTTGCTCAGCTTTGTGTGTTTTCGCAACAAACAATGGATGTACTTCTTTTTTTAGTTAATGGTATGGCTTGATAAGAGCTTTTAAAGTTACCATAATTCAGTATTTAACATCTAAATTTTGCATTTTGACAAGTCTATGTACTTTGGTTTCCAAATTGTCCTTTTTTTCCCATAGATTTTTAACATTTTTATCTTCTTGTAGAAAATTATTAGTTTTCTTTAGTAATTTTAACAGCTTACAGTACTTGTAATTTAATTTTTACATTTTGCATGTGGTATTGAATCTATCCATATCTGATTTTCAGTTGCCATTTTGTGCAGGTAGTGTGATATGTATTCGATTTTTAGTTTCCGTGAGGTCTCTCTTTCTCTGTGTGAATCAGTTGTTTCGCACTCCTATCATTCCTTAAAATAACAAACTTCTTTTTGTTCTTCAAACAAGGGATTGACAATCAAATGTTTGTTAATTAAACTTTCGACCAGTTGGACATTCAATTGCTTCACCTAATCTTGTCTCTTATCTGTTGCAAGGCTGCTGCTTGAATTTGGAATGTGTTAGGTAAATTAATTTAATTTTATCTGGAGTATCCATTCCTACCTCATACTCAAATGATCCGCAAATGGAAATGATCTTTAACACATCCTAAGAATGCTTAGAGTTACTATGTAGCAAAAGACTGTATGTGATATTATAGGGTTGATGTGAATTTCATGTTACAGTTATCATGACTATGTGGTGTAGTGATTTTGTCTGAGACCTTTTCTTTACGCTAAAGCTTCAAAGCATACTTATGTATAAGTTCCAATGGAGATCTTTGTATTGGTCTTCACCTAACGTGCACTTTTTCTGATCTGTAATGTCTGGTTCTATTTTTCTTGTATCACCACTCCTCAGGGTCCCTCTAGTGTTAAGCTAGTGCTGATAAAGGAAGTAGTGAAGCTTCATTTCATATCTGCAATTTCATATATTACAGAACTATTTTTTTAGAACTGTCTTCTTTAGAGTTTTCATCAATAGGGATTATGCTCAATGGTTTTTTTTGATAACAATGAATTTAATGCAGAAGATGAAAAGACGGTGTTGGCATGTCTTTTTGGTCAAAATTTCATACATTGTGTATGTTCCAGTGCTGCTGTACCTATCCTCTGCGACATTTTGCAGTTCGCTGTTCTTGGCAAACATGTTTAATGTCACCCCTAGGCTGTGAGAATTCATATGTTCAGCCAAGAATAAAGAACAAATGTTTTCCCTGTTTCCTCTCCTTGAGTAAATGTTTCACTAAAACCAAAATAATTATGTTTGAGAGATGTGGAACATATTATTTATGTATGATTGTAGCAACTGTAGTGGTAGGTGCAGTACGAAATATTAGTCATAGTTTTATCTTAACAATAATAAAAAAGAGAAGCGCAAGTCATTTGGGACTGTGTAATTCAAAGTCAAATAATCTTACAGAATATGCACTGATTGTAAGAAACTCTTTTAGGCTATTGCATGTGACTTAACTTCTTCCTAAAGGAATTACCTACATTTTGACTACACAGGTGTAAAATTATGGATTGAAGCAGAACTTGTGCAAGTATACCTAAATGCAAGCATGAATGTGAAAAGACGCCACTGGCTTTGTTGCTGTGTGAAAATAAAAATTTATCTATGATTTCTTTGCTTACTTTATCCAACGTCCTTATTGTTAGTTACCTTCACACAGCCCCACACAGTGAATATGTGAGGTTCAAGACATGCTATGTCTGAGCGTAAAAGCACAGTAGTTGTCTTTACAATGTAATCTCCAAATAACAGTGCTCTACACATTCACAGAAAACTATAACTATCTAATTTAGATGGCAAATATACGCAAAACATAAAATATTTGGGACACAATCTTTAAATCATACAGCATTTATTGAACACCACTATGTAGTTAATTATTCAGTAAACAGCTTAGGACAATACGTTGCTAAAAAGCAAGAGAACATAGCCCAATAGAAAAAAATTGACAAAAAATTTGCATCTTCTGAGATAGAAAAATGACAAAAAAATTAAGTTAGTTTTACACAATTACAATGCAATTACGTCTTAGTTTTGTTTTGAATTGGAAGGAACAGCTTAAATTCAGCAGGTAATTCATCTTCAGAATACAGTCTATCAGAGAAATACACTCTTCGAATTCTACAATTGGCATGTATCTGCACTCTCAACGTTTCTGCATAAGTTGTGCCATACGCACGTCTGGTGAAGTCACTTAAATTAAACTGGATCTGGTTCCAACCATCGTCCAGCCTCATAGGCATAGTGCAAATGAATGGTTTCACACGTGTTGTTGACTGATAGTTGCTGGCACGGAATCTTCTTCTCACATTCTTGTCATCTAGCACCTGCCAAAACAAATTTCACATCAGATATGAGGAGTTAGCTCGTAGGCAACCTTTTAAGGAGCAACAGACCAGGAAAAAGTAAACATAGGTACAACTTACTTGAATTTCAAAAGTAAAGTACTTCTTTAAATTTTTTATTATCATTACAAGGAATGATAATTTTATTCCAAGAGTCTTTTTTGGATCCGCTGGACATGTTATGTATGTTGTGCTCACATTCGTTCCAACCACTTCCAAAACTAATGACTGAATATCTCCATCAGTTATTCGCTTAATATGACCATTTCGAACTTTTTTATCCCAGATCTGAAGAGGTTTACTTCCTATACTGTACAAAATAGACAAAAACCCACTCTGGAATGTATTTTTGAACATAGCGGACCTCTAACCTATCCCTGCCAGCGATAAATATATATTGAGCAGCTTGAACGATAGTTTGAAGTTAACAAAAGAATTAAGTCTACGGAGCTTTCAATGATCTTTAATTGCCAAACAACTAGAAGGGGGGACCCCGTTTGCAACGTTTAGCAAGCCATTAAGCCGCAGGCGGTTCGCTGTCTTTAACGTCGGCTCGTCGGCTCCGTCTCCGTGATTGTTTGTCTTTTAGAGGGGTAGGGGGGGGGGGAGAGAAGCAGGTGCTGGGGATCAAAACATCACAAACGTAAAACTTGGCCAAAAATTGCAACATTGCGTATTCATTCACGCAGAGAAATATTCATCTGCATAAAAAATTCCCACAATCAGGTTTGTTTTGATTCTTTACAAGCGTTGTTGAGCCACCACTTCTGAGTACGTTGGTTAACATGGTATCTCGGTATCTCTCTAATGCCTCTCGAAAAGGCCTCGTGCGAGACTAGTCAAGCAAGAGCAAGATGGCGCGCCCCCTAGACCTGCCGAATTAAATTATCCACCAAAATTAGCTCCGGCTGGCGATATCATCCACTTTCCTCGACCTCGAACCTTTCTGAGGGAAGCTATTTTCCTTGTTTTCTTCTCTGACAAACCATCAGCCCTCTATCGGAAAGTGGGAAGGCTAGGGGGAGGGAGGCGGGGGCTGAGACGCGGAGGGTGTGGGTGTGGGGTGGTGTGGGGCTGGCGGGGTAGCAGTGGTGGGGAGGGAAGTGCCGGGCGCAGCCGGGCGTCCCTCCCCCTGCCCCTGCCCAGTGGCTGCGACTGCGGCAGTTGCCGTCCGCCCTCCGGCCCCAGTGGCAGCCACTCTGCGGCCTGGTTTTCTGCTCGAAAAATCCCCTGTCAAGCCATCGCGATACGCAGTTTCCACGACTATGCGTACACAGTATTAGGCGCCACGGAGCCGCGAAATTGCGGATCTGCCTTGTATTTCATGCCCGTTCCGGGCGCTGTAACGCGAAGGGGCCGTTCGGTTCCGATGACTAAGGCGGTGCCGAACAACCCCCCTCTGTGGCGTTCACAGGGTTCACAGCAGCCGATGTCTGTGCGGGTAAACACACATTTCGGCCAATGTCTGTCGCGTTTCGGGTCGGGCGCGGGTCTGTGACGGTCGGCGGCGGTATGGTGCGCCCCCGGGAAGCTGGTGTGCACCGAGGAGGACGAGCCTTCCCCGAGTAGGGTGTGGATCGGACCAGGAAAATGGTGTGTGCGAGAGAGAGACCGACGTCCATCGTCTGCTGAGTGACATTCTCCACCGAGGCCCCCGCGGCATAGGCAGCCAGGGCGACACCTTTCCAGTGCCGGGGCCATCCTGTCAACGCCCTGAAGAATGCCCAGGCTGTGCTCCGCGTGTGTCATTCTGCTGTGCACGGCTAACCTCGTCGTCTGTTTGGACACAGGTGAGTCCCGCAGGGCCCTGCGCCCTGCGTGTCCTGCCTCACAGCCGTCCCAACCCTCCCGTCATCCCTCCCTCAGCTGCATTTCTCTTCCTGGAGGAGTGCATGGCAGTGTTCAGCCAGTGGCGGGTCGGATCGCGGTTCGAGAGACACCCCACCTTGACGACCTGGTTATGGCAGTGGCCCGCGGTCTGCTCCAACCGCGCACAACTTAACCTTGCATCTCTAGGGACTAATGGTATCTCGGTCTTTTCGCGGGTTCCGTGAGCAACTTATGGGTCTCAAACTCTTTCAAGTCACGTGGAAAATCTCACGAAAAACTCCTTTGCGTTCTGGCAATTTCCTTAAGCGTTCAAAATAAAAAAGTTTCAATTCACTTGTCTATTACGTCCCCACTGATCGTTTCTTCGTGCCCCCACAGCCGTAAAATTGCAACAAAAAAAGGCATCTCTCTGCCGGCGCAGCACACGTTTACTCCAAGTGTCCGCGCGGGAGCACACGAACACGATCTGAATTCGCGCCGATAAGGCAAGTGGGGTAGGGGAAGGGGAGGATGGAACCGGCAGCTGGTAGAGATCGGGGGAGGGGGAGGGGCGGCGTGTAACCAGGTGCATGCCGGCCAATGTGGTCGCATGTAGTGAGTTTGTCCCTGAGTATCGGGTAGTATTGAAAAATAAAAAGCGTAACTTCACAGAATTTTCTTTCCCGTTTTTAAAATAATGCTCATGTAAATTCGTGTGAATAATTTTGCACGTCCTCAAACATCTGTCCTCGATGACAGATGGATGTGCGCTGTGTGCGAGTAGCTAGACAGTCTCAGCACGTGCGGCGGGCGGGCCGTGCGCCTGTGGTCCGCAGGGTAGGCAGACCCGCGACGCTCCGGTGCCACCCAGCGGCCTAGCTGCCGGGGGCAGAGCGCCCCAGACCGCCAACTGCGAACCGAGCCTGTGCTATGCCTTGGGCGTCCATTTCATCACAGGAGGATTTTAATTCCTTGAGCAGGGGTACGTTCATAAATTCCGCAGCGTCTTCGGCCAGTCCCAGCGCACATGGCGCCGGATGGGTAGGCAATCCCGAATTCTGCATGCACACCTGTCGTGCGGGCTGGCCTACCCTACCACTGGCAGGCGCTGGGTGTCGCGCCCATCGCGGTTTTTGTGGTGCCTGCGTTTTTATTTTGTTCTGACAGCAGTACAAACCAACTGTTGTTTTTTTAGATATTTCTTTTCGTCTTGTGTAAACCGCCCCGCCCCGCGCTGTACCGGCCGTACCGCCCCTCCCCTCCACACCTCGTGGGGTCGCAGGCCGACACAGGCGTTGCGTTTTGTGGTCGCGGCGCGGGGCGTGAGAGAAAAAGAAGGAGAGAAGGAGGGGGGAGGGGTGGGACTCAAAGATTGCTTTTGGCGCGCAGTCCGCTGCCAGCATATTTATTTAAAATATTCTTTGGACGGCGCCGCCACCCGCGCTGGTCTGGCGGGAGAGGAGGCAAGAGCTAGGGATTTTTCTAGTCCTCTCTCCCCCTCTTTCTTTTCTCCATGACGACTTGACGACCATCCCGTCGCAGAACGGTTTCCAGGAGGCGATCCCCCTAATCCCCCCGTAGCACTCAGTCAGCAGTGCCGGCAGTGCCCCGCCCCGCCAGCAGGCTCCCGAGCAGCCTCACAGGCCACAGCACAGCACCTGGGCCTCGCACTCGTAGTACTCGCCTTTGTTGGGGTCTCACGGTTTGCTTTTACTTTTCATGAAAACGTATAAACTGTGACCCGCCGACTCAATGGCACACGTATTTGTGCGGACCCCCCCCCCCCCCCCCCCCCCCCCGCGCCCCTCTGCCATTGCTGCTCGCTTTCCCTTCTTCTGTGGCAAGTTTTCCAGTTATGTACGACGTGCCCTACCCCTCCCCCCTTCCCTTACGCTCATTGCGTCTGGTGGGGTCTAAAGGCACATAGTCCTCCTAAAGGCCGCGAGGCCTAGCCAAGTTGGCGATAAAAGATTGCCCACCAATACCCACCCACGGGAGGGGGAGGGGGAGGGGGTGGCCGGCTGGAAGCGAGGCTGGCGAGGCGAGGCGCTCCTCGGGCCGCGCTCGCATTTCGGACGACTTGCGGTGGATTCATTGGCCGCTAGATAATGAAAAGAAAAGAAGGGAGGCGGAGGGAATAAAAAGAGCGAAGGGAGGTCGCGGTGGGCCGGGCCGGACCGGGCCGGGCGGCAGGCCAGCGGCCGGAGTGACTCACTGGCCCATGCGTATCGCACTCGACGTTTCAAACTCTTCCCTGGGCGTCCGGGCGGGCTCTGAAGGCGGGAGCCAAGCCTGGCCTAGGGTAAGGGGAGGGGGAAGGGGGCTGGGCCAGTGGTGGCCCATGTACCCTCTGCGACGGACCGGTTTACCCTCTCCTGATGCAACTTCAACCAAGCATTTACTAAATTGATTTCAGAGGTTTTTAATTGAACATATACTTTCCTCATCCACTGAATCAATCGGTTTCGAATTTTCTATTCGTACCCGGTATCGAGATGTCCTCTCTCCGTTAGCTATGGAAGTACGGCGCGGGCACACAGTGTGCCACCGCTCAGTCACAGCGACTTGCTCTTCGTGCGTATCAAATATAAATCGCAGGCATACTACGTTGCCATAGCGACACGAGGGGGGGGGGGGCTCCGAAACCGCATAAATGGTACTCCGAAAGTGTAAGACTGGTATTGCATGTTGTTAGTCGAGGCAGTCGGGGCACTTTGAGGAGGCGGTGCGGCGTAACGCGCATCTAGTTGGGGGTTATTAAACGCGAGACTTCATAAGGGGTCGGCTTCGGACGTGGTGGCTCCGCCGGGCTCCGCCGGGCCCCGCCGTGCGGCGTCTTGGCGGGACTTGCGCCGCACGCAGTGCACGCAGCCAAGGAGGGGGGCGGGCCGGGGGGGGAGGGGGCTGGGGGCGCCCCCTCACCCTCCTCCAGGTCGTCTCGGGAGAGAGAGTTTCCAATGAGGTAATGGGTTTATTTTTGGAACGGGCGGGGCGCGAGTGCGGGAGACGCGCGACGCTGCGGCTGTGCTGTGTGCCGCTCTGCCTCGAACCCCGACCCGAGAGCGGAGACCCGAGAGGAGAGGCGGCGAGGCAGACCGCGTTGGGCCTGGGGACCGCACTGGGCGGGGCGGGGAGGACCGGCGTCTGTGTGCGGCCCCGCCACGCCCCGCCACGCCCCGCCACGCCCCGCCACGCCCCGCCACGCCGGCTCCTTCGCACCTTGAGCGTAAGCGCGTGCGCTCTGGCGTGGGGTGAGCTGGGACCGGGCCGGGTGGGCCGGGGACCTCAGCGGGTGCGAGTGCCCGAGAGGGTGCCCCCCCCCCCCGCCCGTGTGCCCCGGGTGCCCCGGGTGTCCCGGGTGCCCCGGGTGCCCCGCCTCTCAGTAATCTCGTCTCGCCCCAGCCTTTCCCGACCCCCCGGCCCGGTGGCCGCGCCGGTGTAAGGAGCTTTTCCAGTGGAGTTGCTCTGAGAAGCACCGGTAGCCGCCGCCGCCACCACCACCACCACCACCACCACTACCGCCACTCTGAGGACGGGGCTGGCTTGCTTTGCTGTGGGGAGAGTGGCGCTGCTGCCGGCACGTGGAGGGAGGGTGGGAGGTACTCGACAAGAGTAAGAAATGTGGCTATTTTCCCCAGCCCTTATCCAGCTGCGGCCCTAAACTTGCCGGCCCAGCTATTACCCTGCGTTTTCGGTTTGCGGGGCTGGAAAATAAATTCCATTTCGCCGCGCACGTCCCCCCCGAAAAAGGCTTTCTGTTCTATTTCTATCGTCTCCCCGCTGGGGGTAGTGCTAGGGCCGTGTGCGGTAGGGGAGTTACCGGGTTATTGACAGAGCTCTGCACGGACACGGTCTGCATACCTAACTACGCGCGCTCTTCTCACTCGCAGTTGAAAATATTTATCCGGGAACAGAGAAGGTGGTCAACTACATATTCATTTATCACGGAGAAAAAAAGAAGATAAGAGTTCGCAACTCACTTTTCGATTGATTTCCAGATTTCCAGGCAAGCAGTAAATTTTTGTGATGAGAACTAAAATTTCGTGGGGGGACCTCCAAAGAAAAGTGAGTTGCCCGTTCGTTACGGGAGCAAAAGAGCACCAGTAACACGCACATGTTTTCTCCGTTCATTTGTAGAACGCTACCAATTGCTTTCCTCCTGTTTAATTTGATTTCCATTTTCTACTCACGTAGCGAAGTGCGGGCTGGCTGGCGGCTGGCTGGCCGCGTTTGGCGGTGTGTTTGTGCGATTACTCCGCGAGTATTGGCGGTTTCTGTGTGTGTGTGTGTGTGTGTGTGTGTGTGTGTGTGTGTGTGTTTCCGTGGTGTTTTTTGTGTTTTTTTTGCGTTGGAAATTGATGGTGCCCATTATTTGTCCAAGGAGAGGGGAGGGGTGGGGGACATTGGCTAGAACTGGGATGGGGAGACTCAAGTTTTATTCGCCGTTTTCGAATCGCAAGTAACACGAATAAAACTCGCCAGCCTGCTGCTCCTCCCGCCTCCGCCCGGTTCCGCCCCCGAGACTGTGGCAGCCTGTGGCAGCCTGTGGCACCCTGTGGCAGCCTGTGGCACCCTGTGGCAGCCCAGCAGGGCGCCAGCTGCGCTTGTGCCGCACATGACACACACGGCGCCTCTGCTGGCCCGGGCTCGCGGCGCCTCATATGCGAGTGTGCGATTCGTCTCCTCGGCCGTGCCGTGCCTGTGCCGTGCCTGTGCCGTGCCTGTGCCGTGCTTCTGCCGTGCTGCTCTCCACGGGTGCAGATGGGGCCGCCGCTGTGTATACGAATTTCTCATACGGCAGGCGCCGCGGCGTAGGCAACCAGCTGGACCCCCTCGCCGCCTTCTGTCACACTCACCGCGCCACTCCTGCCAAGCCGCCGCCCCCGCCCATCCCGCCCCGTCCCGTCCCTGTGGGCGCAAAGGGAAACGAGAGGAGCAAGAACAATATGAAGTAAAATAAAAGGGGCGACGGAGTGGGAGGGAGGAATGGGGGGGGGGGGGGGGCGGTACATGAGACAGAGACGGACGTGCTCTTGTCCGCGATACGACGTGACGAAGGCGCCTGGGAGAGGGCGAGCCGGGCCGGGGGGTAGCCGGGGCAGCCATTCCCAGAATTACCGTCTTTTCTTCACTTTTAACTTTTATATCTAGCTGTGCGTGTGAGTGCAGCGTAGGCGGGTGGCGGGGGAGGGGGGGGGGGAGGGCCTTCTTTTTCCTTTCCTTCGTGTCACTGCATTGCGCCCTCGTGTGGAGGGGCTGGGGAGGCCTTGTTGACGTGCCGCTCCGCAGACGACTGGTCGTGTCGGGCCGGGCTGGGCTCACTGAGGCCTAAGCGGCAGAGGCTTATGGGCAGAGCCTCGGCAGAGCCTCGGCAGAGCAGGGAATGCGGGTACAACTACTCGCAGCCAACATTTTTGAAAATTTCGCGGGTTTCAGAATAATTTCATTCCTAATTTCACATAAGGTATCGCCATATCGCATTTCGTCCTAATTGAATACTGTGAACTTTCAGGGAATTTCGTGAGTTCTGCAGCGAATGACGGCTACACCACGAGTCTCCCGTGGCGATGACCGACCTGTGCCGCAACTCCTGTCTCCGGCCCCCTGCTATTACACCCCTCCCCTCCCCTCCCTTGCTATTACTCCCCTCCCCTCCCGTTCTACGTGGGAAATAAGTCGGCAGGGCTGGCGAGCCCGGTGATGCCCATAATTTGGTGCGGTGCGGTGCGTCGCGGCGCGGGCTGCTGGCTGCGGCGACGTGGGGCGTGGTGGCCGCGACCGTGCCGGGGGCGGGGGCGGCGGGGGCGGCGGGGGCGGCAGGGGCGGGGGCGGCGGAACACCGCCGAGGTGTAATTGGAGGGACGTGTCCTGGAGGACGAGGCCGGGGGGGCAGCCGTACCGACAACCCTTTTCCGCGCTTTCATATTTTTGCGTTGCCGTCGCTGCTCGCCCGCTCTCCCTCTCTTTCTCTCTCTCTCCTCTTGTTCTCTTCCTCTTCAGCCCCCCCCCCCCCCCCTCCGGTCTGGCCCTTGTTCCTCCCTTCCTGCATGTAACTAACTGTTGGCGAGAGCTAGCCGATGTATGTATGTGGCAGGGTCTCAGACAGCCCGCCCCCTCCCCTCCCTGGCCGGCTCCATCCCGGTGGCCCCTTGAGATTGGCGCCTGGCGCCAATGCGCGCCAATGCTCCTCGAACAGCGATGCCTCGGTGCCATTAACGCCCGGGGGAGGAGGACAGGGGGGTGGGGGCTGCTGAAAAGGGTGGAGCGAGAAGGAAAAGGGAAAGGGGGCGAGAGAGGGGAGGGGGAGATCAATTTCTCACTCGCGTTGGGAACACATCAAACCAATAACACCGCGAGGCCCGCAGAGCCGCTGAGCCGAGCCACAGGGTGAGAAGACCTCCAGGAGCGGGGCGGCACTGGCAGGCTGTGGCCACTGTGGGCTGTGGCCGCCACACCAGAGACCGGGCCTGGCCAAGCCAGGCCGGAGGGAAGGTGGTGGTGGTGGTGGTGGTGGTGGTGGCTCTGCTGCGTTTATAGGGCGCAGTGGCAGCAGCAGCAGCAACAGCAGCAGCAGCACTCTCCCGTGGGGACGGCGGATGGCGTGCGGGGACGTCCTCCAGCCAGGCGGGGACCCGGACCCGGGGACACCCTAGGCGGCGTCCATAAATAACGTAACACCTGCGCTCGGAGTCCATCAGGGGACTTAGCGGAACGGGGGTGCGTCCGCATCCGCCTGCAGCCGCCGAGGCCCAGCCGACATAACTCGCGCGCCGGAACGCGTCGCTAAGCGGCGTTGGCTTTATCACGTGATTCATGGCCGCATAGCCGGTCTCTCTTTCGCTCTGTCTGTCTGTCTGTCTGTCTGTCTGTCTGTCTGTCTGTCTGTCTCTCTCTCTCTCTCTCTCTCTCTCTCTCTCTCTCTCTCTCTCTCTCTCTCTCTCTCTCTCTCTCTCCCCCCCAGCGCTACAGCCCCACCGCCACCGGCACTACCTATGTCTCAGCATCGCGCGTGCGAAACGGAAAAGTTTGCCATCCTAACCGGCGGTATGGCATGGCAGCTCCAGCTCAACATGCCCGTGAGGCTCTTTCAAATGGACTCCAGCTCCAGCACCACCAAGGACACGCGGAGAGGGATCGGCAAGGAAAGTTAGCTAGGGGCGTCTCTCGACTCGAGTTGGGATGGCGCGCGTCGTGGGCTCACGGCACGGGGCGGGTGCCAGCGCCGGCCCCTATTCCCTTCAAACGCTTTGCTCTCTCGGTGCGTGTGATTTTTCCCATACCGTTATATCTCTCAACGAGCGCGCTTCCGCTGTTTCTTCTGTTTTGCTTCTTCTGGGGAGAGGGGGGAGGGGGTCGTCACATGAACTGGGAGGGCAAGCGCCCCCTACACACACACACACACACACACACACACACACACACACACACACACACACACACACACACAGGGGAGATAGGCCCGAGGGTCCTTTGAAAAATGTTATGGCCGTACGTCTCTGATTGAGGACTCGTTCGGTGATTGGGCTGAAAGGGGCCGCTCCCATCCCCCCCCCCCCTCTTTCGCTGTGTCGCGTCGGCGGCGCCCGCTGGGAGAAGGACGAGTTATGTTATGGCCAAGGTGAAGACGCGACGGAAAATCTCATCTCGGTGAGAAACTGGCTCCTCTTCGGCTTTCGCGGAAGACGCCTGCCTGCATGTTTGGTCTGCAAGTCCGGTCCGGCCCCGCCTGCCCGCGCCTCCTCCGCCATTTCCTCCTCCTCCTGCTCCTTCCTCCTTCTCCTTCTCCAGCATCCTCAAGTGACTGTCTCCCTCGGAACCGTCCTCGGGAATGTGGGCACGTCAGGCGCATCCATCAACCGTGCCATTCTTTCTATCATCTTATCATTTTTTCCTCCGCCCGCTTCCTTTTTTGCAAGTTTGCGCCTCAACTTGCCTCTCTAGTACAAACTTGTTTTCTATTTCTATTGCTCATGTTTTCTCGCGGCGAAGCTTGTTGTGCTGCCCGGGTAGGCTGCAGGGGAAGGGGGAAGCTGTGTGTAGTGGTGTTGGGGGGTGGGAGGGGGGCGGATCGACGAGGAAGAAATAAGTAATTGATCAGCGGTGGCGTCAGCGTCGCCGCCTCGTGGGGAGCAGGGCTGTTGCAGCTGGTGCCGATCAGGCGGGGGGGGGGGGGGGGGGGCCTTCGCCAACGTCCTTCTGCGTTGCCCCGCCGTCGTCATCGCCGTGCACAGCCTCGTTTTGCAGCGTGGCAGGCTTCAAGTACTACCACGCCGAAGCATCCTGTGATCACTGAACCGCGCACACCGTGCGACAGTCCACCGACCGACTGCTTTGAAATTTGGATTTACCGGATGCAGCTGAGAATAGATATGCATCATGGTCGTGGGGGCCGGGCCGGGCCGCACTGGGCAGCCGGAGCCGGGGGGCGGGGGGCGGGCCGGGGGCGGCAGGCTGGCGGCGTGTCGTATCGGCATCTCGGAGCATAATCGATTAATAAAGGCACCGCGCCGCGTGTGCTGTGCCGCCGCCGGGGGAGGCGGCCGGGGGCGGCGGGGGGCGGAGCGGGGGTGGGAAGTAAAGCGGGCCCAGCGAGATAACCGTGGCCCCGGCCCCGGCTCCGGCCCCGGCACCTGTCGGCTGTCGGTGGGTGTCTGCCAGACCCGGAGGCCCGGAGGCCCAGCCCGGCCCAAGGCCCGGCCTGCACGTGGCCGTGGCATGTCAGGGTGTGGCAGGCGGGTGCGGCCGGGTGCGGCAGGTCGCGTACTTCGCCATCGCCGACTTTGCCGATAGTCATCCCCAGCCCGGCGCCGCTCGCGCTGCTCTGCTGGAGCCGCGCACCGCAGACACTTCCCCCGGCCCGGTGTCACCGTCGCTGCCGCCGAATTTGCACATGAAAGATTTTTCCAGGCGTGTTTGCGAAGGGGGAGGAGGAGGAACCGAAGTAGCAGGCGCTCGGCTCGGAATGAAAAATAATCGGAGCCGAACCGACGCGGCGTCAGCGCCAGCGCCATGGCGGCCCTCTGCGGCTGTGAGCCCACCCCCTCCTCCCCCCTCAGCCAGTAGCCCTTGTGCGCGACAAGGACGGCTGGGGGAATAAAAGAAAGCTCGGCTGGGCTGGGCTCGGGCAGCCACTGTGAGAGTCTCGAGCCGAGTTG
The DNA here is from genome assembly GCA_038380765.1 of Odontothrips loti. NCBI lineage: Eukaryota > Metazoa > Arthropoda > Insecta > Thysanoptera > Thripidae > Odontothrips > Odontothrips loti. The sequence continues at coordinate 18,189,848 of CM076244.1, read as the reverse complement.
CATGCCTCAGCCATATGTCCCCGCTCCGCTCACTCCCCGCCCTCTCCTTTCCTTCTGCTTCACCTCTCCCCGCCCGCCTATTCGCGTTGCTTCCTTTACTGCGACGGCGGCGGCGATGCACTCGGCCACGCCGTAAGAATAGAATATGCCGGATCGGCGCTTCAGCTTCAGTGGTCCCCCGCCCGCCCCCCTGCCCGCCCCCCTGCCCGCCCCCCTGCCCGCTCCCCTGCCCGCCCCACGCATCCCCCCGGTGCAGCCGTGCGGACAGGACAGCTCGGTGGCAGTGCCGCGCAGTGCAGCCAGAGGGATATGAATGAAACACTCCACCTGCACTCTGGTGGGGCTCGCGGGACTCCCGTGCCGTTGACCCGACGGCGCTGCGCTGCGCCACTCTGTGAGCGTCGATGTGTGTGTGTGTGTGTGCGTGTGTGCGTGCGTGCGTGTAGGGGGGGGGGGGCATTGCAGACGAAAATGACGACACGTATATGAGCAACGAACAAAGAGGCGACTCGTCGCCTTCGAACAAAAATCCACATCGCTGCTTGCCTTGTCTCTGTCTGTCTGTCTCACTTCTCTCTCTCTCTCTCTCTCTCTCTCTCTCTCTCTCTCTCTCTCTCTCTCTCTCTCTCTCTCTCTCTCTCTCTCTCTCTCTCTCTCTCTCTCTCTCTCTCTCTCTGCCCTGTCCCCATTTCCGACAGCGGAGGGGGACGACCCGACGACGCCAGCCTTTATTCACCTCACAGCCGCAGCGGGGCGACGACCTCGGAAGCGCCTGAAGGGTAGGCAGATAGGCAGGACCGTCGCACTCGGGTGCTGGGCGGGCTTGCCTACCCCGCCAGGCTGACAGCTCCGGGCCGGCGGCGGCCGGGTGCCAGAGCGCCTGCGGGGTAGGCAGGTCTGTTGCTCGCTGGCGCTGTGCGGGCTTGCCTACCCTGCCAGGCTGCCGGCCGCTGGCAGCGCGCCGCCGCCGTCCTCCCGTTGTCTTCAAAGGGCGCGCGGACGGAAGCGCCGCGGGCCCTCAAGCCCGGCCCGGCCAGGGAAGAATGCCTTTAACAGCCCGCTAACCTCTCGGCCTCGGCGCCTCTCGGTCGGCACGCGGAATATGTGCGCATAGGCCTGCGGCCTGCGGGGCGCGCGTGTGTGAGTGGACAGCATTCTCGGCTTCTTGTTGCCCGGCAGTGCGGCTCACCACCGTGCAGCGCGCCCCCCACTGCTGCCGCCGGCTGCCGCGGTGCGCTACTGGAGCTGACCGCGGCGGCCGGCGGAGTGGTGGCCATCCAAGCGCGGTCTAAATATCCCGACCCCCTCCGCTTATCTCGCTGCTTCCGGAAACTTTGTTATTTTGTTTAATTCCTGCTCACGGGGAGCGTCGCTTGGCGCCGTTTGGCGCCGTTTGGCGCCACTTGGCGCCGCTCCGCTGCGTGCAGATCCCCCCTCCCCTCCCCCTTCATGGCGGGAGCACCGCCGGCAGGAGCGCGGCCGGCAGGAGCGTGGCCTGTTTATTTTTACCACGGCTGTGCCGTACGGCCATGGGAGGAGGCTGCGATGCGCCCATGGCAAGCCCATGGCAAGCCCATGCAGCTGACATGAGCTGTGCCCACCGCATTTAGCCCTTCACCGACCCGACCTCGTCGAGGTCACTCTCTAAAACTGACTTGCCTTGCGAGAAATTTGCCCGCTTTTGCCTCTCTCTCTCTCTCTCTCTCTCTCTCTCTCTCTCTCTCTCTCTCTCTCTCTCTCTCTCTCTCTCTCTCTCTCTCTCTCTCTCTCTCTCTCTCGCTCTCTCACTCTGCCTGGGGCATGTATCTATGTGTGAGCCGGGTGGCTGCCTGGTCGACGGGCTGAATGTTTGCTCGGGCTGTGATTCCCCACTGCTTTCCCCCGCCATCCGTGCTGCCAGTTCGCATTTAGGAAGAGACCGTCCGTCCGTCTGTCTGTCCTTCCTTGCCCCTACCGCTCCTGCTTTCCCCGCGCGTTCTGCACTTGCCGAAATAAGAAACGAAAAGAGAGAGAGAGAGAGAGAGAGAGAGAGAGAGAGAGAGAGAGAGACAGACAGACAGACAGACAGACAGACAGACAGACAGACAGACAGACAGACAGACAGAGCTAGGCAGCAGTGCTGGGAAAGACGCGAAGGGTAGAAGATAAATAAAGAGCGTGAGAGGGCGGCCACCACGCTGCGCACCGAAGTCCTGCCCAGCCATGCAGGCGATGACCGATCACCCGGAACGTGCAGACGACGCGGAGGCCGAGGAGGCCGAGTAGAGCAGCCGAGAGCAGCGGCGGCGGCGGTGTTCGGAGTGCCGCCGGAGCCCGTGCCGCACGAGAAAAAAAAAGATTTGCTGGATTAGCGAATTTTTCGCTGGTCCAGCGAATTCTGACCAATTGAAAACGCGTCTCCAGATTTTTTTTTTTTTTTGGCTGAGTCAGCAAATTTTCGCTCACTTAGGGTTTTTGTTCTTGATAGCGAATTATTCGCTGGATCAAAATCCGGATATATACATATATATATATATATATATATATATATATATATATATATATATATATATATATATATATATATATATTATATATATATATATATTTAGCGAACTTTTTTCCCCCGTTGGTTCCATTGAAAGTGTGGCGGACAGCGGGCCAGGCCTTGGGCCAGCGCGGCGACTGCGGTAGGCGAGGACACGGGCACGTGGAAATCACGCCCTTTGAGAAAGAGAGAGGGCAGGGGGAGGGGGAGGGGGCTATGAGTCATGAACTTGCGGCGCGGCCCTTCATTAATAAACAGTTGCCGCAAGTTGAGCCCCGCGGTGGGCACTTGGGCGGGGCTGCCGTGGCCGTGGGCCCGGAGAGGCGTGGAAAAGCTTTAAAGTCGCGCTGTTGACAGAGGTAATCAGGGCCACGCCCTTCTTGATGCGGACTCGAATTGAAGACTGCCTTGAAGGAGAAAAGGTGCGGGGGTGGGGGGTGCGGGGCAGAATGAAGTGGTGGGCGGGGTGGGGGGTTTGGGGGCGAGGCAACGAGAAAAGGCGAATCTGACGCCGTTTCCGCGAGGGGGTTGGTGGGGTGGGGGTGGGGGTAGCACCGAATGTAGATTCCGCAAAGGGCGCGGTAGGGAATAGGATCCAGCCAAGGCGAGAGGCGCTGGAGGGGGCGGAGAGTGATATTCCGGGGGTGTGAGAGCAGGAGTAGTGTTCTGTGTGAAACCGAAGGAGAAGGAGGGGGAAGGGAGGGGGGGGGGTGGTAAGGCCCGACTTATCGCAGGACCACCAAAGTGGTTCACATCATTAGCGGCGAACCAAAAGACAGGGCGGGGCGCTGCGGGGCAGCGGCTAACCAGGGCGGGGCGAGTCTGCGCTGCAGCCGGCCGGCACAGGCCGGGCCGGGCCGGGCCAGCCGCCGCTCCGCACTTACTTCCTCTTTCCCGCCTCGGAGTTGTGGGGCGGCGCCGAGTGGCGCCGATGATCGGGAAAACTACTTTGTGTGAACAGCGTGTGAGGGTGAGTTGGGGTGTGCGGTGCGGCGGTGCCACGTATGCGTGATCCCATTCCCGGAGCACGTCGCGCCCTCCACTCCCCACCCCCTACCCCCGACTCCTTTGTGGCGTCGTTGGACCCCGGATATAGGACGCCAGGCAACCCCCAGGACGGGAGGCTGGAGGACCCCCCTCCTCCCCCTCCCCCTCGGACCGCACCGTCAGGCCGACGATCTGCAGATGCAACCCACGGCCACCGCCGCCGCTGCTGCTGCTGCTGCTGCTGCTGCAGAAGCTCCTGCTGCTGCAGAAGCTACTGCTGCCGGCCGATGCAGTTCCGCCCTGACCGCGGTGCCCCAACCCCTCGCTGATACCAGCAGGAGCAGAGCCTTTAGTGCCCTGGGTCCGAGCCGTGCCGACGGGCGGACGGGCTGGGGGCCTTGGGTCCGTCCTCCAGGGAATCAGCTGAGCGCAGCTTGAACGGCACGGGGGTGGGCGCTACAGGGTGAGACGAGGGTGGGGCCCGGGGCCGGGGCCGCGCTGCCGCGCTGGGTCGGCGGCCGGCGGGCTGACGCTGGCCGAGGCACCCGTCCCGTGCATACAAATCGTGAGAGAAGAGAGACAGAGGGAGAGAGAGAGAGAGAGAAATAAACTCGAATATGGGGCTACTTTATGGTATTGTCGACAGAAACGAACCTGAATCGGCTTGCCTGGGCTCAAGGGCGCCTGCTAGGTAGGCAACCCCCATCCTTCGCATGCACGCGTGTCGTGCGGGCTGGCCTACCCTGCCATTCGCAGGCGCTCGTTTGCAGTTTTTGCTGGAAGACAATTCGGACGTGTCCTTTGTGGACGACGCCGATGACACCTAATGTTGGGGCTCACAGCAGCCGGCTGCGGGCCGCCCCGTTCCGTATCGGCACGTCGTCGCCGACCCCGCCCGGACCAAGTCACGGATCTCGCTTGCGTGGCACGACGTGCCTCCGCCACGCGCCTCCGCCACGCGCCTCCGCCACGCGCCGCCACGCGTACGTGAGATAATGCGCGACCGAAGCCCATATATCATGCTCGGTTCTCACGAGCGTGACGGTTCGCTAAGTGACGCGCCTGGGCTCGGCTCGGCCCTTTCGCCTGCTGCCCTTCCCTAACCCTTCTCCCCCCGCCCCTCCTACTTACCTTTCACCATGCATCACCATGCCGTCATCTCAGTTTGCCGTCGCGTCGCCCTGCCGTGTTCCTGCCCCCCCCCCCTCTCCTCCCCCTTCCAATCCCTTTGAACCCCCGCTCCCTTCCCCTCTCCCCTCCCCAACTTTGTCGTCGCAAACTCCCTTTTGCAGCTCTTTGCCAAAGAGGCCTGGCCTGGCCTGCATGGGGGTGGCCCGTGGCCCGGTCCGGCGGGTCCGGCAGCCGCGGTGCGGTAGGCGCTGGGCTGGGGGCTCAGCCGGTACGGGACTCATCAAGTGTGCCGGAGTGGGCGTCGACGCCAAAACTGACGCTGCTTTCCATTTATTTCTGCGTCCCGCGCCGCCCCCTCCCCCTCCTCACGGCCACTCGGCCGCGTCACGTTGTGAGGATCACACTGACAACAACGAGTTCGTCCCCGCCGAAGACCCTTTAGCCGCTTCGGCCGCTCGGCCCTTCATTCGCATCGATGCGGAGCGCTAACGCTAACGGCTCCTTCCCTTTCTCGGCCCCGCTAGCCGGGCACCGGCCAGGGGTAGTTAAATCGCTCGCTGGAGTGGGGCGGGGGAGGGGGGAGGGGATAGTTCCTTTCCTTTCGCCTGGATTCCTCCCGGCGGCGCGGAGGGGCAGTGCGGCAGTGTACACAACAATATAAAGGACACGGCGGTGGGTGGGGGAGCGGCGGGGCGGGGCGACCGAAAGTAAGAAGAGGGTTGCTAGTGCTTGTGGTGCTTCGTACGGAGTTATCGGCCGCTCTCCCTCTCTCTCCCTTTCGCTCTTCCGCTTGTCGGACACAGAGGAAGCGAGAAACTGCGGGAGAAAGTGAAAAGGGGGAGGGGGGAGAGAGAGAGAGAGAGAGAGAGAGAGAGAGAGAGAGAGAGAGAGAGAGAGAGAGAGAGAGAGAGAGAGAGAGAGAGAGAGAGAGAGAGCAAATAGCTCACAAATTACGGCGTCGCAGTGCTGTGCCCGGCCCGTCTCTTCCCGGCGGCGCCGAGTCTCGGGATTGCCAACATCCGGTCCGGCCACAGGCCGCTCGCCGCACTCCGGACTGGCTGCAGACCACTGCAGACTCCCCGGCCAGTAGACTTACTACCCGGAGGCCGTCCGCGGGGCGGGTGCAGCCAAGAGGGATGCTCCCACCTCACTCTGGGGGCAGACAGAGCGGCGGGGATCGAACCCCAACGCTATGAGACGAGCCCGGCGGCGGCCGTCATTCACTTAGAGTCACCCAAAGTGGGCATATATATATATATATATATATACCGCTCCACATTTTCCGTTCAGGGGCTGAGCCCTGGAGGCGGTGGGGGTCCGGGGGGCTCTGAGTTAATGTGCGCCGGCAGCGGATGCCCCGCCAGGCCCCGCCAGGCCCCGCCAGGCCCCGCCAGGCCCCGCGGCCTTGGGTTAGGGAGGACCCCCAGGACCCCGAGGACGGTCCGGTCAGGTCCTTTGGTCGTTTCAAAGCAGAGCTGGCATCCCTCTGTAGCACTAAGACCACCCAACCCACCGCAAGCCCCCCGGCGGCGGTCCGTATTAAGGACGGCCCCTGCCGCCCCCCATGGAGCCCCCGGGGGGCGGGGAAAGTTTAGTGGCTGCCCATGGCTTGCAGATCCGGGTGAAGGGGGGTCATCAACTGTGACGCGGCAGCTGAATCGGCCAAAAGTCTGATTTTCCTCCCGGCCTAAGCGCCCGCCAGTGTCAGGGCAGGCCAGGCCGCACGACATGCGTGCACAAGTCGCGTGCCGTGCCGTGCCGTGCCGTGCCGTGCCGTGTCGTGCCGTGTGCCCCTTGGCCTTGGACAACCGATGAACCCCACGAGGTCTGCGCACTCCTGGTTGTCTGGTATCGGCACCGCGCCGCTGCAGCCAAGCGGACCGCGGCGTACAGTCGTGCAGCGTGCCCTGCCGGCCCTGGCCCCTATCCCCGCGCATCCGCCCTGTATGTACTGTGTTTCGGGCAGGGATTGGGAGTCGGGAGGGGCAGTGGGGAACATGGCCCTTCTAATGCAGTTGGCAAACCAAGTCCGTCAGTAAGGAGGGCGCAGCGAGTCGCAGCCTCACAGCCAGCACACTGCAAGTATGTGGCGACGCTGGAGCGCTGCACTGCACCCAGAAAAAAAATCGTTTCTCAGCTTGAGAGCATACCGGGGATTTTGAGAACATTGGGATTGGATCCAGAGAATATTCTCCATCCGCTCTTGTTCCAATCGTAATCCTCTCAAAATCCCCGCCGGTCTAGTCTCGAGCTGAGAAACGATTTTTCTGAGTGTGCCCTGCCCAGTGCGAGTCGGCTGTGCTCTGGCTCTACAGACGGCTCTCGAGCCTGTCACCTTCTTCTTTCCTTACGGCCCGCGTTTGCGTTATTTTGAGGGGTTAGGATAGGTGCCCTCCCGCCTGTACACACTAACTCGCCGCCCCACGAAGACAAAACACGAAATTGATGCGAAAGATACAACCGCCTGCGCCGCGCTACCGATTTTCCCTCTTGTTCCGTCTGCCCCGAAAAGTTTTCGTTCGTCGGGGAAAACATGTTCTACAGGGCGGGCGGGGGTGAGTTGAGTTGGGGAGGGGAGGGGGAAGAGAGAGAGAAATCGCCCTCCCTTCTCCCAATCTATGGAAAATTCTGTCGAGTTGAGAGCTCCTGCTGGCCTGCAGCAGCAGCAGCAGCAGCAGCGCCTGGCAGAATGGCCGCCGGAGACAATGGGGGGCGGGCCGGCCGGGGCGGGACCACCGGGACCAGGGACTTGGCGTGGGGCAAACTTGTCATTGCTGCCCTGCCCTGCCCTGCCCGTCCTCATCCTACCCCTCATTCCCTTCTCACTGGGACCGTAGGCCCAGCACGGCCTAGGGAGCCCGGCCCGGCCCGGCCCGGAGCTGCGTCCTCGCTGTGATTGCGGCACCGCCCTCCTACCCCATGGTGCATACGGCCACGCGAGCTCTTTATAAAGGAAATTTTCAAAACGATACAAAACAAGTGCAGAAAGTGAGAAGCAGCTGGTTGTCTTGAGTATTTTGCCTCTTTTACATTTTTCTCTCTCTGCTGTGCGGAGTGGTAGCCGTGCGCCCTCCGCCCCACCCCTGCACCCCTACAGCGGGGGCCCGGTGAGGCCGAGACCAGGAGCGGCAGGGTTTTCAGTCGCCCGAGCCGTCCGAATTTCCAAAACAAAGTCGACGACAACGCGAATGTGCGCGCGCTGTTGGCCGCTTCGCCCCCGCTGCCCGGCCGGCCGGCCCTGCCCTGCCTTGTGGGGTCTGGGCCGGTCCTCGCCGCCGGGACGTTTGCCAGATCGTGGCGAAGATGATGGAGAGCAGCGCGCCGTGGTGGACGCGGTCCGCTGGCCGCTCGCCGCTGGCCGTCCCCGCCGGTCCCCGCCCCGCCACGCAGCATGTGTGCGCCACGAGCATTTGGCTGCCAAATCGAGCCACTAGCATCAACCAGGCATCAACCAACGAATTCTCGTGCCATGGAGGAACCGATGCCACTGTTTGAGAGCTGAATGCTTGGCTGGGTAGAAGTCCAGTACAGCGCTTCAATTTTTTCCCGCGCCAACCAGTGCCATTCACAGATACCATTGTTGCCGCCTCATGTCGCTATTCTAGGCCCGTTACTCGTTACCTACAGGGTATCCGGTGCAACCGTTCCCGGCTGAGGGCTCCTATGAGAGGGGGTTCGCAGCCTTCCTATCCCTATCCTCTTCCTTTTAGTTTTATTCGTGTACTTTTAAATCGAGCATCTTGTGCTGTGCCCTCTTCTCCCTTCAGTTCAGATTGGGATTGTGTTTGCAAGCGGACACCGCAGCACCGCGAGAAGCGCAGCAGTTGGTGTACATCCCCTATCCCCTCCATCCCTTCCCTCAGCAGAGCCACTCCGAAACGAGTTAAGCTTCGTCCGTTTGTCTCCGCACTGCCAATTAACCACTCAGAAAAGAGTCTGGCTGTTCCACCCTGTACAACCCCCGTTCACCCTCTACCCCTCTCCCTTCTACCCCGGCCACGGCCTTGCTTCTAAAACAATTAGGTGCCGGCGTTGATAGAGATAGCTGTAATAGAGAGAGAGAGAGAGAGAGAGAGAGAGAGAGAGAGAGAGAGAGAGAGAGAGAGAGAGAGAGAGAGAGAGAGAGAGAGAGAGAGAGAGAGACGCTGCTGCAAGGCTTCCGGCACAGCGATGCGTCGGACAAGGATGAATAAAAGACGTGACTATGAGAACGGTCGCGACGTGGCGTGGTAGTCGCGTTCTGCCTCTCCGCCCCCTTTCCCACCCCATTTTCTCGCTCGCGGCAGCCCTCCACAGCGAAAAATATGAGGGCGTCTAACGACCGCCATTCCTTTGTCGACAGATCATTAAAATATCGCAGCAGGCCTTCATATGGTCGTCGGAAGGAAGTTTCGGGGTCGGCGGTCGTCGAGGGTGGAGCAGGGAGGGTGCGGGGGTGGGGGAAATGCGCCCTCCCCTCTCCCCCTCCTCTGCTTCGGCTATCGCTTGCTTCTCTTCCTTCTCGCTGCCCCCGGAGTTGCTCTCTGTATTCTCTGCCTGTGCAGCAGAAGCGCTTTTGGGAGTTGCGGCGGTGGCGGTGGCGGTTGGTGGGAGTAGCGCCCATGGCCACCGCTGTTAGTGAGTGCCTGGTGCCTCTTGCCCTGCGAAGCCCTGCCTCCCCGGCGATGACTGCGGCCCAGAGAAAGCAGCCACTGGCAGCCACTGGCAGCCACTGGCCTAGAGTCCCCTAAGTATCCCGGAGCCGCCGCCAATATGGGGGGGGGGGAGGGGGCTGTCCAATGAGGCTTCTCACCCCCTCCCTATCCGACCTCTCTTAGCACACACACACACACACACACACACTCACAGAGGCGCGCTCGGGCGCACACACTGATCGGGTGCACCGCCTGCCCGTCATGGATTCCCCATTTATTTACGCGGCCTCCCTGATAAAGAACTACCGGGGGCTGCCGCCCGCCGCTGTGGGGGTAACGATGCGCCCCAGCGGCCCTTTTCTTTTCCCTTTCCAGATTGATGGCTCATGGCGGCCCATGGCGGCCCCGGTGCTCATGGCCTCCATGGTCCACTGGTCCGGCCCCAGCCGCCTCCCTGCAGTGGCCTGCAATCAGTGAGCGATGTGCCGCCCCCGCCACCCCCGCCGCTGCGCCACATCAGACACGTCCCAGTTTACCCCTGCACCCGATCGGTCCCGTCCCCATACAACCCATGCGTACCTGTCTTCAGCTGAGCTCAGCTGCCCCACGAAGGCGCGCGGAAAGTAAAAAGTGCAATTTGTCTGTTTGCCTGCAGCATCGTTCTACGGCGCCAGCTACATCAAGTACCCGCTGCAAGATGCCAAGAACACGACAGAGATCTCGTTCCAGTTCCGGACCAAGCGCGCCGACACTATGCTGTTCCTGGCGGCGGGCAAGACGGACTACTGCTACATCCGCCTGGAGACCGGCCGCCTCAAGGTGAGGGCTGTGCTGGCTCTGCTCCGAGCTCGAGCGCCGCCACCGCTGGCGCCGCTCTCCCCTCGGTACTAACCCCCGGGGCTCTGCTCCGAGCTCGAGCGCCGCCACCGCTGGCGCCGCTCTCCCCTCGGTACTAACCCCCGGGGCTCTGCTCCGAGCTCGAGCGCCGCCACCGCTGGCGCCGCTCTCCCCTCGGTACTAACCCCCGGGTCTGCTCCTCGACACAGGTCCGCATCAACCTGGGCGCGGGCGAGGCGGAGGTGGACTCCCCCCGGGGACTCCGCCTGGACGACCTGGTGTGGCACGAGGTGGAGCTGACGAGGAGGGAGGCGGACGTGACCATCACCATCGACCACATCCACGTCATAAAGTGAGTGAAGCTCGTCGTGGCCGTGGTGCTGCCGTGCTGCTGTGGGCCGGGACGGACTCTCTCACTGACTGTGACACCTGCAGGGAAAAGCTGCCCGGCCGGTTCTTCGAGCTCAACATCCACTTCGGCGTGTACCTGGGCGGCATGGGCGACTTCACCGACCTGTTCCTGGGCCACACGGACTGGCTGCGGGGCTGCCTGGGCGACGTCAAGTACAACGGCAACGCGCTGCTGCAGAAGGCGCGCCAGCGCACCTCCTCACAGGTAGGTCTCAGCTTCCGGGCGGCGTCCGGCGGACACAGCATCGTCTCGACCATTTTTATGATTAAGTTTTCTCCCCAGCAGAAAGTGGAGGTGCAGGTGATCACCTGGAACTGCGCGCCTGAGTTCGACGCTTCCGTGGAGAGTGACATCAGCTTCGTGGAGGACGGCGCCTTCGTGTCGCTGCCCAACCCCATCACCCGGACCGGGGCGAGGTGGCAGCTGCAGCTCAAGACCGAGACCCAGCAGGGGCTGCTGCTGTACAACTCGGGCCAGGGCTCGCGCGCAGACTACGTGGGCCTGGAGCTGGTGGGCGGCCGCCTGCGCCTGCTCCTGGACAAGGGCGACGGCAAGGCGGAGCTGGCCTCCGAGGTGCGCGTCGACGACGGCCAGTGGCACACCGTGGTCGCCCACTTCAACCCCACCGCCATGGAGGTGACCGTCGACGGCCACACCGTGAGCGCGCGCCTGGACCGCGGCGGCAACCAGTACCTCGACCTGCACGAAGTGGTGTACTTGGGCGGCACGGAGCTGAGCCGGCGCGCGCGCGCGCTGTGGCAGGGCCTGCGCGACACCAGCTTCCGCGGCTGCATGCGCGGCGTGGAGGTGGACGGCCGGCGCATGGGGCTGCCGGACGCCCGCGTCACGCACGGCGTCCGCGCCGAGTGCCTGTGGGACTTCGTGTGCGCCACGCAGCAGCCGTGCGTCCGCGGGGCGCGCTGCGAGCAGCAGGGCTTCAACGCCTTCCAGTGCGTCTGCGACCAGCCCATGTGCGTGCGGCCTGAGTTCGCCGACAGCTACAAGGTAGGCGAGAGCGAGGGCGCTGCTAGGGAGTACCCTGGGACCATCGCTATTAATTTGAAAATAAATAGATCTTGTGACCGTGCTAATGCCTGCAGGTGTACTCGCGCGGCCCGATGCCGGTGGACGTGGAGCTGGTGGAGCTGACGACGCTGTCGGTGGCGGAGGGCGAGAACGTGCCCGTGACCACCTCGCACATCAACGTGGTCCTGGACTACGTCAAGTACGGCGTACGTGACACGGGCGTGCTGATGCGCGTGCTGCAGCCGCCCGCGCACGGCAAGCTCATCGCCGAGGTGTGGGAGCGGGGCGCGGTGGGGGCCGCGGGGGTCGGCGCGGCCGTGGGGGCCAACCAGGGCACCCTCTTCACGCTGCTCGACCTAGCTAAGGACAAGGTACGCGCTGAAGCGGAGGATCTGCCGACGCTGTGTCAGTGCACGTGCGGTGTGCGGTGCAGACCATCTGACAAGAGCCTGCTTTTAGGTGCGCTACCAACACGACGGCTCGGAGAGCGCCAGGGACTCGATTGTCATGGAGCTGGAGCTGGTGGCCGGGCCCGACTTCGTGCAGCCCGCCCACCTCCAGGGGCCGCATCGCTTCGCGCTCCCCGTTAACATCACCCCCGTCAACGATGCCCCGGTGCTCGCCATCCCCGCCGGGAAGACTCTTCGCCTCGCCCAGGTACACTGCGCCAACAAATCCGTTCTGCGTTCGAATTCAACAACAAGCATGCCTACTTTTATACTGGTTTTTAACACGGTACCTTTGTACCGCAGTAGTCGTTGTCTAACTTCTCACCACCCCCAGTACACAGTATATTCCTTGGCATGTTCATATAGCCTTTCTGAAGAGTGGTTTTAAATTAGAACTAAAGGTATTATTTTCTTGCATTTATTGTGAGCTTTCCATATTACATTTTGTCATTTAAAATAATCTTATCACTGGCATTTACGGAGCATGCATGTCAATGATTTATTTATTTTCCATCAAACATAGATGGTCATTGATTTGATTTCATACAAATAATTTTCACAATTTTTTTTTTATTCTTCATTGTTTTGGTTTTACGCTTACAGCGAGCATCTTTTAACCTGCCTGCGTTGTGTAGATCAGGTGCCGTCACATGATGGGAGACGGCTGATTCGATTCGTCCCTCAGGTAACGGGATGGAGTGTGCACACAACACAACCAACCCTCCACCCTCCTCCTTCACTCTCCGCCTGCTGCGTGCCGCTTTCTGCTTTCCCTCTCTCCCTCACGACCCGCTCCCACCAACAGTTTGATCTGAGGGCTGCCTCTGTGTCGCCGTTCTACAGGGCACCCGCAAGGTGATCTCGTCGGACCTGCTGCGGGCGGACGACCCGGACACGCCGGCCAGCGCCCTGGTGTTCACGCACGTCAACGCGGACAGCAAGAAGGGTCTCGGCCACGGCCAGATCGAGTGGACGGCCAGCCCGGGGACGGCCATCACGTCCTTCAGCCAACAGGACGTGGACGACGGCAAGGTGGCCTACGCCCACCGCGGAGAGCGCTCCGAGGCCAAGCTCGCCCTGCAGGTTGGTAGGGTAGGCCGGGCCAGGCCAGCCCCTTGAGGTCGCCGTCGTCTGCCCTTGCGGAATGGCTGTTTAACGTGTCTGCCCGCCATATTAGGTGTCTGACGGCATCGAAACGTCCCCGACGGCCTTTCTGCGCGTACTGGCCTCCCCGCTGCAGCTGCTGCTCGTCAACAACACGGGTGTGGTGCTGACCCACCGGGCCGCCGTGCCCATCTTGCCCGCCAACCTCACCTTCCTCACCAACGCCGACGACCCGGACCTGGAGATCCTGTACGAGGTGGTGCGGCCGCCGCAGTACGGCAACCTGCAGCGGCTGCGGACGGCGGACGGAGCGGCGGCGGTCGCGGCCGCGGCCATGTCCGTCAAGGGCCCTGGTATCGACCGCTTCACCAGCAGGCAGCTCGCCAGGGAGCAGATCCGCTACGTGCATGCCACCGGCCAGCCCGCGCACGACGACTTCAAGGTGAGTGCGAGCAGTGCAGAGCAGTGCAGAGCAGTGCCAGCCCGCGGAGCACCGCTGTGCAGCGGCCTGGATGCAGCGCAGGTGGGAACAGAATCGTGACGAGTGTGTTTGGTTTCCAGTTCAAGGTGTCGGTGGGCGAGGTGCGGTCTCCGACCACCTACGACTTCCGCATCACGTTCACCAAGCTGCGCCTGGAGCAGGCCAGGCGGGTGGACCTCAAGCTCAACCGGACCAAGGAGGCCCTCGTCACGGAGCGCCATCTGTTGTACAGAACGGAGCCGCTGGCCACGGATGCCAACAAGGTGGTGTACCACGTGGTGCAGGTGCCCCGCCACGGCTCCCTCGTCCTGGGGACGCCCCAGCTGCAGCGGCAGCAGCAGCAGCAGCGGCTGGCGCCCGGTGACTCCTTCACCCAGCAGGACATCAAGGAGGGCCGTTTGAGCTACAGGCTCCACCGCCAGGTGCGTCTGCGTGGTGGATTTTGAGTACGAATTTTTGGTGAATTAGAGAGTGATTTTTTTCAGTTAGTATTTTTGGTGCACACTTTCGCGACGTCGAGACGGTTTTTTAATCAACGACTCCTTTCCATTCCCAGGCGTATTCGCGCATCCGGGACGAGTTCACGTTCAGGGCGAGCGCTCCCGACTGCGAGGCCATCCCGGGGAGCCTGGTGGTGGTGCACGAGGTGCTGGGGGCGGGGCCGGGGGCGGCGAGCGCCGTGCCCGGGCTGGCCGTGACGCTGGAGCGGCTGCAGGTGGCCGAGGGCGGCTCCTCCAGGCTGACGGCGGCGGCGCTGCGACTCGCCATGGCGGGTGTCACCACCGTGCGCTACGCCGTCACCAGCGGGCCCTCGCACGGCTGGCTCAAGGTAAGCGGGGAGGGAGTAGGGAGGGGAAGCCCAGGGTGTACTTTACGTACCAGTGGTGCCAACCGAGTTCTAGCCGTTCTACCAGGTCGGCGCCGGCCTGCGCCGGCCAAACTCCCCACGAAGGTACTGCATGTCCTTGTGCAACGCCCTCGCGGGTGGAGATAAGCAAGACCACGGCTACCGTAGGATAGGATAGGTTTTAACGACACCAGCAACGCTTTTACAGCACAGCTAGATCAGGTTTAGATAAGGGGATGCGATTTCCCGCGAGCAGTGTGTGATGTGTGACAGGGACAGGGTAGGACGAGTAGGTCATCCCCACTCCGACCTGACGGGGTTCAACGCCTTGTCTGGGATAGCGACAGTCTTGGCCGATGCACCCCTCTCAAGCACTCGCTTCTCCCCTCGCGCACTGGCATTCCTTTAACCACACCACCGACCAATGTACACAGAACTGACTGCCGCACGGCGAACCAGCCAAAAGAGCGGCGAGTTCGAATTCGAGTGATTCGAGCCGAGCCGAGGCTCGTCCTCCTATGGGGCCGTTGCCGTTGCATGTGCACGGACCATGCCGGGGGCTCTAACAATACCGTAAACAGGTGTGCTCTGTCAAGGTGTCGGCGCCGACGATGCGACTCAACGCCACCGAGTTCACGTCGACGGAGCTGGCCTCCGGCCAGGTCGAGTACACCCACGACGACTCCGAGTCGCAGCACGACGCGCTCCACTTCGTGGCCATGTCCAGCGAGGCCGAGGACTTCATGTACGCCGGCACGCTGCACATCGACGTCGTGCTCAAGAACGACAACGCCCCCGTGCGCGCCGTCGACAAGGTCTTCCGCGTCGTCAGTGGTGGGGAGCGCCTCCTCACGGGACGCCACCTCAAGTAAGAGCCTTCGCCGTCTCCGCAGTTCGACGCCCCGTTCTCGGGTACTTTGTCCGTTGGGTCCTCTGTCATTGGGTGCCTGTTGCCACACCAGGTACACGGACGCTGACCTGGACGCGACACCGGACAAGATCACGTACAAGCGGAAGGACATCCCCAACGGCGGTCTATACCGCGCCAGCAGCCCGGGGGTCGCCGTCATGGAGTTCACCCAGAAGGACCTGGACGACGGCCAGCTACTGTTCAGGCACCACGGCGCCGAGCAGGGGAAGGTGGGTAGCTAAATGCGTGGATACGAAGTACCCCTTCCCGGTGTTGGTCGGGTCTCTCACACCCCTTTCTACTCTAGGTTGACCTGTGGGTGACCGACGGCCAGTTCGTCGCCAATGGCGTGCTCGAAATCCGCGCCTCTCCGCCCTACGTGGAGGTGACCAACAACAGCCGCCTGCTGGTGCGGAACGGAGGGGCAGCGCCCTTCAGCACGTCCAACCTGAGCGCCGACTCCAACGTCAACTCTCTGCCCGAGCACCTGCCCTTCGAGGTGAGTGGTAAGGTGGTGTGGCAGCACCACGGGGCGGGGCGGGGACATCACAAGGACAGCCTCGAAGGCTAAGGCGGTGTGTGGTGTGTGGTGTTGCAGGTGCTCGAGGGCCCGAGCCACGGCCGCTTGTTTCTCCGAGACCCCTCCGCTGCCGGGGGCGGCGCGGGGTGCGTGGGGGGCGCCGGGGGCGGCAAGCAGGCCGTGCACTTCACGCAGCGGGACGTGGAGGCGGGCCGCCTGTGCTACCAGCACGACGCCAGCGACTCCTTCTCGGACGCCTTCCGCTTCCGCGTGGACGTGCCCGGCTCCACCGTTGAGGGCCGCTTCGAGGTGCGCGTATTCCCGTCCAGCTACTGGGAGCCGTTCACGGTGCACACCAACGAGACCATCACCGTGGAGGAGGCAACCAGCGTGGCCGTGACGGGTCGCTTCCTCGACGTCCGGCAGCGGCACGTGCCCCCTTCCGACATCACGTTCGTCGTCGTGGATCCGCCGCAGTTCGGCTACCTGGAGATCGAGCAGGCAGCTGCTTCTTCCACCGAGGCACCGGCGGGGGCCACACAGAGCCAGGGCCAGGGGAGGGCCAGGTGTCGGTCACCGTGTTCGAGCAGGCGCTGGTCAACGAGGGCCGCGTGCTGTACGTGCAGACGGCCCCTAACCAGACGCAGGACCGCGTCGTTGTGGACGTCACCAACGGCATCTCGTGGATGCGCGGTCTCGTCGTCCGCCTGGCCATCATCCCCGAGTCCCTGTACCTCGTCGGCGGCGAGCTCCGCGTGTCGGAGGGCTCCCTGGTGGCACTGCCCGCCAACCTGCTGACCGTCCTCACCGAATACTACCGCAGCCGCATCACCGAGTTCCAGGTGACGTCGCCGCCCTCTGCAGGCCGTATGCAGCACGCCCGCGAGCCCGGTCAGGCCATCACCAAGTTCAGCCCGCAGCAGCTACAGGCCGGCCTCATCCAGGTAAGGCCAGCGCGGCGTGAGCGTGTGCTCCCGCCTCTCCACCCCAGCTAGCTCCGGCCCCGGCCTCCCTAACGGCGTGGGTGGTCACTGTTCCAGTACGCGCACGACGGCAGCGAGACGCAGGAGGACTCGTTCTCGGTGGCGGCCGTGGCGGGCGACCGCAGCAGTGCCCCGGCCAAGGTGCGCGTCGTGGTGGCCCCCGTCAACGACGAGCTCCCCAAGGTGGTCAACAGCAGCAGCGTGCGGCTGTGGCGCGGGGGAAGCGCCACCATCTCACACAACAACCTGGGTAACTATCAGGACGGAGGACGGCAAGAGGGTTCCTCACTAAAAAAATAAAAAATAAATAAATGTTCACCCTCCAAAAAAAACTCAGAAAAAGATCAGGGAGAAAGTGAGAGAAAAACAAGATTTTTTTGACTAAATGAAAAAACGAATAAATTTTGATTTTCATCCATGGTACACTTGCATCACGAGCAAGGGACCCCTCGGAGGACGGTGAGAGGCCTGACGTTGTGATCTCAAGCTGACCGTGTGGATCTGGCTTTGCTCCCCAGCCGTTTCGGATTCGGACACGGCCCCGCAGAACGTGACGTTCCGAGTGATGACCTTGAGGGCCGGACACATCTCCTTCGCGCACCTGCCCACCGTCCCCATCTCCAAGTTCACTCAGGCCGACATCAACAACAACGTCGTCGTCTTCGTGCACAACGGTAAGAAACTCGACACACGGACTCATTGCCGCGCGTCCTCCCTTGAACCGTTCTGAACGCCATTTCCCCGCGCATCGCTGCAGGGGCCGCTGAGAACGGCCGCATGGAGCTGGTGGCCTCGGACGGTATAAAGGAGACGGACTCGATCAAGCTGGACGTGCGCGCCGAGCAGCCGTCCTTTAAAGTCAGGGCCAACGAGGTGCTGCACGTGTTCCCCATGCTGAGGAAGTGCATTACCGCCGAGCACCTCATGATCGTCACCACGGACCCCACCCGGAACGTCACCTACACCGTCCGGTGAGTGACTTGTCTGAGTACTTGTACCCAGCACCACCACCGGCCCGGCACACTAACTGAACTCGGCTGGGCTCGGCAGGGTTCCGCCCACGCAGGGCCGGCTGCTGCTCATCTCGGAGCGGGCGGGCGAGGCGGCCAGCTCGGTTTCGGGGGGCCGCGCCTCCTCGGGCCGCGAGGTGCTCACCTTCACGCAGCGCGACGTCAACATGAGCCGGCTGTGCTACCAGCACACCAGCCCCTTCAAGGACCTGCAGGCCAACGACTCGTTCGAGTTCGACGTTGCCGCCGCGCACGTGGACGCGCTGGCCAACCAGGTGTTCCGCATCCAGGTGTCCGTCTCGAGCGGCGGCCTCGACCAGTTCGTCAACGTGGCCCAGCTCATCGTGGAGGAGGGTGGCACGGCGCCGCTGCTGCTCAACACCAGGTCAGTGTTGGAGGTCTGGAGGTGCCTGCAAGTGTATCTTGCCAGTGTGGCCCAAAAAGCCGTTTTCCCCCTCCCCTCCCCTCTCCTCCGCTCTAACCCTGCCCCTTTTCCCGCCCACAGCACGGTGTTGGACTTCCTGCGCCGGGACGTGGGTCTGGACCAGCCCGTCATCCAGGTGCAGGTGGTGCTGCCGCCGGTGCACGGCGCGCTCTGCGTGCGCACCGTGTGCAACGCCACGCAGTCCTTCTCCTCGACGCAGCTGGCCGCCGGCGACGTGGTCTACCGGCACGACCACTCGGACACGACGTGGGACGAGGTGGCTCTGTCGCTGCTGCTCGCCCCCGGCGATGTCCTGCTCGGCAACGTGTCCATCCCCGTGACCGTCCTGCCCGTCAACGACCAGCCGTTCCGTCTCGCTGAGCCCAGCCCGCAGCTTGCCGTGGTCCAGGGGCAGGCAGCGCTGGTGACGCGCAAGCAGCTGCTGACGGAGGACGCCGACACCCGCGCCGAGGAGCTCCTCTACGACGTCATCAGCAACCCCAGCCAGGGCCGGCTTGTGCTGGACCCGGCCGCCCCCGCCACCCCCAGCGGCAGCGGGCCCAGCGCCACCGCTCCCGCCGCAGCGCGCAACTCCGTGGGCCGCTTCACGCAGGCCGACATCGACGAGAGCAGGCTGTGGTACGTCCATGACGGCCCCCTTCAGCCGGACAGCTTCTACTTCCGCGTCTCGGACGGCAAGTTCACGCCCATCTACACCGTCTTCAACATCCAGGTACGTGAACGGCACTTCCGTAGTATGTGTGTTTTGAGGGGGAAGGGGGGGGGGCAGTTTTAATTGTTTTTGAAAGCATCTTTTGTTTCGTCCGACACACTGCCGATCACGGCTCAGTTCCGAGAAAATTACTATATCCTCCGTTCTGAAACGTTTTTCCATCACATTTAAATTAATGAACCGAGACAAAATAGAAATCATTTATTACACACTAAATTAGAACCGGCTTCACTGACTAGCTGCCCTAATGGTTCCCCACGGTTCCTGCCTCAGGTGTTGGCGCTGACGCTCAACGTGTCGGTGAGGTCGGCGCTCCGGCTGCAGCAGGGCTCCAGCGTGGCGGCCTTCTCGGCGGACAACTTCGTGGTGGTGACCAACGGACGTCGAGACGCCGTCGTATACAATGTGACCAGGGCCCCCCGGCATGGCGGCGTCTACCTGACGACGTCCAGGGACAAGACGACAGCTGCCTTCAGCCAGGTGAGGCCACGCTGTCTGAAGTTTGACATGGGTAGGTTCGGCGCATGCTGACGCTCTCTCCTCCTCCATGCAGGCGGACGTGGAGGCGGGCCGTGTGCTGTACACGCAGACGGACATGAGCGCCTCGTCCGACTCGATGGAGCTGTTGGCGTGGGTGCGGACGGACCCGGTGGCCGTGCCGGCTTCCAGGCTGTCCCTCAACGTAACGGTCGTGCCGCTGGTGCGCCTGGGCGTTTTCAGCCCCATCGCCGGCCTCAAGACGCGCCTCGACCTGGCCGCCCTGGACGCCTCCCAGCTGGCCAAGGTGACGGCCAGCGACCCGGTGTACCGCGTGCTGCGGCGGCCGCGCTTCGGCAAGATCAGGAGGATCGTGCGCAGCTCCGGCTCATCTGGCGAGGGGGGCAGCGGCGGCGGCGGCGCCAACTCCAACTCGTCGGCTCCTGGCGGCGCCGGCGCCCCCAGTGTCCAGGGTGGTACGGATCCCGGTGCGCTGGGGCCGCCGCCGGCAGTGCGCGAGAGAGAAGTGGAGCGGTTCACGCACCAGGAGCTGCGCGCCGGACTCATCTACTACGTCGGCAAGCGCACTGGCCAGCCTGGGGTGAGTACTCGGTCGTCGGGGGAGGCTGCCGATTGCCGATCCCAATGTGTTACATTTGCTTGCTTACGCTGCTGTTATTCTGATGTCGCCCGCTTCCCACAGGACGAGGACTCCATCCTGTTCGAGCTGGCGGCCTCGCTCTTCCAGCCGGCGACGGGCGAGCTCCGCTTCCTGCTCCGGTCCGAGCACGGCCCGCCGGCGACGGCCTTTGTGCCGCAGAGGCCGCGGATCCCCGGCCCCAAGGGCAGCAGCTCGGGCTCGGGGCTGGGCGTGGACCAGGTCGTGGTGGCCAGCCCCAACATGAGCAACGACTACTTCCTGCTGGTCAGCATGGCTGCCGGCGTTGTCGTCCTGGCCCTCTTGGTGGTGGTCGTCATCAAGTGCCGTGCCACGGCTGGCCAGGTAGACGCCAACTCTGTGCCCCTTTGTGCTCTCTGTATTTTCCCTTTGCCGCTGCCTTAACCCCCGTGTGTTTGCCCTGTACTTTCCAGGGCCTCCATGATGGCCAGAATGGCAAGTCTGACCTGACGGACCGGTCGCTGGGCCCGCTGCCGCTGCCGAGGCCCCCCGACGACCTGATGCCGTCGTCGCCGAGGCCCAAGCACTTCGGCGTGACCTCGCTGTCGTCGACGCCCACGTCTCTGCCCGTGCCGCAGTGCAAGGTGATCCCGCTGGGGCCGACGATAGGCCACGGGCACGGGCACGGGGGCGGGCCCATGGACTCGGTGACGAGCTCGGAGCCCGAGCTCAACTTGAACCTGCGCTACCCGTATGGCGCGGACGACACCCCCCTGCCCATGCCCATGCCGCTGGCCCTGCCCATGCAGCAGGAGTGGGGGACGACGGGGGGCTACGACACGTCCGGACTGCCGCTCCCCAACCTGGCGCCCTCGCCGTCCGACCTGTCGTTCGGGCACGGCACGCTGCCCAGCCAGGCCCGGTCCGGGGCCGGGGCTGGCGGCAACAACAACCCCATGTTGAGGAGGAATCAGTACTGGGTCTGAGGGCAGCTTGGGCCGGCCGATAAAGGTGCCCAGGCCTCTGTCTGGGCCTCGGCCGGCTCATACAACACATACAGGTAGCTGCCAGGCCATGAGGCTAAACGCATCCCCCATGGACTATGCTATGTTTTTTTCTCAGACCCTTTCACCTTGGCTCGGAATGCTTCGGCCAAGGGGTCGGAATGGTGGGTGGGTTGGCTGTTTGCCTTGTTCTGCAACTCATCCCAATTGAAGTAATCCAGTATGTATTGGATATGACTTCTAGAAACATTTGACAATGGGTGTTGTTGCTCTACATTGTTTGAATCCAAGTTTCTATCAAAATGTATAAATGTTATATAGGTACTGAAATTGGTTATATAAAATGTGCTTTTATGTCTTGAGTGTTTCCATGACTGATTCGGGAATTCTGGGGTCGTTAACACATTTTTTTTTCCTAAAGGAGTGAAGTCTTTTGCACAGCTTTGGCTGTGTTCTATTCCGTTCATGCCAACCCAAGGGTCCAATGAATTTTGGTGTGTGTCTCTATAGAGACAATCTGATCTCAACACATGGAGCAAAGCTTTCAGTCCAGAATCCTGCAGGGGAACTGCCTTTTTCCATTTTTTGTAACAATCAATTGCTGACATATATCATCATTGACACAATGTATGTGAATTGTTTTTGACTGAGAAAGTGTGATGTTCATGATGTTTTCTTTGAAGCTCTGTTGTTTGGGATGGCTCAAATCTTTTCACTATCTACATACTGACTTGCTCAAAATCTTACACAAATAATTCCTTCACACCTATGTTAACGAGGCACAATGAGGTGTTTTTTACATGTCCGTTCTCCTTTAATTAACTTTGGCTTGTAATGCCTGTGTGCCAACAGTAACTATTGATATTTCTGTTGATACATTGCTATACGACTGATTCATTTCAGGAACCCTATGATGAGACAAGTTGGGATTATACTGAAATTTGTAAATGGAGAGATTTTTGTTAATTAGACGTCTAGCGTAGGTAATGATTAGTGTTTGTGTACAAAGAAATGTGGTTAGCTGTGTTTTTTATACACTTGTGTAACTGTTGTATATTAATGTGCCAAACATACAATACTGAACTGAATAATGGTTTGAGTACATTTGCTGATGAATTTTAGTTTATTTGTCTGCTTCATTGCTTTGATTTTTTTCATTTATCTGCTGTACTCATTTAATTTTCAAAAAAACAGAAATTCACCTGGGCAGCTTTAAGAAGGGTGGAATTAAGTTTTATGAACAGGAACTTTCTTATGGTTGTCTGTGTGGTATGATGAGCAGTGTTACAAGATGAGTAGCTGTTAAATTTTGTTCTACACTTGGAGTAACATTCCATGATGTCTATATGGAAGATGAAATGAAAGAAGTTAAAGTCCATCCATACTTGCTTAAGACTGTAATCTTCCTTTTCTTTTCTTTTGCAAATTTTCAGTACTATATTTGTTTTTATGTACTGTAAGTATTTAGCGCTTCACTGATGAAACTCAATGACAATAGCTCACATAACATGTAGCCTTGTACATTGTATTTTCATCTTGTACATACAGATCAATAGGCTGCATGTGACAGCCTTCCTGTAATTTTCTTGTTGACTAAGAGTGATTATGTTCTGGTTTGGATAACAGTTATAAACTGTTTTAAACAATTCATAGATGTGTTTTATCAGCATCATTGATCTGTCATTGATGGATGTCATCTAGTGATGTCAGGTTTGGCTAAGAGATGTAAATCACAATATTGTCTTTTTTATTTATTTTAAATACACAACTATACCGAGTTAATGTTTTTCTTTTCTCATTGAATAAGGTGAGCATCACTTGACTGTTGTGATATTAGAAATTGTGCATCTTTCTCTTGTGGTCATGCATCCTGGAAGAAGTTAAGCATTTTCTTTTTGTGTAGACTATTTATACGACTAATGAATTTAGCATCTATTGTCTCTGCAACGGTCTTCATCAACAAGAGGAGTCAGTTTTTAAAACGAGCGTACACAGCAACCACCAATAATTTGTTAAATGTCTTAGGAACTTCTTTCAGACTCACAAATTAAACCAATACAAGGTTAGAGGTAGCAATTATGTAGTTCTGCCTATACTCTGTTGTACATTGTGTTCTGTAGGTGAATCATTTGGATAATTCTTTCCAGCACTGTACTGAGGAAAGCATGTGTTTGGCTGTTCTTGGTTAAGTTTGTAAACATTAATTAAATCAACCTCTCTGTTTTTGTTTGTTTGTTTCTTTCTCCATTTACTGCAATAATATTTAACAACAACAACACACCATTAAAGTTGCATTTTTTAAGATGCCGAATCGGACACCTGTTGCATTTCACATTCTGCGCGATACCGAATTGGACACCTCTTGCATCTTACAATCTGTGCATCACGAGTGATTATTTGCCAATCTTACTGATCACTGAATCATTGCCAATCATTACTTAGAATGTGAGGGACTCATTAGTTATGCCATGACATTTGGCATTCCCTGTTATTTTATCAATTCTTTTGAAGTTAGTGTCATCTGGGCCAGACCCTGCAAATCAAGGCACAATTCAATTTAAATCTGTGAAAGAATAACAGTTCGTGGAATGTTGGCGGAATCCGATAAAACAGGAGTTGCCCATATATTTTTCATGCTGTTATGATCGGAGGTTTGAATGTCCTACGCTGCAGAAGCGCGGTCGTCTGTCACTTGTTCACACTTCAATCCCGCCCCCCCCCCCCTTCGCCCGCCTCCTCCATCCCCCCCCCCCTCCCTCTCCCCCGTCCTCCCCCGTTCCGTAGGAAGGAAACCTAACCTCGTGTCAGCGCGCACCGTGCTGAAAGGACTTCGAAGATATTTCAGATAAATATTTGATTCCGTATCTTGTCGCCCGATTGCGGGGTTCTTAACTAAACCTCTATTTTCTTCTGATGGCCTTAGGTCAACATTCGAAGGTACTAATTGGTTGGTAAGTATTTCACAATATCTAATGCATGATAATAAAATTGACTTGGGGCAAAGTTGTTCAAATCTGAACCGATTAAGACTCAGCATTGACCAAATCCTAATTTCTGGAGTGATTTCTTCGTCCACTTGTATGAGTAGATGTCCTCATTTACCTGCTCTCCATTCATGGGACCATTTTTAATACATTCTATGCTGTGACTTCCAACATTTTCCTGATCTTTTCCATTGCTTCATGTTTCAGGGCTGCTGTAACTGTAGGAGCCTTAACAACATTCTACTTTTCCCGTAAATCTGTCAACCACAAGCGGTTTCTTCTTATGAAAGAGGAGCGACGCAAGTTAAAAGAAGAAAAGGAAGCTACCCAGAAACTTTCAGAAAATTCGTAATTTAATCAGCTACCTTTTGTGTAACTACTAAACATGGCACAATTACCTCAATTAGATATGCAGAAAATGCAGATGGTTCAGGAGCTGGAGATTGAAATGATGTCCGATATGTACAATCGGATGACTCAAGCTTGTCACAAAAAATGTATTCCTCCCAAGTACAAGGATGCAGAATTAGGTAAAGGTGAATCAGTTTGTCTAGACAGATGTATAGCAAAGTACTTAGATATTCATGAGCGAATTGGGAAAAAGCTTACGCAAATGTCAATGCAAGATGAAGACTTTGTCAAGCGAATGCAGGGAGGTGGAGGTGAACAGCCGAAAAGCTGATGACTCTACATTCTTTTTTGTTTTTTCTAATTCAGAATTGTTATTACCTTGTTGACCATCGATACCAGTTGTCTGTTTCTCTCAACTGAATATGTGTGATGGCTGTACGGTATTGGTAGTGACGGGTAGTTGGAAAGCAAATTTTATATAGTAGTGTTTGTGTCTTTTAGAGATCCATGTTAAACCCCATGCAGGAAATGTACATTCATAACTATTTCAAGTTGTTTTTCCCTGGTTAATTTTTTAAGTGCAGTTACTATGGCTTACAATTGTATTGGCCTAAACTATGTTTTCTCAGGTAGAGAATTGTGTCTAGTCTCATTGTTCTGCTATATGAATTCAAGTGATGCAAGTTTGTGGAATGCTCTGCCATACCCGATTTTGTCAGCTCAGTATATGTTTTGTAAATTAAGTGCAAAATAGACAAATGGAAAATAATAGTGTTTTATTTATCTCTTACCCTAAACCATTGCCTTGGTGGCCTTGATTTTGAGGATAGCAGTCTGAGGAGGGCATCTTCGGTATCATTAAATTAAGAGTACAAGGATCACAGTTTTTCTTGAATTAAAACATTCAGAAAAACAATTAAGTCAATTTCGTTTTTGTTTTTGACAAAAAGTCAAAATTTCAAAGACCGGATCAGAGAGAGTCCGAGTAGAAATAGAACCTTCAGTTCGGAGGTGAAGTCAGTCAAAGCGGACGCTGAGGCCCGGCACCTCGTCGTGGAGGTGCTGCCACACTTCCGGCCCCAGGGACCGCAGGGCGTAGCAGCCGCGCACGTCCAGCTCCCTCAGGTCCTTGAGGTGCACGCCGATCAGCTCCAGATGCTCGGCGGAGACGGACACGTTCTTGTACAAGTCCAGGCTAACGAGGCCGAGAGCCCGCTGCAGGATCTCGGCCAGGCCGCGCGCCGACAGCTCGGACCGGTGCAGCGACAGCTTGGCGAGGCCGTGCCCCTCACCGAGGCCATCGACGTAGTGCGCGCGGTGGGCGATGGCCATGGCCAGGCCGTCGTCCATGTCGATGCAGTCTAGGAGTCGGAACTCCCGGAGCGTCCGGAACCGCTCCGACTGCAGGATGAAGTGCGCCAGCTCGGCCTTGTCCAGCCAGGCGTCGTAGTTGCGCCAGGTCAGGGACTCGAGCTGCTCGAGCGTGCTGAGCGCCGTGCACAGCGCCCCCGACGTGATGGAGGGCGTGATCCAGATAGCCAGCACCTGCGACAGAATGGTCGCGGCCCGGGCCGGTTAGCGGTCAACGCCTGCGAACCGAATGGCAGGCAAGCCCGCAACACCGGAAAGCAGCTCGTTTGCCTATCTCGCCGGCTGACTGGCCCTCTGGCCTGGTCCGGTCCTTCCTAGCCGAGGCTGCCGTGGCCTACCTTGAGCTTGCTGCAGCGGCTCACGGCGCCCAGCACGTTGCTGCCGGCCATGCTCGGGGGCAGCTTGAGCGAGGTGAGGGTGTCAGAGTGGCCCCGCACCACGTCGGCAATGAGCACGTCCAGGCGGTAGATGTCGTTGAACCGGAGTCCACCTAGGTCCAGCTCCGTCAGCAGCGGGCAGCCCGATCCCAGCCTCGAGAGCTTGTCCGACACGAACGAAATCTGTGTGGATCAGGGAGGGAAGACGTTGAGCGTCGTTGCGGCGCAGCCACTACCCCGGACGGCGACGGGAGACGACGGTGACCCCCGTACCTCGCCGTGCAGCACCAGACTGCGCAGGTTGTCCATGCCGCCGATGCAGGCGAGCACGCCGAGGTCTGTCACGAACACCTCGAGGCGCTGGAGGTGGTCGGCCAGTCGGTCCAGGATGATCCACAGCAGGTTCTCGGAGAGGCACGGCAACAGCCGCAGCGACAGCACTCGTCGGCAGCCCTGTGTCCGAGCGCGGAGGGGGCAATGGGCTGTTATTCCACGTTCTACTCAAATTCCCGGCCCCCGGCTGCCCGCGGCTGCCCCCGGCCCGGCCCGGTCCTTACCTTGGCGAGCGCCTTGGCGACGTCCTCGCGGGTCGGCGCGCCGTCCGAGATATACTCGAGCGCCCCCAGGAGCGGTGCGGCGCCGAGGGCGCGGATGAAGTCGTCGGCCGACTCGGCCAGCGGGTCGTACCGCAGCGTGGCGCGGCTCCAGAGCGACTCGTCGCGGCCCAGGCGCCGCCAGCGCGTGCACACGGGGATCACGGACTTGGCGAGGTCCTCCAGGTCCAGCATGCCGAAGATGGACATCATCAGCTCCTCGGGCAGGCAGTGGATCGTCTGCAAGCCGTCGCGGCGCGTAGCGCGTTAGTGCGGCATTATTCACAGAACAATCATGGGCGATAATGAATAGAAATTGAAAACTGGAGTACACTCTGGAAATTAAAAAGAAAAAATATATCAGGGAGCTGCGTTGACAAAACATCTGTGCGGCGGCAAGGGGTGGGTGGGATGGGGTAGGTCGGGGTTGCGGGGGTGGGGGTGGGGTGGGGTCTGGGCCGTCACCTCGAGTTCCGCTATTCTCTCTGCGGCCTCGCGCTCCTTCCGCTCGCGCTCCTCGCGTCGCTGGCGTTCCTTCTCGTCCTTCTCGGCGCGTTCCAGCCACACCATGTGGCGCACGACCAACAGATCCTGTAGACGTAATAAAATAATATGGCTATGTGAACCTCTTAAAAAAAATATTAACTTTTGAACTTTTGGAGCAAATACAACATTCTCTTGTTTTTAATTAGTTTTTTGAATATTTGTTTTCAATGCACCCTTTGTTGAAAGCCCTCCACCGTAACTGTGCAAGTCTAAAAATGTCCCTAACCGCTCGTCCATCGTCTATTGCCGCCCGGTACTGCAGGCAGCAGGCCTACCTTGTCGCTGCGGCCGCGTCTCTGGTGACTCGCCAGCCTCTTGGCGTCCATCTCGTCCTCCAGGGTGAGCCGATAGCGGTCCGTGCTGAACCTGCCCATGCGGCGCGCCATGGACGACCGGACGGGGCTGAACGGCGGCGTCATCCCCCAGTCCGCCTGCTGCAGTCGCGACAGCGTGCCACTGCGCGCCATGACAGCGGTCGTCGCTAGCTGTCCCGAGGGCTGTCCCGTACCCGCGGACCCCGTAGCCGTACCCTCTGCGTCGTCGTCGGCGGCTTGGGGGCGCTGGCACTCCGCACACCGCTCCGCTCGGGATCAGACAGGAGTTTGATCGGTGATCGGCGCTCGAAATAAATGAAGTGGGCTTGCCGAAGACGAAGGCGAGCAGTGATGGTACGGACGGGGCCCACCAACTGGCAGTGGTCCCCGCCGGCCTCGACTCAGCCGGCCACGGCCGCCCCCCGCGAGCCCTGTTTGGCGCGCCTTCTCCACCCCTTCCCCGACCCCGCCCTCTCGCCACCCCGAAAACACCCCCCTTGCCAGGCACTACAAGAGGGAGAGGAGCCAAGAGTCATGAACTGGGTACAGCACGGTGCCTGTGAGGGCGAGAGAACGTCCTATCCAATGCTGTGTGTTTTTTTTTATATGAAAACGAGTACGGAGGCACAGGGTGTACGGCGGAGTACGCTCGTCTGAATTCTCCATATTATTTTACCCCCCCCCCCCCCCCCCCCCCGGTATTAGCTCTGTATTATTTTTTACTCTTCCTGAAGTGCGGAGACACGTCAGAGCGCCTAGGCTATCTTGCCTTTTCTCTTCGCTGTCCCTTCTCTATCGATGTGCTGTGCCCTTGTGCTGGGAGTACGAGTCCGGTTCGGGTGGTGGCGGTGGGCGGTGGGGCGTTCCGTTCGGCATCCGCAGCGGTTTGAACGAGCCGCGGGAGCGCGCGCCTTTGTATGCATACTATTGGCAGATGCCGGCCAATGAGGCCGCGAGTTAGCCGTCGTCGTGCGAATAAAGATGTTGTTGGCAGGCGGAAGAGCATGTTACGTTACATGGGAAGAGCGGGTGTTGTGGTTGCGATGTTGTCGCTCGGTAAAAGACGTTTACATAATTAATTAGTGATCTCAAAGTCCGGACACTACTTGAAACACTAATCGCCCTTTGCACCTTGTAGACAACAGGTCCACAGGTCGGTGCAGAGAGCTATCAGAAAGTGGCCAGAGAAGCAGAAGACGAGGCGAGGAGAGGAGCGGAGAGAGGGGTGTAGGAGAAATCATGACGATCTTATGACGAGATAAGACACTTCGTTCCAAAAAAAATACAACTCGGAGGAGTGCATTCATGTTCCTGACGAGAAGAGTTGTTGCTCATTTTAACAAATTCAGTTCTACAAGAGCCTGCTCCTGTTCTTCAGCTGGTAAGGGACTGAGTGGTACTGAGATGTTGTTTTTATGGAGGTGATTAGGAAATAGCAGTACAAGAGTTTGGAACTGATATAATTTTATCAAAACTTGCTATTGATGACTTGCATTATATAGAGTTCTGGTGTTTGAAACTTTTTATCATATGTATAATTTATTTGTTTTTTCACCATACAAGAGCATTTATGCCAAGAGTTCCATTATACCTCACTGATCTTTATTTTATGTTTCAGGAAACCATACAACTAAAACCATGGCATATTTGGAGGATTTCCCTCCAGGTCCTCTTGATCAGTACAGAAAACAGGCGTCCTTTGACTGGAAGAAGCTGAAATTGTTTGCAGAAGATGAGAAGCTTGTTGAGTTTAAGGTATCTCATTTTCTGTTTTTCTCTTGATGACGTTTGATTTCGCGATCAATAAGCTTATCCGAAATTCCTGCTGTTTATTATAGTTCAAGCTGTGGAAAGCATTAGAAAATGATCCTTTATTTCACCACCCGATTGAGACTCCATCTTTGGATGAGCAGCGTCATCTAGCTACAAAGCGAATGTATAGACTGAAGGCAATGGAACCTGTGACAGTAAATGATATCATAGAAGACCCTCGATTGGTAAGATTTAGCAGTAAACAGAATTTTTAAAATCTACCATTATATCAGAGTGTTGCATTTTAATATCTGTTCGTCCCCAGCCTATGACTCTTTTTGCCAGTCTTTTTCAATATGAACCTTCAACTGCTATCAAATTTTCATTGACATTTGACTTCTTTACAAATGCCGTCAGAGGTATGGGAACTGGAAAACATTACCACTTCATTGAGGCAGCTGAAGAGGGATCAGTAAGTGCACCAAGGGATTAAAATGACTGTGAGCTGATTTTGTTCCAAGGAGTAACACGAGAGTAACATCTGTTTTCATACATTCTAGCTTGGTGGTGCTTTTGCATTGACTGAAATAGCTCATGGCACCAATGTGAGAGGCATGCGCACTGTTGTGAAGTATGATTCTCAGTCCAAGGAGTTTATCATCAACACACCTGATTTTGAAGGTGCCAAGTGTTGGGTTGGAAACCTTGGTGAGCTTTTGTAAGAATGCAAATTTTTTTTTCTATTCATTTTCATTTTAAAGAAACTAAATTGTTTTTTACGTTTTTAGGAAAAACCTGCTCTCACATTGTGCTCTATGCTCAACTTATCACACCTGATGGACATAATCATGGTCTGCATTCGTTTGTGGTGCCGATCAGGGACACTAAAACATTATTACCTTTCCCCGGAATAATTGTGGGAGATTTGGGAGAAAAGGCTGGACTTAATGGAGTTGACAATGGGTATATATTTTCAACTTTTACTTTGTGTTAATTTTTTTTCTTTTGTTTTGGAATATTTTTGTCATGTCTTAAACTTGGTTCCTTTTCAGGTTTATCATGTTTAAAAATTATCGAATTCCTCGGGACAATTTGTTAAACAAGAATGGAGATGTCACAGAGGACGGAAAATATGTGACACCTTTCAAAGATCCAAATAAACGCTTTGGTATGCGTTTATTTTTGTTTCAATCGGTTGTCAAATTATGAATAACGTTTCATGCTCTCCATGGAGGCAGTATCTCTTGTTACATGAAGGTCATTGAATTGAATAACCTATTTGAAATTGTTTCACAGGTGCCTCACTGGGTTCTCTCTCGGGTGGTCGTGTTGGTATTTGTGGACTCTGTGTGGCATATTTAGTGAAAGCTATAACTATTGCTGTTCGCTACGCAGGAGTCCGCCGTCAGTTCGGACCCTCGGGCTCTGAGGAATATCCAGTTATTGAATATGAGCTTCAGGTAATGTGTATATTATAACTTTGTTTTCATGGTTTCTCTGCCTCATATTAATTTCCCATTTTTTTATGCATATACCTATATATATGTGTGTCTCTCTCTCTCTCTCTCTCTCTCTCTAGCAATGGAGACTTTTTCCATACTTGGCTGCTGCATACGCTTTGCAGAACTTTTCAGTCTGGTTTCAAGGTGTTTATGGTTCATTTGTTATCAAAGGGATGCTTGGAGAAAAGTCAGATGAACAGGTAAGACACACTCATACTGTGTCATTTTTGTAGCAGCTTCTCATAATTTTGTGTTAATAAATTAATCTTATATGAATTTTTGCAGGCGGATGTGGGGATTGAAATTCATGGTGTATCATCCTCAGCCAAGCCACTTTGTGGATGGGTAACAAGAGATGCGATACAAGAATGTAGAGAAGCATGTGGAGGTCATGGGTACCTAAAAAGTATGGACATTTCTTTATTTATACTTCTTTTTTTTTTTTTTTGTGTACGCGCCGCTCCTCTTACTTCTTTCTTTTCTATTTTACAGTGTCTGGTCTTGGGGATCTGCGGAATGGAAATGATGCAAATTGTACTTATGAAGGAGAAAATAATGTTTTGGTCCAACAGACAAGCAACTGGCTTTTGCAAGTATGGGGGCAGTGGAAGCAACAGAGAGCAGTACCAAAATCTCCTCTTGGATCAATTTCTTTTATTGTTCATGCTCACCAAATTCTTCAGGAGCGCTTTTCGGCTTCAACTGTAAGCACCATTTTTGCATTGCAGTGGTGATTTAAAATAATGAAAAATATTAAGGTGTCTTCATATTTCTGAATAAGGTTGAAGAAATTTGTGCTGTACCCCATCTCCTAAAAGCCTACAAGTGGCTTGTGTGCTACTTGCTGACCATAACAGAAAAGAAAGTTACCACTCTCCGTGCATCCGGAAAAGATGCATTCACTGCTAAAAACCAATCTCAAGTTTTCTATGCACGGACTCTATCCGTCGTGTACATTGAGGTAATGAAAGATATTCTGAATGACTGTGGTGAAGGCTTTGGTCAAAGCTTGGTCAATGCATTATTGGATGATATTTTAAATATTATTTCCAGCATTTTGTTCTTGCTAAAATGTATGAGAAGTCTACTACTGATGGTCAACCAGCTGGCCAGTCTGAGGTTTTGCTCAAATGCTGTCAACTGTATGGCTTGTGGAGTCTTGAAAAACATTTAGGAACACTTTACCAGGGTTAGTTTAAATGTACAATCATGCCTGGAATCATTTGCCATTCTCTCCTCTCTTTTGATCTTCGTCTGTTTTTATTGTGTTAGGTGGATATGCAAGTGGACCCGAGCCGGGTGAACTCATTCGGCAAGGAATTCTAGATCTATGTGCCAAACTGAAACCTGAGGCTGTGGCTCTTGCTGATGCTCTGGCTCCCCCAGATTTTATCCTCAACTCTGTCCTCGGCAAATCAGATGGGAAGGTAAGTGTTTGGTCAAATGTTCCAAATGCATATGAGGGCGAGGTCCAGAAAAGGCTTGTTCCAGTTACTAATTTTATTATATTGTTTGCATTTCTCTCAGCTATACGAGAATTTTCAGGCAGCTCTGTTCCAAAGCCCTGACACATTTACACGTCCGTCCTGGTGGAAGGATGTGGTCTTCTCAAAGGAAGCACAGTCAAAACTGTAAATGCCATTTTCTCTCTATATGTGTTCCATAACATTTTCTATCCTTATAGTTTTGTATGTTTGTCATATTTTAAGACAAAAAAGTAAATTAAAAGGCATATGTATGACAATGTACAAATTATTGTATTCACTTTTTACACACTAGCATGTGTTGTAAGCTCATAAGCAAGGTTCTATTGCTTGGTGTGGGAAAACCAGTCTGTGATTTCTTGGAGCAAACTATGCATTTTTTTTTTTTATGTTCTAGAAATTGTTGATATATATATGTATATATCAACAATCATAAAAAACATATATATATATTGTTATGTTTATGTTATGTTTATTTTATATGCAATAAACTTTTAATCACTGCAATTAAACAACTGTCGACTTTTGCTTTCCATCCACTCCACCCACACTTACAAACAGAATACATCATGCCAAACTATGGACCCACAGTCTATACTGGGCAGTGCACCTGTATTTTTTTTAGAGCTCCCCTATCGGTCTTTATTATTTTAGTAAAAAACTGAAACAAAAAATTTTTGGGGGTGCAAACAGGAGAAGGGGCCTCTTCCTCCAGCGGCCGCGGCAAGATAACAAGCCAGGCCAGGATCGTCAGGCAGCGTCAGAAAGCATGGCGTCAGCCTGTTGGGTAGGCAACACGCTGACGCGGCCGCATAGCAGTACAGCCTACTCCCCAGGCGCTCGTCTGGAGGCAGTCAAGCCTTGAGGCAGTCCGCGGGTGGGGGGGTCAAGTCCCCGCCACGCGACGCCTTGGCGTGTAATCAAGCCACTGCCAAGGCTGCGCGCACCCGCGTTCGCGTGGAGACAACTGATAACAGATAACCCCATTCCAGTGCGGCGGCCTCTGCCTCTCCTCTCCCCACTCCTCCGGCCTGTGTCTGCCTGGCAGCCTGGCCTCCCACGCTCCTCCAGCGACACACCATACACCAGCCGGAGCCCGGAGCCCACCCACCCGCCCACACTATCGGCTTTAAGCAGCTCGCGGCAGCCCGTTGCTGGCCGATTCTACTGCTCCAGTTTTGGGAGCGCCCCCCCCTCCTCTAACCACCCCCTGGCGCCTGCGGAAGCGGGTGCGCGCCTCCTCCCCCGCTCCCGCGCGAAAACAATGCTCTCGCCACGCTCGAGTTTTACCGTCGCCGCACTGGTTACGCAGCGTGGCTACCGCCGGCTACCGCAGCCCTTCACCCCGGAGTGTCCCGAGTGCCCTGTCCAGTCCACCAGGACGCGGAAAGTCCGGCAGCTAAGCACGGACGGCTCGCAGCTGATAACCGCCGGCCTCTCGGCCTCGGAGGGCCACCGACACCCTGTCCTCGAGCCAAACTGTGCACTCTCACAAACGATCCGGGAAAAAAAATACTAAAAAAAAAACAATGAAAAAAACTAAACAAGAACAAAACAGTGGCATGAAATGTCATGGAAGCAGATGACAACCCGCTGTTATTCACTTTTATATGTTGAATCCTCAAGACAACACTCCCTGCAGATCTAACAAGACAGCGTTTTAGGACAGACTCGTCCTTTGAGTTTTGAGGGGAAATAAGTTTGTTGTGTGAGCATGATGTGTGTGTGTACTCGTACAGGAGAACAAGACAGGCATGGAGAACGCTTTACCGTTCTAGGACAGGCTCGTTCTTTGGGGCTGTTCAGACACCACGTGGACAGGGGGGTGGGGGGTTCACGAAATGTCCACAACTGTCCAGGTGAATTTAAATGATGAAAAGTTTTCATTTTTTTTAAAGTGATGAGCTCGTTACACTCATTGGTCGCATTTGTTTTTTTCGCGGTTTTTCTCCTTTCTCTATTAATTGGTAGAAAGCGTTTCATTTCAATATTTTTTTTGAAATTCAAAAGTATATTGAATCCTCAAGATTCAGACCCTGCAAATAAAAAATACAACAACAACAAAAAACGGCAAAAATGGGTGGGTCCTACCTCGTCCCAGACTTCCGTCCGGAACCGTTCCTGCTTAACTTCGGTGTTCGGATGGGAACCGGTGTACCAGGAGTTGACCGCCGCTAAGACACAGGCACGACGCAGCCACCTTGGTAGGCAGGCTTCCGCAACGGCCAACATCGCCCCTTCCGCTGACTAGATTTCAGGAGTCAGCCCCCTTCGACCAGCCAGTTGGTCTGTGGCCCTAAAGCCACTCCCTCGCGAATTGAGAGGGAGGTAGGATGCCCAGATCGTACACGGCCGAAGCCGATTGTACTCTACTCTTCTACGCCATGTATCCAAGTAGGTGTTGCCCGAATACTCCAGATTCCGAGGCCTTGCGCTTGAAAAATGTAGAAGGCCGAACCCTAGGCCACTACATTTAACTTCTGCCGAGTCTTGGCAAGCACCATTCCCCTGCTCGGGCGTCGAACCACTGAGTTAACGAGTGTATTCAACCTCCGGGGAATGGCCGCGGCCCAACGTCCGCGGTCACTCAGACAACACACTTTGAACACGTTTTTTGGTATATTTTACCCACCATCCTCGGTCGGCAGACTTCAGAAAAATATTTACTCCGGCAAAGAGTTGAACTGCGGACCTGTGGTCGTCGATCGGACCGCCAACCTATTACGCTACAGTGTTATGGTGGAGGAGAGCAGCGCGCTAGTGATACTTTATCCACTGTTGTCCCGCAGAGAGCAGCACCGTCCGTTGGTCCGAGAGATGGCGCTAGTGGTCAACGGCGTTTTCTGGCTCGCGCTGCTGCTATACATACAGCAAGTTAATCTTGTCTCCGGGCGAATCCCCTCCGCACCTACCCAGCGATGTTGATCTGAGGACATCGCTTGTGCATGTTTCAAATATTCGACACATATGTTTCTTATCGAGTGGTTAGAAGCGATGTGTAGTGAAAGTGATGAATTTTCTAGTTAACAAGAGTATGCCATTCAGAAGTCAACAGGATTCTGTCTGTAAAACAAGTACTCCTGTCTTGAGAACATTCACAACGGTGCTGCTCTCTGCGGGACAACAGTGGCTAAAGTATCAATAGCGCAATAGCATCTTAAACCAAGTATTTTTTGTTTTATCAGAAACCAAAATTTCTAAGTTCTAAGTGTGTGAATGTTCTCATGACAGGAGTACTTGTTTTACAGACAGAATCCTGTTGACTTCTGAATGGCATACTCTTGTTAACTAGAAAATTCATCACTCTCACAACACATCGCTTCCTAACCACTCGATAAGAAACATATGTGTCGAATATTTGAAACATGCACAAGCGATGTCCTCAGATCAACATCGCTGTGTAGGTGCGCAGGGGATTCGCCCGGAGACTAGATTAACTTGCTGTATGTATAGCAGCAGCGCGAGCCAGGAAACGCCGTTGACCACTAGCGCCATCTCTCGGAGCCAACGGACGGTGCTGCTCTCTGCGGGACAACAGTAGATAAAGTATCACTAGTGCGCTGCTCTCCTCCACCATAACACTGTAGCGTAATGGGCTGGCGGTCCGATCGACGACCATAAGGTCCGGGGTTCAACTCTTTGCCGGAGTAAAAATTTTTCTGAAGTCTGCCGACCGAGGATGGTGGGTAAAATATACCAAAAGAACGTGTTCAAAGTGTGTTGTCTGAGTGACCGCGGACGTTGGGCCGCGGACATTCCCCGGAGGTTGAATACACTCGTTAACTCAGTGGTTCGACGCCCGAGCAGGGGAATGGTGCTTGCCAAGACTCGGCAGAAGTTAAATGTAGTGGCCTAGGGTTCGGCCTTCTACATTTTTCAAGCGTAAGGCCTCGGAATCTGGAGTATTCGGGCAACACCTACTTGGATACATGGCGTAGAAGAGTAGAGTACAATCGGCTTCGGCCGTGTACGATCTGGGCATCCTACCTCCCTCTCAATTCGCGAGGGAGTGGCTTTAGGGCCACAGACCAACTGGCTGGTCGAAGGGGGCTGACTCCTGAAATCTAGTCAGCGGAAGGGGCGATGTTGGCCGTTGCGGAAGCCTGCCTACCAAGGTGGCTGCGTCGTGCCTGTGTCTTAGCGGCGGTCAACTCCTGGTACACCGGTTCCCATCCGAACACCGAAGTTAAGCAGGAACGGTTCCGGACGGAAGTCTGGGACGAGGTAGGACCCACCCATTTTTGCCGTTTTTTGTTGTTGTTGTATTTTTTTATTTGCAGGGTCTGAATCTTGAGGATTCAATATACTTTTGAATTTCAAAAAAAATATTGAAATGAAACGCTTTCTACCAATGAATAGAGAAAAGAGAAAAACCGCGAAAAAACAAATGCGACCAATGAGTGTAACGAGCTCATCACTTTAAAAAAAAAAATCAAAATCCCCTCCTACAAATGTTTTTTCGGACTTAGCCGCTGGCACTCCGCTAGACCGCGACGAACAAAGGTATCTATTGTTGACTCGAGGCGGCGCCCTATCCCAAGACAAACGACCGCCCATCTACGTTCTCTAAAACGGCTGCAAACGAGATTTTATTTTGACTTTTCAAAATGTCATTTTCAAAACTAAATCAACAACTGATCAAAATGTCGCGTTAACGCAACACTTGCGTTAAGCGGTTTGCGAATTGAAAGGGGGTCTT
Organism: Odontothrips loti; assembly: GCA_038380765.1. NCBI lineage: Eukaryota > Metazoa > Arthropoda > Insecta > Thysanoptera > Thripidae > Odontothrips > Odontothrips loti. Next base: position 18,152,760 of record CM076244.1, on the reverse strand, counting down.
AACGGACAGGGCGAGTGCAATACTCGTTCTTTTTTGCTTCTACGTCGTAGCAGTAGTAGTAAGCAAAGAACGAGTAAAAAGGGGGGGGGGGAGGAGTTAGAAACGTGGAGCACATGGGTGTAAAAATTTACAGTACGCACTAAAAGGCATTTTTAAATGATTCTTTGACCTAGAATCCAAACATTGGATACTGGACAGTGTGACCGGACAAAGTTACGAAGATAATGACCAGACTAAAAGGCGATGACCGGACACTTGAGCGGACAAACTTATGAGAATGATGACTTGATTGATGACTGTGTCTGGTCATAACCGTGGTGACGAACGGACAAAGAAATCGTCGCTGATAGCGCTCCGCATCGCGGCTCGCTAACGCTCCGCGAATCATAGCATTCATCTTTCCAATGTTTCCGAACCATTCAGAAATATTGGGGTAAAATTCCAGATGTATTTTCAAACGAAATGAGCCTGCCTCACTGCGGCACTTGGTGCGATGTAGCGTGCCCATATTTTGCTGCGCTCTCGATATAGTCCTTGAGAGAGAGCGAGAGTGTATGTATGCGAGAGAGAGAGAGAGAGAGAGAGAGAGAGAGAGAGAGAGAGAGAGAGAGAGAGAGAGAGAGAGAGAGAGAGAGAGAGAGAGAGAGAGAGAGAGAGAGAGAGAGAGAGAGAGAGAGAGAGAGAGAGAGAGAGAGAGAGAGAGAGAGAGAGAGAGAGAGAGAGAGAGAGAGAGAGAGAGAGAGAGAGAGAGAGAGAGAGAGAGAGAGAGAGAGAGAGAAAATCACGGGGGTGGTGCGGTGCGGCGGAGCTGTGTGCTGGTTTCCCGGACCAGCCCCGCATTCCCGCAACGGGAAGGGGGGCAGGGGGGCTGCGGGCTGCCAGGGCCTGATCGAACGCTCTGCCCCTCCCCTCGTCCACGACCACCCACCCCCGTCGTCAACCCCCCGCCCTTCCCCGCCCTCGCCCAATGGCGCCGCCGACGCCTGCATACCGGACTTACTGCATTGGGCGCCAAGGCAGACCCTGTTGGCCCTCCCCCTTCCCCCACAGCCCCCCCTCCCCCCGCTCCCTCCTCACACTCGCTGTTTCCCCCTCTCAGTGTGCCACCGGCGTCGCAGTGGGACGGACGGACCCCAGCAGCGCAGCACAGCGCAGCACAGCGGCCCACGCGACACAGTGCCCGATGCTGACTCCGTGACAGATCGCTGTTGTTGTTCGGTGGCCATCCGACGGGGCACGGACGTCGTCAGCGACCTGACGTTCGGACGCGTGTTTGAGTACGAACATTCAGCGAGGCGCCCCGCCACCGCGTTCAAGCACCTGCCCGTCGACGACGGCGTTCGCGTCGCGTCCGGACGTGCGTGCGCGCGCGCGCGGGGGGGAAGGGGGAGTGGCCGGATCAGCTGATGCGGCGCGATGGGGGCGTGACCAGGCCCGCGGTCAACGGCTAGGGCTGGCCGACTCCCGTATGTCCGCCGCGCTCACCGCCACCGCCACCGCCTCTGCCTCTACCTCTGCTTGTGAGTAGTGGTTTGTGAAACTTCGACTCGTTTGTCTCCGAGGGAGGCGCACCGCCACATAGGATAGCTCCGGTAAGAAACTGGAACCGTATCAACTGAGGACCCTCTCTCTAGACGGGGTGATTGTACCCTTGGCCTGATTGGCTCTCGGGCTGGGCCTGGCTAAGCACCGTGCTCTACTTTCGGTACGGTGCCCTGAACCTCCACCGAGCCCGCATGGTCCCCTGACGGTAGGCAGCCCGCATGCCACACATGCGGCACCTCCGGGCACCGCGGAGGGACAGGTCAGGCCCCGCCTCAGGCTCAAGCGTGGTGCGGCCCCTGAATGGGCGGCACCTGTACTGGACTAGCCGGGCGAACTGGGTCGCGTCAACGAAAGCTGAAGCGGTTGTGGTAGCCGGACTGGCAATCGATCAGTAGTTCTCGGGCAGTTCAGGGCAGTGCAGTGCTGTGCAGGCAGGGCGAGGGTGGCCCCGCGTCAGGGCCAAGGCCCGCACCGCTTTATTAAAATACGTCCATAATGATTAGCGCCTGTCGGGTAGGCAATCCTGGCTCTTGCATGCACGTGTGTAGGGCGGGCTGGCCTACCCTCGGATTCGCAGGCGCTCCGCGCTACCCTAGGCGTAACTTTCGACAAGAAGGACAAAGGCAAGTCAACAATACTCTCGTTACCCTCGGCCCTGGGAGTACCCTGGGAGTATGTGTGTTTTTCGGCTCCGTAGCTCTATCAAATTAAGTCAAAATTTGGAACTCAAGTTTTTTTTCGCCAAAAGACAGGCCTTGCCAATCTTCCAAATTTTAACACAACATAATATTGACGGTAGCGCGTTACTTTACCTTTTCCTGCTAATTGCAGTAGCGCGTTAGTTTTGAAAGTTACGTTGACAACCCTGATGCCCACCTCCCAGCAGAGCAGACACGGTGTCTCACATTCCCCCTAAAACAGCGCGCGACGAAGGATGGATCGACAACGACAAGACAAGGGAGAGAAGGGCTTCGTCCGGTTTCGCCGACCCACCTTCTCGTTTTACCGACCACTTCCTTCCGCATTGTGGCGGCCCGGGTGAAATCGTGCGAGGGCTGAGGGCCGGGGCCGGGCGTGTGTTGGTGGGCACCACAGGGAAGGGTGCGGGTGCCACCTGCCGCCTGCCGAGCGCGGCTGAGCCGGACATGACTGCGTCCAGGGGCTCTGCCACCCCATGCTCGTGCCTTTTCTAGAGTCCCCGTTGGTAGTAGTTGCGTGGAAACGAAGGTATGCCGAAGGAGAGGGGGGGGGGGGCAGGCTCTTGAACTCATTCAATGTCACAGCACGACGGTCACAGCCCTTTATTTGTTTTCCCGCGTTGTCGATGGTGCGGGCGGGCGTGGCGGGGCGTTGCGTCAGTGTGTTTGGCGCCCCCTCCCCCTTCTCCCCTTCCCTCTCCTCCCGTGTGCGCTGCGCAGCACACAGAAGTACACACAGCACGCCACCAGCTGCTGACATTGAAAAGAACCCGCGGTAGCTGTAGCGGCTGCGGTAGTGGTGGCGGAGTAGTGTTACGAGAGGTGGGCTAGCGTCGGGCCGGAGGCCACAGGCCGGGCCGGGTCGGGCTCTGCTCTGCATAGCAGCTAGGTAGACACCCGAGCCGACACGCGGCGGCGCGGCGCGGTGTGGGGGAGGAAGGGGAGGGGAAAGGGGGGGGGGGCAAGTGGGGTCCGCACTGCAGCGCCAGCGACTCGGAGAGCCGGAGGGGAGGGGCGACCAGGGCGGCACAGGGATGGAAGCGGCGGCGAGGTTCGGGGCAGTTCCGGTGGACGAGCTCAAGATTGACAACGTTTCGAGCGGTTTCGTCCTGCGAATGTCCTTCAGTCGCGGTGTGTTCCAGGACCGACCATGGTGGACCTGCTGTCACTGCGTGGGCCCCGCGGGCCCCCAATGGGGCCGCCGCACCCCCACCACTCCAGCGGGGATGGCCAGCTGGGCATCCTCAAGTCCCGCCTGTTCTCCGCCCTGGAGAGCCTGGAGGGCAGCCAGCTGCTGTCCAACCTGTCCTCGCGGCTCGAGACGGCGCTGTCCCTCAGCCAGGACTCCACGTCGTCACCGCAGTCGCCGGATGAGGCCTCCAGGTCAGTACGGGGGCTGTGTCGGTTGTGTTCTGCAGTTTTAGCAAGGAGTCGCCCCTGCAGATCAGGCACGGGCTGGGGGGTCAGGGGCCTATCCAGCAAGGAATGAATCAAAATACTAGAAAGAAAATATGTGACAATGCTTCTATGACATGTCATGGATATTTTTTTTCTGTCTCCTGTCTCCTTCTCCTTCGATCTTTTGCCCGCTTTACGAGTGGACTCAGTGTGAATTAATGATGTCGTGTGTGGCAGGGACGCGGCGGGGGGACGCGGCCGGACGACTAGCAGCGGGGAGGGGCAGCAGCCCCCCGGCCCCCGCAGCCCCCGCAGCCCCCGGACCAGGTCCAGCGCCTGCTCCACGGACCGCGGGGAGGCCGACGGTGCCGACGCCGACACCGAGGAGCAGAACCGACTGGGCAGACAGGGCGGCCAGAGCAGGCCGTCGCTACCCCAGGCCTGCGGGCCGGACCCCTACGAGAAGCTCACTTACAAGATAGGTGCGCTGCGCACATACCCCACACCGGCCACGGCTCCGCAAATCACACTTACAAATCTGCATTCTAGACACCTGCCATTTGTGTTTTTGAAATCTGAGGAGGTTTTCTAGAACAACGGAATAGCAGCTGGAGATACGACGTTCTCCGTAAAAGTTTCGTCTTGTTGGCTCCACAGAGGCGAGGAGTAGCAGTTCGGGCAGCGAGGGTGACGGCTACGGCCCCAGCACCAGCATCGACTCCCCGGACCACGACGCCTGGATCAGATCAGGTACCGGCTGGTACCGGACCGGCGTGCCCTGTGTTGGGGTGGGTGCCCCAGCCCCGGCCACGACTAACCCCCCTCCCCTCTCTCTGCCTGCCTCCAGGGTCAGAGGGCTCCGTGAGGTCCTGGGCGTCCAGCCTGAGCCTGGAAAGCCAGTCGGACGAGGCGACGGCTGCCGCCGTCGAGTTCATGAGGAAGTACGTCACGGACCTCTTCAACACCCCGGTGGACATCTCCCTGGAGCAGAAGGCCAAGTTCGGGCAGCTCGCTCAGGTACGACCGGGACCGGGGCGTGCGGACAACCCTGACCAGCGCAGGCTCACGCCAGTCTCTCCTACATGACAGTCTTCTTGGTCCTCTTGCAGATGGAGGCAGGACGGCTCTGGTTCTCGCGCTTCGTCAACGCGCAGCGCGTGCACAACCTGAAGGTGAGCGAGTCCACGTTCTACAGCCTGGTGCAGCACTTCGCCATCGTGCTGTTCGAGTGCGCCGACGCGGACGACTTCGGCCCCTCCAAGTCCCTCATGAACATGTGCTTCACCTTCTATCACGAAGGTAGGTGTAGGTGCCGGAATGCGGGGGACCAGATAGGCGCCCAGCCCTCTGCTCTCGCCAAACTCCATGTTCCCGGCCTGTGGTTGCAGTGGACGTGCCCGGCTGCGAGCCCTACAAGGAGTACCTGTCCGTGTACCTGCGCGAGCAGCCCATCTGGCACTCGCTGCGCTTCTGGAACGCGGCGCTGTTCGACGCCCTGCAGTGCGAGCGGCAGCACGCCGCTAGCGGCCACGGGGCGCCCGGAGGCGGGGCGGGGGCGCCCAGCCTGGACGCCATGGACGCCGAGCAGGAGTACCATGAGAACGTCACCTTCGGCCAGCTGGGGTAAGTGACGTTGCCAAGGCACCCCGAGTCCCGGGGCGGGTCCGCGCGGGCACAATGACTGACGCCTGACTGCCCTGCACAGGACCTTCACCTGCAACATGCACGCGTTCGGCCTCAGTCGCGAGCTGTGCACCGAGTTCCTGCGCAAGCAGTGCGTCATCGCCAACCTGCGAGAAGGTAAGGTGGAGCTGGGCGGAGACCTAAACACGGTCGAGTATAAGATTACACGTGGAACCAATTAGTTTTCCGAGGTTGGTGCGCCGTGCCCCTGTCTTCCATACCGTCTTTTTCTGAACGCATTCCTCTTCTTTATTGGGCGAATTTGTTGTGGTTGCAGACAAGGAGAAAATGCTGCGGGACAACGTGGAGAGGATGTACAGCGAGACGGAGCGCTGGCGATCTCCGTGAGAGATACACAACTGCTGCGCCCCGCCGCGCTCCGCCCTGCCCCGTGTCTGCGCACCACTGCGCATGCGTCGTCAAGCTCAATCCAAAGACTTAAGCTGCAAAACATACCACGGCTTCATTTACTTTTCTGAGTTTGAATTGCCAACATGAAACAATGCACATTTGAATCCAGCTTCACGTGCACGGTTGTCATTTAGCACTGCGCGATACCGCGGTTTCACCGGGTTCCACACCTCACCAGAAGCACCTGTCGTGAAAGGCCGCTCGGAGGCCGCTCGGAGGCACCCCGCACACCTAACTTGTCAATCATTTATATGATCAGTTTTAATTGGTGTTATAGAGAGTTAAACCGCGTTAAATCAGTTGATATGTGTTAGGCTGCCAGTTTGCGCATCTTTTGTATACTACTTCGCTTCAGCAGACATGTAATCTTCGATATCAAAAAAGGTGTTTTAGGCTTTTGTTGCAGTGAGTGCCAATGCAAGTGCAAATGGCTTCGAGAATTTTTACTGTGAAAGGATATTTAACAAATATTAAGCAAGTTAGACTGTCACCATGTGATTCGTTTGTTTTTTTGGAAGATTTGTGTACGTTAGGGTTAGGTCTGTTTATGTATATAAATGTCGAAAAAGGCGCTATTTTCAGAAATAAATTATAGGGTACTTTATTACCGATGAATTGAAGTCATGAGCGAACACAAGGAGGACTAAAATAAACACCTCAACTGGCAAGACCTGTTGACGCTTCCAATTTAAAATAAAAGTACCATAAACATGTGGGATTTTTTTCTGGCAGGTCGAGTTGTGTTGAACGTGTACAAATAGTGAACCACAGACGTGTCTACATGTCAGTGGTTTGCATAGCTGTGATGATACTGATCAGTGATCATATGAGCCAAAACTGGTGTGATTTTTTAAAGTAAGCCCATAGCGGTGATAACGGTTAAGGGAAATGTGTGTAGCAGTAGTCAGTGTGGATAATAAACAAGTGTTGTCTCGACGCGCCGGACTTATCAATCCCTCATCCCCACAACAGTGTCCAGCACCCGCCGTGCCCCCCACGAACACACTCCACGCGTCGGGCCGCTACGGCGTGGTTCCGGCCGCGGCCGCTAGAGGGCGCAGTCCCCCCTCCCCGCCCCCCTCCCCGCCGGGTCCTGGCCAGGTCCTGCCTCACCGGAGGAGGCGAAGACACCGGCACTGCCGCTCGGGCCGCGCACTGGGCCGGCACAGTACCACCTGACGCTGACGGCACGGGACCCGAGCACCGGCGCGCGATCGTACCGCTACCCGTTACCCCCGCGAGTGTGTTGTCGTGTGTGTCTCAGCTGACTGGATTTGCGCCGTCGGAGTGGGATTTTACAGCACGAAACGCCGCCCGCGCCCAGGTCAGTACACGCGTGCTGAGCGGCCGACGCTGTTGGCAGGAACAAGGACCGGGACAACAGCCTCCTGGGGAGCACCACGGCGACGAAGAACGCCTGCGAGCGGCCAGGGTAGGCCAGCCCGCAGAGCGCGCGTGCGTGGAGCGATCGATGTTGCCTACTCCCACGGCGCTCCAAGGGCCTGCCGGGATCGCGTCACAGATGGTCCCTGCGGGAACAAACCGCAGCCGTGTCCTGTCTGTCCTCTGACGGTGGACCGTTTCCGACTCCCTGTTACCATTCGGCTTCACACTCCCCATGTCATGTCTGCCGGACCGGTTCCGGACGGACGGCCCGCAGTCTTTGTCAGTGCCGGGGACTCGGGGACCGTCATGACGGCGCCAGGCTCCGGCCCCGGCCATGGCTCACGGCTCGCTACGATCATCCCGCTGCTCTGCGAACTGACCTGATGATTATGATCTGGAGCAACAGCAAGAGCCCCCAGCCCCCCTCCTCCGGCCGTCTCTGGGCGCGGACCCTGCCCCGTCATCCGCGGGTCAGGTTTTTTTTTTCACAAACAACATTGCGAGTGTCTGCGGGCGCTTCAATAAAATAAGATGGCTGTTCTGTTCCGTCCATTATTCCGGACTTATGTCCCCGGGGCCACCAATCAAACTCAGGACCCCGCTATCCGATGGAGCGCTCAGGATCTTTGACGGGGTATTTTCATTCTGAACTCTGACCCCGATTTCTTTTGATCGGATCACCCTCCAAAAAAAAGGTAAAAAATGACCCTGCTGAGCCCGTAACGTTGTTCGTTAGAACGTGCAGATCGCAGCACGCGGTGGGCGGACGTCTTCTCGGAGGCCTCAGCGTCTCCCCCTCCCGACCTGCTCCCCGCCCCTGTAATTGCTGACAATCATAAGGTGACGTTGAGGGCAAATCAAGCGTAAACCCTCCTTTCCTCCCGGAGATGAAACCCGGCGGAGGGGCGGGGCGTGGCAGTGGCAGTGGCGTGCCGAGAAGCACCTGTGCCTTTAACAACCCTGTGCCCGGCCTCGTTCTCAAGAGCGGAGAGTCTTGAAGGGCAAAGGCAGAGTAGTGCGCTCGCCCGCTCCGTTGGCGCCTGCCGAGTAGGCAACCGCGACTCCTGCGTGCCTGCGTGTCGTGCGGGCTGGCCTACCCTGGCACTGGCAGGCGCCCAGGCCCGCAGCGTCGCCCTTGAACCCGGCGACTTCAGGGAAAAGAGCGGCGACGCCACCGCCGGCTTTGGACCGACCTCCTCTGTATCTTTTGTCCCGCGAGGGACACATTTATTCTCCTCCTGTCAACGAAATATTTCGGTAGCCCCGTTCCGGAATGTGGCCTGGAGATAGCAGGCGCTGAGTGCGGTGCGGCGCCGTGCGGCCTCAGAGTTTGGCTCGGTCCGCCGGTCACGACTCCGGGCTGCGCGCGAACAAGAGGGTCCCGACCCGAGTGTCGCTGCCTCGCTGCGCCGTGGAATATCTCTCCCAGATTGACTCCCAGAGGACGACGCCTGACGCCTGCCTGCCGGCTTTGCCATCTCGACTGTGTCGCCGTTAGCCGCCGCAGGCTCTGCAGCGCAGCGGCACAGAGCTGCTACTATTTCAGTGAAACACAAAAAAATAATCCGATACTTCTAAGTCCGCCTGAACCGTCCGGAACCGCACCCACCCCCGGGGCGGCCAGGTGGTGTGAGTTTTAGGCGCGGCTAGCAAACGTGCGGCGCTGAAAATGCTGCCCCCGAGAGCTCTGCCCGGCCCGGCCCGGCCCAGATAAAGGGATTCGGCGGCAGTGTCATCCGAACCCGGGCTGGGCGCGGGTGCGGGCGCGGACACCCCTTTCACCGTGCGAGAAGGCGGCGTGCGTTCCCGCGGCCCGGCCGGGCCCGGCCAGCAGGCCCGCGGCCGACAGGAGAAAGGGTGGCTCCAGGACAGAAGCGGAGAGCGCGTGAGCGCGCGCGCCCGGGAGCCCAAGAGTCCATGAATCAAACGCTACTGGGTTAGTGGTTCGACTCCCGCCGCCTGCCATATATATTTTCATATATACACGCACCCAGAGGGCTTTGAGGTGGGGCCCGCGGTAAACGACGGTCTCCCCGGCAGTAGGCCAGAGCCCTCACATTCATCGGGACTAGTCTCCTTTATTGGTTCGAGGGTTCGACTCCCGTCCGGAGCCGACATATTTTTCAAAATTCTATATTTTTGCACGATTTTCGGCACGTTTTGTCTCTTTCTTCCTAATCGGCGTGGGAACTGTACCGCACGGTGCGGTGCCGGTGTAACAAGCTCGCCGCTACCCGCGGCCCGGCCGGCCCGGCCGCCCGGCAATTGGTCCGATTCGCGTCAGTGTCGAGTCCGTCAACTCCGGGACGAGACGGGCGGCACGGCACGACGGCACCGGGACCCTCCGGGACCCCGGCAGGCCGGGGGAATCGCCATGAAATGAAATCTTTACAGCCGCGCCACTCTTTCCGCTGCTTCTCAAGTGGGGCGTCCATAAATCACGTAGCTTTGTGGTCCACGACTCTATCAGCATCTAGTCTCCCGGAGCGTACCTAGCGTACCTAGCGTACCTAGCGTACCTAGCGTACCTAGCGTACCTAGCGTACCTAGCGTACCTAGCGTACCTAGCGTACCTAGCGTACCTAGCGTACCTAGCGTACCTAGCGTACCTAGCGTACCTAGCGTACCTAGCGTACCCGCGCAGCGAGGGGTATCTCATCTCCCGGGCGCTCCTTTCGGTCTGATCATGGCCGGCGTCGCACTGCTTTGTGAACGGCATATTCGTGTAAGTACTCGCAGCCGTGCATTGCATTGGATGCTGGGCCGGGCCGACGGCGTCCTCTGCTGGTTTCGCGGCCGGCCGCGGGCCTTTTCTGAAGTGAAAAGCGGGGCCTTGTGTGCGTCACGGCTCCTCCCACCGCCCCCTCACCTCACCTCACCAGGCCGCGGCTTACTGCATCCACTTTACGCAAGGGAAATGATAAATATGAGAACCGGAGCGCGTGGAGCTGGGACTGCATGCCACCGCACACGCACTGCCCGCACGCGCCCGGGCACACGCATGCACACGCATGCACACGCATGCACACGCATGCACACACACACACACACACACACATACGCGTGCGCAACGCCGCCGCGGACCACAAAATGGTCACACTCGGCACTCCGCCCCCGCTCGCCCTGCAGCGGTCTGATGTGATTGGGGACCGCGGGGCAGGGCGGGTAGTACCTGGTACTTGCCAAGTGTCCGGCCCAGGACGGTACCGCCAGTTCTGCGAAGGGAAGAGAATTACCATGACATCGGCTGTGAGCGGCGATGTGGGGGGGGGGGGGGGGGGGGCGCCATGTCTTGGTCGTGCCGTCCCCCCCCCCCCCTAGCCGGCCCGGCAGCCAATGTCATTCACCGTAATTGCGTCCGCGTCTGCTCTATTCATATCGTGTGGCGACAAAATGCAACGCGCCGTTATAAATCGTTCTTGTGGAAGGTCAGCAGACGACGCGTGAGCCGTGCGCTGCTCGGCGTTGGCAGGGCGGGGCCGGCGGGGCGGCATCCTGCGGCATCCTGGGGCATCCTGCGGCATCCTGGGGCATCCTGGGGCATCCTGAGGCATCCTGGGGCATCCTGGGGCATCCTGGGGCATCCTGGGGCATCCTGAGGCATCCTGAGGCATCCTGCCCAGCCCGGCCCGCCTGGATGGGACTTTTACCGTGTTAGGTCTGCCGCTGCCGCTGCCGCGCCCCGCGCTGCCTCCGCACGGCCGAGAGTGGCTTCGGTTCCCACTGAGGCGGTGGGCCGGGCTGGCCGGGCTGGCCGGGTGCTCCCACTGTCTGCACTGCACGCTGCACGCCCCGCACGGCCACACTAGATGGCTTTCCACTCCATCGCGGCAGTTTCCAGCACGGCTCTGCTCGGCTCCCACATATCATGGGCCGCGGCTCCAAGCACAACAGCCTCCGCCCCGCACGCACCCGCAGGGCCTCCAGGGCGCCTGCTCCAGGGGCAGCGCAGGCCACCAAGGCCTGCCTAAACTAAACCATGACCGTGCACAGAAAAACTCCCCTTACAGCAAACCTGAGGTTACCCTAGACCAACCGACCTCTGTCCGTCCCAATTCTAGGGGTCATACCTCTAAATACAAATACAAATTTCAAAAAAATAATCAATGTGTCCCTCATAAAAATCAGATGTGGAAAAAGAGTAAAACTTCAAAAGATTTTAAAAAAATCACTGAAAATTAGAAAAATACAACAACAAAAAATCATCAAAAAATCATGGTACACTTGCATGACGATGTACAGACCCTTCGTCTCAATGCCACACCAATGAGGTCGATGCAGTAGTGGAAATGCACCCTGCCAGCGCCAGCGCAGCACCGGGCCGGCACGCTGCCGAGGCCTGGGCCCCGGGGCCCGGGGGCGCTGTACTACGCCGGCTGCGTGCTGATGCTGCCTGGCCGGCCGGTCCACCATGTCGCCACCCACGGCGCCGGGCCGTGCCGGGCTGGGTAGCAAATGCACACAGTAAGTGGGTCGAGTGCCGATCCAAGCAGGAAAATTCCTCAGCGAAACACGGGGAGAAACGTTTGTCGCGTCGTCTGCATTCGCTGCTTAATCGGCGCGGGGACGTAATTGTTTTCGTGTCGACGGCTGGTCTGGGCTGGGCTGGGCGGTCCCCGGCCCCGGGAGGGGAGAGGAGAGGACCCGCGGCCCCGCGGCGGGGCACGGCCAGCACGGTGCGGTATGGCACCCGGAATAATTGGGCACAACATGGAGACGGAACCTTTACCGACGATGCAAACCAATTTAGGGGAATTGGACTCGGCCGATTGTTCTTGTTCTTGCTCGCGGCTCCTGCCCAGGTGAGGCGCCCAGGTGAGGCGCCCAAGGCCCAGGTGAGGCCCCAGGTGCTGCCGCGCGTCGTCACGCTGATGGCTGCATGTCTGTGCCGTCGGCCGCAGCCCCGGCAGGGTGCCGCTGCGCTGTGCTGTGCTGTGCCGCTGCTGCTAGCCCATTCCGGTGTCGTTTGATTTGATTTTCAAATTTTCCCGCTCGATCGCAGCTGCCCGGCTCCCGATACGATTGGCCGGCCGAGATACGGTCGAAAAGAAAGCGGCGGCAAACGGCTTCCGGAGCCGATAGCGTGAGGCGAGGTCGGAACATCAGTTTCGTCGCGGCCGGGGCTGAGCTGGCCGGGTCCTCGGGTCGCCTCGCCTCGTCGGGGTCCTGGTTGGGTGTCGCCCTCGGTGTCGGCCCGCACGCCTCCGAGTCCGTCGGTGCCGGCGGCTCCGTTTCCGCCTGTGTCACGTGGGCCGCGCTGCAGTGAGCCGCAGTGAGCTGCAGCAGCGCTGGTGGGGATGCGGCCTGGCCTGGCCTCGCCGGGTCCAACTCTGTCCGCGGCTCGGCTGAGCTTGTCTCGGCGCGGAGTGCAGCGGTGCAGCGGTGCAGCGGCCCGGCGCGGAAAGACGATCACGCAGATTCAAGGCGCTACAGACGACCTATCGCGTCCCGTCCCGCCGTCGTGTCCCAGCCAGCCAAAGCCAGCGTGCTTCCAGCGCGGCTCCGGCAGTGTTCTGCAGCGCCCCTCAGCCGAAGGGTCTGGCTGCGAGGCTGCGTATGTGGAGCACTGGTCCTGACACCGGGGAGGCGTGTGGGAGGAGGGCGCCCCGCTGAGTCCGGCCGGAGCCAGGTCCCATATGACTGCCCGGGGACCGTTGGCTGAGGCCAGCGCGGGCCGCCGCGGGCCGCCGCGGGCACGCCTAGCATAGACGCCAAGAATTCGCACGCTCCTGCGAACACCGGCGCACCGCCGGACCGGAGCAGTGGCACCCAAAGTGGCCTGAGCGCGGCGCCGGGAGGCCGGGCCGGGCCGGCGGGGGCCGGAGGGTAACCCCGACCAAGGCGTAGCGGGTGGTACGGAGGCGGCGCGAGGTGTAGGTGTAAAATAGCGACCAAAAAAAAACAACAAAAAAAACAGCCAAAAGCCGGTTCTTCCCTGCGGCCGCGCCCTCATCCTCGCCACAAATGTGGCTGGCCGTGTGCCCCACGGGTTCCACTGGTTTATTCGCATATGATCTCCGGCGGACCACCCCGCGAGCCGCGGCGGTGCTGCAGGCATATTTGATTTAAGCGGCGCCGCATCGCGCCAAGTTGTTGCGGTGGTCCGAATTATGCGAGCAACATACCCAGCCAACCACCCACTCTACACACGGAGACGACAGCGAGCGCCGACACACACACACACACACACACACACACACACACACATCCATTTGCATGGAATACAATGTCCGCGTGTTCTGCGGACATTGTTCCGGCCTGATTTATGTTTTGGAACATCTCTTGGTCTGCGATGCTCTGCGGGGGTTCCCCGGGGTTCCCCGTGATGGTTAATGCATCGGGCGTGCCGGAGCGTGCTGGCTAAGCTCACAGTGCATCAGCCGGCCTAACCTAACCTAACGGGTGACCGTGACGACTCGATGCGCCCGCAGCAGCAGCAGTAGCAGCCCCCTCCCCGCCTGCAGCCTCAGCCTCCCGGACCCGAGCCGGGCTCCGACACGGCGGCTCCTAGCGGCCACTAGCGGCGCGGCGCGCAGCGGGTCAGTGGTGGCTGTACGTACGCCTCACAAAACCTTAAGCCGATAGTCAGGAGAGCAGCCAGGGCTCCCAGCAGGCTGGGGCCGTCCCTTGGCTACGTCTCCCCGCCCGCAGACCGCTCCGCTCTTGCTGTCGTTTCGCCAAACACAGTCTTTTGTCCGCGACATATTTTACAGGCGCCCCCTCGAGGGCCCCGCGGACCCCGTGGGGCCACAGCCGTGGGCCCCGTGCCGGAGGCCCCACTCAGGGCTCAGCGCTTAGTCACGTCGATATGCGGCGTCGCGACGGCCGCGTCTGAGCGTCCAGCTCTCTGTCTCTGTCTCTCTCTCTCTCTCTCTCTCTCTCTCTCTCTCTCTCTCTTTATCTCTCGCCCGCACCTAGCAGCTCAGGACACTACGCACGCCGCACGTCACCACAGCGGTGGGGGCGGAGAGAGAGAGAGAGAGAGAGAGACATAGAGATTCAGGACACTGTGTGGTAGGACTAGTGGGGCTTCGGTGAGTCCACGTGCGACGGACACGCCGAGAAATATGGCGGCATGTTCTGTATCGCCAGGAGAGGCAAAGTCTCGGCTCCCAGGCCGAACGGTACTGTTCTGTTCTGCACGTGGGCCCTTATTCGCCCACACTTCGTGTGGGATTTGCTGTTAATACACGGCGTAGCTGAGCGCCTGTGAGCCCCAGGGTAGGCCAGCCCGCACGACGGGGGTGCCGTGTAAGAGTCGAGGTTGCCTACCCAGCAGGCGCCCCTTGAGCTCAGACTGAGGTGGGCGCTCTGCGATGCACCAGTTCACAGTTTGGTGGACGTGCTTGCATATGCACATCCGCCAGCTCGGAATAATTGACCGCGATGAAGAAAAATGCAGGCGCTTCCTGGTCCAACGTGTTCGGCCATCGGCATGCCCGCCCCGCCCTTGTCTGCTGGCCCGGGGCGGGGGGCATTATGTCGTTTTGCCTCTAAATCGTTTTGCCCCCCTTGGCCGAGACCGGGGGCACCGGCTTCACGGGGGAGAATGAAGAAGTGGTGCCCGGCCAGCGCGAGGCAGCTAGCGGCCCGGGCCGGGGTGTTCGGATGCAGCCGGCCGGCCCGACCCGGCAGTGGCAGCGGCAGCGGCAGTGCGGTGCGGTCACCCGGAGAACGCCCTGGCTGCTGCTGCCGCCACCGCCACTACCGCCGCTGCCGGGCTAACTGGACCGGCCAGTCCCTCCCCTCTCACACACGGGACGGGACAGTGTCCGCTGCGGCGCGGCGCGCCTGGCATATCGTGCGCTCCTTTATTGTCTCCCGGTCCGCGGTCCGTTCTGCGTCAGGCCGCCGCTGCCGCTGCTGCCGCCGCTGCCGCCGCTGCCGCCCTGCACTGCACCGCGCCGCTCCTATCCGCAGACCGGACCTCCTAGGCCGTACAGCCGTGGGCCGGCCGCCGCAGGAAATAATAACGATCTAAGGAAGACGGATGGCTTATCGCATGCAGCCCAGCCCAGTGTGGCCAACACCACACGCCTGGGCACCGCCGCGATGAGACCAGTGCGGCCCATAATTGTGTGCGGGACTCGGACCGTTCCCTACTTATTGGTGATCGATCGCTCCGAAAAGTGCACGGGACGGGCAGCCCGGCCCCGATCACCGCCCGCCCAGCTCACCGGGCGTTCGCCGCATTTTCGGCAGCGTGCACCACACAGACACTAGTCCGGAGACTTAACAGAGACTGATGCGATCGGCATATGGAAAGCATCGCGAAGAAATCATCCACCGCCATCGCTGCAGGGATATGACGATGATGATGATATGATTTGAAAGCAAGAGTATTGTTGTCCGATGTCCCTGGAGCGTTGCGTGGCGCCGATCGCCGGGGCCAGAGGTGGGCGTGGCGCGGCGTGGCGCGGCGTGGCGCGGCGTGCCATAGGATGCCTGCATTGTTTACGACTCGCCGCAAACGATTCATGAAGTTTTACGCTCCCTCGGCCGGCCCGGCCCCGCAGCCCCGCCACGGATGGGGCAATGCGACGAGGATTGAAATGTTAGATGTACTTTGTTTCAGAGCGGTCAGGGCCCGGCTCATAGCGGCCAGCCGAGAGGGATCGTTCACAAATCGCGTAGCGTCCGGCTCATGACCGGCTCATGACCGTAAAGCGCCGTAAAGTGGAATAAGCGTAATGGGAGTCAACCTGGAGGCCAAGATCATGCACGGAAACACGCCTCGCCGCGCGCATCCGAAAAACATTTACTACTCTATCGTACCTCAGTAATAGGCGTGATGCAACTTATGGATGGTCCCGCCAGTGCAGAAAACGTTTCCTGTCGACGTTCGACACAAAGAAAACAAGCTCTGGCGTCGCATCGCCTCGCATCGCGCGGATGTGCTTCCCTGGGCTCCGCTCGCCTCGCCTCGGTCCCTCCCGGTTCCCTCCCGGTTCCCTCCCGGTTCCCTCCCGGTTCCCTCCCGGTTCCCTCCCGGTTCCTCCCGCGCTGGGGACACACTTTGTTGCGAACGGCCAGAGGTGCGGCGCTCGGCTGTGCAGCATTCCACAGGAAACAAGGCACTGAAGGGAATAAATGGAGGACGACTTGAATTTTCATTTAAAAAAAATAAAAGAAATAAATCTGCCCTGTCCTACGAGAAGAAAGAGAACCATGTGTTTTTTTGTTGTTTTTTTTTTGCTTCGTCTTCTTCACAGATGGGCGGGTAGTTCCCCGCTCCCGCCCATCTGTCCTGCAGCGTCGAATTTCGAAGATGAGGTGTGGATCCGCCAAAGCAAATAACGCGTACAACTTTCACGTCCGGCGCGCTGGAGGGCGCCGCGCCGCGCGGCCCGAAATGAAATTGAAAAAGAAATTGATTATTACCTGGCGTGAGGTGAGGTCGGGGTCCTGGGGCTCGCGGGCCCGGCGCCGTCCGCCGCAAGCGAAATGTGAATAGCGCAGCGCGGAGGCAGGGCGCGGCGGGGCGCGGCCCGAGTTTTTCGACACTTAGCTTCCAGCCCCAACGATGAGCCCCAACGCACGACATTCATTACCGCCGCCACCACCGTCACTGCTTTGCCGTTCCCTCCGGTAGGTTGGCTAGTAAGCCGCCCTTCGCCGGCCGAGGATCGTATTCCAGGACAGCGTAAGTGGCGCTTGATCAGCAGGGCCGGCCTTGGGGGCCGCGGGCCGCGGTGCCGGGCGGCATAAAGCTGCGCACAGCCCTGCTGGAGCACACGGCCAGGCGGATCCGGACGGCTCCGTACGCCCGCGTAAACCGAGGGGGCTGTTTTATAATGTCAACCCTGGCGGCATAAGTGCGCCGGGCGGAGGCCGTTGTGTCACCTGCCTGCTCAAACACCGCGCCATTACACCTTTACGACGCTGATCAACGCTGACCTGTGCGCTAACACCACGACGTCCGAGGCGGCCGGCTGCGGCGGCCACACAGCACGCCCTCCAGCACGTGAACCCGCGGCCGACGGCCACTCCAGAAACAGAGGGTCCAGCTGCCTCCAGCTTCGGACTGTCCGACCGGGTTCAAATACCGGCCCGCGCCCCGGAGCCCTGGGCCCCGCAGCCGGCCAGCCGCCGCCGCGCCGTCGGCGGTCTTCGTAACCCAGATAACGGGGAGGGAAATGCCGCGGCAACCGCGCCGACGCTATGAGAAATCGCGGCCATCAGTCCGAGCGCGGCGCGTCCCTCCCCTGCCGGCTGTCCGGCGGCAGCTCCGCTCGGAAAATTAATTTAATTAATCCGAGTGTACACGGGCAGGACGTGCTGTCGCGGCCTCGGAGTGGTGAGGCGTGGCGACGTCATCAAGACGGGGCATCGCGGCATCGTCGGTATTTAATATCGACCCCCCCCCCCCCCCCCCCCCCCGCCTGGGGGCTCACACTGATGGGGTATATAGAGTTGTAAGACGGGACGGCACGGGACGCTCACTCTCTGCTGCGAAACACACTCGCTCACACAACAAACAAAACACGCAGACGCCTGTGCTCGGGGCGGGGCGGGGCGGGGGCTGCCGCCAACAGATTTCTTTTTCCATCGGGGAGATAGTTTTTCCCAGCCCGCGTATCCCATCCGCCCTGCCGGCCGCCGCCGCCGCGGAGGGAAGCCGCCGCCGCCGGGCGCGGCGCACTCCTTGGCGCACGACCCGGGGCAGACGCGGCCGCTCCCCGCCGCCCTCCTCCACCTCCTCCCCGTAAACGAAAAGCAAACGTGAGCGGGAGCGGCGCGGTAAAAATGCTAATTGTCGCAGAAAACAAGATCGTCGAGAGAAAGAGTGAGGGAGAGAGAGAGAGAGAGAGAGAGAGAGAGAGAGAGAGAGAGAGAGAGAGAGAGAGAGAGAGAGAGAGAGAGAGAGAGAGAGAGAGAGAGAGAGAGAGAGAGAGAGAGAGAGAGAGAGAGAGAGAGAGAGAGAGGGAGGGAGAGAAAGAGAAGGGGAAGGGGGCAGTGGCGGGGAGCGTGCGAAGCGTATGGGAACGGAGGTCAAAGACTGCGGCTGCGGGGGCGGTGACGTGAACTACGCGTGCACTGCACACAGCACAGCCTAGCCCAACCCAGCGCAGCCCGTCTCCAGTCATCCGGGGCTAGACTCACGCTCTCCCTAATTCCTCAGGCGACCGCCAGCCCATTGCATGGAACGCTAATTTAACAAGACGGACAATGGAAAGTGAAGTGCTCGCCGCCTGCGACCTCGTCCTCATACGCCGTCCGCCCGCCTGCTGCCTGTCCGCCCGTCCGCCTGCGTGTCGCTGCCTACCGCAGCGCGGCGGGTGCGGGTTCGGTTCCCGTCGCCGCCACGTTTTTACTCGTTCTTTGCTTACTACTACTGCTACGACGTAGAAGCAAAAAAGAACGAGTATTGCACTCGCCCTGTCCGTTAAGACCCCCTTTCAATTCGCAAACCGCTTAACGCAAGTGTTGCGTTAACTCGACATTTTGATCAGTTGTTGATTTAGTTTTGAAAATGACAAAAGACATTTTGAAAAGTTAAAATAAAATCTCGTTTCCAGCCGTTTTAGAGAACGTAGATGGGCGGTCGTTTGTCTTGGGATAAGGCGCCGCCTCGAGTCAACAAGAGATACCTTTGTTCGTCGCGGTCTAGCGGAGCAGTGCCAGCGGCTAAGTCCGAAAAAAATATGAGGAGCGGATAGGTGAAATCAAATGATGAAAAGTTTTGATTTTCTTTAAAATTTAAAATTAAATTTTTACTCCGGCAAGGAGTTGAACCTCGAACCTTGCGGACATCGACCGGTCCGCTAGTCCACTACGCTACTGAGCTATGGTGGAGAGGGAAGTGCGCTGTTGATACTTTCCGGCGCCGTCCGAGAGACGGTTCTGCTCTCTGCGGGACAACAGTGGCTAAAGTATCTATAGCGCGCTGCTCCCCTCCACCATAACTCCATAGCGTAGTGGGCTAGCGGACCGGTCGACGACCGCAAGGTCCGGGGTTCAACTCTTTGCCGGAGTAAAAATTTTTCTCAAGTCTGCCGACCGAGGATGGTGGGTAAAATATACCAAAAGAACGTGTTCAAAGTGTGTTGTCTGAGTGACCGCGGACGTTGGGCCGCGGCCATTCCCCGGAGGTTGAATACACTCGTTGACTCAGTGGTTCGACGCCCGAGCAGGGGAATGGTGCTTGCCAAGACTCGGCAGAAGTTAAATGTAGAGGCCTAGGGTTCGGCCTTCTACATTTTTCAAGCGTAAGGCCTCGGAATCTGGAGTATTCGGGCAACACCTACTTGGATACATGGCGTAGAAGAGTAGAGTACAATCGGCTTCGGCCGTGTACGATCTGGGCATCCTACCTCCCTCTCAATCCGCGAGGGAGTGGCCTCACGGCCACAGACCAACTGGCTGGTCGAAGGGGGTTGACTCCTGAAATCTAGTCAGCGGAAGGGGCGATGTTGGCCGTTGCGGAAGCCTGCCTACCAAGGTGGCTGCGTCGTGCCTGTGTCTTAGCGGCGGTCAACTCCTGGTACACCGGTTCCCATCCGAACACCGAAGTTAAGCAGGAACGGTTCCGGACGGAAGTCTGGGACGAGGTAGGACCCACCCATTTTTGCCGTTTTTTTGTTGTTGTTGTATTTTTTATTTGCAGGGTCTGAATCTTGAGGATTCAATATACTTTTGAATTTAAAAAAAAATTATTGAAATGAAACGCTTTCTACCAATGAATAGAGAAAAGAGGAAAACCGCGAAAAAACAAATTCGACCAATAGCGCATGAATGTAACGAGCTCATCACTTTAAAAAAAAATCAAAACTTTTCATCATTTGAATTCACCTGGACAGTCGTGGACATTTCGTGAACCCCTCTTCCCCTCTAAGTGTCCACGTGGTATCTGAACAGCCCCAAAGAACGAGCCTGTCCTAGAACGGTAAAGCGTTCTCCATGCCTGTCTTGTGATGTTCCATCCGCCGTTTGCATCGGGCATCGTATTATTCCTCGGCGGTCGGTCACTGCACTGCAGCCGCGCGCGGCGCTGACTCGCCGACCGGAGCGGCATAGGGCACAGCGCACAGCGCACCAGGAAGCCGCTGGATTATGACGGCGGTAACGGTCCACACGGCGGCAGGCGGGCGGGCCGGGCCGTACTCCCGAACAGATCGGCTGTAATTATTACCTCTAATAATGGCCAAGCATAGGGAAACGGAGTCACTAAAATCGGTCTTTATCTCGGCCGGTTTTTGAGGCCCGCCAGAGAGTCGAGGTGCTCTGCAGCGACTATTTTATTCTCCGCCCAGCAAGTGCCATTCATAAAGAAACCATCGTTGCCGTCTCATATCGGTAGATTGCAGCACTTGAGGTAGTTAAAGCTATGCAACAGAACTACCAACTTTCAATATTACAAATTTTTAAACTACAATTTCCAACTTGTAAATTGGTGTAGTTTGCCAGGTGTTTGTTGAACACTCCGGAGACCGGAATATTTCTGGATGTGAGGGATTTCCTTTTTATTTTATTTTTAATATTATTTTTTGCATTTGTTTTGCGCCTGCGTCGTAGCCCAGTAGTGCAGAGGTTCCACTCCTGTCAGCATCGGTTCCCCGACGAACACCGAAGCAGGACGGTTCGGGTGGACCCGAAATCCCGAGACTCACCCATATTTGCCTTTATTTATTTGTTTTTGCAGAGAACGCCGTTTTCGAAATCGATTTATTTCTCGGAAACATTTCGGCGACAGGTGACTGGAAATATAGGAAGGGTCTAGGGCGAGTGTCTGTATCTGTGACTGGGCCGGCGTGGCGTGCTCGGCACTGCGGCCCCGGCTGGGCCCCGGCTGGGCCCCGCTGCCGCTGCGTCACCTGTCCCTGCACGGGTCCCTGTCCCACCACACACGGAGCTCCGCGCGGCCTCCGCCTCGCGGGTCGCGGTCCCGAAACGCGCGAGAACAACTTTACAATGGCGGCAGAGAAAGTGTCCATCCCCGGCGCGACCCGAAGCTCCTCCTAACAACCCGGGGCCGAAGCGGCCGAAGCTAAAGCCCGACCCACACGGCCCGGCCCGGCCCGGCCCGGCCCGGCCTGCCGCATGCCTCGCTGGTGCCATCCGCATATCCACAATGGCATAGCGCGACCACCACCATTCTGACCCACATATCCCTTTGGGGTCGAGCTGGCCGGGCCCCGGGCCTGCCTCCTGCCTGCTGCCTGCTCCTGCCGGGCCGCCGGGCTTCGGGATTCGAA
Organism: Odontothrips loti; assembly: GCA_038380765.1. Classification (NCBI taxonomy): domain Eukaryota; kingdom Metazoa; phylum Arthropoda; class Insecta; order Thysanoptera; family Thripidae; genus Odontothrips; species Odontothrips loti. The sequence goes on along the minus strand of CM076244.1, from coordinate 18,131,444 downwards.
CCTGCCTGTTGCCCCGCTGCTGGACTTATGTGGCCAAACGTCTTCCTGGCTTCGGCCTCTGGCCCGTACCGACCGTGGGCAGTCCCGCCCCGCCCCACCGCCAGGATTCGGCAGGACCCCGACGGGGCCGGCGCTCTGCACGGCTCTGCACGGCAGCGTACGGCCGCGTACGGCTCATGGCGAGCTGATGGCCAGCTCATGAGGCCCGGCCCGGCCCGCCCCACCACCACGCTCGGGTGCCGGACGGCTGGCTGGACTGGCCAACTTCGGGCCCTCCATCGTCCATCGGAACGGCAGCGGCTGCCGGGCAGCCAGGGCAGCCGACCGCTCCGAACTCCGTTCGGTTCCTTCGGTTCTTTCGGGTCCCCTGGGTCCTCCGGGCCGGGTTCTCCGCGTGGCTTGGAGAACCATGGAGCCGGGAGGCGGGGTCATGGTCGCCACAGGAGGCGGCACGGCGCGGCACGGCGCGGCCCCTCTGCCCTGCCCCGCCCCGCCCCGCCGCCCGCAGGTCCCGCAGGTCCCGCAGGTCCACCACGTAGGTAGGTCACTAAGTGCCGCAGGGAAGGGGCGTGTCGCGGCGAGGCGGGGTGGGCTTATAGCGGGCTGGGTGCGGACAGGCCCGGCCGAGGAGGAGCGGCCGTGTGACCTCCGGCCCGCCACCCTCTGGCCCTCCACCCTAAGACCTCCCCCCTCCGGCCCTCCACCCTAAGACCTCCCCCCTCCGGCCCTCCACCCTAAGACTTCCCCCCGCCACCCTCCGGCCCTCCACCCCCTCCCCCGCCACCCTCCGGCCCTCCACCCTAAGACCTCCCCCCGCCACCCTCCGGCCCTCCACCCTAAGACCTCCCCCCGCCACCCTCCGGCCCTCCACCCTAAGACCTCCCCCCTCCGGCCCTCCACCCTCCACCCTCCGACCCTCCGCCGCTGCCCCCTCGAGAGGTGACGACAGGCCGGCTTGTTGTTGTGCGCCCCGGTCACTCAGATCAGCCGGCTACTGGCGGTGGCACATATATCGCGGGCCTTGGTCCGTCGCCAGGTCCCCTCAGATGCCTTTATGGTTTCTTGATGGCTGTTTCCAGGTGCTGAGGCCCTTAGAAGGTCTGCCTGTGTGTGTGTGTGTGTGTGTGTGTGTGTGTGTGTGTGTGTGTGTGTGCCGGTCCCACATCGAGGTCCTTTCCTGGTCCTTTGCGGGTCCCTGCCTCCCCATTCTCCGTGCTTCGCAGAGCGCTGACTGCTGCTGCGGCTGCTGCGGCTGCTGCAGCGGCGGTACGGAGCGACCAAGAATGTAGCCCGTCCGGATTCCCGTTGTGAGTCCGGTGCGGTCTCCCTGCTGCAACCGCAACCACAGCCACTGCCTCCGCAGCCCGGGCGACTGCAGCGGCAGCGGTGGCGGCAGCGGTGGCGGCGGCGGTGGCGGCAGCATCGCATGCTGCTACAACACACACGCTATTGTCTTATTGTGTTGAATCAAACATACACGAAACTGAACGGCGGGACAACTTCTTTTGCAGCGCCCGCCTGCCCCCCCCCCCCCCCCCCCGTGCCTGGATAGTCGTGCGGACAGGCGCGGCGGCCGATCAGCTGGCCTGGCACGGGGACAGCGACCCGTCATCGCCGTCCACAGACGGAAAATAGTACCGGGAAAGGAAAAATAGAACAGTTACTTGAACAGTTACTTGCCAGGTTCACCAGGTCCGAATTGTGAAAAAATTCGCGTTTGCAATGGAGACCACGGCCGTTTCATTATTCGGAAAGACCTACCAAATATGCGGACACGGTTCGGAATGTGGCTAAACAAGGATGTTTGAAGCCAGTGCCACTCCACGCACTGTGTAGTGTAAACCGCTGCGGACCCGAGTCGTGCTTCTGAGTTTGCAGGGCGAACCGAGTCCTGTGCGTGACGTCAGTCAGGGCTGCGGTTACAGCCGCTCTCCGACTGTCATTTCCGTTCCTTATTTCCCATCCGCCTTTCCTTCCCGCTAGCCGCCGGCGGCGGCCTGCGCCGTGTGGGTAGGCAGCCCATTCGACGCGCGAGCCCGGAGCGGCCCGGAGCGGTCCGGAGATACCCCGTGCAGGCGGAGACTCTGCGGGCCACAACTACCGCCGTCGAATGGGCTGCCTACGCGGCCGGCGGGAGCCACCCGCGGCCTCGCCCCGCCCCGCCCCGCCCCGCCACCCTCACCTGACCCTGTTCACGGCACAGCTGTCCCCGCATCTTCGACATCGGTAGAATGTTTGTCCCGGAGATCTTGCCGTGTGCACGATTGGGGAAGAAAAGCACCCTTGCAGTTACGGGACCGGGTTTGATTTGGTTGAGAAAGGTCGGTTGCACTTGACGCCACACGCGGGAAAACGACCACGGCTTGGCCAGATCTTGCGGTCCTGATCTTTATTGAGGAACGACAGTTAGTGCGTGCCCTGAGTCACCGTTGGGTCGGCAACAGTCCCGGGGGGCATACTGAGACCCCCCCCCCCCCCCCCCCGTTCGGAGTCGGAGCGAACAGAACCCCCTGGCTGTTCGGCACGGCTAATAAGACCCAAGACCGACCGGAAAGGCGCAGCCAGGGCAGCCATGCCGCGCCGCCAGCCCTGCCATATTTCAGAATTATTTGTGCGTGGAAAGTGAAAGGGCTGCCGTGGTGGGTTTCCGTGGCCGACTGTCGCGCTCCGCGCCATGCCATTGAGTCACGTGGAGTTTTACCAGTTTTTTGTTTGTTTGCGATCATTCTTTCTTCTTTTTTTTTTGAATATCGGAGCCGGATGCAACGAAGCAATAATTGATCGTCCAGTCTGTGTTACGCAGCCCCGAGTGCCGGTGAATTTTAGAATTGGGACGTCACATCATGGGGACCAAGTTTTACTTGAGCTTCTAATTTTTATTCATTAATGCATTTTCCCTTTCTTTGCCAAACGCGACAGTCTTAACACACAAATGTCAAAAAAGAAGGAAGGAAAGACCACAACGACAGCACCGCCTAGTCTTGCTGGCCCTGCTGGCCCTGCGGTCATCGCCCTGGACGCCAACATGTTCCGAGGCGTCAGGAGGAGGCCTGTTCGCAGAGGGGAAAGGAGAAGGGGTGGGAAAATACAGAAGAAACGGCAGGAGATGCGACCCGTGGGAGACAGAGAAACCCGCCAGAGAGAGAGAGAGAGAGAGAGAGAGAGAGAGAGAGAGAGAGAGAGAGAGAGAGAGAGAGAGAGAGAGAGAGAGAGAGAGAGAGAGAGAGAGAGAGAGAGAGAGAGAGAGAGAGGGGAGGGGGGGGAGGGGGGATAGTGAGAGTGGACAGTGTCGTCTCTCCGTGATGGGCCCCCAAAAGGTCACACGCCACACAGCTGACCACTGACCTGCCCAACCGATCGGCCGACCCGGAGATCGCCCGAACCCCTGAAGGATAGGCCGTCCTGTCGAACGCCCCTGCGTGCACCCCTCCATGATTGCCCACCCATCCGGGCGCTCCCTTCCCGACTCGCGCGTGCGTGCGAGCTCCGGCAGAACGCCTGGGGGGTAGGCCGTCCCGTAGAGCGCCCGTGAGTGCACCCCGGCGGGGTTGCCTACCCGCCCGGGGCTGTCCCTGTACGGCAGTAGGCCACACCGCCTCCGTTTTGCTGGCCGTGTCGGAAGTAAAGCAGGCGTGTTATTATCCCCGCGGGACTCAATTGGTCGTGCTGCTGCTGCTGCTGCTGCTGCTGCTGCTGCTGCTGCTGCTGCTGCTGCTGCTGCTGCTGCTGCTGTTGCTACTGCTGTTGCTACTGCTGCTGCTGCTGCTGCCGCTGCTGTTGCTGCTGTTACCGCGGCTGTGGTGTGCAGCGTTCGCCTTCCGGACGCCGCGACGTCGGAACGCCGGGTGGTTGAAGTGGACGACATCGTGGACGTGCACGGGACGGGCTGTGGCCGTCGGGGTGGCCCGCCCGAGGCCTGCCGCCGGTGCCAAGACGTCCGACGGCGGCCGCGACGCAACGCGGGCGCCGGCCTGAGGGCTCGCAGCCTTCGGAGTCGTTCAGGAACCACGTGACAAGTAATGGAGGAAATTTGATTTGCGTTTTGAACGGTGTAAAATCAGTGCGGGGATGTAGGTGGGACCGTCGGTGGGAGTCGAACCCACCTAGCTTTCAGTCACAGGAGAGACTCAAGCCCGCGCCAGCGACAGTTTGTTGTCCAGCATCACCCTCACTCGCTTACAAGAGGTTCGAGACAAGGTCACGTGGTTTGAGAGTGGTTTACGTGCTTCACTCAGTCCGCAGGAGCAGTTGACACGTTCGAGTACTCAGCCGAGTACAACTTAGTAATAAAAGACTATTCGTCGTCGGCGGGCGTCATCGTCGCGGAGGCCGTGACGGAGCCCACGGTATTGCGACACCCATTGCACAGCAGCAGTAAGTAATGGCCGCTGCACAGCCAAAGCACTCCGTAAACGAGGAGGATGAGGTGCAGCGCGGCGGCGGCCAGCGGCGGCCAGCGGCGGCCAGCGGCTCAAGCTCTCTCCTCGTCCTCGTCCCCGAGTTTGACGCAAGGCGAAGACGCTTCCTTCCTTCCTGCCTCCCCCCCCCCCCCCCCACCTCCGTAGCGGGCCTCGCCGAACACGTAGCAGCAGGGCCGGGGGCAGCAGGGCCGGGGGCCGCGCGCTCGGCCGTGTTAGCTGGAAATCGGTGCTCGCTTCATCCGGTTTCGTTTTGGGGAAGAGCAAGAGGAAATAAGGGACGACAAACTTCGGCGCGCTGCAGCCTGGGCGCGGTGACAGCAGCAGCAGCAGCAGCAGCAGCAGCAACAGCAGCAGCAGCCCGGCCCGGGGGGCGTGGCGGGCAGCGGGGCGACAGCGGGCGACCGATACCAGAGGCAATCACCGACGCGATGGTGAAGGGCGCGCCAATAATAAACGAATGCATAAATTAGACAAATGAACATGAACACGGCCTCACCGTGTATGATACAAACCTCCGTATCGCGTCTCGTTACAGCCTTAGCCACGGCCCCCGCCGGCCCCCGCCGGCCCCCGCCGGCCCCCGCTGGACCTGGTTCGACTACCGCCGCTGCTGATTGCTGTCCTCTTCTTTCTCTCTTGCTCCCTGCACGAGTACGTAGTGTGCTGTACACATACGAACACGCACGCACACGCACACACACACACACACACACACACACACACACTGAGGATGTCGCTACAAGTCACCCGGGAGGGAACCGCTTTTACTGACCGGCAGTGGCAAGCGAAGGGGAAATGGGAGGGAGAAGGTGGGGAGGGGGAAGAAGAAAGCAGCCGTCGAGGATGTAAAGCAGGTGTCGCCGGGCACGGCCGGACAGGCACGCAGGCACGCCTTGGCAAGGTCGTCACCTGCTGCCAGCTCCTGCCGGCCGGTCGTCTGACTGCATATGTGTGTCCGCAAGGAAAGGGAGGGGGGGGGGGCGAATGTATCGGCAGGGGGCACCCTAACGGTATGACGCGAGTGTCAGCCGGTGTTCGATCCCGGACACACACACACACACACACACACACACACACACAGCGGTGTGCATTTTGGCACCTGCCGCCTGGGCGGGCCCGCCTGGGCGCTTTCCTCCGCGCTTATCCTTTTTCGTCTCCTCCGCGTCCCATACTGACCCTTACATATCGATACGAGTTATGCAACACACACACACACTGGCCACTCGCCAGGGGGACTTTCTTCTGGTGCCTTGGGGGTCTGGTCCAGAGGAAGAGGCTTGACACACACACACACAGCTCGCAGGTGTCCGGCTGAGGATTCTCACTGCCCTGCTGCCCACCGTTCCTCCGCTGTCCCCCCGCAGCCTCTGCCTGACGTAACTGCAGTGCGAATCCGAAACCAGATACGTTAGATTCGGAGCCACGTGCCGAGAGGGGCGTGTGCGAAGTGTGTGTTTATGTACGTGTGTGTGTGTGTGTGTGTGTGTGTGTGTGTGTGTGTGCGCGCGCGCGCGTCGAAGCGCTGGCTCGGATGAGAATGCTAATGACCACACACATGGACGCTCATATATGCTCGCACACGGACACGTGTATGCATGAGCGTGTGTGTGTGTGTGTGTGTGTGTGCGTACCTCTGCTTTCTTCCGCTGTCGATGGAAACAGCATAGCATAAGTCACACATCGGCGTGCAGTGCGAGACCCACGGCGAGGCATTGTCGGCATCGTGCACGAATACTGAACGCCAATAACCGCCCAAGTAATGATTCAGACCGATGTTTTTATTTGTTGATGTTTTCTTTTCTTGTGGCTGCCCTGACTGGGAAGCAGGGCAGGTCACCCCCCCCCCCCTCCTCGTCCCGTCCCGTCGCTCTGAGCAGAAGAGCGCTCCGTGTTGGTTCGGATTATTTTGCTTAAAACGTCAGCAGCTTTCGGCTAATGGATGGGATGGGAGAGGATTGCACGGCCCGGCCCGGCCCCCGGCCCCGGCCCCCGGCCCGCAGTCATGATGCAACCCCTCCTCCTATGCCGGACGGAGCAGGGAAAGAAAAAAAAATAAAAAGAAGACAGCGCCAAATATAAATGCTACCAATATTAAAGCCCAAGGCGAATTTCGCCACGGCAGCGGCTGCGGGGACGCGGCACGGCCTCACTCAGCAGCGGCGACCCCTCCAGCCGTCTCGCCTCGCCCGACGCAGCCTTCGCCTAAAGCGACGCCCCGCGGAGGCGTCCACAACCACAGAGCCTCGACACTCCTGGATCCACTATCCACTGCACCCACCCCTTGCCCTTGCGCTTTATCGCTACACGTAACTTACGGGCGCCCTCCTTTCGGGCCGCTGGCCGCTAGCCGCTGGCCGCTGGCCGCTGGCCGCTGGCCGCTGGCCGCTGGCCGCTGGCCGCTGGCCGCTGGCCGCTTGGCCGCTGGCCGCTAGCCGCTGGCCGCTGGCCGCTAGCCGCTGGCCGCTGGCCGCTGGCCGCTGGCGGGCGCTGCCGCACTTCCATCCAGCGGTTTGCGTGCCGGGAGATACGCTGCTAATCCGCTCTGCCATGTTCCATTCCAAGTTTCCTCCCGCTTTTGTTCTGCCTTAAGCGAGCGGCGTGCGACCGTGCGAGCAAGAGACTTGTCCGCGGGAGGCTTCGGCTTCCTTATCTATTACGCCAACAGTCGTAACAACGTCTTCGGCCAAAGCGTTCTGCTGCGTCCTGCTGCTGCTGCTGCTGCTGCTGCTGCTGCTGCTGCTGCTGCTGCTGCTGCTGCTGCTGCTGCTGCTGCTGCTGCCGCCGCTAGTGTCCCCAGCGCCGTTGACAAACGACTTTCGCCCCGGCCGGCCGGCCGTTGTTGGGCCCAGCATGGATTCTTCACGTTTGGATCTCGGCGCATAATTTCACACGTGTCCCGTAAATTACGGAGAGGTCTCGCCGAAAGGTGCAGCAGCAGTTCGCCGAAAGTTTTCTCAGAGGAGGAAAAGTCGTCGGCCCGAGCCCCAGCCAGCGCCGCTGATGCGCCATAAGGGATTAAAAACGAAACTGTCACGAGAGCTGACATCTCAGCCATCACGGCGAGAAGACGAAGACAATCTCCGAGAGCGGCTGTCGGATCATAAAAAAAAAAAAAAAAAAAAAAAAAAACACGTGCCTCTCGGTCGGCGGCCTGAGTGAGGACTTCCCGAGACGTGAACTTTCATCCTGCAGGGTGTCCCGGCACCGTCCCGCCCCGGGCCCTGCGGGTCCTGTGGACCCTGTGGGCTCTCCGGAGAGACCCCACCAACTGCAGGTGGCGCCCTCTGCAGAGCTGTCGGCTTTCCGTCGGCTACCCGTCGGCTGTCTGTCGGCTGTCCGTCGGCTGTCCGTCGTCAGTCCCCAGGGCGATGACAAACTGGACCTGGCCGCACGAAGGAGCAGTGGCCCACGTGAAGCTGGCTGCAAGTGCCGAGAGCCATGGAGCTCGCGGTGCAGACCGTGCGCCCAAGTCTCCTGGACCTCACCTCCGCACCACACCACCGCTGCACCCCGACGGGGCCCGGGGCCCTTCGCTGCCCATTACCTCTGGCCGTCGTTGGGACGTTGAGTCATGCGATGTCCCGGCACGGGGAGGGAAGGGGAGGGAGGCTCGCTCCCCCATCCCCCACACCCCTCGGAAGTACCGGACCCGACCGGACCAACCGGAGAGAACGGAAACGAGCTGCTTGAGCGCTGCGGAGAGCGCAGGCCAACGATGTATATGCAGGATTTGCATTATTCTGCGGACCCCATAATATGTGTTTATCGACGAAAGGAAATCAATTTGTTTGCTAATTGCTCCTCAACGAGGCGGAGAAGTGTCCCGCCGCTGTTCGCCCGGACATGTGAGCCTGCGGATGCGGACCTACGGGCCTGCGGACCCCACCGCGCATGTGCAACGCAACGCAACGCCTCGCCCGCACCCACCCGGCCTTTCTCGCCCGTCCGCACGCACGCACGCACGCACGTACGCACGCACATCCTTGCACCAGGCTGGTGGTGGTACTCGTCACGACGAGTAAGCTTCGATAACGATTAGGCACGAGTCTTTTCCTGGTTTTCTAGCTAACGTAATTGTTTTCTTTCAATCGGCTAGCCTTGCCTCTTCACTGCCCAATAAAACAACTTTCCGAAAAAAAAAGGGTTGAATTGATTCCTCTCTTGGTTGAAAATCCCCGTGAAAACCGGCGACAGTCGTGTCATTATGGTGCGCCCCGCGAACAGCAGCCCTCGGCATCATCACGATACGATGACTGCATCATCATCATCATAGCGCACGGGCCGCTCCCACTCTGCGCTGCGGCACGCGCCACGCGCCCTGGTCCGGCTAAACACCTGCCCCCCCCCCCCCCCCCGGGCTGCAGCGGTGGGGGCGCGGCCGGCGGTGGGGCCCTCAGCCCGCTGGGGCTCCGGCGCGCCGCCTCGCGCCGCCTCACTCAGACGTCCTGCCGGCGTCCGTAGCGTTCGTACCGCCGTCCCTCCGTCCCGTCCCGCCGCGGCGACCTGTCCGCGGAGTGCTTCCCGCGACAACGCGAGTGTCTGCGTGTGCGTGTGCGTGTGCGAGTGTGAGCGTGGGGAGCAGTGAGTGCAAAATGGCCCCCACTTGAAGTGTGATCCAAAAAAAAAATTAAAAAAAAAAAAAAATAAAGAGTGGCCGTGCAGTAGCGCCCCGCCGCCACCACCATGCCGTCGTACAAGATGAACTCCATGTCTGGATTATCCGTGCTGAAGAAACCCTTCTCCTGGAAGTTTGGATACCCGCGCTTCCAGAAGAAGGTGAACAAGGTGCATTTCCTCGAGGTGAGTCGGTCCGCGCGCGCGTTGTCGCCCTCGCTGCTCGCGGCAGGGCAGGCGAGGCCGGGGCGAAGCGAAAGTAAAAGGACGGGCCGGTGGGCCGGTGGGCCGGGCCCAGCCGGACCCTGGGAATGGACGGAATGAGCGAAATGGCCGGCCCGGACCCGTGGCACGGACCGACACGGGCCGACACGGGCCGACACGGGCCGACACGGACCAGGCCCCCGACCCCGGCGAGTTGCCCCTTTGCCCTTTGGTTTGGCGGCGTCCATAAAGAACGTCCGAATTTTCCCGCAGCACTGAAGCAGGGTGCGGCGACAGAGCGCCTGCGAATGCTCGGGTAGGCCAGCCCGCACGACACGCGTGCGCGGAGAGGTCAGCGTGGCCTACCCTCCAGGCGCCCTGTGCTTGCGGACGTATACCTCCCGGATGGGGGCGGGGGGCGGGGGAGGACTGCACGTCGTGGCTGTCAGCGGCGCTGGGCTGCGGAGGCGGCGACTTGCTTTGTAACGGCGGCGGCGGCGGCGGCTTTGGGGGTCGCCGCGGCGCGTGCCCCCGCCGGCGGCGCACGGCCAGTCTGTGAATTTGGTCCGTAATGAGGAAGAAAGAAGAAGCTGCGAGAAAGTTGGTGGTGCGACAAAGTGACATGGCAGGACACGGCCAGACGCACGCCTCGGCTGCAGCCGCTCGGCCTGGGGGCGGTGGGCGGGGCCAAGACTATATAAAATTACAACACCGAAAAAAATTAAAACAGAATGCAGTTTTTGAAGCTGACGTTCCCACGCTCATAACAATAATTGATGGCGCTCTGGCAAAGACTTTACGAACCGCTGAAACCGTCGGGGAAGTGCAGTTTCATTCTGAATGCATGTGTGTACAACACCTGCACCGCGCCTCCGCTGCCATTGCGCCTATCAGATGCAGCGGCAGAGGCTCCGGGGCCTGACAGACATCCCTAAGAGTTATCTGCAGCCGGCGGCGTTATTGTGGGAGCCAGCAGCCTATGGGCCAGCAGCCTATGGGCCAGCAGCCTATGGGCCAGCAGCCTATGGGCCAGCAGCCTATGGGCCAGCAGCCTATGGGCCAGCAGCCTATGGGCCAGCAGCCTAAGGGCCAGCAGCCTATGGGCCAGCAGCCTATGGGCCAGCAGCCTATGGGCCAGCAGCCTATGGGCCAGCAGCCTATGGGTCAGCAGCCTATGGGCCAGCAGCCTATGGGCCAGCAGCCTATGGGCCAGCAGCCTAAGGGCCAGCAGCCTATGGGCCAGCAGCCTATGGGCCAGCAGCCTATGGGCCAGCAGCCTATGGGCCAGCAGCCTATGGGCCAGCAGCCTATGGGCCAGCAGCCTATGGGCCAGCAGCCTATGGGCCAGCAGCCTATGGGCCAGCAGCCTATGGGCCAGCAGCCTATGGACCAGCAGCCTATGGGCCAGCAGCCTATGGGTCAGCAGCCTATGGGTCAGCAGCCTATGGGCCAGCAGCCTATGGGCCAGCAGCCTATGGGCCAGCAGCCTATGGGCCAGCAGCCTATGGGCCAGCAGCCTATGGGCCAGCAGCCTATGGGCCAGCAGCCTATGGGTCAGCAGCCCAAGGGCCAGCATCCATGGGCCGGCCACCAGCACGCCCCGCACACCATCTCTGCCAATTAATCTGCTGCTCACGGGGGAAGCGTATCAATGCGGCATTACTGCCGTTACGGGGCCGTCTGAAACTTCACTAACACTGACTCTCTCAGACGTCACGATGATTCTCCCCCTAGGAATGCTTTGGTCGCAACAGCTCTACTTTCCTCTATCTGTCTCTCGCTCTCGGAGACGGTAAGGACCGTCGTCACGGCACTAGTGGGCCCCTGATGAAGTCGTCCCGGCCCGTCCTACGTGTGGTCCTGCCTCGTCACCACCAGGGAACCAGCGGCAACGCCCAGCCAGTCCTGGAATATATTCATAAATTAATAAATTAGGAAGAAATAATTAAGAAATTACGTGCGATGTCGCAAACCGGCACTCTGCAAACTTCTACATTCATGATGTTGCTGGGGAAAAACCCTGCAAACGTCTCGTTTTCTGTTTTTTTTTGTTTTTTTTTTTAAATAATTAAAGCTCTCCTTGCGGCTGTGATTCCGGCGTTTCAGCGATTTCACTCGTAACCCAGCACCGCGTCTAGGGTCTGCCCGTCCCTGCTGTGGTCAACGTCTGTGCGGTCCCCACTAGGGCTCCACTAGGGTCCCCGCTTGGGTCCCGTCATACGCGAAGCTGTGGGGGACTCCGCCGCCGCGCTGGAGTTCCTACGGCTACATCAAGACGTAAACTGTTAGAAAAATAATTTATACAGCGGGTATACACTGGTGGTAGACAACCTGAGTTCGAACCAGCGCAAGAGCAGGGGTGTTTTGTTTCGGATAAGTGAGACACGTTGCCTCCCTTCCCGAAAGAGTTGCTTCTCGAAAATGCTTCGGACTAATCCGAGCAGCCTTGCTCAAGACGGCTGCCCGCTCAACGCGTTCGCGTAGCAATTACACACATTCGAGAGCCGCGTTTTGCTCCTGTTTTGTGGCCCGGCCGGCCAGACTCCTTCCTCGTTTCATCCGTCCGGCTCGGCGCGGGCCGCGGGCTGCGCCAGGGCTGTGCACACCGGACCCGGCCCTGCAAGGTTAGCACCCGGCACGTGTGTTATGTCCAAAACGGAGGCGCGCTCCTCATGTAATCCCTCATAAAGCCCGCGGCAGGCCACTCAGCACTGAGTCCGGTGCACACACCTCATGAAATATAACACCCTCAGGAGTGTTAAAAACATTCGCCGCTTTGGCAGTCTGTGGCGGCGCTGCATACCGGCTCGGCTCGGCACGCGGCGGTATTGGGGGAGAAGGATCGACACACAGCACGGTAGGACAGGCCGGGACACGGCCATGAGGCCCACCGCCCGCCCCCGGGGACTCCAGTTTGACTCACAACTCCGCCACTGCTCTCACTGGAGCACCATTAAGACACACATAGTGGCGCGGGGAGAGGGGGGGGGATCTAGGAGTCGAGCTACCTTCCGAACCGAACCGAGCCGAGCCGAGCCAATGAGCGACCTGGTTGTCTTTCTCAACGGGTCCAGCTTTCCCGCCTCAGCACGTGGAGCGGCGCTGTGGCAGCGGCAGCAGTAGCGGCAGCAAACAGTCGGGAAACCTTGTCAGCCGGCGTGTCGAGGATAATGGGGTCCTCCGCAGACGCAGCCTGGTGGTACCCTCCCCCGTGTCTTCAACTTCTCAAAAAAAAAAAAAAAATATTAAAAAATCTGATTTTCCCCCTGATTGATTCGGCGCTGGCGGTCACAGAGAGACCATCCGGCGAGTAGTGAGGCTGGCGGCGGCTTGTTTAGGGCGCCGCCTGTCCGCGGTCCGCTGCGGCTGCTCCGGCCAAAGTAACCTGCTGTCCGGCGCGGGGCGACCACAGAGGGCCGCTTCAAATTTGGCGCGCGGCGCGCGGGGCGCTACCGTTTCCGTTCCCGGCCGCGGGGGGCAGAGCGGAGAGTGTGGCCGTGTTGACCCCGTCAAGGTCTCTCTTCCGCCGTCCGCCGCCCCCTTACATAACGCCCAGCAGGGCCAACGGCATGCGCTGCATCACGGTCCCGAAGGGCGCCACTCACCTGCCGGCCCGGCCCAGCAGCCCCGGCATGGCTGTGACAGGACGGCTGTCTGAGATGGCAGGGAACACCCAGGCAAGAGGCGCCCGAGGCCCGACACACATCAGAAGACGGACGGACGGCTGGAATCGAATCAAGAGCAGAGCAGCTAAAACACACCGTGCGGTTTGCAGCCTCTAGCTCTATGGCGGTGGTCGGTGGCCTTCGTCGTCGCCCTAATTAAATTGTGGCGCTCCATCTTAGAGGACGCGTCCGCACACACACACACACACACACACACACACACAGAGTCACACATCCTTGAGAGAAAGTAATACATACAGGAGGCCACGGCGGGGCTCACCACCGCACTCTCGGCCGGGTCAATTTGGCCAGCCGGGCCTACACCGCCGTAATAGTGTGATAAAGAAGGAAGCCCGCCGTCCGTCCGGGGGCCCGGGGGGGGGGGGGGGGGGGGGCGGTCACTGCGGCCGCACTCCGCAGGCACCGCAGGGGGGCTGGGCAGCTTGTAATTATTTGCTGGTGGTTATCGCACGATAGAGGATGGGACTGCTGGCAGAGAGGGTCTTCATTAAGCAGAGACCAGACCGCTGCTGCTGCTGCTGCTGCTGGGATTAGGAGGCCCGCCCCAGCCCGCCCCGCTCTACCACTTGACCTACACTGCTGCCCAGCGTCAAGGTGCACCCGTCCGTACAGCGGCACACTACCACTTGTCCGGGGCCGTTCACAGATGATTACAGCGCGGCAGGTACTCCTCAGATTCACCGTGGGAAAAACAATCGTGGGGTCGATACCCCGCGCTCGAGAGGTGTTACGTATTTTTATGAGTGGCCTCTTGTTGCCTCTTCGACGTCGGCCAAGCGCACACTGCTGCACACTGCAGCACACTGCAGCTCACTGCAGCACAATACAGCACACTGCAGCACACTGCAGCACACTGCAGCACACTGCAGCACACTGCAGCACACTGCAGCACACTGCAGCACACTGCAGCACACTGCAGCACACTGCAGCACACTGCAGCACACTGCAGCACACTGCAGCACACTGCTGCACACTGCAGCACACTGCAGCACACTGCAGCACACTGCAGCACACTGCAGCACACTGCAGCACACTGCAGCACACTGCAGCACACTGCAGCACACTGCAGCACACTGCAGCACACTGCAGCACACTGCAGCACACTGCAGCACACTGCAGCACACTGCAGCACACTGCAGCACACTGCAGCACACTGCAGCACACTGCAGCACACTGCTGCACACTGCCAGCACACTGCAGCACACTACAGCACACTGCAGCACACTGCAGCACACTGCAGCACACTGCAGCACACTGCAGCACACTGCTGCACACTGCAGCACACTGCAGCACACTGCAGCACACTGCAGCACACTGCAGCACACTGCAGCACACTGCAGCACACTGCAGCACACTGCAGCACACTGCAGCACACTGCTGCACACACTCGGCCCGCATCGGTTCCCACCGCGCTGCCCCGGCCTCCGCCCGCCCCCACCTTGGCCTTACGGACCGTCGGCGGACTGCCGGAAGTGGAGTCGAGCGCTCCAGAACTTGGAAGGGAACACCAGCGAGCGGCCGCTGCTGGGAATCCTGGAGGACCCCCCTGCGGTCCACTGGAGCCGACTGGAGCGGTGTGACGCTGGAGCTGCGCGCACATTCTGCAGCGCCGTCATTATCGGCTCCGTTTTCTACCTTTTACAGCTCTATGCAGCGACGCTGTTTGATTTCGCGTTTCCTTGTCGGCCGCTACACGGCTCCCCCGGCGTGCGCACGCAGCCTTGTGCAACCAGAACGCCCACCCCGCCACGCCTCACGTCCATTCCTTTTCGAAACGGAGAGTGAATTTGAAGAAGATGCTATTATACTGGCGGCCCTTCTTACTCTGCCGCGGCGCGTTACTCGCTGGGCAGCGCAATAATAATGCCGATTGGTGCCGATGAGCCGCTGGCGGAGCACGCCGGCTAATCCCCGCTGCCCCTTCTTATGGCTGAGTTTCCCACAACGCCCACCCCGCGGTGCGATCCGCAACAGCAGCCGCAGCTGCAACACCAGGACAAAAGTAATGCCGGCAGAGGCTGACCGCACCGCGCAGCACCGCGCAGCACCGCGCAGCACCGCGCAGCACGCGGCGTTATGCCCGTCCGGGCTTCCGCCTCCCGTCCCGCCGCCACCCACAGCGGAGCAGAGAACGCTGCAGAGCGGGAGGGCAGCGGGCGGGGCCGGCCCCTCCCATCCTCTCAAATATTTCGCCGTTCGCCGTCGCAGTCCACCTGCTGCAGCACCGATTGTGGCACCGACTGCGGCCTAGGAGGAGGAGCAGCAGCCGGGGCGGGGCGGCACTAATTACCGCGGCCGACGGCCTGCTTTTGTCCACTAATGAATGAGTCGGTCTTCGCGGGGGGGAAGCCGCCTGTGACAGATCCGCGATTCGCCGCGAGTCCGGAGAGCGGCGGCGGCGGGGCGTGCTCACCACGTAGAAGCAGTGCTTCTGTTTGCAGGACCGCCTCCGCGCGGGAGCCCCGCGGCCCCACAGGCCCCACCGCCGTGTCCTGGAGGTGTGTGATTGATAGATGAAAATTAAACTAATTCGCCTGGAATGTCCTTCCGAGTGCGCCGCCGCACGTTTCGTTGATCTCTTTTTCAAAGTTCAATCAGAAAGTGAGCCGTGCGCTGGGCGGCCGCCATGGAATAGTATAATTGAATATGACTCGGAGAAAGGGAAAGAGACAGAGAGAGGGCGAGAGACGGAGGGAGAGATGAAAACGAGAGTCAGGGGTGAGAGTGAGGGAGCTGGCGAGAAGAAAATAGGACGGATGTCGCATGTTTGGTGGGCCGCGGGTCGCGCGTGACACGTCGTTCGCACGATCCCGGCGCCTAGCGCGGTCTGACCGTGAGGAGAGTTGCCAGGGAGTGGACGGGGGCAGCGGGGGGCGGGGCGGCGGGTGCGTAGCAGAGCCGAGTCGGCCACACCTCAGTAGTGTCAATCGACACCGGGATCTTTGACACGGCCCTATGGCCGCTCAAACACCGTCTCTCACCCTCAAAAATGAATGCTTGATTCAAAGCGATTTTGATGCGAATCTTGTATTCTTGTGGGATTTTGTTGATTTAAGAATCATCTGCGTACATCAACCGTCTGTATGCTTGGCACTAGCATATGATGCTTGAGGCACGTATTGTATACTTGGGACAAGCATATAGTATCCCTCAATCAAGCATAATATGCTTCAATCAAGCATAATATGCGTGTGGGATTATTGGCTTTTCAAGCATGAAATATGCTTGACTTTAAGCATTTTATGCTTAAATCGTGCATTCATTTTTTAGAGTGCTGGAGGGTGCGGGCTGCCTGCTGCATCTCCCCGGCATCACTGGGAGCACTAAGGCGTAACGTTACGCCCGTTTGGAGCGCAGAAGTCTTATGCATGGGAGAATTCCCCCCCCCCCCCTTACGCTTCAAACAGGCATGCTTCAAAACGGGGGCGATGTGTCCCCCGGCTGATGGCACATCGTGAAAGTTTTTTTGATCGAGATGAAGAAATTTGTTTTCCCTCCCTCGTGCGGGAAACTCGTGTGGAACCAGGAGATCACGAAGTGGTCCCCGGAGCGGGGCGCTCCCAGCCCAGCCCTCTACACCCCTCCCCACCACCTCCCGCCGGCGGCGGCCGGTTGCGGCCGGTCGGGTCCGGTCCGGTTGGACGTCCAGGTTCGCTCGCTTTTATGTATAAGCGACGCCTCGTTGATCCGCATGCGGAGACCTGCACCACTTCCGCTGCGCCTCGGGATAGGCTGTTCTCAGAGCAAAGCGTTCGCTGTAAAGCAGCGGACGATATGTGGGTCAAGGACGTGTTTATTGAGAAAGAGTAACTCCGCCACCCGATTGGACCACATCGGCCATCACCACCGACTCCCAATCAGTTGGGGTCCGGTTCTCTGTGATAACCGCCGCCCTAGAAGCCGAGATCATCTCGCATTATTATTATTTTTACTCACGCTGCGAATGAAAAAGTCATTAAATTGAAGATCTGACACCTGAGAGTTAGACTCAGTTTGGCGCCAGGATTCCAAACGTGGGGTCACGTGACCCTTCCTGATAAAAAGCGCGAAAGATACTACCTCCTTGCCAACTTCCACATTTTTCTCATCAGAGAAGGTCATGGGACCCCAATTTTGGAATACTGGCGCCAAGTCGAGTCTCACTCGGGTCTCAAATCTCCTCAAGGCCTCTAAGGCCAAGGGACCAAGGTTTCAGAACAGCCTCTCATCGCCCAAAACTGTGCGATATGAGTACGTCTCTTTCATTCTCAGCGAAGCCGCGGGCTCCACCCGCCCGCCGCGCTCCCAATTAGAGAGAGAACGCGCCGGTTATCATTCTCTCGCTTTGTCCATCGGCCGCTGCCGCGCGGCACCGGCACGGAGATTCCGCGGAATCAAGAGTCTCCGCGGCGTCTCGTTGTCATCTCGCTGGCCGCGCACGCCTCGCTCGCCTCGCAGCAGCCACATGAAATGCCTTTTCTCTCTGGTTGCAGGTGAGGGTTCGACGGCAGAGGCACGCGCGCCGACTCCTCAAACGGGGGACGACACAGGTTTGCGTAGTGCGCTCCGGGCTCATCACTCCAGATGTCCAGCGCCGACTACTACTCTGCTCAGGAGTATGTTTACTACTAGCGGCCTGAGAAGGCAGTCCAGACGTCGTCAGGGACTCCAGCACCTGTTATCTCACTCCATTGTGCGCTCGCTCGCTACTCACTCTATTTGCATCGCGCACTGCATTCATGAGCTGATTTGATTTTTAATTCGCGGGCGTCGCGAGTTGTGCCTTAATTGCGGTGTGCGATGGGGTGCAGGGGGCGGGGAGCATTTTGCCCTCGGCGTGGGACCCCATTGTGGCCGCCGCCCCCTCGGCCCGCCCCCCGCGGGTTTCCACGCCTTGTGGCCGAGAAGGAGAGGACGAATCTCAGAGAAAGTCCACCCTCTCTCTCTCACTCCCTCTCTGGTCCTCATCAAGAATAAAATGACTGACGGCGAGGCGGCGGAAAAATTGGCAGCAGTAACAGAGAAGTCGTTGTTGACGAGGCGGAGTGCGGGCGGCCGGAGGGAGAGAGAATTCGGCCGGCGGGAAGAAAAGACACCGCAGCCCGTCCATCCGCGCGGCGTGCCATGGTCCTGGAAACGCGTTCGCGTGTCAGCGCGTGCGTGCGCGCGTGCGTGCGTGTGTGGACGGTCACTCTTTACGTTGCGCCGAGTGGCGCATGAAGCGTACGTCGCCCTCGGCCCATCACCGCTGCGTCCGAGAGGAGATGCATGTGTGTGTGTGTGTGTGCATGTGTGCATGTGTGTGTGCGCGCGCGCATGTGTGTTTGTGTGTGTGTGTGCTCACACCTACTACCACTGTTGCCGCTTTATGGGGCCCCACGGCCCGGGCCCGCCTGCAGAGGCGTAACAACAAACTACAGCACAGCAAAAGCGTCCCACAGAGCCGACAGCCGCCCAACGCTTGGACGCAGGGATTTCCCTGCGATGAGCAGAGCAGTCGTGTGCCGACAGCGCGGCAGGTCCACGTTGTGGTGCCGACGTTTTCGTCCTTGGTCCTCGCCGTCCTTCAGCCCGGCGGCCCCGGACCTTCACTTACTTGTCGTCCTTTCACCCGTGCGACGTCATGGGCTGACATGAGGGCGTCACTTTCACGTAGCTGCGGGGGGCTGCGGGGGCTGCGGGGGCTGCGGGGGCACGGCGGTGTCGGTGTCATAGGGGCACTCACTCGGCGGGCACCCGGTGGGGGCAGCCGGGGCAGCAGGGGTCAGGGCTGGCGGCCGCTTCCTGGCCGTTGCTGCCGGGTGCTGAGGGGTGCACGGTGCACTACCTCCTACGAGATTTTTCCCTCCTAGACCGTGTATTTGCAGTGATCCCGTGTTGGTGCCGGAGGGGGCGGGAGGTCTGGTCAGTGAACCGGAAGGGGCGGGGCGGGGCGGGGCGGGGCGGGGCGGGGCGGGGCAGGGTGTGGGCCGTTGGCCTGAGAGTGCTGCTGCTCGCGGCACGATCCTCCGACACGGCGAGCCCCGGCAGAGCCGCGCAGAGCCCCTCGGTTTGATGCGGCAGTGCATCCCCCGGACCTCAGTTAGAATAGACGGACTGCCGGGCCTTTTCCAGCCTACCGTTATTGTTTCCAAAATAAAATCCTGAGTGCAATAGGCGACCACACAGTGTCGTGGGTTGGAAACACTGCACAGCCCGGATAGGAGGCTCGCGCTCGTCCGCGTGTGTCTTCTAATTAATTAATTCACCTGACTTCCGTGTTGCCGTGCGCTATGCACACCTTCCTACGCAGCTCGCTTTATCAGCTGGGAATCCCCTCCGCGGGGGCCGTCCCTAAGTCACGGCGGGGCGTGTCGGAACGCTTACAGCACAACGGCGTTGTCGCACTGGACTCCCACCGCCTTACACCGAGAAACAAGATCGGTGGTCGCATCAAATCAAATTTTTAAGCCAAGCAAGCCGTAAGTTTTGATTCTGACAACTAAAATTTCGTTTCGGGAACTATTTCTCCGTTGCACCAACGAAACGTTAGTTTCTCCAGCAAAAGAGGTTCCCCCAACAAAATTTTAGCTGTCAGAACCAAAATATACTGATCGTCTGGAAATCAACTAAAACATTAGCTGTGACTACTATACTCTTTTTTCCCCGTGTACCTCACCTGCAAGTCGAGCCCCACCGGCCCGCACCGGCACCGCCACCGGCCCTGCCCATTCACAAGGGCATTGTGTGCACCGCCCAGCCGGCTCCTCCTCGGGACGCGACGGGACCCTCTGCTCGCGGAAATGCAACACAACGGGCAGCCAGCGGCCCCACCCGGCCCCACCCGGCCCCACCCGGCCCCACCCGGCCCCACCCGGCCCCACCCGGCCCCACCCGGCCCCACCCGGCCCCGCCCGGCCCCACCCGGCCCCACCCGGCCCCGCCCGGCCCCACCCGGCCCCACCTGTCCTGCCTCTGGGTACATCTGCCTCCCACACCCACTCACGTTCCCAAGTAGTCGACGGGATCGTATGGTGTTTATGCCAAGACATTTTTTTTTTTTTTTGCGGGACTCAAAAACAAACAGAATGATCTCTCTCTCTCTCTCTCTCTCTCTCTCTCTCTCTCTCTCTCTCTCTCTCTCTCTCTCTCTCTCTCTCTCTCTCTCTCTCTCTCTCTCTCTCTCTCTCTCTCTCTCTCTCTCTCTCTCTCTCTCTCTCTCTCTCTCTCTCTCTCTCTTCTCTCTCTCTCTCTCTCTCTCTCTCTCTCTCTCTCTCTCTCTCTCTCTCTCTCTCTCTCTCTCTCTCTTCTCTCTCTCTCTCTCTCTCTCTCTCTCTCTCTCTCTCTCTCTCTCTTCTCTCTCTCTCTCTCTCTCTCTCTCTCTCTCTCTCTCTCTTCTCTCTCTCTCTCTCTTCTCTCTCTCTCTCTCTCTCTCTCTCTCTCTCTCTCTCTCTCTCTCTCTCTCTCTCTCTCTCTCTCTCTCTCTCTCTCTCTCTCTCTCTCTCTCTCTCTCTCTCTCTCTCTCTCTCTCTCTCTCTCTCTCTCTCTCTCTCTCTCTCTCTCTCTCTCTCTCTCTCTCTCTCTCTCTCTCTCTCTTCTCTCTCTCTCTCTCTCTCTCTCTCTCTCTCTCTCTCTCTCTCTCTCTCTCTCTCTCTCTCTCTCTCTCTCTCTCTCTTCTCTCTTAGGGTTGTTGGTCTCCAAACTGTTTTGGCTTCGCACGCAATAAACGGCGTTGGTCGGTCACTCCCTGAACGCGGGAACGTTCCAAAACTTTGAATTAAATTTATGCAAACTGAATTTTAGTATTATCGCAACACAAATTTGCTGCAAAAATTTAATACCATAAACCAGGACGACTCAGATCATATCACTGGAGTGCAAATTCAAGTCGAAGCTTATTGGAGCCTGCTTCCTATTCAGCGGGGCGTGATCGGTCAGCTCCCCTCCCGCCGGCTGAAACCGAAAGTGAACCTGCTCTGCCGGAGGTCGGTCCACTCGGTCCTCCGGGGCAGGGCGGGGGAGGCGATTGGAATCTGCCCGCCCGGCGTACATCGCGCTCCGCCGCCTACGCCGCTGGGACCGCCCTGGTCGCCGTCGTGGTTATCTGGATAGCCGCAGGCTTAGGCGTCGTCAACGCCCACCATTTTCTTTTGCGGATTATTTAACAGAGCGCGCTCGTTTTCTGCGAAACAAGCAAACACTGCGCTGCGACCGACCCGGCCAGACCAGGGCACGCCAGGGCACGCCAGGGCACGCCAGGGCACGCCAGGGCACGCCAGGGCACGCCAGGGCACGCCAGGGCACGCCAGGGCACGCCAGGCCGGCGACGCGGCGAGCGAAACGAGTCACTCACTCCGTAACCAGCCGGCCGCCTCCACCTCGCCGATCCTGTGCACTAATACCGCGCTGTAAAGGACCGCGGCGGACACCGACGGGCACCGGCCGCAACCCCCTCCGGCAGAGCGCACCGCTGGGCACCGCTGGGCACCGCTGGGCACCGCTGGCCAGCACTGCTTCGCAGGACGTCGGTTTCCAAAGCGGTCGCTATGCTTACTTTTATGGCGCCTTATTATGGCTGTTCGATCCGGCCGCTGGAGTCAAAGCTTATAAGCAGAGGGCGGAGGGGAGAGAGAGAGAGAGAGAGAGAGAGAGAGAGAGAGAGAGAGAGAGAGAGAGAGAGAGAGAGAGAGAGAGAGAGAGAGAGAGAGAGAGAGAGAGACGAAAAGGGAGAGACAGCAGCGTCACCGCCAGTGCTTGATTACTTCCCCATGTGACTTACGGGCGACGCGGTTTGTGCCGGCGGCCCCGGCGGCCCCCGGCTGCGGCTGGGTCCCCGTCGGCTCCCCATCGGCTGCCTACCCGGGCTGACTGAGTGCGGTCGCCGCGGATGTCGTCGAGGAGATTGTTAATAATAATCCCTTCCCGATTCACCCGCGCCGAGCGCTCCAACTTCCAAGATGAAATGAAGAGCTTTCATTCCCACGACGTGGATTACGTCGGCGACAACTGCGCTGAGGTAACTCTCAGCGACGTGTGTGTGTGTGTGTGTGTGTGTGTGTGTGTGTGTGTGTGTGTGTGTGTGTGTGTGTGAGTGTGTGAGTGGAGCTGTCCGTCATTCTCCCGGCGGCGTGTCCAACGCGGCCTGCCGCCCGGCCGCACGCTCGCCCGCTTCATTTCTCGAATTTCGCGCGCGTGACCGTGAACGACAGCGGGAAATATGTGCGAGCGAGCGAGCGGTGTGGGGGTGGGTGGCTCGCGGTGTGGGTGGGACTGAGAGGCGAGACGGAAACGTGAGCAAAAGAGCGAGATGGGAGGAAGAGCGCGATGTGACCCCTGCGGGCGGCTCCGGGCGGCTCCGGGCTCGGGCGGCTAGGCTCGGCGGCCCTCCGCGACTGACAGAGCCATGCCAATCCGTGGACCGAGAAAGTGCAGTGCAGAGCGCAGCGCAGCCCGCCTGGCTCTCGGCTCACAAGTTTTCACGCGGTACGGTACGGCACCGTAAGGTACGGATTCGGCCTGGCTTCCCAGCCGAGGCGCAGCGGGGGAGTGGCTCCGAGCCGCGCTGGTAGGCGTGGCCCGGCGGGGCGTGGCGCGGCGTGGCGGGCGCGGCGTGGCGTGGCGTGGCGTGGCGCGGCGTGGCGTGGCGTGGCGCGGAGACGCCGCCGATGAACCCATAGATCCCCGGACTCACGATCTCTTTCCCTCCGCCGCTATAAAACCCAATCTGGGGTTCTGTCTGCTGTCTTCTAGCCGTCATGTTGTTGTTGCTGTTGCCGACGACGCGACAGCGGTGGAGACCGGGGCGGACAGGGCCGGCCGCGGAGGAAAGCGAAGCCGGCGGGAGCGGCAGCAGCAGCAGCAGCGGCAGCAGCGGCAGCAGCGGCAGCAGCAGCGGCAGCAGCGGCAGCAGCGGCAGCAGCGGCAGCAGCGGCAGCGGCCGTCTGCCCCGGTAGGAAAAGAAATGTGCCCGACACAACGGTCAGTGCATTTTAAGAAGAAGGCGGAGAAGAAGGAGGAGAAAATGTGGAGTCCTCGTGACACGGCGGCGGACCCGCTGCCGGACGTTGGCCGCCCGTCGAACCTGCTGCTAATCGCCGCCAGCAATTTTTCATATTGTCCCCCGCTGACGCAACGCGGCTCAGCGCCCGTGTGTGCTAACATGCGGCGGTTCATCGGGCCCACGGGCAGCATGGGCGGCAGCCGGGCAGTGGGCCGCCAGGTCCCCAGGCCACCCGTTTACGATGTCGTACATCATCGAGGTGTACGAGGTGTGCAGTGAGTTCCGCCGCCGCCACCCGCCGCCAGGAAAATCACTGCGAAGGGAGAAAAAACTAAAAGTGTCGAAACGTAGAAAAAGTAGTCCGCGGTATGAGTGACGCTGTGCCGGGCACACACGGCACGGGGGCGGCGCCTGACTCTGCTGCTGCCAGGCAAACCCGGCTGGAATGTTTTATTCTGCTGCACGCTCGCCCCACCCGCCCGATTTTCAGGTGTGGCTCGGAGCGAAAGCCGTCATGTGCTGTGATACAACGCGGGGCGGACCGCGCGGTGTGCAATGTAAGCTGAGGTCACATTAGCGGCGCGGGTCCTGACCCTGGTGTGTGGTCAGCGAGTCGGTAGCCGTCAGGGGCCGCGGGTGCACGCTCACGCCGATCATCTGCAGCAACTCAAACACCGGCCCGGTCCGGCCGGCACGGCCCCCGGGGACCCGACCCGACCCGACCCGACCAGACCGCAGGCCACCGTTGAGCTCAGCACGGGGCCCCGCAGCCACAGCCTGCGCGGCCGACCCGCGGCGGCTTCACAGTGATTCCGATCATGTTCCCAGCCCCCCGCGGGGCTCTCGCGTATCAAAGCGGGGCGTGGCGGACGACGTGGAGGGCGGCGGGGCGGCGGGGCGTGGAGCGCGCGCCGGTCCCCGAGGCCCCTCCTATAAGCAAGCGGCCGCCAGCTTTCTCCGGTCGAGCCGAGCCCAGCCCAGCCGAGCCGAGCCGAGCCGGGCCGGGCCAGCCGGGGGGACGGGAGGGGAGGGGAGGGGGGTTTGCTTATTGGTGTGCGTTGCGACGCGATGCGACTGTCTTTTTCTCCGCTCAGTCATAATAACCCGCGCGCCATACCGGAGAAGGGCCGCCGCCGCCACCTCCCCCGCTTGCCGCCGCCCACTCCCCTTCTCTCTCTCTCTCTCTCTCTCTCTCTCTCTCTCTCTCTCTCTCTCTCTCTCTCTCTCTCTCTCTCTCTCTCTCTCTCTCTCTCTCTCTCTCCGCGCCGCACCTGTCCCTGTCGCTCCCGCCCGCTGCCCGCGGAGAGGGCGTGGTAGGTCAGCGATACACAGCCCCGGGTCAGGTGGATTCAATGGAGGCGCGACCGCGACGTGGAGGGAAGAGGAGAGGGGGCGCTGGGCGATTGTTTCCCTTCGCTTAGTATGCCGCGTGTCCTCTGCCCGCCACTATTGATCTAGCCCACGCGCTGCGACACGTTTTAAACAGTGTAAAACTTTCGCGTGCGGCGATATGACAGAGCCGCGCGCCGCCCTTGTTATTCAGGTTGGCCGCGAAGGAAAGAAGGAATGTTGCCGACGACGCACGTTACTTCTTATTAGAGCAGCACGAGAAAGAACACGGCCAGCGGGGCAAAACGCGCGCGGGCGACCTGGTGCCGATAAGGGAGGGACAAAGTGAGTGACCGATCGGACGTAATGATCGGTAATGCCGCGGCCGACAGATTGGGGTCGCCAGGCCGCGCCGCGGTACTCCACGACACGTGATGCAGTCCACCGATTTGCTGCAGTCGCGGTACCGTCCACACGGAGCAAAAAGATTAGTGGTCGCCACTCATTTTTAAGTTGATTTTCAGACAAGCAGTAAATTTTTGTTCGGAACACTACAATTTTGTTGGGGGAACTAAATTTTAGTTCCGCCAACGCAAAGTTAGTTGCTCTAACGCAGAGGTTCGCTGAAGGAGCCAAAAGGAGAAAAAATAGTTCAGTGCCCGCAACTAACGTTTCGTTGGTGCAACTAAAATTTAGTTCCCCCAGCAAAATTTTAGTTCTCCGGACAAAAATTTACTGCTTGTCAGAAAATTAACTTAAAATGAGTTGCTACCACTAATCTTTTTGCTCCGTGCACAAATACCGCGTCAAACGTTGTTTTCTTTGCGACTGTCACAGCCAACCACGTGACGATATTTGTAGAGGGCCCATGATTTGCACCGCGCCTCTCGCTCCAGCAGGGCGGCGGTGAGCTGGTCGCGGGCGTGGCCCCTCCGACCTGTGTTAGGAGGGCCGCCCCCGGCAGCCCCCGGCCGCCCCCGGCCGCCCCCGGCCGCCCCCGGCAGCCCCCGGCAGCCCCCGGCAGCCCCCGGCAGCCCCCGGCCGCCCCCGGCCGCCCCCGGCCGCCCCCGGCCCCCGGCAGCCCCCGGCAGCCCCCGGCAGCCCCCGGCAGCCCCCGGCACCGGCAGCCCCACACTGACTGCATGCAGTTGTTGCATCACACCCCGCCGGTTCCCCGGTTTACTGGAGCCTGCAGCCTTGCCGCCAGATATTTCGGAAGTGGACTGCTGCGGCGCCCGTGTATTATTCGTCATCTCCTTCCGGCTGCCCCGGAGCCCGGAGCCGCCGCCGCTGAGAATGTCGTCACCTCCCGGCGCGCGCTGTCCTCCCCAAACGGCACCAAACGGCACCACTCCGGCCCGTTTATCGCATGCCGTCACACTTGCCGTTCCCCCGGCCCCGCCCCGCCCCGCCCCGCCACGACGCTTTTAGGAGAAAATTCCCCCGCCGCACATGACTTGTTGGCCTCCAACAGTGAGCGCGCAGAGCAAACACACTCCGTGGAGGAAGTGCCGTAGTGTGCGGTGCTGCCCGGATGTGGTGCTCTCGGCGCTGCACGACCTCTGGGTACCTCTGGGTACCTCTGGGTACCTCTGGGTACCTGCGGGCTGTTTATTCAGCCCGATCCACGCCCAGAGGCAGGCAGCTTTTAAAATGTTTTATTTACTTCACCCATTTTATCTGCCGATTCGATTTTTTTCCCTCTCGAAATGGTCCGACTTGCAGGAGGAGCCACCGTCGGTCCGTATTCGCACGCACCCGCGTTGCTTTCTCGGGGCGCCGGGCGGCCGTCCCGTTCGTAACAGATGACGGGGCAGCTTGAGGCTTCAGCCGGCACGGTAGGCAGGCAGGCCCGACGGCAGGCCGGTGAGCTCTCACTCATCCTCGCCGCCCGATGTTTGTTTTCGTGGGTCCTCGTCGCGGTACGGCGCGGCGGCCCGGACAAAAGCCGATCGAATGGATGTGTGCACTGCAGCGCGGATCACATCGCGGTGGTCCCCGGCCCGGCCCGGGACACAACGAGGTGCGAACGCTGTGAGATGATAGCCGGTCCGGCCGCCTTGCGTCACGCCTTACGGCCCCGCTGTGACCGGCTGCTCGGCGGCTTCCAGCCCCGTCCACATGTGCGCCCGTCACCTTTCGCTCCAGAGCGCTCATATATGACGCGGCGCCCGACCGGGTCCCGCCGGGTCCTGCTGCGGGCCTGCCGTGGCTCAGCAGAGGGAATTGGGCAATCCGTGGGGGGCGGCGGGGGCCGCGGGAGGCTAGAACCGTGTCTAGACCCTACCGGAGGGACCCTTGAGATACTTGGGAGGGCACCACCCGAGTCGGCGGTGCGCAGCGCGGAGCCCCCGGCTGGGTAGGCCGGCCCGTAAGACATGCCTGCGCGGCGGGGCTGCCTACCCGCCGGTTCGCAGGCGCCTGCCGGCCCTGTCCGGTCCGTCCCGGATAGCAAATTGATGACACCGGGCCGTGGCCTGACCGGCCGCGCCAGTGGCGGGGCGTGTTCGGCTGCCGCGGTAAACTTCTGCTCCTGCGAAGCGCGAAATATGCGGACCGGCGGTGATTAAAAGAAACTTGTGTTTCCTTGGGAGAAAGTCCCTGTAGGGCGGGCCATTCGGATAACGAAGAGGCCCGCGATGGTGACATAAGCTCGGGGCGCCAACGGGTTGGGATAGGAGACGGTTTGATGTACGACTTGACAGTTTCCATCTCAACCAATTCCACCGACGGTTCCTTTTCTACTCGGTCCACTCCGCGATGTGTGGCGATCGCCGATACCCCCACCCCGACGGCGGAGTAATTCATTTCTCATTATTTCTACGAAACCCGCAACAGCGGCCAGCAAACCAATCGCACTCATTTATGGCCTATTCTTTCATCGCGCGACCTTCCGACTTTGCTTTCACCTGCCTTCGTTACACTCGGATTTCGACGACTCTCTCGGAACGATAACTGGAGCGATCGATTGGGGGGCAGCGCTGCCATTGTCTGTCCCGCAGGACAAATGGCGTGGGAGGAGAGGTGCGCCCGGCGGGTCCGGCCCCGGTAGATGCTGATTGGGGTTTCGGCGCCCGGCCGGTCCGTCGCTGACGCTAACGGCCTTGTTGGCGGCGTACGCAAGGCGCCCCTCCTCTCCTTGCATAATAAATACTTTGCATCGAGGAGGGGGGGGGGTGACAACTTTGAATTTTTAAAGTACACCCTTAAGAATTAAAACTGAAGTTTTTTCAACTTTTGGGTTAATTGTTGGTAAGTTGGTTGATAATTTTTTTGGACCACTTTGATTATTTTTGTTTGGGTACGGTCAGAGACGGGACAAGATTTACAGATGGGAAAAATAAAGCTTTCTAGTGTTGAAGACATTTGATTAAGGCAGAGACCGGAAGTCCGGACCACGCCCATCCTCGTTAGTGACACATCGCTTCCGGGCTGCAGAGAGTCAATCACGCCGCCCCGCGGTGCTGACAAGGCTCCGGCGAGGCTCACACCCGGGGTGGTGACGGTGGAGCGGACCCAGAGGTCAGGACAGGACGGTATGACGACACACGGGTGAGGTGCCTGCGGGTACCTCTGTCTGCCCGCTCACAACAAGGCGGCCAAGGACCGTGGGCCGCGGCCGGGCCACTATTGTAGCCCCCACCAAACGGCGAGTCCTGCAGGGCCGGCCGGGAAACGGTGACGGCGGTCACCCCGTCGGCCTCAGGACGCTCGGCCGATGTTCGAAAACCGATCTCATTCCTTATCAAGCGGTCGCTCTCTTTCGCCTCGGCCAGGTCTACTCTTAGGGCGGGTGGTATGGTAATGGGAATTGGAAGGCCGTCCCAAAACGACGTCCATCATCCACCGGGGGCTCCGGGCACTGCACACCAGAGCCCCTATAGAGATTGCAGAGGCGTAAGGGAGTGTTGAAGCGTGCGCTGGCGGCCGCCGCTGCCCTTCACTGCAGCACATGCAGGCTGCGGTCACGTATGCGATGCGCCGGCGCTACCTGAAAAGTGCTTGGCGCGGTGCAGGTGCGGCGCGGCGCGGCGCGGCGCGCATGGATGTGCGCACTGCGGCGGACTCACGGACGGGACGGCGGGGCAATCGCCATACACGCCGTCGTGCGTAAGTGCGCTGCAATCCGGCCGCCAAGGTGATCGCTCAAGAGGAGGGCGAAGAAAGGAGCGCGGGTGCCGCGCTGCACGACGAGGCGTAGGGCCGGTAGGGCCCGTAGGGCCCGTAGGGCGCAGGCCGACGGCTCAGCGCAGCGCCGGCCGGTGTCACACACACACGGGGGCGTCAGCAGCACTTACCCACGGCCTCCGCGATGAGCCCCCGGCTCGGCTCAGATGGTGTCAGCGCAAACACTCGAAAATCGCAACACTTATGTCACCCCCTCCGTGACTCCGGCCTCCGGACTGCCGCCGCGGCCGTCCGCACCGCGGGCATGACCTCAGCCCGCCGGGCAGCACCTGCCTGCCGCCCAACGGGAGAGAGAGAGAGAGACACACGTACGGAGAGCGGAGGAAGGAGAGAGACGACGCGGGCTTGTCATACAAAAGCAGGTTACGGCCGCCCGGTCACCTGCTGACGTGGAGTGTGTCGGTCCCCGCGGGCGGTGCCACGCCGCAGCCCCGGGCGCCTCCCGGCCCCTAATGGTTTTGATTAGCTTATCGCGGTCCCCAGATCGGCCCCGTTTCGCTGCCTGGATAGGAAGTGAGGCGGCTCCGTGACCACACACGCACCGTCATCGTATGCAGACGAAGTAAGCATCGGGAGCCGTCGTGCGCGCGCCGCCGGTGCGGTGTTTGTAGAAAGCGGCGGTATTGTGGGCGCCCTATCGCCGGTCCTCGTTAGGGCTTCGCGGACCGCCGTATTCACACCCGGAAAATGAGATGTTCGGCCGAGATTGGGACCGCGCCCGGAGCCGGCCGGAGCCCGGACCTATGCCGGCCTTATGCATTGTGACTGCAGCGTATTACCTGGAGGCCGCCGCGCGGGCCCGGCGGGGAGCCCTAATGGCAAGCACTACTTACCTAGCTTTACTTTTACCTCACTATCGAGGCAAACCGCGTAATATATCTCCGATCAATATTTTTTTTAAAATGTTAATCTATTTAATCTATCCCTCTATCGCCTTGCCTGGCGTGCCGAGTAGACTCTTATCGATGCTATCGCTAGCTGTTTGGTCCGGGCCGGGCCGGGGCGCGCTGGGCGTCTTTAAGCCCGATCGGGGTGCCGATTAGGCAATGGCACTTTGGGTGCTTTCTCCCTCCGGTGCAGCCACAATGCACTCTCGCTTTCTATACCTTTATTTTGTACGAACAAAAGTGGCATGTGATCACGTGTGCGGCGTCACTTCCGCTTCGCTACACGCAAAAAGTGTGATTAGTTGTCCCGACTAAGTTGTTCGTTGCTTTTGGAACAAGCAATAAATTTGGTTGAGAGAACTAACATTTCGTTAGGTCGGCAAAAGTTTGGATGCCAGAGCAAAACTGCTTCTGTCTTTAGCTGACTAAATTTTCGAGCCAACAAAATGGTAGTTCTCTCAACTAAATTTACTGCTTGTGCCAAAACCAACGAACAAATTAGTTGGGAAAACCAACCGTTTTTTGCGTGTAAGCCTAAATGCGCAGACGGCTCACCTTGGATCGTGGGAATGGGCAGCGACCCGCCTGGGGCCCGCCAGGTCCCGCCAGGTCCCGCCTCCGCGATAGATCCGCCTCTGTGTGTTCCGGAGAACTCTGGGGCTCCAGGTTGTGCAGGCTCACGTAACGCGTGCAGCGGAAGGACCCCGGCTCACATCAGCCCCGCCCCGCCCAGCTCCGCCCGGCACGGCCAGTCTTGAACTTGTCTCCCTGCAAGGCAGGTGGAGGCAAACTTGGTGACCGGAGTCATAATTCTGTTGCCGCCTCCTGCCGACCTGCCTACTGCTGGCTGCTCCCCAAGCGGCCAGCCGCCTCTCTCGCACTCGCCGATACGTCGGCGCCCTGGAGAGAGAGAGAGACAGACTGGGGGCCGCGGGTGCAGCGGCGGCGCGGCGGTCTCGGTGGCAGACACTTTCTTCGGCCGATACACCGCCATCCGTCATCCAGATGTCGGTGTGTGTGTGTTGGGAAGGGGGGGGGGATCCTGTCCTACCGGTTTTTGGCCTCTTCTTCCCCGTCGTTTTGGCTCCACCTTTAAGGAAGCAGACAAAGTTGGCCGATTTTTTTCTCATGTGCGTATAATTTCGAGAAAGTAACATTATGCGCGGGATCGTGACAACACGCATGCGTCGTGTGTCCGACTCGCTGCGATGTATTGCGTGAAAATCAAGCAGCGGGTTCTTGCCTTAAAAAACTTTACGGGAAAAAAACAAAAAAAAAACACACGAAGGAAACGGACTTTAACGAACACTATGCGAATTTTCGTATCTGACAAGCAGAGCAGCCCGCCTGTATGCTAATTAATCACCTCCTATTCGCCGGCGTCTTAAAATTATGCATCTGCCATTCTCACGGTGGATCACGCACTCACGCACATTAGCGCGTCTTTGTCACTGCTGTGCGAGTAGAGAGAGAGAGAGAGAGAGAGAGAGAGAGAGAGAGAGAGAGAGAGAGAGAGAGAGAGAGAGAGAGAGGGGGGGGGGAGAGGAGCGAAACGTAGAAGAAGCAGCGCGCACACACAGTTCATGAGCAGTCTGCTTGCCGACCCTGGGCACCGCGTTGCCCAACGTGACGCCATGGGGGCCGCCATGGGGGCCGCCATGGGGCCGTATGCGTGAGGCAGTCACCTCATGACCCGGCTGGCTTTCATCGGCCTTTGTCGGTTTCGATGAGCATCGTTAGTAATGGCCTCGCAATGGGTGTGCAGCATAGCGGCATCTTCAGACTTCTTACCTGCTCCTTGAAGGTCACTCCAGGAGATGAACCCCGCGCTCGAGAGCTCCGCTGTCAGCCACTCGAGCACCGTGGATGACGTCCTGGAGTAATCGTCGCCGACTGCAGCACAGGTGCTGACCGCACAGCCGGGAGCGGATCGGAAGTGACGCAAGACAGTGACAGACAAGCAGACGTCCACACATGACACTTTCGTTACGAAAGACCCGGCCGCGAGTTCCGATGATGCGGGCCGGGGCTGGAAGGGGGCCTTGTAGGCGACGGGGACACACGGCTGCATGCTCCTGCCATGCCTGCACGCCGGATTAAGTTTCGGTTAGCTGCGCGCAGCGACGACCCCGGTCGGCCTCTAGCCAGATATTTTTTTCTATCCCATCCCATCCACTACAGCAGTGCGTCGATGTGGAAATGCCCAGCCAAGGGCTTGCGCCTAGAGAGACTCAGAGAGTCCCTCTAGCTGCGCTTCATCTCTATCCTCGCCCGGTTCGAGTGCATTCGGGATATGATGATCTCGGGGTGATGCAACGGTCACAGTAATTACTCTTCACTATCACTCCGAATCATCCTCGCGAGTGCAGGCGGTGCAGGCGCAGCACGCCGCAGCGGTGGCCCCGCAGCCTCCACGACTGCATCCAGGCCGCGCCGCCTAGCTCTATCGTTTCCCGGCCGGGATAGGAATAGGAAGGCTGCCGAAGGCTTCCGGCCGCATTGATGAACGGCAGGAAGGTGGCGG
The DNA here is from genome assembly GCA_038380765.1 of Odontothrips loti. Lineage (NCBI taxonomy): Eukaryota > Metazoa > Arthropoda > Insecta > Thysanoptera > Thripidae > Odontothrips > Odontothrips loti. The sequence continues at coordinate 18,099,633 of CM076244.1, read as the reverse complement.
CCGGTGGCTCTGCTCTGCTCCAGCCGAGATGTCGGTGCTGCTGCTGCTGCTGCTGCTGGGTAGCGGTCCGATCTGCTTGCCTGGCTCCCCGATGCTCCCCAGGCTGGGTGGTGGGTTCGGGGACAACACTGTCGAAAATTTCATCCCGAATTTCGCGGAGAGACTTCTACCATTTACGTAATTAGGTGATAATTATGTCGTGGACCCCGGAAAACAATAGGAAAAAACGTAATATGGAAATTGACGACGTCTTCGAAATCGACCCCAACTACAATTCAACACAAATCCAACATAAAAACAATTGCATTCTAAAACAAAAGTAGTAGAATTTTTAGCGGGATTTTTTTAACAGTGGAGAAGCTGCTGCTGCTGCTACTGGGTGCGTGTGCACTGCTCGGGGCCGTGCACATCCCTGACTGGTGGGGACCCCCCTCGGTGTTTGGCGACGGCCCCCGCGGCGGCGCTAACCTACCTCACGGCACCCGGCCTCACGTCCTCACAGCGCTGCAGGCGCCGCGCAGCGCACACCGGCGTGACACTGCCGAAACTAACGTGCGAGGGGATAATTGAATGCACTACCTCTCTCTCTCTCTCTCTCTCTCTCTCTCTCTCTCTCTCTCTCTCTCTCTCTCTGTCTGTCTCTCTGTCTCTCTCTCTCTCTCTCTCTCTCTCTCTCTCTCTCTCTCTCTCTCTCTCTCTCTCTCTCTCTCTCTCTCTCTCTCTCTCTCTCTCTGGACCGGCCGGGCGGAACACATTAAGCTGTGTACCACGGACACGTATCGAAGGGTCGCGAACTGAATTAGCACCGATTGTGGAGCCGCATAATGCCGAGCGGACCCAGCGGACCCAGCGGACCCAGCGGACCCGCTCCCACTTCATGCCGGCCGTTCACTTCCACTGGGCCCGCCTTGCCGTCGACGACTTCCTGCTCGCGCCTGGTCCGGCTTCCTAACGCTGTTTTGCATTACAGGGCTACTCCCCGCGTTCTCATTTTTTTTTTTTTCAAAAAGGCGTTTCAGTGATAACCTGTTATAACCGTGGAGTGCAGCGGCTTCGTCAGCGCCGTGTGGATGTGGCGCACGGCGCGCACGTGGGTGTCGACATCCCCGGGACCCCCCCGGGGCCACACCCCCGCCGTGGCGTGACGCCGTCGCGGGCCGCGGGGGGTCGCGAGCCGTGACGCCCGGTAGCCGCGTGCCGCAGCAGGGCGCAGGCATAGGGCAGCGCCAGTGCACGGTCCAAGGACCACCAGCTGTAGGCCGGGGCCGAGCCCTGAACCCTTTTGCTTGGCCGCCTGGGCAGGCCGGGGCAGGCCGGGGTCTCCATGACGGTGCGGTCGCCGCCTCAACGTTCGAGGGCCCCCGAGGCGATGTCGTCAAGATGCTCTGCCATTCTGCCGCCATGGCGCCGCCGAAAAACGAGCCGGAGAAAGACGGCTATAAGCCGCGAGAGGCGAGGCCCCACCGCCGTGTAAATTACACCAAAGCTAATTCATCATGGTCAGGTCACGTCTCTTATTTTTTCTTTCTTTCTTTGTGTCGTCGTCGTCGTTGTTGTTGTCATTTCATTTTCATTTTCGGCCAAGGATGAACTTCTGCAAACGCGCTGCACCGCCCCCTTCCTCCGCCTCCTCGTCTCCCCGCGCAGTTTTGAAACGTTCGGCCGTTTTGACGACACTGCGCATGCGCATGCCCGCGGCGGATGCCGTTCGTGACGAGCGGCGTCTGGCGGCCCGAGAGGTGCGCGGTGCGCTCGGCTCGGGGCCCGGGCGCCGTAGGCCGCAGCTCGGCCTGCCTGTCCACAAAAGCAGCTCGCTATCCTGACTCGTCGCCTCTATTTGGTTTTCTCAGTATGTGTGTCTTGCAGGCTGCCGAAGACACTGCCTCGTCCGCCTCGGGACGATGTGCGGCGAGGTTCCCGTATGGCGGCGGCCGGAGGCACCGGAGGCACCGGAGGCGCCCGGAGGAGCCCTGCTTCTTCCGGTCTGCTGCCCGGAGCCTAGCGGCCGGAGCGGAGCGGGCTCCCACCGTTATACCAGGCACCACAATGCCACACCTCGCCCGCACGCGCTCCATGTGATACCCCTTCACGTTTTGCTCTTCCTCGGAAACCACGTCGGAATGGAATTGTTTCTGAGATCGTCCCTCTCGTCTTTCGTGTGTGTGAGGAGCCGGGGGGATCGGCTGATGCGGCCAGTGATATGTGGCGGACTCTGCGGCTCACACAGCCCTGTGGGGATGAGATAAACAACTCAAAATTTAGACGTTTAAACACAATTGAAGAAAAATACAAAACAAAGAATGTTCAAAAGACCTGTTGTCAGTGCATTTGTGTGTTCAAAACCCATTTTAACCGATTTCAACCGACGCAAGATTTACTTTTAGAATTTAAAAGCTAAAAAAAAATAATTAAACTCGCGCCTGAGGTGGCGCGTGTGCGGCTGGCAGACGCTGCAATGCACGTACACCACAGCGCCATACTCACCGCACGGGCGGGTGCCCGCACGGGGACCCCACTGCCCCTGTCGATAAGTGCTGGGTGGGTGAAAGCAGCCATCGCATCGCACCGCTCGTCAGTGGTGTGTGTGTGTGTGTGTGTGTGTGTGTGTGTGTGTGTGTGTGTGTGTGTGTGTGTGTGTGTGTGTGTGTCGCGTCCGATCGGCCGCCGGTGATGTCACAGCCGTCAGCGGCACCCTCAGCAATTGCCGTGCGGTGTTGCGCCCGGGGAGAATAATTGAGCTCGAGTTATGTCTGTCCGTGTGTCGCTGCGGCCGGCCGGTGATTGGCTGATGGATGAGCCGCGAGCCGCACCGAGACACATCAGTGGACCATTGTGGCCGGGCAGCGCAGTCAGCGTCTTCATTAGCAAAGGGGCTCCGCCAAAGTAATTTTGCGGCCGCGTAACTATGTGATTTGGGGGGGGGGGGGGGGGGGGGGGGGGTGCCGAGCGAATCCCTTCATTCGTAATAATATTGATGTAAAAATTTTCAAAACTAAAATTTTTCCTCTCGCGTGTTTTCAGAAGGACGGCCCCGGCTCGAAAGGCGGCGAGGAGTTTCCCTGGGAGGACGTGCTGGAGGGCCTGACGGACCCACCGCACGCCGTCACCGACTTCAGCTGGGACTTCGCCCGGCACGACATCGCCGCGGACCCCGCCGACCCGGACCTGGGCGTGGACCTGACGCACTCCAGCGCCTCCAGCGCCTCCAGCGGCTCCAGCGCCTCCAGCGGCACCAACAGCAGCCACTGCGCCGGGGACGACTCGGACGACGCCGCGTCGGTGGGTACCGACATGGCACTAGATGACCTCTCAAAAACGACTTCCGTGCAGGGGGGGGGGGAAACAGCGCAAACTTCATTAAAAAAAACAACTCACACTACGCTAATTTACCAAAAATTCGTACTCTAAATTCTAAATAATTCACAAAAAGTTTATAAAAAATCACAAAAATTCAAAGTAGTCGAGGCTATAGGTTGCTGGTTACTGCTGGGCCGTGCGCCGCGCCGAGTTGAGCTCGCCATCTTTCCTCCATGTAGAACAGCACCAGGCACTCACGTGTGATGATGAGGCGACTTCCTTGATCGCCGACCGCTTGCTGCCGTGCCGCCTCGCGTACTATGGGAGAGTGAGGAGGATGGGGATAGTCTCCACCCAAACAAAAAAAAAATGCATCCGAAAGATTGGGATATAATAGGCGGGCCCCTGTGAATCGGAGGGTAGGCAGTCCCGGCGAGCACGGCCGTCCTGCGGTCCGCACGGTAGCCTACCCTGCACGGCTGACGTGAGTGCCGTGGGACCGCGCCGCGCCGCGCCACCGTCAGCCGGAATGGGAATGGGGTATTTTTCACGATACGGCGTGTTTGCTCAGCCTTTTTGCCGATTCCCGGCACGCGATTTGCGCCACCGGTCCGACCAGATCAGCTAGTCGGGCAGCCGGGCGGGGCGGCGGGCGGCGGTCACTCCAGCCGCTCTCGCCCGCTCCATATGGCTGCCGCCAAAAGAGAAGGGGAGAGGGGGGGGAGGGGGCAGTTAAATGAGGAAGCTACTCTCGGATTTACGACACGGCCAAGACTTGGCACGGCAGGGCCCCACACCAAGTCGGCGGCGGCGGTGCCAAGACGGGGGGGCCGCCATATGAATAATAATTCTCGAAGTGATTTCATTCAATTTGGGGTTTTTATTTTCGCAGCTCCGCGCGGTGGGTGGTGCCACGACAGTGCGGCCGGACATCGTCAAGGACCTCGACTGGGAGGACCACGAGGACCCCGACGCGGCGTACAGCTCCGTCATCCGGCGTGGGGCGCAGCTGCTGCCGGTCTCCATCTGCAGAGGGTGAGGCCCGACCCCTCCAGAACCCCCCCCCCCCCCAAGTAGACCCTCACTGACCTCGTGTGTTCTGCGGCTGCAGGTTCGAGGATGCTGACGACGGCCTGGGCGACGAGGACCCCGTGTACGCCAACTGCCTGGACCTGGACGACGAGCCGCTGTACGAGAACTTCTCGCTGACGGGGCTGGGACGGCTGAGCCCGTACGTGGACGAACACCACCTCGAGTACTCGGACGACGAGGAGCACATCTACGAGCACGTCCACCACCATCACCACCCGGGCCATCACCACCCCGTCAACGTGTTCCTGGCGCTGCTGCAAGGCTCGGCGCACGGGCCCATCAGCCCGGACCCCAACATCTACGAGGTGCCGCCCGGCGCCATCCGCAGGGACCTCGACGCGGCCCTGTTCGAGGACAGCGGGTCCGGCCGGAACATCACGCCCCCCAGCGGCTTCCAGGTACGGTTGTGGACTCGGTCGGGGGCCGCCGCGGGGGCCGCGGGGGCCGCGGGGGCCGCGGGGAGGCTGCGCCTTGTCGCAGAGCGCTGTCGTGACTGATGACGGCCGGCGACAGGTCGGCGACAGGTCGTCGCCCCGCTGCTGTGCACTGCCAATTCGATCAACCCGTTATTCAGATCACAAATCACAAAAAAAAAGAGAAAACACAGCAATTAGAAACTCGTTTTCAAAAACTAAATTTGATTAATGCTGTCTGCCAAAAGTTTTGACTCCAAAATATATACGGCCACCGTTTTCATAGTTTAGATCGGGCAGACGAGCGCTGCAGACGCGGTGTCGTCAGGCAGGAGGCGCTGCTCAGGAAACGGATGGTGCTGTTTCCGTCATTGCGGCCTCCCGGCCCGGCCCGGCCCGGCCCGGCCCGGCCCGGCCTGGCTCTGTCCGTCCTGCGCCGGATCACTTTCGGTGCTGGCTTTGAAAAGAACCGGCACCGCAGCGTGTCCAGGCCCAGGCCCAGGCCCAGGCCACTGCTGTGCTCAGTGCTGGCCACCGGCAGCAGGAAGGGCTGCTGCCGCCGTTACCTCAGCCTCAGCCACTGGTCTCAGTGACGTGACGCATGCCTCGCCGGCGCATCGCCGCGGCCGGGCTTATTTGATCCGGGGGCCAACGAGCAATTGATGCCCGTTTAGTGTTTCTTCTTCGTTTGTTTACTGAGCCAAGCAGGGGAGGGTAAGGGGGGGGGGACAAGATCGTCTTACCAAACGAGTTGCATCCTCCCCCGGGCGGGCTTCGCCAATGCGGTGGACCCGGACGGACGGACCGAACCGAACCTCCGGCCGCGCCGTGAAGCAGCGTGGGCGTTGCGTGGGTGCGTCCGCGACCCGCCCGACTCACCGGCCGGGCCGGGCTGCCGCTGGCCGCCACCGGTAATGTCACGGTCACCGCGGCCGCTGGCAGAGCGGACAACTAGCGTCACTCGAGCCACCCCACTAACCAGCCGGCTCTCTTTTTGTTTCCTCGGAGCCACTGCCCTCTGAACGCGCTGCGCCGCGGTCCTTGACTTAGACAAAGGGTCCACCGCCCTCACTAACGCGCCCCGTTTCTGTTGTCCAGGACTACGAGAAGCTCTCGTGGGTGCAGGCGGCGGGCAGCGTCCGCGGCGGTGCCCTGTATGACGATCTCAACAACAACCGCTACCTGCGCGTGGACACGCTCCGCGACACGGTGGTGACGGCCGCCGCCCAGGACGAGGACGACCGCCACAAGCTCCCCGTCGAGGTCATCTACTCGACAATCGTCAAGCCGCGCCGCAAGAAGAAGCAGCGGCCGCCCATATCCGCCATGCTGCAGCTGGCCGCCACCATGCAGGCCGCACAGTCCACCCTCCCCGCGGCCCCCGCGGCCCCCGCGGCCGACACGACACCGGCCGAGCACGCCGATGACGCCACGAACGACTCCACAAACGCGGAGACCCAAGAGGAGACCGTGACCGTGGAAGTTAAGGTTTCCCCACAGAGCGACGTCAACGATAACTTCATCGTCGTAGATGAGAACGGCGACGACACCAAGGAAATGCTGGTCGTCGTGGACACCGCTGTCAAGGACAACGTGATCCTCGTGGACGGGTCGGAGCCCGCCACTAAAGACGTGATCCTGCTGACGGTGCTCCCGAGCAACGCTACGGAGGAGGCGGCCGCTGTCGTCGCGGACGTCGAGTTCCACCCGAAGGACACCGTCAGCGTTGCAGCGGAGGGCGTCAGCCGGGAGAGGGTCATCGTCACCCCTCCCACCCCGCCAGTCGTGTCGGACGACGAGGACGCCGAGGCAGAGGTCACCGTCGGGGTGCAGCTGGCCGACGCGGTCCCTGCCGACGGCAACGGAGAGGTGATCGAGGTGATCGAGATAGGCTCTGACGGCCGCTGGGACACCAAGGAGCTTCAGCTGGACGAGGCCCTTCTTGAGCAGCAGCAGCAGCAGGAAGAAGATGCGGCTAGCGAGGGCTGCTTTGAGGAGTGCGGCAGCGAGGTGGCCAAGCTCCAGCACGCCGCTATGGCGTACGGGGCGCAGTTCTACGTCAACAGCACCACGCCCAAGCAGCAGAAGACGGTCGTCCTCGTCAACGGTGAGCCGGCCAGCGACGCCACCACGCCCGGCACGGCCAACAACAACAACAACAACATCGGGTCGCAGATCATGAAGATGTACGAGGATGACCGGCAGAAGGTGCGCGACAGCCTCAACCTCCCCGACGTCAGCCTGCTGGACATGGACGAGTCCATGGAGGACATCGAGCGCGAGCGGCGCCGCGTCATCGAGAACCAGGCCGTGCGCGCCAAGAGGATCAGCTCGTGGATCAAGAGCAACGGCGGCACCGAGGACAAGGCGGCCCTGGCGCTGGACGGCGGCGTCGTGCACCTCAACGAGGACGGTGAGTCGAAGCCGCCCATTCAGTACAAACCCCGCCCGGGCGCCGAGCGCCTGCGAATGCCAGGGTAGGCCAGCCCGCGCGACACGCGTGCATGCTAGGGTCGTGGCTGCCTACCCAGCAGGCGCTGAGGGCTGGGCCACATCAGGTCCGCCGCTGGACCGATACCGCGGACGCACTCAATGGACACGTTCGGACGTTCTGACCAGCCAAACAGATCCATGTGTAACTTGCGCAATGCATCCTTCGCGAGTGCGCTCGGGTTAAGGTGGGATTGGCCCACTCTTCCGACTATTACCCTCTGCGGTGGAGCAGCTGGGCAGAGTTGTGGAGCCGACCGCCTCGAATGTGAGGCAAGCGGCCTAAGTAACTCGTAGCATTGTCCTCCCGCGCGCGGTGCTGCGGTCAGGCGCGGCCTCCTAGTCGGAGATACTCCACGCGGACAGGGACTCTGGCGGGCAGGATGTGTTGCCTACGCCCCGGGCTGGCGTGGTCCTGCCGGCAGCGCCCGAGAAGCTCCCGACCCCGACACTACTGCCCGTTGGGCTGCCTACCCTGCCGGCGCAGCTCCGCTCACCCCTCCCCCCCCCCTTCTCCACAGCCAGACTGGGTCCCTGTTTCACTCCGCAGCCGCCAGAGGCTCCACGGACGGTGGCGCACCGCCGAAGCAGGTTGTCCGAGATACAGTACGAATTTAGGATTTGAAACAGTTTTGGAACACTCCACCCTCTGGAACTAAAGCAACATTTTTGAATCCGAGCATACAATTAAAAATTCCGGTGACTCGACACTGGACCCTCATCGTCGTGTGACTCCGTCTGCTACTAGACCGGGAGGTGGGGGCGGGAGGGAGGGAGGGTGGCGGTGATAGGCGGCAGCGGCGTCGCGCGAAGGAGACGCAGCCCCGGGAGACGCAGCGAGCGACGCAGCATAGTGTGGGAATGGGTCGACCCGACCGCTGACGACGCTGGTGCCGGTGCGGCGACGCCGCTGGCATTTTCAGCAACAAACAGGGCAGGGCGGGGCGGGGCGTGGGGAGACGCTTCGCTGCCGCCCGGCCCAGCCCGGGCACACGCCGCCATACGCGGAGACGAGGCGCGGCCGGCTCGCAGCACACCCTCTCTGCCTGCTCTGGCATTTCGCGGCCGGCATAATGACACCAATGCGGCCGCGTGCACAATTCACGTCACTCTCGTCGATGTTTACGGCGAAATAATCGTCCAACCTTTGGAATAGTGTCCGCGATCTCCCCGCACAAGGTCACAAAGCAAGAGCACACGACGGACGGCTTTCGCGGAATGCCCTGGCGGGTTGGGCGCCGCACGTGCTTTACGGGCGTCCCCCCAGCGCGGTCCCCAGGTCCGGGACCTGCTTCGCGTCAGGCAGTGCGCTGCGCACGTCCGGAGGGCAGCGCCGACGACCAGTTCGTCCCGTCCCGTCCTCCTCTGCCATTTGCTGCCGGCCACCGCTGTGGTCGTCCTGATCAACGCCAAGCCCCCCATGCCTCCGCAATCACCTCGCTTTCGGCGGAAAAATTATACGGTGTGTGATGAGGACGGGACACGGGCGCGGCCTGACGATCCCTGCTTGTCCTTGGCGCGGCTGCCCAGACCTGGCCTGCCCTGCCCTCGGGTACTGCCGTCTCTGTCGGACACGCCCAGGCTCTCCTGAGGAGTGACAGAGACAGGCGCGGACGCCTTCCGGAGTAATGACGGCACGACGGCGAGCCTCTCCCCAACAAGTCCCCACCCATTGTATTTCATATCGCATTTTTTTTCCGGCAGCACTGTGTTTGGACTAACCCCTGAAAAACAAAAATTCTATTGAAGTCCACGTACTTAAACATACTCGCCAGCGAAGGCCCGGTAAACAAATAACGTGTTCTGAAATGCCTTCAGAACGCTGCAAACACGGTTCTGGGGAGAGAAGCCACACAGTGTAGAGCTGTGGTGCGGCTGTGCCGGGCGGCACCGGCCGGTAGAGCACTGGCACTGGCACCTGTCGACGGGGTCCAGGATGCTGATCTCCCCCCAACCTCAGCCCCGCTCGGCTCACTGGGACCCAACAAGGCATTAAGGGCAGCCTCGAGCCTCGTCTAATGGAGGGCCCCTTCTCCTTCCCTCCTGGGGACCACGCCGCTCAGCCGCACCACTCCGGGCCGCACCGCGGCTCCGCCCTAAATTAGGTTTGCCTGGATGAGTGGTCGCGCAGCGCCGCGCCGCACTGCCGGCCCGAGGCAGGTGAGCTGGTGCCGTGTCTTTCCTGTCACGGCCTCGCGGGGGGGGGGGGGGGGGATTTCGAGCGCCTTTCGTTTGTTGCACTTGCTCATCTCGTGCAATGTTTGGTACACATTTACTCTCCCTCTCACACTGGCGCCGCCCCCCACCCGGAAGGCTCCCCGCTGGGTCTCGGCAGAGCAAGTCACCTGGATGCGCACCTGCGGAGACCTTTGCAGCGAGCGGCCGTGCTGGAGCGGCTCGTGGGTGCTGGAGGCCTGGCAGCTGGAGGCCCGGCTGACGGAGAGGGGGGGAGGGGGCGTTACTTAGTTCCTGGACGACTCGCAACGCCAGGATGACAGCGGCCAGAATGGTGATTCGGTGACCTAAACGCAACGCAGCAACGCGAGCAGCGGGCCGGGCGCCGGGGGTAGCGGGGGCAGCGGGGGCAGCGGGGGCCGCGGGGGCGGTGGGCCCCACCGCCGTGGGAAACTGGCGTGCGGCCGCGGCCCTCATTGTATGCCTGCCGTCCCTCAGGTGCGATCGCCCAGGTGTCGGCGGGGGGCCCCCCTCCGCCCCGCAGGGCCCCGCAGGGCCCCGCCCCCGCTCACTCATACACACACGGCACACATCATTGTTCCAGGACAATAACACTCAAGAATAGTTTTGTTGGGCAAAGGAAAAGGAAAGTGGTTTCGGCGTCGCCGCTATTCGTCGCCGCGCCGCGCCGCGTGTCTCGTTACACAATTCGATACGCGAATGATGCGATGCGGCGGGGGAGGCGGCAGGGCAGGGGACTCGCCGGAGACGCCACGCAGCTTTACTTTGCTGACATTTCAGCGGCGCATGCACTGAGAAAAATCTTTGGCTCCTCGACCAAAGGGTAGTTCGGGGGTTCCACCTGGCCCCGCTACATCTAAAACGTTTAATCCGTAGGTCTTAACTCTATAGACACGGGAGCAAAACTCTAGACACAAGCGTTAATCGTTTCGTGCCTGGCGCTAATCGTTTAGTGCGTTCCCAAGACTTTCGGCCTGGGGACTAAACGTCCTGTGCCCAGAGCCAAAAAATTTTCTCAGTGTGGGTGCGGCGCGTATTATTCCAAGCGCTGAGCAGAAATGAACATCACGTGTGGTTATACGACGCCATCACCACTCCATCCCTCGTGGTGATCACAAATACGCTGCTTAGCTTTCTCGGGTGTAATGAGACTGTGCGTGCTTAAGTGCGTGTGTGTGTGTGTGTGTGTGTGTTAATTACGTTCCAGTGCTGATCTCTCACCATCCCACACGTCCTCGCACGACAGCGCCGATTGATATTACGTGCGCGGTGCGGTGTTGGTTGGTATCGCTCGTTGAGAGGATGAGGAGGGAGAGAGCGAGGAGAGAGAGAGGGAGGGAGAGAGAGGGAGAGAGAGAGGGAGAGAGAGAGGAGAGAGAGAGAGAGAGAGAGAGAGAGAGAGAGAGAGAGAGAGAGAGAGAGAGAGAGAGAGAGAGAGAGAGAGAGAGAGAGAGAGAGAGAGAGAGAGAGAGAGAGAGAGAGAGAGAGAGAGAGAGAGAGAGAGAGAGAGAGAGCAGAGAGAGAGAGTACCCCAGGAGTACCCCCTTACCCCCGGTACTAAATCCCTAGGGATACATTACCCCCGGGTAAACCATCCCTAGGGATCGTTTACCGGGGGTCAAGGGTCCTTAGGGAACGTGTACCGGGGGTAATGGGGTAATCCTGCACGCTTACACCGGCCACGGGCCGCTGCTGCTGGACAGATCGACATAGCCGACCTCAGCTGTCCGCACACCGAAAAAAAGTCTGTTTCTGTGCAGACAAATAGCGGCGCCCGCCACCACTCCGCACTCTACGACTTCGACCACTGCCGCCGCTGCTGCAGCACCACGAGGAGAAGAAGGCAGGAGGAAAAAAACAGACCTCAGCAGCGGAAAACGACATTGTTATTTTCGCTTCTCACAGGTTCCAGAATCAGAAAAACGGTGCGGCGAATTATGTCATTGCAAACGCTGCATTGCATGAGGCCGGAGGGGGTGGACTCGCTTCCGCGTGGCCACCGAGGCCCCAGGCGAGGCCCCAGGCGAGGCCCCAGGCGAGGCCCCAGCCCCTGTCCGCGGACGCTGCCCCCTTCTCTCCCGAGCACACCGGCCACAAACTGCCACGCCGCCGCCGCCACGCTCCCAAATTCGTTCGATCATCCCATTCCGGCCGGTCGGTCGTGACTGCGACTTCCTCCGCCGCGGGTCTGCTGGGGTCCTGTGCCGTGTCAGCGTGCCGCCCCCGGCGTGCCCCCCGGCGTGCCGCCCCCGGCACGCCCCCGCCCCGCGGCCGTCCCTCTGCGTCCCGCACTCGCCGCGCTAATCGCCCTGGATGGCTTTTAAAGCACTCACTCCTCCGTCTTTCAGAAAGCTTTCACCCCCCCCCCACTCTTCCCTCGCATTTTAAATCCCTTCCGCAGTCGAAAGTCGACTGATTTTTCCCATCGTGGTGCGACGCGAGAGCGCCGCCGGCCGCCCACATCCGCGTTTGGGAGCGAAACACAAAAAAAGAGGGGTCCACCGATGCGTCCGTGGCGCCGGGCGGGGCGGGGCGGGGCGGGGCGGGGCGGGGCGGGGCGGGGCGGGGCGGGGCGGGGCGGGGCCGGCCGGGGCACCCCTGCGGCGCACACTTTCGATGCGCCAGCCATTTGTCGTCGGATGTCTGCAGCGGCTTCGTGCGGCTGTCTGCGAGCTTCACTTCCACCTCCTACTGCGCCCTTATGTTTCCCTCATTTTTTCCCCCCTCTTTCATTGCCGCTAATTTCCTCCTCTCGTTTTCCCCCCCATCCGCCGTCACGGTACTCGCCGGGGACACAGGATGGCGCGGCGCGGTGAGTGCGGCGGCACCGCGGCGCGTACGTAGAGTGCCTGAATGAGATGATGGCACCGCGATACGCAGCAGCAGCAGCAGCAGCAGCAGCAGCAGCAGGCCGCGGCATTGTTCGGGCCGGTGGCGCGAGGCCAGCGCACATAGCCGGCCCAATGACCATACCACAACCTCCGCAACTAAATTAAACAACAACAACAAAAGAACCAAATACCGGAACCGCCATACACTGACCCGAACCACCGCCTACCGCCTGCCGCCCGTCCCCAAGGACGCTCGTCCCGGACAACAAGGACGACGTGTTCGGCGCGAGCAGACGAGCGATGGCAGCGGATTAACATGCGACATCCTGGGCCGCTACCGAACACGCTGACCACGCCGCATGGGGTGTGGGATGGGACGGACTGGCCACTTTCTCTTGACCCATACAACATCGGCCGGGGGCACACGTCACACGCGCACACACACACACACACACACACACACACACACACACACACACACACACACACACACACACACGCGCACACACTCACACACACATACACACACACACACACACACACGCGCGCGCCTTATATTCGCACACTGGCCCGCTCCTGTCATCGCCGGGCTGGACGTCGGCCAGGACCTGTGTACCGAATAAACGAGCTGTACAAAGTAAGCGCACTCCCAATGACGGGGGCATGACGCGATATAAAACGTTTACAAAATCGTTTCTTATTTATTTTTTTTTTTTTGGGTGAAAGGAAGTGAAAATGCCCAGTTTCGAAAGGAGCGAGGAGGATGTCGTACGGTTGCGCGAGTGGGAGTGATTTCGTGATCCAATCAAGGAATCAATGTCACTCCACAAAACATGACACTTGAATTATTATATTTTTTGCTCACTTCGGCGGAATCAGCAATGCGTGTCCGGTGCTAACTCAAATTTTTCGAGAGCTCGTGAAAACAAGGAGCAGGTCGTGCTCTCCCCTTCGAATCGCACCCCCTTTCTCCCCCCGACGGCGCCGCACTTTGGTCGGTCCCCTTTTTCGGAAGGTGCATTAGCAGCCCTGGATGCTGCAAAAACCGACGCGGCGGCGGCACTCTTCTGGGCTGATAAATCTGTCGTGCGCGCGGCCGGAGCGGAGCGGGCGTGAAGCTCGATAGCTTGAGGGGGGGGGGGGGGGGTCACCACGGGGACACCGGTGCCATTCGTCGTTTGAGGTTTCAGCGAGGAAAAGGGGGTGATTTGGGGATTAAGTTTGATTAAATTCGGATTATAGGTGTGACCATATCCATCCATACGCCCAACCTCGCAGCCTCGCCAAGTTTCTACACCCCCCCCCTCTCCCCCCCTTCTCCCCCCCTTCTCCCCCTGGGACGCACTGCTCCGCTATGGCGCCTCGTTCACTGCTTACTTTAAAACCCTCCGGTGCGGCCGCGACGCGAGGACGATTTACAGTTTGTCGCGTACCAGATCCAGTTAGCATCTGATGGTCCCTCACCTCACCGCAGCGGCAGCAGCAGCAGCGGCAGCAGCAGCAGTAGCAGCAGCAGCAGCAGCAGCAGCAGCAGCGGCAGCAGTGGAGCCGCGAGCGTACTGGATACCGGCGGGGAGATTATAGGACGGACAAGAAAACGGGACGGAGCACATGATTACTCTGTGCGATTTTGAAAACACTTCAAACCAAGCTTCAAACTGTAGCTTTAAAATTTTCTAATATTTTTGAATAAATAGTCGATTTAAAACAAATGAATGACGACATCTGATCGAGCGTCTCACTTTTAGAAAAAGATATACTGGCTGGACATTCCTCCAGGGCAGGGCGCAGGGCGCCGTCTCCTGCATTTCCCTGCCTCAAAATAAAAAGAGAAAAGAAGATCAGTGCAGGCCCACGGGGATGTTAGGGCGCGCCGGGCACCACGGCTGGCTAATTTGCATGCGCACGCGTCGCGCGTTATTTTTCATCTCTTTCTTCCCGCCTCGTCAGATTACGGCTGCCGATTGCGCGGGGCGCTAAGGAGCGCGGGATGGGAGGCGGCCGGGGGCGTTGCCACGGCCGGGGGACGTCCAGCAACCACGTGACCGCCCCGCTGACTCAGACAAGTGACGAAAACCCTCGGTCCCACTTACTACTCGAGGTCTGCGGTGGCAGGGCCGGGGCAGGGCGCTCGAGCCCGGGGTGTCGCCTGCCGGGCCTCAGGTAGTTTACGGACAGCCCCCTAGGCTTATCCTGAGTGGGTGTGTCGGCGCTCGGCTCACCGCGGCGTGGAAATCAAGAAGCGCCCGCCCTCCGCCGCCCTCCGCCGCCCTCCGCCGCCCTCCGCCGCCCTCCGCCGCCCTGCCCGCCCTGCCCGCCGTGCCATCGCCGCTAATAACCCGCGGGACGGGACGGCCGGGACGGGCAGCGCTACCCACAGCATGTGTGTGCAGCCGGGCACTCTCACTTTTCATCGTGCCGCTGCTGCTGTGTGGTGGAGCGGGAGAGAGAGAGGGGAGGGGCAGTAGAGAGAGAAAGAGGAGGAGAAGAAGCACGCCCGGTGTAGCGCGCTCAGCAAAAGAGCCCACTTCTAACAAGTTCGGGTGAAAGGCTTTGTGTGTAGCGCTGCGCCGATATCCTCTTTCGGTATCCAGGCTGCGGCGCCCGGCCGCGCGGCCGCCTGCCGCTGCCGGCCTGACCCCTCTGCTGGCCCCCCAACCCGACATTTCCGATGGGGATGCCGACCTGCGGAAGCGATGATCACACACGTCGTTTTACGTCATTTTCTGGCGTTGTCGGTTCGTGTGTTTTGAGGGGAGGTATGGGAGCGGCGCCGCCCCGCCGAGGGGAAGGGAAGTGCCAACGTGTTGACGACGGCTCGGCTCGGCTCGGCTGGGCTGGGCTTGCGGCTTCTGCCTCGCCTCCGATCGGCGTGTCCTCCCGTGCCGCGTGCTGCGTGGCGCGTGTCGCCGTGCTCTGCGGTGTGACAGCCTCGCCCAGGCCGCGCCCCGCCGCACACGCACACGGTGATGCGGTGCGTCCTCCAGACCACCGCCGTTGTTGTGCGCAACCACTCTCTAAACAAATCACAAAACTATTTTTTTTTTTTTTTAGTCTGGGTGAAAATTAAATGGGCATGGTTTCCGGCACAGCAAGTGGATTCATCTCAGAATGAAGCACAGCGAGGAAAACTAGAAGCGGCGCGGCAGCTCTGAACAAAACGTGCTGCAAATGATTTATTAGGCCCTTAATTTGGTCTGAAATAGGTAAGAAAAGAAGTCCCATCCACGCCAGGCAGCCCAGATGAGTCGAGCCAGGCCCGGCGAGAATGCAGAAAAAAATATTGAAGAGGCGGCGGCGAGGAAGAAAGACGGCCGGCAGCCTAGCCTCGGCCTAGACCGTCGTGCCGGTTGTCCCCGCGGGGCGGCGCTGCTGTCGGCGCTGCAGATAAAAGCGCGACTCCCTTGTCTACCAGATCTGCGTGTGGAGCATTCTGTGGAGCGGAGCACCAAGGCGGCGGCGCCCTCGAAGGGTGTGCCGACCCTCCGGGCGCCAGCAGAACTGTCGCGGACCGAACGTCCACACCAGTCAGAAATTCAATTTTGTGATGACGATGATGATGAGGATGATTATGATGACGACTATGGGGATGACTCTGATAATGATGAAGATGACCATGATGATGACAATGATGATGACCATGATGAAGACGATGACCATGATTCTGATGATGATGATGATGATCATGGGCATGATAATGATGATGACGGAGGCCTGCTAGTGAAAGGGTTCGAATAAATCCCTTTCGTCCCCTGAAGTAGGTCGCCTTGTTTATTTTAGTTTTTCTCCATCCACCCGCATTGACCCCGTTGTTGTGGTCCGCCCTGAGCCCTGATGACGCTGCGGTCCAGAGGGGGGCTCAGGAGGGGGAGGAGGGGGGGGGGGCACCGGGCGCAGCAGATGGGCCCGGCCGGTGCGGCGGCAGGCCTGGCAGCCGCGGGCCCCGCTCAGTCCGCCGGAACCCCTCGCGCCGTGCGGTAGCCAGCGCCAGCCAACGGCAGCCAGTCAGGACACCGTCAGGATCCCGTCAGGACCCCGTTGTGCTCGCGATCCTCGCGCGCGGCGCCTCCCCGAGGCGCCATGAGTGTCGCCGTCTGTGTTTAGTGAGCCTGTGTGCGCGTGCGCGTGTGTGTGTAGGATTTGGTTTAACTGTCATTGCCACTGGGAGTACGCCACCGCCAAGCCATGGCGTTCGTCAGCCGCTGCGAACTGTACATCGCCGGCGGGGTGACGCTCCGGGTTCAGCCCAAGACGGAGAACCGTAAGTGTCGAGCTCCAAGTGTTAGCGAGCGCCTGTCGTGGCCAGGGTAGGCCAGCCCGCACGACGCGTGTGCGTGCATGCGTCCACATTGCCTACCCCGCAGGCGCTCGGCCGGGCCAATCCCTATGCAGTGCGTGCAGCGACGCGGCCCGCAGACAGCGGTGCTGGCGCTGAGTTCCGTCGGGAAAAATGGATGCAGTCGTCCGCTGCGCAGCTCCAGCATTCTTCAGCACGCTTCAGCATCCCCCGCGAAGAATTCGCAAAAAAAATAAAAAAAAATCCATGCGATATCTTTCTATCACTGAAATTTCACCGATTTCGTTTTCACTGGACGACGCTCCCTGTATCTCATGGAGAAATTTTCGTCCCAAAAAAGTATTGAAGTTGCGAACCAAACACCGCAGTGAGATACGATTATTTAATTTTTTGCCTCAGCAGAAATATGCAATTGTGTGCGGCGTATGTCTTTCCTGGTATGATTGTTTCAAAATTGCTACATCGGAACGAAAATGATCATCCCCATGACATTTGTTGTGGACGTTCGGCGAGGCCGGGCAGCGCAGCAGCAGCCACCCCGCTCCATCGCGGCCCTTTCCGGACCGCGTCGCGGGCTGTGCACCATTATCAACGCCTCGTTTCGCCGACGAAAACGGTACACCGAATGCTAAGCGAATGAGACGCGCTGTCGAGGCGAGTCGACAACCCGGAGGCATCCCGGAGGCGTCGCGGAGGCCACCGACACCACACCAGGCGGCTGCAGGCGGCAGCAAACGGCGCCTCCGTAAACAACTTACTTACCTGCCGCTACGCTCCGCTCCGCACGGCGCCTCCAGGCGACGCGGCCGCCGCTGGAGATACTGGCCCGCACTCGCCAGGCCCATTCACATCGCCTGGAGGTGTCAACGAGCCAGCAGTCCGTAAACCTTGGCGACGGCCGCTGATGTGGACATCTTTTTATCCCCTTCTCAACTGGACTGCGCTGCGCCCCGCTATCAGCCGCAAGCGATGTACATATTCGGCCGCGAACAAGCACCGCCGTCGTTACCGTTTCGGAGCTTGTCCAGCCGGGACGCGCCATTCCTCAACTTGCATAATGAAGCGTACGCTGCAGGAGCGTCGCGTGATGCCCCCGGTGCCCTTTGCATGCGCCGCGTACAGCTTCCTATCTCATCCTCGGGGGCCCCGGGGGGCCCAGGGGGACCCCAGGACCCGCCTTGTTACGGCCGGCCACCCGCTCCACCCGCAGTGCAGATAACACCGGCTGACATGAGCTTATCGCTCACAAAAATGTTTTCTTTTTAATTAGTCTTTTTTTTTTCGGGAGAAACCACTAGTAAACCTTGCTTCATATACGTTCTCCGAGTTTTCATTCTCCACGCAAATCGCTGAATGTGCACCCTATGTCCATGAAAAATCGTCGTGTACGCGAAAGCCTCTCCCGATTCAATTAGCCTCGCTCTGTCCCGGCTGTATGCTGTTGTGGCTTCTGCTGGCAGCGCGGTAGCGTCCTCACGTACCGAGAGAAGAGAGAGAATGAAATGAGAGAGATAGAGACATAGATAGATAGAGAGAGAGGGGGGGGGGTGAGGAAGAGAGACGCGTCGCATCCCGCGGCCAGGAGAAGCCTTCCTCTTCCCAGCTGCAGCTCACCGCCGTGCCGTGCCGCCTCCAGGGCCGGTAATCTGCCCGAAATAATCTGCATAGATACCAGGCGGGCGGGGCGGGGCAGGGCGAGCGGGGCGGGTGGGGCGGGCGGCGGAGCGGGAGGCACTGCTCGGAACAGGTTGCGCGCACACGCAGTCAGTCAGCCACGGGGTGGTACGGGAGGGAAGGGAGGGTCAGTGTACTTGGCCCGCGGGCAGCTCCAAGCTGCCACTGCCGCTGCTGCTGCTGCTGCTACTGTGCGCCGTGCCAGCAGCTGCACCCGAGTTATGGATGGCCGGATTACGGACGGAGACCGGACGGGGTCCGGACGGGGGCCAAACACATATTATATCGCGCTCCCTGCATGCGGACCTGATAATATAACGTACAGGAGCCCGGAGGAGACCAGTGGCGGGGCCTCCCAGGGCCTCCACTGCACTGCAAAGGGCTCTCCCACGCCATCGAATCGAGGCGGGGCGGGAGCGGGGCGGGAGCGGGGCGGGAGCGGGGCGCGGGGCGGGAGCGGGGCGGACGGGATGGATTCACACTCGAGAGCGTGTCGAAATACCGCGGCTGCTGGAGAGAACTGGCGTGCGCGCTGACGAGAGTAGCAGGGCTGGAGGGCCGGGGCAGCAGGGCCGGGGCAGCAGGGCCGGGGCAGCAGGGCCGGGGCAGCAGGGCCGGGGCAGCAGCGCCGGGGCAGCAGGGCCGGGGCAGCAGGGCCGGGGCAGCAGGGCCGGGGCAGCAGGGCCGGGGCAGCAGGGCCGGGGCAGCAGGGCCGGGGCAGCAGGGCCGGGGCAGCATCGCCACATGCATGCAGGAAGTCATCGCTAATGGCCGTCTCGTGCCCTTTACTGCATGCTGCAGCAGACGAGCCTCCTGGCGGTCGGGAGGACGGCGATGACACCGGGGAGGACTGCGATGGCACCATGGAGGTAGACTAGTCTTCCTCCATGACGGTACCGGGGAGGACGGCGATGAAGCCGCGGAGGCCGCGGTATCGGGATCAGGTGGGGTCGGTAGGTCGGGTCGGGTCGCTAGTCAGTCGATCGAAATGCCCTCCTGGCCGAGCCGAGCGCATATGGCAAGGGCCATGGCCCGTGTTGACGCAATGCCCTGTAACGTCCCCACGTCGGAGAGGACGGGGGACATGAGGCGGAGCGGGGCACCGGCAGCAGTCCGGCTCCCACGGCAGTGACAACATTTCTCTCCGGAATGAGACAAAAACGCCGCCCGAGTAAGGAAGCTCTGCTCTGCTCTCCGTGTGCCTCGCGCTGCGCTGCACCGCCGCTGGCCAGTGCAGCCGACACGCGATGGCTGCGGAGGCCCCCGGAGGCCCCCGTCAGCGGCACGGCTGCCAACGGGCCCACCCCCGTTAGTCTTTCCCACGCCGCCGTTGCCCGGGTACCCCCGCCCCGCGGCTGCCTCAGGGGGTCTCGGCCGCCTTTACGGTGTTCTTGAAACACTTTTTGAGGAGGTCCGCCGTGGGGGACAGCGGCTCCTTCCGTATTCCGTCCGCAGACTCCCTGATCGTCCACGGCAGTACAGATCGCACCGCCGAGGCTCCGCCCTCCTGGCCACGTGCCTCGTTTTACAGCGTGCAAAACAATGAACATGACCGCCGCCTAGGGCCGTGCTGCGCTAGCGCTGGGCTCGGTCCAGTCCGCTCCGCGGCCTCACCGGTCCTCGCCCCGTCACCGCGCACCGTCCCCCGTCCTCGCGCCTTCTTCTTGCTTTGCAATGCAAAACGCACACGCTCGCGCACACCGGGCGGGGCGGGACGAAAAACGGCACTCGTTTGCTGCTGTTGCCGCCGCCGAGCTGATGCCGTGCGCACCTCCTGCTCTGCAGCCGGGGACCAGTTTCCCCACGCTCCCCTGACAAACAAAAACAAATAAAAAAAACACTCCTTGCGGCCTTACGGGCAGAAACACACACACACACACACACACACACACACACGAGGACGAGAGTTGATTTCAGCGCTGCCAACCCGAATGCCGACGGCGCGGCATATACCCCCTGCAGTCCTCACGAACCGGGCCGGCACGAGCGGCGTGATAACACTGGAGCGGGGCCTCCGGGGCCTCCGGGGCCCCCGCGGGGGTAGGTATCAGGCGGCGGCAGGGCGGCAGGCACCAAGGCGCCAGGCGCCCGGAGGAGGCCGCCGGCAGTCAGGCCGGTGTTTTACCCCGCCGAGCCGAGCAGCCGCTTCTCCGGGGCACCGGAGAGAGACGGGACCGAGACCGCGGTGCTGAGAGCTGCTGAGCGGCGGCGGCGTGCGGCTGAGGCCGAACACTGCACTGCTGCTGAGCAGTGCTGCCAATAATGACGGAGAAAGCGCTCCCGGCGGTTATTTGCATTGTTATCCCCCTCCCCCTCCCCCGCTGTGATTGTGAGGGCGCCCCGGCATTGTTGCTGTTCACACACGCCCGGGCACGGCGCAGCCACGGCGCAGCCACGGCGCAGCCACGGCACAGCGCTTATTGGTGAACATTGTTTTGTAAGCGATGCCCCCCTCGGGGCCCCGTGAGGCACGTAAGCCCTCAGTGGGGACGAGGTTAGGGCAGGTCAGGCCTAGGTGTGGGGCCGCGGCGAGCCGTGGAGTCCGGCGGGGCCCGGCCCGGCCCGGCCGGAGGGACGTAATGCTGCAGTCTTCACTGCCCGCTCGCCTCCTCTGCTGCTGCTGCTGCTGCTGCTGCTGCTGCTGCTGCTGCTGCTGCTGCACCGTGTCGCCGCTTCCGCGTGGACGGGCCGGGCCGGGGCCGTCGGCACCACACCAGGCACAGCAGGCACAGCCCACCGCACAGGGTGCATGCCCTCCGCATGCCCTCCGCCCCGCCGGCCCGGCTGGTACTCGTTTCCAAGGCGGACGGGTGGACGTCACAACGTGCTGCTGCGATTTTTACTTTCTTTGCAGCCGGCTATCCTCAGCAGCCCCTTCCCGGTGTGCTGTGCTCACCCGAGGTTCTCTCGCCTCTTGTTTTGTGTGGAATCTCTTCATGCACCTGCCGCGCACAGAGGAAAGACGTTTAGGTACTTTGAACTCCCCCCCCCCTCCTGTACCGCACTAGAGATACTTCTCCCGAGCAGGGTTTTCACATTCTGGGAGACAACTTCTCTCTGTGTGTAAAGTCACGAAAACCAATAGAGAACTCCGGAGAAGCCCGTAACGGAAGTAAGAAGTCGTAACGAAGAAGAAAAGCAGACAGCGCAGACCTACCCCGCACGGACTAGGGATTTGAATTCCTCGGCCGCGAGTAAATGAGCTGCGTTGTGTGACCCTACAAAATGGTCGTGACATATCGTCAGCGAGAGCTAAGGCTCCAGAAATTTTGAGTTGGCTCGTGGCCGACGCCGTGGCGGAGATACTCTCTGCTGCGGTTCCCCTTCATACTGTTTCCGCTTTTCTACTTCGTTACGACTTCTTACTTCCGTTACGGGCTTCTCCGGAGTACTCTATTATATTTTCCTCTAGGTTCCAAATATGTACAGCTGACTGTCCAATATTTTTGATATTTCATTTCTTATGAATTCGGAGCCAATTTTTCACCAGCTCGGCCAACAGTTCCCACGCCACACACACCAGAGAGGGAAGCACACTCGAGAGTGTGTTGCACACGGTTGTTGCCCTGATCGACAGGCTGCATGCTGTGCTGGGGGGCCGGGGGCCGGGCCGGGGGCCGGGCCTAGCCCAGAGCAGTGCACCTCTCCGTTTGGCAATGCCTGGCCGGCCTCCTCCGCTGTGATTGGCCCTGCGGAGTGGCGTGGCGTCTGGGGCTGTACTGCAGTAAGTGCTGGGTGTCGGCTTTGTCGAGTTAATCGCGTTAGATAGCGATGCGCAAGCGGGTCTCGGCGGACGTCCCTAGCAACCATGCACCGCCCCCGCGCCGCCCCCGCGCCGCCCCCGCGCCACCCCCGCGCCGCCCCCGCCAGGCCTGTCGTGGGAAGCTCCACGCGGGCAGCTCATGTGGACCATACATCGGAGTCCTGCTCCGGCTATTCTCCGGTTTGTGGGGTCGCACGTTTGTCGGAGAGCCCGGGGATCCTGGCGTCCTTCCCATCAGCGAGGGCTGTGCTGGGCTGGAGCCGCTGGGGCCGGGCCGGGCTAGGCTGGGCTGGGCGCCGCTCCGCTCGCTGCGCCGGGCTCGTGTCGGCTGCTCCGCCCCGCACCGAGGCGTCTTCGCTTTCACCCGCTAACGACGTTAATGCGCAGAGCTTTGGACCCGTTTCACGTAACACATGAGTCAGGTGCGTTTGTGAGTGTCACTCGGGCTGTTGTTGGCTGGCAAATAAATTTAAAAATAGAAATTAAAATTGGTGACTCGCATTTTCCTGACTGAAATTTTGTTTAAAATGACCAGTATTTATCTCACCGACAATTTTTTTTAAATCAAAATTGTTGATTTTCTCTGTCGCTTTATTTGTGTAAAACTATCTGTGGTACTTCGTACGTGGTGGTGGCTGCGGCCCGGTCCTGTAACGGGACTTTGGTCCATACCGCTCATCCATTTGGCGCAGTAGTCGCGATAATATTCGTCGCCTCCAATCAGGCAGAGCTCTCTCGTGCCAGAGACACCGTCCAAAGACCGGCCACGGTCGGGTCCAGTTCACGTCCATCTCTGTCTCACTCGCGTGTCCCATAGCGCGCTATCTCGCTCTAGACCCGAGTCTTCCCCGGATAAGTCCCTTAACCGGTGTCGGTGCCAAAGTAGTGTCGCCTACAGTCCCCCATGCCGCGGCCCTGTGCCGCAAGGAGCGACTCTGCACTGTGCGGATCAGAGAACACGGCAGAGCTCGGAAAGGATTTACTGCTCCTTATATTATCTAGCCGAATTGGTCGTGGCGGCCTCTTTGACGTGTTTGCTAAACAGACATAATACCTCGGTGATTCTCTCTCTCTCTCTCTCTCTCTCTCTCTCTCTCTCTCTCTCTCTCTCTCTCTCTCTCTCTCTCTCTCCGCATGATTTAGCATGATATAAAGCAAACCTCCTCTGCTTAGGCCGCGCGGCACACTAGCTCGTGTGTCGGTTTCACTGTCCGACTCATTCATTACTTCGGTAGGAGCGAGAGAGAGAGAAAGAGAGAGATGGGAGACCTTATTGGCAGCCCGTCACACCTGTCTGAGTCACCGTGCGAGGAGGCCCCGGCCATTAGTCGTGTGAGTGAGAGACGGAAGGGGGGCTTCCCAGAGGGTTGGGCCCAATTTAATAAATTTGCAAGAGACAAGCGTCACCAATTTGCTGGTGGACACAGATGAGTCAATCTCAGGAGTGGCTGAGCGGCAACAGCTTTGCAGCAAAAATGTCAAGATAGAAAACGAGTTGCCAGACAGCGCACGGAATGTATGCGACTGTCTGCTAGCCGAATTGCCGTGCGTGCCCTCGGCCTCGGCCCCGTGGCCGCCTGCCCCCTGCCCCCTACCCCCCAGCGGCGGAGGCACCGAGGTGACGTTCTAATCCGGAGACACTTTGGTCGTTGCTAGGCATCAGATACCGTCGGCTCCCGTCCGTTCCGCACCGCAGCCGCGGGACGACTCCTGTCGATGCCACGCAAAGTTAGCCTGTCTCTCGGTGTCAACCGTTAGCCGCTGTTCCTCTTTTTTTTTTATCCCCACCATCTCTCTCTCCTCTTGGCCGTCATGCCGTGGCTGGAACCAGACCACGTCATCGGTGCCGTGAGCTCCCACTAAAATAAAAATAAAGACCCAGAAGTGCTGTATACATGACAAGGTGCACCACTGTCCCGTACTTTTGGGTAGGAGCATTCTTCACTGCTCTGCAAAGCAGTGCCTAGGGATGATTACGGGGCCCCAACAGTACACCCTGTAGGATAACAAAGTCTACGCCTTTGGTCACTTCAATTAAAATCTGCGCTCCAGCCGACCGGGGCCTGCCAACAAAGGCGGCTAAATCGACACAATACATTTTTCAGTGGGTAGAGGTGGTGTGAATCAGAATGGGAGCTCAGCTCCGACAAACGAGGCAAGGCGTGACGTAGCGCGGCGTGGAAAGGGGGAGGAAGGGGGGATTGTCTGCTGCCGCTACTACTTTGCGCCCCCCCCCCCTCTTTCTCCCTTAGAATACGCCAATTAGCTCCGTTCAGCAGAGCCGTGCGCTCTACTCGGGATCTGTCGGGACTCTTCGGGATCGGACGGAGCCGGCGGTTCGACTTCCGACCCCCGACAGTGAGGGTCACGGTGGCTGAGCTGCCGTGTCCTGTGGCTGCTGTCAAGGCTTCTGCCGGGACCGTCCGCCCAGCCGGGCCCGGTGACCGCCGCCCTACCCGCAGCACTGACGGTGCCCTACCGAAGTTTAAATAAACAAAGTGATGGTATTTCGACGCTTGTTTTCTCTGCCTCGCCTCTCCCGGAGCGCGCGTGAGCGTGAGCTCTCCGTTTCCGTCGGAATGTATCCTGCCAGCCCCGGCCTTGTGCTAGAGAGAGAGCGCTGTTGCCTCCTTCATTATCTGGCGCATCTGCAACGCCTCTGGCGCGCAGCACTGCTCAGCCGCACCACCCTGCTCACCACCCGGCTCACCACCGCTCAGCACCGCTCAGCACTCCGGGGGTGGGAGGGACCACGGCCGGAATCACTCTGGCACACCACATATTCCGAACATGCTGCGGGACTGACTGGAATCCCGGACGGGAAATAAATGAATGGCCAAATAAGCGATACCCCCGCGGGAAAGGGCAGCTGGGTACCTAGGCGGTAGCGGAGGCCGCAGGGCGGGGCGGGGCGGGGCCGGCTGGAGGCACGCGGGGTCCTAGACCATTCGTCTCCGCGCTCGCCGCCTCCATCTGTCATGTCTGCGCTGCCGGCGCTGCCGGCGCTGCCGGCGCTGCCCGGCTGTGTGCTGCCGCTCTGACCCACTGAGCACGTCGCACCGCGCACGCCGCAGAGAGCCTTCTCTCCTTCTCCTCCTCCGCGGGTAAAAGTCGGAAAGTCGGCTGCTTCGATTCGCGTCGGCTGTCAAAAGTTATAGGCTGGAGGCGCAGCGCACCTGAGAGGCGGCCTGCTGCGGCCTGCTGCCCTGGCCGGGGAGCACAAGCACACAAACACAACAAGCGGCCCGCGGCGGGGAGGACGCAAAATACTCGCGGGCAACATCGATGTTTTCTGACCGAGAAAAGCGAACCGCAATCCGGCATAAATAACCGGTGGCGCCCGCGGGGGTTGTGGTGCCCCTCGTTTGCCTCCAGAGAAAATAGTCCGGACGGCGCGGCGGAGCATCTGGCCGTCGGTGTATGCTTTCATCACCAGTCGCCTTTCCTCTAACGACCGCGGAGGGGAGTGTGTTGCCACCGTGGCTGGGCCTGTTATGATGCACCTAGCAGCAGCAGCAGCAGCAGCAGCAGCAGCAGCAGCAGCAGCAGCAGCAGCAGCAGCAGCAGCAGCAGCAGCAGCAGCAGCAGCAGCAGCAGCAGCAGCAGCAGCAGCAGCAGCAGCAGCAGCAGAGCAGCAGCAGCAGCAGCAGCAGCGGAGCCGGCTGGAGAGGTGCGAGGCTAGCACGGCCTAGGCGCCTAGGCCGAGCCCACAGCCCCCGCCGTCGTTAGCGCGTCAGGTGCCGCCGGGTACAGGTGCGTTACTGCGTTACCGTATGCGTTCACCGACAATTCGCTTAGTAATTAGAGAGGAGAGAGAGAGGGAGAGAGAGGGAGAGAGAGGGAGAGAGAGAGAGAGAGAGAGAGAGAGAGAGAGAGAGAGAGAGAGAGAGAGAGAGAGAGAGAGAGAGAGGGAGAGAGAGAGAGAGAGAGAGAGAGAGAGAGAGAGAGAGAGAGAGAGAGAGAGAGAGAGAGAGAGAGAGAGAGAGAGAGAGAGAGAGAGAGCTCTTGCACCGTTTCCGAATAATTACTTTCCTTTCTGTATGGACATTCCCAATGGGGCTCCGCCCACAGCACACGTAACAAAATTTTTCATCGCGCAGACTTTGTAACAACTACACATTTTCATTTTTATTACTGCCGGTGGGTGTTTTGGGGCCTGGGGCCTGCGGGGCCTGCGGGGCCTGCGGGGGCCTCTCTCTCCAGGCGCCGGCGGCCACCTTCTGCAGGTGGCTGGCCGGAGGGCCGGGCGGCGGCGGCAGCGGGAGGTGGTGTTTTCTCACGTTCGGAGGCAGAGGGTTCAGTTACCCCGTGGAAAGCATCGTGGAACCGAGACATTAAACACCACGCCGGCAGCCCCGTAGGCAGGCAGACCCTAGGCAACCCTTGGCGCAGGACGCATCGAAGGCAGTGACCGCCTTCGGACCCGGAAGTCACACCTCAGACTTTTTCAAAATTCTTTAGTGTCTTTTTAATGTGACGAATTTGATCAAACGTAGCGCTGCGCGGTCCTCGGGTGGGCGCGGTGGTGGGCGGTGAGCACCCTCCGGCCTCCGGCCCCGTCCACTCCAGCGGGGCGCTGGCGTGCAGTATTTGCTCTGCCCTCGGCACAAACTGTGTCCACACGACGCTGCCGAGTGTCCGAGAGTGTCGGCCCTAAGTGCTGCTGTAAGCACCGCCACTCCCTTCTTGTCCTTTTGTTCTCTGCGGCGGGCCGGGACGCGACGCGTATTTGGACGGCGCGCCCGCGCTGCCCTGCGCGCCGGCCACCGACGTCGCCGTGGGTTCGAGTCCCGCCCACTGCTTCATTTTGTCCTCTCGGTCCGGGGGCCACCTCATTGAGCAAGACACTCGCGGAGCTCCCCGCCGCTGGCGGCGCCCCCGGCTACGCCGCTGTGTGTGTATCTGTGAGTGGATGTGTGTGTGAATACGTGCGTGCGTGCGTGCGCTTTGTGTGCACGTAACGCGGGCGGCACGGGCCGCTTCCGCCGCTGGCACCCGCTGCTGTGACACCATTGTGCGGCGCAGCGTGTGTGACTCGGTGAATGAGTTATACAGCATGTGTGTATGTGTGTGTGTGAGAGAGAGAGAGAGAGCACGAGTGTGTGTGTGTGTGTGTGTGTGTTTGTGACCCGGCAGGCGAGTGATACACTCCAGGTTTGGGCCTCTCGCATAGCATCATTAGCGGACGTGCGAGTCTGATGGCTTGGCAAGGGGTTAAGCGTGCGGCAGCAGCCTCTGTGTGTGTGTGTGTGTGTGTGTGTGTGTGTGAGTGAGTGATGGGGAATTGGAAGGGGGCGCTTATGTAAAAGAAGAGAAGGGTCATGGAGCAGCGGGAGTGGCATGTGTGTGTGTGTCTTTATCTAGCGCGAAATCAGCCCACCCCCCTTTGGTGCGGCAGTCCCAGACCAGGACCAGGATGCGGGCACAGTCCTGTACTACAACCCTTTGCGGACACGAGAGCGTATTTTTGGTTGTGCAGACGGAGACATGTCTTAGCGGGATGCCCCGGGTGGTGGTACCGGCCCGATGACACGGCTGGTCGTCCGCGCGAATGGTCCCAAACGCGCCGAGCGCTTTCGGCTTGCCTGCCTCTGCTCCGGTGGGGCCGAAATCAGCATACATGCGGCGGATGCGACTCGCCTCGGTCTGCTCGGCGTGGGCGTGGCGCGGCGTGACGCGGCGTGAGCTGGAAAGCGGAACAGAGCCTCCCGCCCCGCCGCCCGCACGCGCTCCCGTCCCGCGTGCGGCGCGTGTGCGGCGCGTGTATCGGCGTGTGCCACGGATGGACCCCGGCGGCATCCGCCAGATTGTCCGCCGCCTCCCGATTTGCATACTGCAAGGCCTCGGACTGAGGGGGGAACGAATCCGGTATTAATCCAACGGACACATTTTTAGGGTAATCCGGAGAGAGAAAACACCGCTGCGTTAACTTTCGAACCAGAAAATGGATTAGAAATTATATTGAATTTTAAATTTAAAGACGACAGCAATGCGGACAAGAGTGTGTTGATGAGTGTCCCCGCACCGCCCCCACCACCTCACCGTGTCCGTTCGCCACCGGAGATACTCCCCGCGCCACCCGAGAGGTACCTAGGTACCCGGCCGGCGGGGGGTATCTGCACGGCTGATTGTACCCCGCGCTCTCAGGCTAGGACGCTACTCCCCGGGCACCGGCCTGGGGTAGCGCAGCGCCCGCCGACACCGCCGACCGCGACTGAGTGACGAACGCCTGCCGGAGGCCAGGGTAGGCCAGCCCGCACAACAGCCGTGCGCGCCGTGCAGACGTTGTCCGCCCTGCAGGCGCTCCCCAGCGCACCGGACCGCAGCACTCGGCCTGTCTCCCCGTGTCGCGCGATACCTCCCGAACTGTTTCACGGACAGGGCTCAAATTTTCTTAGCCACATGGCCCTATAAGTAGTATAGATCGACAAGGGTACTAAAAAACAAAAACCTCAAAATTCTAAATTAAACTTTAACCAATCTCTAAAGCGACGCACTGCCAGCGACCGCACGGTAACCCCACGGCAAACCGAACTCTGATCCCGGTCCAGTTATTGTATTCCTGCCCACTCAGCGCCACCGCTTTCTTTCCATTAACCCAATTTTTCCCCCGCAGTTGACGTTATCTCGTTAACGGACTGCCTTTCGATCGAGAAGCCATCTCGTTGCCGTTTGCTTTATCATCTCCATTCTGCCGCCGAAAAACAGAACTGCGTCGCGCCGCGGCCGCCTTCCGAGTCCTCCGGGGTCCTCCGGGGCCTACGGCGAGGCGGCGGCCGTCAGGAGAGACAGAAAGGTGTCTTCACAAACAAGTGTCAAGGGTCAAACTTCGCCAGATTTGGTTTGAAATACGCCAAATCGCGCCATGTCCAGGCAGTCGTCGTGCCGACAGGGCCGAGCTCACGGGGGTCACGAGGTCATGCAAACGACGTCAGGTCAGCCGCTCCGCAGCTCAAAAACCGCTCCGGATAATATTTTTTTGCGCCGCAAATTATTCTAACGCCGCGGCGTGACTCGAGTGCGAGCGAGAGGGGAGGACGGCACACGCGCAACCGCCTCTCGTCGAGTCCGAGAGAGACGGCGGCAGTCCATGCATTTCGTGTCAATGGTTTAAAGTTGCGGGCACATTTTAATTATTACGTGACGGCGTCGCCACTCGCGGTCGGTCGGGAACAAACAGAGGCGACGGTGTCGACACGAGCGTGACGGACGCTGCCGCAGCGGCGGAGTAGAAACCCGCATTCATTTTGGTCAAAACGACTGCGATTTTTGACCTAACAAAAAAAAAGACGATTGTAGCCGCCTCGATTTTTCAAGTTAATTGGATTCTATTTTTCCTAGAGTGCTCGCGCTGTTATCGGCCGGGAACAAAATTTAAAAGAAGGGAAGACAGAAGAAGAAGAAGAAGAAGAAGAAGAAAAGTCGGGCCGCAAACTCTTCCGCCCGGAATGGACTTATCGCAGCGCGGCGCCGGACCCGGCCGGACCCGCCTGGTTGTGATTAGACGGCCATTGTCCCCCCGCTGCCGGGGCACCGAGTGCACTCTCGTTTGTTTGCGATTGTTGTACCGCGTAGCGCCGCACGAACGAGCTCTGTATCGACACTGTAACAAGTTTTAATATTAAATCTCAAACCAAATAAGGGTTGACATTTTCTTCACATATTTTACTCGAATGTAAAGAGATAAATTCTTACGGTAGAGAGGGTCTACGCACGTGTTTTTTTCCATTTTTTTTTTTTTTTTAGTTTTCACGGGTTGGCAAAATCAATCACTTCAAGGGAAGTGCCTCATGCAGGGGGACCCCGACGACAGGGGTCAGGAGACTGCAGCACACTGTGACGGCCCCGCCCGGCCGCGGAGACCTGAGCGCGCGGTGGGGCCAGAGCACACGGCAGGGTTGGGCAGGGTCAGGCCGCTCCGTGTTGTGGTGTGGGGGGGGGGGGGGGTGCTAATGAGGAGCTGGTCCGGTCGCTGCCGGCCCGGGTCAGTCACGCCCTGGCCTTTGTCTTGCCGACGCGTAGCACGCCTGCGAAACAGGTGCATAGCAGCAGCCCGTTTCTGCTGCCTTTCGTATTTTTGCCGCCGCCGTTTCTACAGGTTTTTTTTCAGCGCGATTTGTGGACACTTTGCTGGCAGTGTATGTGTGTGTGCGTTGGCCGCGGGTGGCCGACATGGTACTGACGGTCGCGGTCCTCCAGCCCCCGCAGCTGACACAGTGACTCTGATCCCAGCGGCCTCACCATGCCAGGTATGCAGCGTCGCTCTGCCGACTCCGGAGACAGCAAACAAAGCTGGTGTGGCAGACATGCGCACAGTGCGCCGTGCCGTGCGCCGCGCAGGAGCTGCGCTTGCAGCGGCCGCGTCCCACGAGAGGCTGTCATTCGTTTAATAATTCGGTTTAGCACAATTATTAAAACGCTTTAAACGCTCAATTTGCTGGGGCGCGACAGGGCTCGGGGCAAAGGAGTTGCGGTGTCAGAAGAGGGAGGGGGGGGGCAAATCACGTCCCAGAGCTTCCCACGCAGCAGCGGCAGCCACGTCTGCTGCCGTGGCTAGATTAGAGTTGGGCGCGGGTTCGAGTACTGTCTTGGCAGAGCACAGCGGGGCCCCTGACAGGATAGGCAATACGGCCCATGGCTCTGTCAGTGAAAGCGATCGCTATCCATTTCAGCTGAGCGGATAGGGACGGCAGACCACGCGACCCGCCCAGGCAAAGCGCCCTCACGACTTTGTCTCTCAAACAGATTCAAGATTAGTGGCCGCGCAAATCGCCTCCGTACAGCCCGGCGCATTTTCGTTTCATTAATCTTTCTCCTCTGCGGGGCCCTCGGTTGCCCTCGGCTGTCCTCGGCACACCGCAGGTGGTTGGCATGGCGACGTGCGGCACCCGGCCGGGCCTAACGTAGCCAACACCTCGGGCCGGGCGGGGTCGGCGTCCATTGATAGCGCGGCTTCGGAAGCGACCCGCCGAAGCCCGAGCAGTGCAAAGGAAAGGAGAGTTTTCCGGCGGCGTCATGTCAGGATGAGCGGCGCACTCGATATAGGGCGCCGTCAGCCCCGCCCGCCCCGCCCGGCCCGGCCCCGCAGTGCTCTAGGGTTACGCGTCGGCCGAGCATGGAGGACCGAGCGTCCTTCCTCACCGCGCAGCGTGTCTTCTGCCGGCCCCGGCCCCGAGGAGGCCGCGTTTGGACATATTGATTGTCGCTTTCGCCGCGTCATTGTGAGCGCAGCGGCGGCCGCCCCAACCTGCTGCGGTTATGCGAGCAGACGGCTGTATAAAAATGTATACACACGTGTGTGGGAGGCGCGCAGCCCTGCTCGGCCCGGACGGCCCGGACCATTGTCAGCAGCGAAACACGGATCTTTTTCACCTCCACCGCCCGCCGGCCCGGAGCAGACGTAATACATGGCAGCAGCAGCAGCAGCAGCAGCAGCAGCAGCAGCAGCAGCAGCAGCAGCAGCAGCAGCAGCAGCAGCAGCAGCAGCAGCATGTAGGCATAGACAGCGACGAAAACCAGTCGCTTCTACTTAAAACTCTCACAATAGCGGATCAGGCTGAAGGTCAAGTTTCTTGCGGGCGCCGAAAATCTCTCACGCCCACGAAATTTATTTGTGCGGGAGATAGCGAGGCCACCGCACGCCTCTGGATCGCGATAACACGACCGGCGCGAAGTATTTGGCGGCGGCGGCGGCGTCTGTCTACCTGTCCGGCAACGTTCTGCCTCCTACAGTGAAGCACCAAAGCAAAAGCAAATAAAGCGACTTGCTCATCCGATGTACACGACCACTTATTTACAGCGTACAGCCACTTGCTGCCGAGGCTGCGCGCCGTGCTGAGGGTGGAGCAAGGTCGGAGGCTAGGCAGGCTGCACTGGCTACGCTTGGCTGCGTGTGCAGACACAACCCTGCACAGCACAACCTGACCCCCGGATCCTGCTGCGGCCACTTCCAGGCGCCGCGCGCCGCCCAGGATCCCCGATCTCCCTTTTGGCATCCTGGCAGGAGCTTGGGAAGGTTTCCACGCTTTAGAGTTTCCATGCCGCGACCTCCCACGCGTTTAAAGGTATCGCCGTGTTCATGCGGGAGAGCAGGAGGAGAGTCCGCCGTTATGCAAGGAAACTGGACCACTCGAGCTAAATTCTGGTGGCTCCCAACAAGGGGGAAAAAAATACCTTTCGGTCTAGGGTTTATTTGTGAGCAGTGGAATGGACTATAAATTGGAATTAAATTCAAATTGAGTGAGAAAATTGAACTTTATTATTGTGATCTCGATTTTCTTGACTTGAATTTTCCTATATGTTCACTGAGGCTACAAAGTGAACATGCGAATTTTGTTTTTATATTGTGGGTTTTGGAAAAAAGTGGGAAAAATTCACGTCCGGCTTGAGAGGGTGGTGCCTCGTCAGCGAATCGACGCCCCGCGATGAGTGGCAGGCATCGCGACGCCTGAAAGGGAGATTAACGACCAGAGACTCCTCGGCGCAGCTCCGCGGGGGGCAGCGCACTTGATACTCTTACACTCAAAACAAAGCGGGCTGAGAGAGCTCAGAGAAAGGTGTTCCAAGGTGAAACGCAAACAGTTTGAAACCCACAACAATGTACACACAATTTTTTTAAAAAGAGAAAAAAAAATGCCACACCGACTCGCGCGCTAACTTTCAAAGTAGTCAGTGCGAGTTGCCGTAAGTGTTTCAAACGTCTTACTATAAAGTTGCCATATAAGAACTAAATCTATATCGCGTTGTAAACGTTATCGTGCTTAAACGACCCTGGCCATATTACTACGCCGCTGGGATTGATACCTTATGACTTCCAGTGACAATAATGGCTGTCCACTTCCCCTCTCCTGCTCGGTGCGTGCGCGCGCAGAGTGAAAGAGAGAGAGACGGACGTCTTCCTGCGACTGGCGCGCCGCTTGGAGAGCGGAGTACATCCATCCTTGTCGCGCGCGCGACAGTAAAACCTGCTTAACTGACACGGACTTCGCAGGGCAGATAGGGCGCGCGATGGTGGTGAACAGAGACAATGTGCCCGGAAGAAATCATAATACATCTCAACTGACGTGTCAAAATAATAAATGTCTTTCATAGTGATACTTCTCCCATAAAGCGAGCCTCACTAAATGTCCGTTTTGTTTGCTGTTTACAGGTGAGTTCCCGAAGCTCACGAACAAGACGACGTACAGACCAAACCGTGAGTATGGAGTATAATGTGGGGCCCTATTTTAGGCCGCGGCTCGACTGTGGCCGCTCCCGCCTGTTTTCTGCTCTCTGAAATCACACGCCCCGATTTGGCGACGGGATTGGCCTCTGCGCAGCTACCATACTGCGCACTCAGTATGAAATGCCAAGGATTTTGAGGCGGCTGGTGGGGAAAGGGGGGGGGGGCATCGGACCGCGTAAGCCGAGTCTGTCAGTGTGAGGCAGCGCGCGCTTGGTCGAACCGAACCAGGCTCGCGCGGAAATAATATAAAACGACAAGCTTTGAAATTATATTAAAATACGCGAACTTTTTTCGGTCCTGTCTTAAACAACGATGAAGAAAATCAATAAGAGCCCTTGACCAGAGGAAGCGGTGCGATGACCACGAAACAGTAAAAAGTAATTAAACGCCCCGTTCGCTGGTGTCCGATCGCCTCGTCACCCTCGGCGGAGGAAAGGCAAATAACTTGATGAGGCAGCGTCAGTGACTACTCTGCTAGAGAGAGAGAGAGAGAGAGAGAGAGAGAGAGAGAGAGAGAGAGAGAGAGAGAGAGAGAGAGAGAGAGAGAGAGAGAGAGAGAGAGGGGGGGGGAAAGGGAGAGAGAAGAGAAAGAGAGGGAGTGAGGGAGAGAGACCGTGGGACGGCAGGACGTGCTCCCCGCTGCGAAAAACAATATCCCGGGAGGAATCTGCTGGGAGCGCCCCGCCCCGCCGCGCCCCGCCGCGCCCCGCCGCGCCCCGCCCTGCCCTGTTCCGCCTAGTCCAGTGGGTGCAACGCTCCCAGTGCAGTCAGAGTTTGGTTGGGTTAGGCCGACTGCAGCTCCCGCACTGCGCAGGCAGCGATGCCAAAGGTCTGAGCTGCCTTAGTAGGGTAGGCCTTTCTGGCAGGCCGGGCTGTGACCTCGGCCGTAAGACCCTCGGTGTGGCCCGGGACCGCCGCCACAAAGGTCGTGGGAGCTGCGGAGGCCTGCAGCCGCGTGTCCAGCCGCGTCCAGCCGACGTCCTCTGCGCGCTCCAAGTTTACAACGTCGTGCTCCAGGCAGGCTCGCGGACTCGTGACGGTGTACCACCTAACAGTTTCATTACCTCATTACGGCAAATGAGATCACTGCCCCATGCCACGCGCCGCCACGTGTGGGCAGCCGATGACAAACGGGCTGGCTGCAGCTGCAGCAGCTGCAGTCCCGGCGCGGCGCGGACGCGGTGCAATATGGGCTGCCACCGCACACCCACTGGATGCAGCAGCTTGGCTGTGGCTGCCTTGGGGGGCGTTAACCAATTATGTCACGCCATTTCCATGCGCCCAGAATTTTTTAAAATTTGAATTTGTCCAAGAAGCCAACCACTCGACGTCCAGCAGCAATCAACCCAATTATGAGTCACCTCTATTTCAATTTTTCGCGAGATATTCTGGACGCAGTCCATACTGCCGTCGAGTCCATCATCCCAAGCGTGGGCTCGACTCCTGGCCCAGACGCCGCGGCATTTGCATCCAGTCCAATTCTTGTTTCATTTCTCTCTGCGGCCGCCGCTGCGCCGCGTCTGTGGGCATTGCCAAACCACCCAGGCGGGCGAACCAACAACAACGCGGGGGGCGTGCTGCGCTGCGGGGGCGGCCGGGGGCGGCCGGGGGCGGCCGGGGGCGGCCGGGGGCGGCCGGGGGCAGCGGCGGCGGGGGCAGAGGCGGCAGGGGCAGCGGCGGCGGGGGCAGCGGCGGCGGGGGCAGCGGCGGCGGGTCACCGCGGCGCGGGGTACAGGAGTCAGCACGTCATGACGTCCCCGCCGGCCGCGGCTGCTGGCTGCTCTGCACGTCGCGACCTTGGGCGTGACGCGACACGGCACGACCGTGTCTCACCGCGGCCCTACACACTTACTCAGTGCGGGGCGGAGGACTGGAGTGGTAGTACCTACCGCCGGAGAGTACACACAGATAGAGTGGTGGAGTGGTCGCTCGCGGGGCGTGGGAGGCTCGGCTGCTCTCGCTGGGAGCAGAACGTGCCGCCGTGCCGCCCCGGAGTCATCTCACTTGGTCACGCTCGCCTTTCACCTCTCACCGCCACGCCGCGACACGCCGCGACACGACACGACACGCCGCGCCTCACGTGTGCATTACGTTTGTTACGCCCTTACGACGTCCGCCAGCGTCCGTTACGTGACGCGATAGGGCCGGGGGGCCGGGTCTGGCAAGGGCTGGCGGGCCGGCCGGCATGGTCAGACACAGACAGCACGGCCACACCGGGCCGGGGCATACAAAGGAGCTGACCGCACAGCGCCACGGAGCCCCTGCGAAGATTTGGAGGACATAGGTTCCCTTCGTACACGGCCGAAGCCGCTGTACTCTACTCGCTACGTACCGAGTAGCGGCATGTCCGCACCTGCCAGATTCAGAGAGAGGAAAACAGAAGCTTCGAACCCTAGAAGCTCTGCACATCCCCCGAGTCTCCCCCTGGATTTCTCCAGAGGCACAGAACGCCCCCCGGGCGGGACCCTCGAATCTAGGGAATTGAACCCTAGACCCTCGGGACCGGGGGTTTGTGCCGGCGGCGCCTTGGCCCGCACGGTCGCTTGGACAGCCATGCCTACGTCACGTTCGGAAGTATATTTTAGGCACTGTCCGCCAAGCTGTGTCACAAGAAAAAGTTGAGCGACCGGCAAGAATTGAACCACGGACCTGTCGGTCGCCGACCGGTCCACTAACCCATGCGGCTACCGAGCCACGGTGTTGTCAGCTGCGCTCCCGGCACTCTAGCTCCACAGAATAGAGCTGACCATCGACGGACGCTGTCCGGGATCAACTCTTGCCTACGCCTCCAGATTTTTTTGTCGATGTTCAGCTCTACTATGTGGAGCTAGATAGACACACATAGTGGAGCTGAACATCGACAAAAAAAATCTGGAGGCGTAGGCAAGAGTTGATCCCGGGACAGCGTCCGTCGATGGTCAGCTCTATTCTGTGGAGCTAGAGTGCCGGGAGCGCAGCTGACAACACCGTGGCTCGGTAGCCGCATGGGTTAGTGGACCGGTCGGCGACCGACAGGTCCGTGGTTCAATTCTTGCCGGTCGCTCAACTTTTTCTTGTGACACAGCTTGGCGGACAGTGCCTAAAATATACTTCCGAACGTGACGTAGGCATGGCTGTCCAAGCGACCGTGCGGGCTAAGGCGCCGCCGGCACAAACCCCCGGTCCCGAGGGTCTAGGGTTCAATTCCCTAGATTCGAGGGTCCCGCCCGGGGGGGCGTTCTGTGCCTCTGGAGAAATCCAGGGGGGAGACTCGGGGGATCCAGAACGCGCGTCGGGCGAACGGGCAGCGGGGGCGCGTTCGAATACCGACCACGGCGACCACTGCGCCAGTTTTTACTAATACTACTTTCATCTCTCCCGCCGTGCGTACATTGACTCGCTTTCGGAATGAGAGACGCGATTCCAGTTTTCTACCGGTACGGAATCATGCAATTTAAAATCGAGATTACTTCGATCCGTTCACGGCCGACCAACATGTGTATTATACACACGTCCAGTGCATCATTACAATTATGCCGATAATTACCATGTAAATGACACAGCCTGATACATTCTGCGCGTTGCCTGCACCGCCGGCCCTCGCGCTGTCCGCTCGTCCCCCAACCAGACTGCGAGTCTGAGGTCTGAGTACCCACGCCGCGCCGCGCCGTGTAGCCGCGGGCCAAACAATTTGTCATACTGAAACGCTTTGGCGCTTGGCGCTGGCCATTCATTCGCATGCACAACACACGCCTCTCCTCCGGGCGCGAGTTTATGATTGTAAAACCAGCGCGAAATTTATCTCCCCATTTCCTCGCGCTGCGCGAACGGACGCGCGAATTAATATTAAATATTAATAAATGCACGCGAACTAACGAACCGATTAAATGCAATCGCCGTGGAGGGGGAGGTTCAAATTAAATATACTCACCCTTCGTCCTGCGCTCCTCCGTCCGGGCCCCCTCCTCCTCCCCCTCTACCCAGTCTGGCCTCGGCCACGTGCACCCGGCGCAGAGTAGTGACGGTTCGAACGTCCCCGCGCGCGCACATGGACTACGACGGTCTCGGTGCCGGCGGCGGCAGCGGCCTCGGCCACCAGCGCGCGCTCCGCAACGACGACACCGTCCGCTTCAACCAGATCGTGTGCGCGGTGACGAGGCGTACCTGGTTCGCGATCCGCTCCTACGTCCATATCGACACCGGCATCACAGGTCGGTTTACTGACTGCGAAGCGGCGGCCGCCGCCGGCAGCAGAAGTGAACGGCGCTGGCGCTCAGGTTATGTTTGTGTTTTTGTTCGAATGCGCGGGGCGGGGGGCGCGGAAACCAATCACGAACCGGTGGTGTCACTTCGGTTCGCTAGCAGTTTCCACGCTCTATGACTATGACTTTGCGACACGACAAAGAGCTGCAGCTGCAACAAGGCAGTTGTTGCTGTACGCGCATCGGCTGCGCCGGCCGGCTCTGGCCAGGGGCTCGGCTCGGCTCGGCACGGCGCGGCTGGGCTCGGCCTGGCTCGGCTCGGCTCGCTCGGCCTGCCTGCCTGCTTTGGCTGCTCATGACTTTGCTTCCTCAGGCAGACGGAGGGGAGGGGGGGAGGGGGGGACATCGTCTGGTACTTACACTTTACCCCTCTCCTCTCCACCCCGCCTCTCTGTCCGTTCTCTCTTAAACTCGTTGCCGGACCAAAGGAGCGTGACGGAGACAGCATCGCATCGCGTCGTCGCACAGGGGGGCGTATGTGAGGCGAACCGTGTCGCCGCGACGACCCGCACCCTACCCTATCCCACGGGGAGAGGGGGGGGGAAGACGACAGGTGTGGGGACGCACGAGGGGAGGGGAGGGGAGGTGGGGGTGGGTGAGGAGCAGGAAGGAAGAAATATTGGGGAGCGGAGCGGGATGAAGGGCCGGCCGGCGAGAAGCCGGGGGTGGGGGTGGGGGTGGCCGGCTGCCCCCAGCTGTCGCTGAGCGGGGCGCTGACTGCGGTGCACGGCCGGCACCGGACCAGCACCACCACCGCGGTCTTGGCGGACCGGACCGGGGGGCCGGTTGGTGGTCAGCCCCCGGAAGGGCTGGTCATGTCATGCCCCCCCCCCCCCGCACACGTAACACACGTATATACCCTGCCGAAAGAAGACATGGATTGTCGGGGCAGATGAAAAGAGGAGGACGAGGGCATTCCGGCATGCAGGTGAGGGCGGCCGGTACCCTCCGCGGTGACTCAGCCTTTGGGGCCCCCGGGCCGGGGTCGGCTGCACGGCCGAGGCGAGGTGAGGGCGGACACGGACACGCGGGCGGCGGCGGCGGACGGGCGGGCGGACGCGGGCAGACAGACAGACGGGCCGCGCGCCGAACGCCGACCCCGTCTCCACCTCCGTGCCGCCGCCGCCGTCCCGCCCGCCGTACCGGCACCGGCATGGCCGCGTTCAGCCGTGCGGCGGCTGCTGCCTGCAGCGCGGAGTCAGTTGAGTCGTTGCTCTGCGCCGTGCCGGTCGAGTCTCGAGTCGAGCCGGGTGCCTTGTCCGTCGGGGGCCTTATGCGCCGCCTCTGGCCGCTGCCCTGCCTTTGTGTCGCCTCGCGGTCCCCCTGCCCCCTGCCTCCTGCCCTGCCGGTGGGGTCGGCTGGCCAGTGCGCGCTGTGCTGTGTACGTGACCTGTGGGATTACACTGTTGCATTTCGGCGTGCCCTGCGCCGCTATGAGTGCGAGGGAGAGCCAGCGTGAGGGCGGCTGCGGTGTGTGAGTGAGCTGGACGTGCCGGCTGCTCGCCGGACGGGATCTT
The DNA here is from genome assembly GCA_038380765.1 of Odontothrips loti. Classification (NCBI taxonomy): domain Eukaryota; kingdom Metazoa; phylum Arthropoda; class Insecta; order Thysanoptera; family Thripidae; genus Odontothrips; species Odontothrips loti. Next base: position 18,060,598 of record CM076244.1, on the reverse strand, counting down.
CGGGGGCACAGGACCAGGACCCCCAGCACGGCGGCACCCTCCGCGCCCAGGTACTGTATGTGGTGCACCGCGGCGGCCCGCCCCGCTGCCTGTTGCTGTGCGCGGGGGCGGGGCAGGCGCTCGTAGTTCATACCGCGACATAACGCGCCTTGGGACTGGAGTGACGCTGCTCATGGACAACGACAACCCCCGGCTGTGCCGTGTTCCCTCCGCTGCTGCCGGCCGGAGCACGACACGGGCTGCACACGCTCCGTACCGAGTGCAACGCTTGGCTGGCCTGGCCGCCGAGGTCTCTGGTCCCCCCCCCCCCCCCAGTATTCGAACCCGCGCCTCGGCGTCGCCAGAACTGCACGAAATAAATAAATTCGCCTGTGCGAAGCCGAGACCGCTGACGACGATGCGGGCCATCACGGGTCGTCGCGGGGGGCGGGGAGGGCGGGGTAGGGCAAGGGCGGGCCGGGGGGAGTGTCCGATACCTGACGCACGATTTCGTCTGCACGCCGCGGCAGTATAATATCGAGTTGCAGCACAGAGTTTATGGCAGACGCCGCGCGGGGATGGCCGACGCCGGCCAACGCCGATTCGCTGTCCGTCAGCAGTAAATGTCCGAATGCGATCCACTTCTCTGCCGCGCTCGCCGCGACCTTGTCCCGCCGCGGTAACGCCGACTTACACATCTCGGACACGGCCCGGAACATACTACGCGGCCACTCTGTTAGTTTTGTCTGTTCGCCAGAGGTGTCTTAGAAGGTAAAACTCTCAGACACATAAATAAGCCGTACTTGCAGCACTGCAAATCCCGGCTGCTCCACTTGGACGACGTGAAAATGCGTTGCTCTAATTGAGCGACATTTGGAAAATGTTCTCTGGAGGGTAACGGTGTTGGAGGCGAAAACCAAATGTCGCTCCTCCAAGAGCATCAAACACGTCGCCCTGCGGGTTACAGTGAGCCGTAGCTCTGCACAGCCCCGGCACACTTTGCCGTGCCGTGCCGTGCCGTGCCGTGCCGTGCCGTGCCGCGCCGTGCCGTGCTCGCTGCGCTACGTTCCGCATAATTGGTCACGATGCTGTCGGCGCCACGGCGCGCGCGCGCGACCCACATGTGTCACACCTGCACCACCATTTGTTTGTGGTTATTGGCAGCAGCAGGGCGGTGCCTGCCAATAAGTGATCTGCAGACGGAACTTCACGCCTCGGGCCCTTGCACATATTACGTCACTTCGCGCCGTGGTTTATGGACGACGCATGAATGGTTCAGTTAGGTACCCTGGCCCTGGCGTTCGGCACACGGAAGTAAAAGGTGTCCATAGGTTTCTATAAATCACGTTCTGATATAGCAGTAGTGTAAAACAAATTGCCTGCCCTTTGGAGTCGTGTAGTGTAACCCACGCGCCTGAAAGCGGAACCCACAGAAGGCGTTTATTCGATATCCAGCAGGTCGATTCGTACATAACTCCCCTCTGGCTCTGGCCGGGCTCTGGCTTGGCAGTGTGATTTGTTGAGGCGCAACACCCGATGCAGCCGATTCGGCTGGCGCCTACGTCCTGCCTGAATAACCGCAAGGTGTTTGTGTGTGCGCGCGCGCCCTCGAGAACTGCAAACGCACATTCTCCCCGCCCATTGGTCGGCAGTTATATTGCGCGGGCAAAACTTCCTGATAGATCGCGCGAGGCTTGTCCATTTCCATATTCATATCCACATAACATTTCCCTCCGGGGGCGCGCGACGCGGCGAGCGGAGATTCACATTCACTTATTTATCGCCTTTCTTGATCTGTTCGCTGTAAGCGATCACCTCTCAGCCCGCGGGGAGCGGGCGAAACTCGAGGCGAAACGGAGTGAGCAGAGAAGTGCATTCGAAAGCCTCGCTGCCTTGCACCCTCGCAGTGGCCGTGGTGCGTTTAAAATTCACGCCATTCGGTAATTGGCCTCTCTCTGGTTATCATTGGCATTTGGGCGTCTCCTTGAAATTCTCCCTGCGTTGGAGGGAACTAAGCATTTCACACGAGATTCCATTCAATGCGGCAGCCATAAAAATGGTTTCATTGTAGGTGGCAGCCCTGGAGCCCGCTGGGGCCCGTGGGGTCTCTGGCCTGGCCTGGGGTGGTGCGGCGCGGCGCGGCGCCCGCGGGCGCGGGAGGCGGGAGTGAAAGGCGATGCGTTGCCGCGCGCTTACAGCGGACGGTTTTACATTTTACATGGACTCCTAAGAATGAGGATAGTCTAATTGCAGCCACGGCTTTGCGGGTTGCGAGCCCATTTGCGTTTTGTGATCGGAGCCCCAGGCAGGCAGGACACCCCGCCGCTTTGGAGGCCCCGCCGGTCTCCGCTGGTCTCCGCCGTGCCGGAAGGAGGGCCGTCCGCTGTTGTGGGGGCGTCCGCCGGCCGCCCGCCGCTTTCCTTTTCCCGACCATCTTTTAAATGCCACGTAAAAGCGATCCCTATATACCTGTCAGCTTCGTGACGAAAAGGCTCAGCGCTCAGCCCCCCGGCGCGGTGCAATGGCGGCGCGTCGTGAAAGGGAGCAGCCAAAAGTGTAGCAAAACGCCCCGCCCGCCGCCTGCGCGCCGACCCACAGCGCCATGGCAGCGCCGCGGGCGGTGTGAAGCGACCCGACCCCACCGCGGGCGTGGCGCGGCGGGGCGCGGGCGGAGCGCGAGCGGGGCGCGAGCGGGGCGCGGGCGGGGCACGGCGGGGCGCGGGCGGGGCGCTCCTATCTCATTGTAATATCGGGCAGGTGGGCGCGCCGCGCGCCCCTCGTGACAGGTGGATCTCATTCAGCCCGTGCCGTAGCCGTGCGCGCCGTGTGTATCTAGCCGTCTCGTATCGCCGATACCGCCAGCGCGACCTCTTGCCTGCCCTCTGGAAGGTGATGTAAAAGCGACACAAAATGCCGGTGCTTTTATGAAAATTATTTTGATTACTCAAGGAAACGTTTCAATTCCAAGCAAAGTTTCAAGCGACGCTCTTAGAATGTGTGAAATAGGAGTATTTTTATTTTATTTTAATTTTGGTGGGCGGGTGGGTGTGGAGTCAACGCCTTTTAACAGCTGTGTCAACTCGCAGTGTGCTGTGTGTGTGTGTGTGTGTGTGTGTGTGTGTGTGTGTGTGTGTGTGTGTGTGTGTGAGAGAGAGAGAGAGAGAGAGAGAGAGAGAGAGAGAGAGAGAGAGAGAGAGAGAGAGAGAGAAAGAGAGAGAGAAAAGAGAGAGAGATAGGGGGGGGGGGGGGCAGCGTTACGTTACGCCCTGGTGCAGTCGACCTTCGCGCTGTACATTACGCACGTGTGCCGAAGGAAATGAAAGACCTTTGTGTGCTACCTTTTTTATACATTTTTTTTTACTGTTGTATTTCGAATTTTATTTTTTTACTGTGTGTTATGACGGGCTTGCCGTCGCCCCGTGCTCCACAGGTGATGATATGATCAGGTCCAGCCTGTCGGGTGCTGCGAGCGGGGGGCAGCGGGGGCAGCGGGGGCAGCGGGCCTTTGCGCGGTGCGTATGATTGATCGTGGTATGGCATGGCTGCTCCCTGGCCACTTAGAGGCCCCTTTCCTTTGCCCCCTCCTTTCTCTTTGCTTCCTCCGTCCCTCTCCTCTCCTTTCTCCTCCGGCCCCTTCTTCGTCCTGTCCGTTTGGACGGCGGTGTGCCGGCTCCAGGAAGTGGGCCGGGCCTAGTGGCCGGGCCTAGTGGCCGGGCCTAGTGGCCGGGCCGGGCCGGGCCCTCTGGTTGGTCCCGTAGTGTATGCGTGGTGCATTCTGGGAAGGTGGCGGGGAGCGCTGTTTTGTCTGGACCAAGTACTGCCCTCTTGGTGTTGTCAGACTCGTACTTCACGAAGAGAAAAGATTAGCGTTCGCAACTTATTCTTTTTAGTTGGTTTTCATGGACAAGGAGAAAATTTTGGTCCTGAAAACTGAGATTTCTCTGGAAATCAACGAAACAAAAATGAGTTGCGACCACTGAACTTTTTCTGTCCGTGTTGGTTATAAGCCGCCGCCGAGGGGCTGTGGCCTGGGGACTTCAGTCCGCTTTGGGGGGGGGAGGGGTGCCGAGTAGTATATCGGACCGATACGACACGTTCCGTTTTCGTCCTTCGCATGAAGTGTATTGTGTCTGGCCGGCTGCATGGCCGGGGCCGGTCGTCGCCCACGCAGCACGGCCTGTCGCTGGCTGTGCTGCGCGGTCGTAACGTCTGGACGCGGACCTTTATCCGTCGACCGTAAAGTTTTCACTCTCGACTGAAAGGACACACAACAAATATCACATCTCGCAATACTCACCAGCGCGGAGCGGCGCTGTTTTTCTCGAGGAGGTTTTTATGATTTTGCTTTAGGAACTGCGTGCGCGCAGCAAAGCACCTCGGTGTGGGGAGCAAAACGAACCTCTGAGGCCGGGTTTTCTTTTATTGGAACTGACACACACCTCCTGTACGCCTCGAATGCATGACGCGTGTGTGCTCTAGATCGTGAGCGGGGAACCAACCAGTCATTCATTAGGAGTCCGTTAGACACCCACACCGCTATTCAGTTAGACCGGCCCGGTGTGTGAATGTGAGAGACTGACAGACAGTAGGAAGGGCGGGACTGCCGTAAAGGCAGCGAATAAGGAATACTCCTCGCATGAGAAATCTGGGCATAAGTATTTCTATTTTTTCCTACACATAAAATATCACGTTTCCTGTTTAAATTTTAGCGCCCACGACCCCGAGGAGCAGCATTGAGCGCCTGCGCTCCGTTGTATGGGAAGACGTTCGCCGGGATGTAAAAGCTCTTGAAGCGCGTTTCGGAGCGCGGCGGCCGAGACGCGAATGCGTGTAAACCGAGCCGTTGGGGGGGTCGCCGTCTGGTGCGTTCACCCCAGCGGCCGGCCTTGTGACGCCGCCCGGTCGGTAATTTAGCTCATTTGTCCCTAGTTAGTGAGCCCTTTGCGCCCCGTGTGTGCCCGACGACACGCTGCAACGCAGCAGAGGGCCGATGTGCCCTTGGCCAGGCCCCGGGCACCGCCTGCACCGCCCCGCCCTCCGCCCCCGGCTGAGGTAACTGCTGGGATGGTCGAGTTTCGTTCGCGCGTTGCTTTTTGTTTGTGACCCTCCCTCCCTCCTTCCTTCCCTCCGGACAGCCGGCGCCCTTCTCCGTTTTAATCATTCATTTCCAGCACGACATCGCCGTGTCGCAGCGAGCGTCGTCCGGCCGGCCGCAGCTGTAATCATTAACGTTAACGGGGCGTGCGCGCGCCCTGCATTTCTGGTTAATGACTCGCGCATTTTCGTGCCGTGGAGAACGAGCGCCGTGATTTTAATGAGAAGCCTCAAAAAAGTGCCACTCAAAAGTGTGTGTCGCGGCGAGAATTAGGTGCATTTGTGTGTGTGTGAGCGAGAATATGCGACTCGCTAAACTTTACCCCAGCGGTGTTTATGGTTAGTTTTAAGGTTGAATGTAAAAACAAAGGAATAGAGACTAAATAAACATAGACATTTCAACTCTAACGACCTATGAAATTATGTTAAATAAAGCATACAGAGAGCTTAGTTATATAGATATATAATGGTGTAGTGAGCGCGGTGAATAAGGCAGGAGAATAAGTGATTTCCGTGCCTCTTATTTTGACCGGGTCCCTATGTCGGTGCCCCGGGCTCCAAAATCAACACCTCGCCCGCCTTTCTCCCCGCCGCCGTCGTGGGCCGCACGTCCTTGAGCCATCCTTTCTCCGCTGTGTAAATAATCTCGCCTCGGGAGATCATATCCGGGGCACTCGCAGTGCCGCTAGCTGCCCTGCCGAGCTCCTGAAAGGATCCGGAGGGTCGCCGTCTCGGTCGCCGTGGAAGAGCGGGTGGCTAATGGCGCTGGCCGGGCCGGTGCACCGCTCACACGATATATTTTTGTGCCGAGATACGCATCCATCCATCTGTCCGTCCGTCTCTTGGTGGCATTTGTGAAGCCCTCCGTACCAACCGGGACTGCGCGGCCACCGACTCGGTTGCGTCACGCGATGAAGTAGGGCTACGTAACGAATAGTGGTAAGACAGATGCGACCTGCCGTGGCAGCAGCCCCGGGCACGGCAACGGCACGGCGTGGCAGCCCCCAGGCCCCGAGGGCCACTTATGTACCTCGCTAGCGCCACTGCCCACTTGACACTTGACCTCTCGGACCACGATCTGCGGAACGCCGCTCGCTCCCTGTGGCCCGTAGAGCTTGGAGTATTCCAGGTCTCTTTTTCAGGTCACTTCTTCAGGCCACCTCTTCAGGCCACCTCTTCAGGTCACCTCTTCAGGTCACCTCTTCAGGTCACCTCTTCAGGTCACCTCTTCAGGTCACCTCTTCAGGTCACCTCTTCAGGTCACCTCTTCAGGTCACCTCTTCAGGTCACCTCTTCAGGTCACCTCTTCAGGTCACCTCTTCAGGTCACCTCTTCAGGTCACCTCTTCAGGTCACCTCTTCAGGTCACCTCTTCAGGGCACTTCTTCAGGGCTTATGAGATCACTTCTTCAGGACAACGCGCGTGCAAGTCTCCTGCAGTGTATTTCTGGGACACAGCAGCGGCTACTCAGTTGCCTTTCAGCGAAGTTGCAGCAACCAACTGTTGCTCGCCGGGGTCGAGCCGCGAACCCCAATCCCCATAGTGCGTCGTAATGTTTTTCGTTTGCCGGCCAATTTTGGTTTGTAGTACGCGGAAGCCGCGCCGGTCGTGACCACACTCTGTTTGTCTCACTCGCACCCGCCGCAAAGTCTAGCTCGGACCCATGCGTCGGACGTGCCTTAGGGCTCGGCGGTTGTGCAGCTGCAAACACAGGACCACAGGACGCATGGAATCACTCCCTCATCGCGGAGAGTAATCTTAGAACAAAGTAAACTTCTGCCGCTCGTTGTTTTCTGCTCTTAAACACGTTTCGTGCTAAAGTCGTAACGTTGCGTAAAGGTTGACGTAAAGCTCGTTATGAGTCCGTCATGCACTCCATTGCTGCTTCCTGGCCATTGTGGTGGACAAGTACGGTGTGGTGTGGCGGGGCTGGAGGCCGGTCTGTGTGTGGACAGCGGCCGTAGCTCAGATTTCCTGCATTCCGTGGTTATGGAGCTCGCATGTAAAATGTTCAGAAATGAGTGTTATGCGGCGCGTGTCAAATCTGCCGGCTATGTTAACCTTGCCGTGGCTCTGCCGTGGCTCTGCACATTAGCGCGATGACAATCTGCCTGCAGCACATCAGGCCGAGGCACTTTCTCTCGCTCTGATATATGCCTTTATTATCACTCTGACGTTGGCTCCGCCAGACCCCCCCATTTTGCAGACAACGGGCAGCACTCCGAGGGGGTCCTGTCCGAGCCCCAGAGAAAGACCTTCGTGCGCCTTGCGAGGTGGGCGTGCATAACTCGGTAATCGTAGTCAGCACCGTCAGGCTGTGTGCGGAATCAGATGGTGTCGCCAAGCGCCTGCCAGTGCCAGGGTCGGCCAGCCCGCACCACACGCATGTGTGCACACGCCGCGGCTGCCTACCCGGCAGGCGCTGAGAGGCCTAGACGGGCCGAATTAGGTTTGCCCTTGCGACATGATTGTCGGCTGAATACCTCCTGTCGGCACATCACAGACGTTGTCTTCTGCTGCAGTGCAGTCATGACATCCACACGTGACGATGGCTCACGTCTTTAATTGGGTCTCTCAGGGGAAGGGAACGTCGTGTCTCTTCCCTCCGCGCATTACGCGTTCGTCGTGCGAGGGAGGGAGAGAGAGAGAGAGAGAGAGAGAGAGAGAGAGAGAGAGAGAGAGAGAGAGAGAGAGAGAGGAGAGAGAGAGAGGGAGACGGACGATTAGCCTCGCTCCGCTTCAGTAGCCTCACCGGAGGCCCTCATCCTCATTCTGTCGACAAATGACACAAACAGGCAAGGCCGCCGCGTCCACGGCCGGTCTTGGAAGGGGAGGTCAAGAGTGGGCTCTGGCAGCGGCTCGAACAGGTGACAGTCGGAGCATAATCCGCTCCGCTCCGCTCCGCTCGGCTCGGCTCGGCTGACCACCCACTGCTCTACACCGGCCTGTCCGCGCCCCGCCGCGCCGCGTCGGGTTTTGTCAGTCTTCGGAAGCCCTTTGGCACGGCGCCGCCCCGCAGCGGGTCGCTGTACGCGCTCGAGTGCGGCAGTGCGGCCTTGTCCCGAGGGAGGGTGACACACGGTGTGTGTGTGTAACGGATTTTAATTTTTACATTTTTTTGAAGTTTTATTCTTTGAGTAACGCCGGTTTTAGCAACTCGCGACGTGTGGTGGAATCTCGGTGCTTATAATTTCTGCGAAGGGAAGCTGGATACGGCGGCAGTGATAGGCCAGCAAACGGGTTAGCTGCAAGAATGGCTTTTGGCCGACTCTCTCGTCGGAGACACATCTTGTGTGCATTTTTATAGAACGTCGCCATGCTTCTGAAGCACGGTTCACCTTAAAATGCGTTTGGAAATATGCGAAGTCACGCCCCCCCCCCTTCCCCTTTAATTTGAGCCGTTTGACTGAAATGTTGAACCTCTCCAGTACAACGCGCACGCAGTTTCACCCGTCAGTGTCGTTCACTCTGTAATTAGAGTGAGAGAGGCAGCAATGCCTTTCTCTCTCTTTCTCTCCCCTCTCTTTCTCTCTTCAGCCTGGATGCCGAGCTAGGCAAGCAGCGAGCAAAGCCCTCCCTCGGAGCGCTCAAAGACCGCACGTCCCTTTTTTTTTTTTTTCATTATTATTTTGTAGTAAAAGGGAGGGGGCAGTGGCGGTGAGCGGCGCGGTGCCTCCGGTGGGGGCCGGAGGGGCTGGAGGGGCCGGGGGGCCGGGGGGCCGGGCTGGGCTGGGCTGCAGGGCCCGGCAGGGACCCCACCCCACCTGCGCTGCCGGAGCCCCGGCCGGCCGCCGGAGCACGGAGCCGGTCGTCAGCCTCAGTCATCGGCCGGCCCCAGCACAGCGATGCGGACACCGTGTACCGCCGGCACCGCCGCCCCGCGCGCCGCCCAGGACAGGCGCCTGTGACGGCCATGTCAGTGCCCGTGTCGTGTCGTGTGTGTGCTCGTGCGTGTGTGTGTGTGCGTGTGTGACAATGTGACGGCGTTGGTACAGCTCTGACGGCGACCTTACTGCGTCGAGATGCGGTGTGACGACTCTAGTGACTCCGCCGCCGTGGAGGTGGAGCAGCAGCAGCTCCATGACGATGACGGCGTCGAGGAAGGCGGCGGCGACGTCGGCGCCTGCAGTGCTGTGGTTCACGCCTCGGGTAAGCGGCGGCCTCGGTGATGCTGTGCCCAGGGAATCGGCGGTCGGCCGGCGCCGGCCCTCCGGCCCACACTTCCCTGCCCTTCCCTTCCCCGGCTTCCTTTGTGAAGCCTCACTGCTGGCTGCGCGCGCCGCTCGGGATACTCGTTGCCTCTCTGTCGCTCCCGCTGCGGAGGCGCCGAGCGCACGCAGGGGAGAGAGAGGGGGGAAGGCGAGAACGGACGCATAATTTCTGTTTCGGATGTAGCAGCTGCGCGCAGCACGGCACGGCCGCCCGGCCGGAACTTCGCTCCGCAGTGCCGGGATGGGCCTGGCCTGGCCTGGCCTGGCCTGGCCTAGGGCCGGGCCGAACTGGGCCTCGGACGCTCCGAGATCCCAGGGAGGCTGTCGGAACTGCAAGTAATGCCGCTGAATGGTGCAAGGAAGACACCCATTGAAGGGGTCCCTTCGGCGTGATGAATCCTGCATTACTCTTCGGAGGCTTATTCCTCGCGTGGGGCCTTAGATTATTTCCCAACCGGAATTAGCGTGTCGTGCGCCACGTATTTGTATCCGCGGACACGACACATGACAAGGACAAGGCTGGCCGCGTCCAGCACCGTGCGGCGCCATGGCGCGCCATGGGGCGCCATGGGACGCCATGCGGCGCCATGCGGCGTCAAGCCTCTGCACGCGGCCTTCTCGACAAGGGCCCCATGAGGCCCCATGAGGCGCCATAGGCCTATGTGTCCGTTCAGGCACCGCCCGACACGCCATCAATAGCACACGGAAAATCAGCGCGGGGTGTGTAGCGCATGGCACCGTCTGCGGGAACCGAACCCGCGCCACCCTCCCGCGCGCTGCAGGGTTCGAAGGAAGGTCACGTGGTCTGTGAGCGCTCCCCTGCGCAGGCCCGTAGGCCGACCACCTTGTCGGTCACACACGCATAGAGTGCTGGCCGTGGGCGGCTGCGGCTCTAGCCAGGGTGTTGTCCGCTGGCGCTGCTCGTGGTCGCGCACGGCCAAGCAGAGTGGAGCGGCGGTGTCTGCTGGACCAGTGCTGCTGAAAGCTGGTGTCTGGCCAGCACTGGCCAGCAGTCGTTCTGCTGTCGGGCATAAAGCATGCGGCCCGACGCAGCTGTCGTCTCGCGATATCGAACGTGTCGTGTTCTGCGACCGCGATTCTGCTTTCCTGCGCCATGATTCAAGTGATTCGAGTTTTGGGCGGGCAAGTTCCGGCGGAGCCGAGAGGCGAGGCGCGGGCAGGGCAGGGCAGGGCCCGAGTCCATGCCCGGGCCGCCGGCCGCCGTGTGAGAACAAGACCGGGCGAACGGGACGGAACGGGACCGCGCCCGCAGCGTGGAGTGCGGAGTGCAGGCCGATTGGGAAGGAAGACCGTAGGGCTGGGCCGGGCAGGGCCTCGGCTTTTGGGCGGAAGCTGTCCTGCTGGCCGTGGAGCGTGGCCGAGGCGTTGCGCACTCTGCCCCCAGCCACAGCCACAGCCACAGCCCCCGCTCAGCGCCTTGTGGGTGGTTGCCTCACGCACAGCGCACAGCCGCGGCGCTCGGCGGACGCAGCGGTCCCTCTACGACGGTCCGGGTCCCCGAAGTCGCTGCCTGATTGGGGTTTTGTCTGTGTGGATGCGGGTGCGGCGAGCGCGGCGCGTGTGCGGCGCGTGTGCGGCACGTGCGCGCACCGATTGGATTGGCCCACCGCTATGTGCCCGGCCCTGCGATGTGCCCAGCGACGCGTCCACCACCGCAAGGCGTCGGGCGACGCTGCCCTGGGCCGTGCTCGCGCTCCCGCGGCTGTGTTTCGCCACCGCCTGTGCCGTGCGGCGTGCGGCCGGTGCGCGGGATGAGGAGGGGCCGCCCACAAATTTCGTAACTGCGATAGCCACATAATGAGATGCGGCCGCTGCCCGCGCTTGTTTCTGCTGCAGGTTCCTAACTGAAGGTGTTTATGGACGCCCCCTTGCGGTGGCGGCTCCGGGGTACACGGTCCCCGCAGTCCGCAGGTGCCCCGAAGGCCCTCCCCTCAGCTGCGCGTGCGGTCGCTGCGTGCTGCGCTCCCAACGCGTGCTCGCCCCGCCCCGGTCAGCGAAAAAGCAGACCAGACCGGCGCGGTGCGGTATTTGAACCCGCAACCTCAGGACAATCCTGATGGACAATCCTGCTGTTTTATCCCGACCGCTTTGGCGTTTGTATAGCGATGAGTATGGTCCCGCGGTTTTGGCGCGTTTGGCTGCGCTGCGCGACAGCGCCTTGCGATCCGGGGTAGGCAACCCGCCTGCGCGGCTGTTGTTCACGCTGCCTATCCTGGCGGGGGCTCCGTGTGGGACGCGAGATGGATGTCGGGAAAGCGGCTCGTCGTTTTGTCGCTTTCGTCGGTGGCACCGACCAAACGCAGTAATATGCAAAAACACTCCGAGCCTGCCTCTGCTCGCTTTCAGTTGAATATTAATAGGGCTCTGCTCTCCCGCTCTGGGCTCGGTCGGGACACCCACCTGCAGTCGTGCCGAAGGCCGAAGGAGCAGCAGAAAGCTGCTCGCATATACCTGTTACGTATTTCGGATCACAAAATTAGGTGCGATTTCGTGGCGGTCTTCGTAACAAAAGATAATTGTATCGTTTCGATTTCGTTCTTACAATGTTGACGAGTAACGTAATTTTGATTATGATGTCGTATAAATTTTATTACTATTTTTTTTTTTATCATCAAGGACTGGCTCCGAGAGCACGCCCCCGCGCACCGCGTGAAAGGCCCAGTCGGCTATGCAGGGTTTCGTCATGCCGTTCAACCTTTTCCCTGCTTGGCGGCCCCCGCGGCCTTTGGACGTCGATGGAAGCTGTCGATTAGCGATGAAAAGCCCAAGTCGGCCCTCCAGGCGTCAGGCTGCGCCGTGCGGCCAGCGGCGGCCAGCGGCGCGGCGCGCTGGTGGTGAGGCCTTACTTATCCCCCTCCCCCTCCCTCCTTCCCTCCCTCCCTCCCTCCTTCCCTCCCTCCCTCCCTCTCCCTCCGGGTGTCCGTTGACTCCCCTCCGATAATCTCTGGCAAGGATCGGCCCTTTTCCCAATGAAGTGAATTAGTGCGGCTGGCTTCCCCGTACCCCCCCCCCCCTCCCCCACTCACCCCCCGCGGACAGGGCCACGCCCCTTCCTATCGCCCAGCACACGAATGTGTGACGGCCTGACCCCGACCTGGCCGCCCTCTACTCTAGTTTATCCGCAGATTAAATTGCGATGCGCGGCCAACTCACCTACTTCCGCCTGTTTCACTCCAGTAGGAGGACCCGAAGCCCAATGGAAAATAAAATGCAATTTCTTTAATATTTTACCTGCGAGAGACCCAAGTGTCTTTTTTACTGCCGCACCTATGCTTTGTAGATGAGCAATTACTTTTTATCTGAGTAGCCCGTTTAGTCTTGATCGTTGAGATTGCAGTGCTGCCTTCGCAGATGGGCTGTCACATGCGGGCGATCCGGGATTTTTTTCTCCCTTTCCTCGCTATATACCCCTGTCGGCGCTGCACCGTCCCTCTGCACTCCTGATAAGGCGCCCAGATAACGGGAATTGCAAATCGCGAACGGCGGAATATTGGCCGCGGGCCGGGGCCCCGCCAGTTCGTGGCTGTGCGTCCGTTTTGGGTGGACGCGTCGAGCACGATCTGGCTGTCAGTGGTGGCGGCCAGGCGTCTCGTCAGTCCAGTCCAGTGGTCATGGCCTCGGCGCCGCTACTCGCAGGAGCTGCCGCTGTGGCCCCCGGCCCCGAGGCGGAGGCGCGTCTCCCAGGTATTTGAACCCGCGGCCAGGCCCGGCCCGGGGCCTCGCCTCGCATTACTCGGCCTGCTTTGGCAGGCCCGTGAGACTGGAGACGCTGCTGCCTTTTCTATCTTTGGAATGAGAACTGATAGCAGCAGCAGCAGCAGCAGCAGCAGCTGGACCTGTCTGTTTGGCCACTGTCCAACGGCGGCCGCCGCTGCAGGTCCTGGTGCACGTCCTGGTGCAGGTTGCAGGTCCTGTCGCAGGCGTCAGGCCCCCGATGAGCAGCGCGGGTCCACAAACAACACCCTCCTCCCCCTCTCCCCCGCCACTTTCATTGCTCTATTTGGCAGCGGCCCACAACATGATGCTCATCGGGTCTCTCCTCATGGCAGCCATGGCATGCTCGACGGACGGCCCTCGATCTGGTCCATGCCGACCGGCCGGCCAGCCGGACTCATGGAAAGTGGTGGGCTGGCGCTGGCTGGCTGTCGGCTGGCTGTCGGCTGGCTGTCGGCTGGCTGTCGGCTGGCTGTCGGCTGGCTGTAGGCTGGCTGACTGCTGGCTGGCCTACTCGTGGTCGGACGACCCCCTTCACTCTCGCTTTCGGCTCTTGAGAGGCTCCACTCCTCACTCCCGGGCGACTACAAGAAGAGATGTTCGCTGCGTCGATTTCAGAATGTGCGGCGGGAAGGAAAGGGCGGCAGCGGGGCGTGGCGTCCAGGAAGGACCTCGTTTGGAAAACGGTACCGGCTGTGTCGTCCTGCGGCGTCGCTGCGCGCGCGCACACACACACACACACACACACACACACACATATGCACACACATGCACACGCGAGTTATTATTATGTTGGTGTGCACGATGCTTATAATGTGACCACACCAGCCAGCTAAAGCCAGCCACCTCTCTGCTATAGCTGTGCTTGTGCTTCAGGGCGCATATGGAATTATGGGTACTAGCGAGAGCGGGACGCGGCATTTTAAGCGGCGAGGACCGTCCCCTCTCCTTCCCTCCCCTGTGTGTGCGGCCGCTTACACTACATGTAGGTAACGGCACCGGCCGCTGGCGGTGGTGATCACGTGGTCTGGTCTGGTGTGGTGTGGTGATTGAGGGATCAATTCCTCGGCATGCCGGAGATCCCCGGACCGGACCGGTGCGCAGCAGCGGCAGCAGCGGCAGCAGCGGCAGCAGCGGCAGCAGCGGCAGCAGCGGCAGCGCGCGCTTGTGTTTTCTCATGGAAGTTGCGCACACTCGTGTGTGTGTGTGTGTGTGTGTATGTGTGTGTGTGTGTCCATTTCTCTGTCGCTCCCCGCGGGCCTCGCGGGGGAGTGCGAGTGAGACGGAGCACACACGGCCTTTGGTGGGCCTGCCGCGCTGCGCAGGGGCTCTCTATTTTGCGGTCGGACTCCGGCGGACTGCCGGCCGCTGCATAGCGTTCTGGGTGGTAGCAGCAGCCTGGCCGCAGGCCGCAGTAGGCCGCAGCAGGCCGCAGGCACAAGTGGCAAATACAGACGAACGGATGAAAATGATACGCGCAGAGCGAGAGCCGCCCGACAGAAGTGTGCCGCGCTGAGGGCGAGGGGGGGGGGGGTGCACTTCGATCCGGGGGTTTGGAATTTTTCTAGAAGATTTAAGAAATTTTATATTTTTAGAGTGATTTCACTAAAACATTTGGTAAATTATTGTGAACTTTGTGTTGCAGGAGAGGTGGTGTACGACTCGATCCTGCTCAACAAGCAGAAGACCAAGACCTACTGGGAGCAACTCATGATGGCCGCGGCCGCCCCGCCGTCGGGGACCCCGCAGGTGGCCGCCGTGGCGCCGCAGCCCCAGGGGCTTGCCCAGGGGGCCCAGGGTCGCGCGGCCGGCGACATGCCCTCGTTGGGCTCGGAGCCGGCCGGCAGCGAGGTGTCCGAGCAGGAGTACTTCGACGCGCGCTCCACGGTGAGTACGGAGTAACGCCTGTGAGTGTCAGGGTAGGCCAGCGCCCACGACACGAGTGCATGCAGCAAGTCGTGGTTGCCTACCAAGCAGGCGCCATATGAGCGCATGCTAGGTTTGCCCTTCAGTAGTGGCGGTGCTCGCGAACGCATGATCGACTCCTGTTTGTCCGCAGGTGTCGCCGTCGGAGCCGGCCGAGCCGCTGGACGGGGAGGTGCTGGTGGGCGGCGGCGGCCCCAAGGTGGTGGAGACGGTGGCCAAGGCCTGCCGCCGGCTGGAGGGCGTCGGCGCCGCCGCTGCCACCGCCGCGGTCGCGGGTGAGAGCGTGGTGGAGCGGGACATCCGTATGCAGCGGGAGCGCGAGGACCAGGTGCAGCGGGAGCGGGAGGCCGCCCTGGACCTGCTGCGTGACGACGGCTTCGTCAGCATCCCGACGTCCACCACGGACGAGGGGAACTTCTCCGAGTACGGCAGCGAGGAGAAGGAGAACAGCAGCCTGGACGGCAGCAGCAGGTAAGGGAGGGAGGGTGCTGGGGAGGGAGGGGGAGGAGGAGGAGTACCCTGGAACACATTGTGCGCACACTGCATGGCGCGCCCGCGGCGCCAGGCCACCAATGGCGGTGGATTGCCGTAATCAATGGCCGGCCCTTATCTTGTTTGGACCCGCGCGATAATCCTACCTGCCGCGCGCTGCGCCGCGGTGCCGCGTTCCTAAACGGCGCCCGAAATGGCCACCGGTCTGGCCGCCGTTGGCTAGAGCGAGCGCGAGCGACAGAGACGGGGCGACTAGCGACTGCCCCTCGGACGCGACCCTGACGCCTGGCGGCTGGCGGCTAGCGGCACTAACAGATTAGGCCGGCCAGTGCAGAACAGCTGGTGACCTGTTGCCGACCACACCTGCTGGGCAAGACCGCAGCGCGGTGACCACCCAGTGATCACCCTGTGATCACCCTGTGATCACCTTCGCGGCCACGAGCCGAGCCCACCCCGTCCCGGTGCTCCCAACGTCGCCCCCTGATGACGCCTCCCGCCGACACCAACGACATGGACATCGACATGATCTACGTGGAAGTGGGCGCCGCCGCCGAGGAGGCGGGTGCGGGGGCGGACGCCACTAACCCCGACACGACTCGCCACGACGCCGTCCCCGCCGACGCCGACGCTGACCCCGACGCCGGCTCCGCTCACGACGATGTGCCGTAAGAGATCGTGACCCGATGGGCTTCGCCAGCGCTGCGACGTGGCTGCGGCCTGAGGCTGGAGGCTCCCGGCCGGCCCAGCTCAGCCTAGCCGTATGGTTGGAGTGTCGTCCTTGATCCTTTTTATTTCCCCTGCCAGGCCGAAGTGGGGCATGGAGTAATTGAAATGAGTCAGTTTTTGCGACAGCGCATTGTAACTCGGTTAACGTTGCTATGGTGACAGTGCAGTGGTACAGGGGTGGGGCGGGGGGCTGGGTGCTGAGGGTGTAATGTAAGCCTCTCCATAACCCCCCTCTCCCCCACCTGTACATCCCTCACTTATTTGTCCTTTCAACTTTGCAGTCGGGTGATGAGTCCCGAGGTTGGCGCCCTGCCCCACCACCACCACCACCAACGCACCCAGTCCATGGACTCCACCAGCTCCGGGCACTCCTCCGGCTCCGGCTCTGGCTCTGGCTCCGGGTCGTCGGGCTTCAACGGCAGGCGTCGCGTCACCGTCAAGCCCCTCGCGGAACCGGAGGACCAGGACACGCCCACGTTCATTAGGTAAGAGAACGTCGGTACATTTTGGCACTTGTTTTCCAAATTCCGGTGTAACTCGAATCATGTTTTCCCTCCTTTCGAACAGGCCTAGCAATGAAACTCCAATCGAGCGAGAAATCCGTCTGGCACGTGAGCGAGAAGCCGAACTGGCTCGCGAAAAGGCTTCTCGCCTGAGCATCAACTCTCCGACCGCCAACGGCCCCGCCAACCTAACGGTGAGCACATTAACATTCGGGGCTGATTCCGATGATGTTTTGTCACGCAGCTGAACCATTGAGATCTATTTATTTCCTTTGGTCCTTAGGAGCAGCCCATAGTGAACAACAGAAACGCCATCAACGTCAACACAACCAACAACAACGTGGAGCCTGTTGTGGAAAGCAGGGAGTCGGTGCGCAACGCCACGAACCGAATCCAGCAGGAAATCTCGCGCGCCAACGAGCGTGAGCAGGAGCTGCGGCACTCCAAGGAGGTGGGTATCGACACTGACACGGCGACTGGGTCGGCTGGTCGGGTCGGCGACGCTCTAACACTGTCTGGTCTGCCTCCCCGCCCGCAGCCGCAGAACCCGCAGCAGCGCTTCTCCATGCCCGAGTTCCCTGACCGCGTCAAGCTCAAGAAGTCCGTCTCCACGTCCCACCTCTCCCTCGTCGGGGCCGAGCCCCTGGCGGCGTCCTCACCCGTCGCCCCGCCGCAGCCGTCGCCGACCTCCACGGCACGGCCGCCCCTCCGCCGCCTGGGCGCGACGTCGGTGTCCTCGGTGTCGACGGCCACCCTAGGCAGGGCCACCCTGGGCAGGTCCGTCTCGGTGGCACCGTCCTCCCCGGTGACGCCCCCCTCCCTGTCCTCGCTGAGCCTCGGGACGCCGCGCCGCTTCGCGCCGAACCCCAGCCAGAAGGGCCTGATGCAGCGGTTCCTCGCGTCGAGGGGCAAGGTAGGCAAGCCCGCTGGGCACGGGTGTGCGTCGGCAAGCGACGGCCTACCCTCCAGGCGCTCACGCTCACGCTGCTCTTGCTCCTCTCTGTTCCAGATGAGTCCTGCTGGCCTGGTGAGCAACGGCACCTCATCCGTGGCGCGCGAGGGCTCCATGAGCCCCATCAGCCAGCACGGCCAGAGCATGTCGCTGCCCCCCGCCCTGGCCCCGGCCATGTCCCCGACGGCGGCTTTGCCCTCCCAGGTGCCCTCACACACGCACGTTCAGGTGCCTCTCTCGACCGCCGCCACTGCCAAGATGACGGCCGTCGTGGACAGCAGGGAAGACAGAGAGGTGAGCTGGGACTATCCTAAAAAATATGATTTTGTCTGCCGGTTCACACGCCTGGACATGGCTTTGCATCGGAGAGAGTGTGTCATGGTCCATGTCGTCGTGCTTCCAGGAGCCTGCGCCCGCACCGCTGCGACGGGGGTACACTTCCGCCGAGGACAAGATCCAGGAGGAGCTGAAGGAGATGCGCCGGCGGGAGGAGGAACTCAGGTAGAGCGCAGAGCCATGCGTGAAGCTGCGTTTCCTGGACTGTCTTGTAAACACTGAACTGACTAATCGAGTTTTGTCTTGTACCATGTCAATTTGCAGAGTTCAACGGGCAAGGACGTTCGCTCGTTCTCAACCCAATCTGTTGTCGCTGCTGGATGATGTGGACAGTCCAGACTCCACAACTCTGAATGAGAGCTCTCCAGTCATCGACAAACTACCCGCCATGGCAGTCTTGCGATCTGCTCTATCTAATCCTAATCTTCTTGATGATGAAACACACCACAATGGTGTTGATTCTTTCAATGAGAAGGTAAGTTTCCAGCTCCTAATGTAACAATCTACTTTTAAAACTTTTTTTTTTTTTCAAAACTAAAGTACGTTGATCCCTACTTTGCACAGAATTTGCAGAAGAATATAGGCATTAGGAAAAAAAATGCTCTGATAGCTGAATGGGAAAATCGCATTCAGCAGCACATTGAACACTGAAAGTATTTTTTATTACTACTAATGAATGGAAAGTTATGCAGCAGTATCCAAAATTGTAAGTACTTTTCATTTGCTTTGAAGTGTTGAATGCATTGAATGTTTATGTGCAGGATTCATGACTTTAAGTACTGTATGCACAGGGGTACCCGGAAAAATTGAACTCTAATTCATGGTGCAACAGCAAAGGAGAAAGTGGAGTCTTCTCAGCCATAATCCTGTAACTATAAGGCTGCTATATGGGACTGCCAGATAGTGGTAACCCGCTCCGTTTTGTAAATTATATGTTTATAATCTAAGCCGCCTATTTTGCTATTGATATGATGATCAATTTAATGACAGCAAAAATATTTTTCGTATAAAAGTATATAAATATATTGTGAATAGAAAACAAAAATATTTTTACCAATAGAGACTAGACTATATAAATACTTAGAGCAATAATGTAAATCCTTAGAGGAACTGTTTTAATTTATTTTGAATTGAAATTTGTAAGGCAGATGCCAGTTGTTGCAAATTTTATTCTCAATCAAAGGTTGTTGTTGATTTTTTTTTGTCCTGATGATGAGATTGGTTAGATCTTTATTGGAGGTCTGACTTGCTGTATACATCTGTGCGCTCATCAAAGGTGTTGGGAAGAGAGAACTATATCACACTCTGTTGTAAAAAATGGAAACTTGTATTAAAGTTACTGAAAAGTCTTACAGTTATTTTATTCATTTTCATCATTGGTCACCATGTCCAACTTAATGATGATTTTGGCTTCAGTCCACAAACAGATATCTTTTCTTGACTAGATGTGACATACAACTGTGATTGCAGTGGCAGAAAATGAAACGTAATACAAGCACTTTCAAAGTACCCTCGGTAATTAACTGACGTAAGCTTCGGAGCATGTTAGCAGAATGAGACAGGAACCTCCCTGCTACTGATAAAATTTTAGAAATTGAAATTATTCTTATGTATATTAAAAATCTCAAATATAAGAAAATTAACTTGGCTCATTACAGAATCACAATATCACAGGGATAGAGAGTAATTAACAGAAACACCATACAATTGGAATGAAAATTTAAAGGCCAAGAATATTAAAATCTAAGATGCATCTAATTATAAATTCAGATCACAAAAATATACAGTAATCAGAATATCCTTAACTTTTTTATACTAATTGTTGGCCCCATATTTTGAAACAGTTAATCTAAAAATTTTGATGTCAACATGTGAGTTTCCAGTCGACTATATTACAGACAAAAGTAGATTGTAGATTGTAGAATGTCTACTAAATTTCAATAATAATATTATTATACTTAAGACAAGGAGGTTACAAAAAGAAAAATTCCTCTGGCACATGGAATGGACAGCAAAATCATCAACAAGAACAGCTTGAGGGGGCCTGAGGTCCTGGGCCCGTCAATTTCAAGCTATCATTGGCCATTCCTAGGCCCTGCATTCCTTCATGCCTCATCATGACATCCACAAGGAATCTGGAAAAACATATGTAAAACATGTACAACCACTATCAACATGAATGCAAAGGTACAAATCCTACTGAACTCACCTCATGGAGTCATTCACCATCAGGCCTTCCTTAGCAGATGTCTCAGTCCAACCAATGAAGTTGTGTTCCTTGTAAAATGTTTCAATTTCCATTTGGTCAACTTGTCGATGGGCTAGATCACACTAAAAATATAGGAAACAAGAAAAATAATGTTTTCAAAGACTGAATGTGAGGTTGAGATAAAGAGGCCCAAATAAAAGGAAGACAAAACGATGCTTACTTTGTTAGCAAGTAACATGCAAGGTATGGGTGAGCCGTCTGGAAGGGTGCACTTTGAGTCAACATCACGCTTCCATTTCAAAGTATTCACAAATGAATTCTTATTGGCTAAATCAAACATAATAACACAACCATGAGCATCCTTATAATACACTCGTGTCATCCAGGTGAATCTTTCTTGCCCTGAAACAAGCAGCACAATCAGTATACAAAATTTAAATAAATAACATTAACATTCTGAACTTCTCAGTGACATTATCCGGTACTTACCAGCAATATCCCACAGCTGCAATTTGATTGTTTGTGTCTCTGACCACTTTAATATCTTGAGTGCAAAGTCCACACCAACTGTTCCTTTGTAATCTCTCTTGAATGAATTCTGGACATAGCGTTGCACAAAGGATGTCTTCCCCACAGTAGGATCACCGATAATGATCACTTTGAACAGCTTTTCAGGCATAGTGGTAAATTCTGAAACATTATAGAAACAAAATAGCAAAAACCATATTAGCTGAGGGACATAACAGGAGTTTAAAAATATCCTTCAAGCCTTGCGGCTTAGTTGACATTCTACATAAGAATCTCAGTAGCTTGAAATAGAACTATTCAAAATTAAAAGTAACGTGGGTTGACGCAAAATTAGGCTAAAATTCAATTAAAGAAAACCTATCTGAGCTCTTGTGTGCTAAGCATGTACTGCCGAGGTTAGTTCTTTGTTGTGTTTGACCCACATTGACTAACGAACCTGATAAACTCATTTTTCTAGCTGATGCCACAAATTATCTAACGAAGGAAAAAAATGTTGACACTCCAATAATAAGATTCGCGAGTTGAAAAATAGATATCAGACGAGGGTAATGCAGCGGTGATTCAAATCTCTCCGTTCAGCACGGTACACCATTTAAATCCCAACGCCTTCCCTTGACCATCGAGGTCTTTCCGGCGTCATGGCCAGCTAGACGCGAGTTATAGGTTGAAATCGCTTTGCAACAAGAACCATTCCCTCGGGAACGGATACTGATGATTTTAAATTCGTTTATATATCATAATTTGTCCAAATTTTGGACACAGTCACGACGACGATGCTTTAAGGGGACACTTTTACGGTTTGTCAAACTGTCACACTTCCCCGATTGTCATTTCTTTTCTGTTTTGGAGACGAGGTCGAGCTGCAGACGACATTTCGCGAGTAGATTAGATTCGTGAAGCAACACCAGTCAAAAAGATCAAGATACTGCAATTTTTTTGATATTTGTCAACTTCTTAACCTCTTTCGTTCTACGATGAATCAGAAACGAGATTTAGATGACCTCTTCCTGAGCTGTCGCAAAGGGGATCTTATACAAGTGCAGTGAGTGTTTTTGTTTTCCCTAAACACAAACATTGAAGTGTCAGTTTCATTTTCATCCTACTTACCTAAGAATTCAATAAATATCGGTACTGACATGTTAAGAGAGCCATTACTTCCGATAGACTATTTTAAGGCTGTATTTTTGAATTGTTCCTAAATTGGTCATTAGGTGTTATTCTAATTACATTGTCAATAAAATGGAGTGCTAAGGCTATGCTGAAGTGAACTGGTTCTAACTTTTTTGGTATTTCCTATTAGGATACTCTTTAGTTATTGAATTTTCGAATTTTGTTTGAAATTCACTGTTATTCTTTCAGGTATCTCGTTCAAGAAAAGGAAGTTGATCTTAATGTCCGTGATCAATGGGACAGCACACCACTGTGAGCAAATCGTCTGTCAAAGCTAAAAAAAAACATTTGACTTATGATATCGGTAGTACACTTAAACCTTATTTTGTAGGTACTATGCCTGTCTTTGTGGCCACAAGGAAGTTGTTGAATATCTTCTAGCAAGTGGAGCTCGCTGTGAAGCCAATACGTTTGACGGGGAGAGATGTGTGTATGGGGCTTTGGATGATGTCATTAGACAGATCTTGTTGAATTACAAGGTTGTCACCAGTCACACTATGAGGCGAAATTTATATGATGAATTTTTACGAAGGTGAGTCAAAGGACCATACTATAGTTTAATCATTTAGTTATTTAATTTCATATTTAAATATAAATTTAATGCTTCAATGGTAATCATTTCAGACTGTTAGAAGGTGTCCATAGTGATGTAACTTTCATTGTTCATGGAACCAAATTCCATGTGCATAAATGCATTTTGTCAGCAAGAAGCAGCTATTTTTGCAGCAAATTTGAAGGACGATGGAAGAATAGAAAAATTATTGACACCAGTCATCAACTTGTAAGTTGTTAGCAAAATTTAAAATAATTATAAATGTGCAATCGAATTGTAGTTTTTAAAATGCCTGATACTCTATTTGCAGATTAATCACAATGCTTTCAAGTCGCTTATTCAGTTCCTCTATACTGGCCGTCTAGAGACAAATATAAATGATGTTGATATTGTTCTGCGTCTTGCCAACCAGTGCCTTCTACCCAAGCTCAAAACAGAGCTAGAAAATCAACTAAAGAAAGTGACTGCTTTTGGTAAGTAGAAAATCTCAAGCAAGTTGAGACTCACTATTCAGTTGAGGGGAGCTGTAGATGTGGGCTTCACTCTCTGGTTCACTGCCCTCCTCAGTGGGAGTGCGGTCATTGTATCCACGAGAACTTCTTTCTTGGGTTGGATGCACAACTGCTTCCTCCTCACTGCTTAGTTTATGAGATGGCATGTCTTCCTTTTCCTCAATGGGAGTTATTTGGTCTTCAACTCTTGGCCAGAACGGTACAGACCTCCTCGGTGATGTCATTCCATTTGTTCGAAATTCACTGAATTGACTGCAGCCTCATGACTGCGGATGATCGACTCAATCCACTAAACAAGATTCAGCTAGAAATACTTAGAGATTGTATTTCTGGGCTGATCTTTAATTCTCTCAGTCCACTAGCTTAGCAGCAAAAAATCAAAAATCTCTACAGCCAAGAACAAACTTGATTAAAAAAAAGAAAGAACTTGAACTTAATTCCTTAAAAGCTCTTGAAAGCACTTCACAACGCGGCAAGGCCGGGCCGGGAACGGGGCGATCGGGAGCACTGAGCACTGCTCTGCTACGCGGCCGGGACGTGACGACAGTGTGTATGTGTACCTGAGAGGCCTTAGGCCGGGCGGAGCAGAGCAGAGCGGAGCGGAGCGGCCGGGGCGGGCCGGGGCGGGCCGGGGCCGGTCCTGCCTGGGGAGGGCTGGGCTGGGGGCCTCAGGCCGCGCCGTAGGGGTCGGGGGTGGAGGTGGGCGGAGGCGAGGGGCCCGGCCGGCGGCGACACCGTCAGGAGCTTAGCTCGTGCTGGGATGGCAACAACAACTTTGAGGCGAGTCACCGCAGGCACCCCCGCTACCCAGGCAGGCAGGCCAGGCCGAGTCCAGGGAACCACAGGGGACCACAGGGGACCACAGGGGACCACAGTCCAGTCAGATGCGCGTCGGGTTACAGCGGCAGGCGGGCTGAGCTGAGGGGCTGATGGGCGCGAGCAGGCAACTGCAGCCGCCGCCGCCGCCGCCGCCGCAGCAGCAGCAGCAGCAGCAGCAGCAGCAGCAGCCACCTCTGTGCCCCTCACGGGTTGTGTAACCATTCCCGGAGCCCCCCTACCCCTGCCCCTGTCCCCTCCTCCATCCCACATCATCGAAGTCCAATCCAAGTCTTCCCGCCATCACCGCCCTGGCCTGGCCTGGCCTGCCCGGCCTGTCCCGTCTCTTCTGGTTGGCTGGACAGCGGCCGCTGCCGCGGTCGTCTTGTTGGCCTTCTAGTGTATCCCGTTCCCTGCTTGCTACGGTCTTCTCCAAAGCAAACCGCTCCCTATAATTCCCTCCGACTCTCTCCTTCCTGGAGTCTCTCATTCCATTCATTCCTGTCCAGGACGCCGGCCGTTCTCTCATGTAAACTCGTCCAAAGCTTTTCCATAAAAAGTCGAGTCGAGACCCCCATTATCGCCCCCCCCCCCCAGTCGCGGAATAATTCCGCGCACTGAAATGGCATGACCCGCCGCGGTCGCCGCGCCGTGTTTGTGTCGCCGGTCGGTTCGCTTCTCTCTTTCTCTTCTTTCTTTGTAATTTTTTATTTTTGCATGCCTGGGTGTCGGGTGGCGTGGCGGCCGCGGGATCTTTGACCCTCCCCCAATCGTCCATGAGTTGTCCTGGCCATGCTGTAAGGCCAGTGTCAGGGGCGCAGGGCAGGGTTGGAGCGCACCCTATCATCCCCTACGCACACGCAACCGACTCCAACCCCAACCTCACCGCACGGTCCCGCACCGCACCACACCACCCGATACGAGGGCTTTGGCCCCTTTTTCTCTTGCCTCTCCTCGGACTTCCCTCCCCCCTGCCTTTTCCCCGCCGCCTCCCTTCCCCGTAATCCACTTAGCCCGTGTGCTGCTGACTCGTCAGCTCGGCAGCCTGCTACACACGGCACGCAGGTCGGCGCGGGCACCGCATGGTCGAAGCAGGTCAAGCTCAGCAGCGCGGTCCCCGCCGGGGCCGCACGCACAGCACGCACCACACTGCACCGGGAGGTCGGAGCTTTGGAGGGGTCGACCTTCGACTGCCGCCGGGGGGCCGCTGCCGACGTGGGAGAGGAAGGGGGCAGCGCGAAGCGAGTGACCGGCCGGCCGGCTCTGAATTTCCGATCCGAGTCTTCGATAAAGGGTACTCCTGTCCTACCGCATCGGGCCGACTGGCCGGGTCCGGATGGACGGACGCGGCACGACTTTTAAACTCGGCGGGCGTCCTTATCGCCAGGGCGTTACAACGCGTGTGAAAAGAGGGGGGGGGGGGCAGAGGAATAAAAAGACAACTTGTGTAATCTGCTGCTACTCGAAGTCACACAGCGCCACGGCGTTTGTCGCCGGTGGTTGTGCTGGACGGTCCGGCGGTCTTGTCTGGTGGTCCGATCCGGTTGAATCGGCAAACACCAGAAACCAGGTGTGTACGGCGGGCCGGGCCAGCGGCCAAGGGGCCAAACGAGGCCAAACGCCCGGTCACCCGTGTGTGTTTTGACGGGGGGTCGCATCGCATCGCGCAGACATTTGCCCTGATGATGGCCTCCTCATGTGACTGACCCGATAATATGCCGGCCGGCATGTGGCGCGCGGTGTGTGTTGTGCCGGACGCACGTGCACCGCCCGGGCACCGCCTGGGCACCGCCTGGGCACCGCCTCCCTCCGCTGCTGCAGCTGCAGCCCAGCGCCCTTGAGTCCTTATCACTTCACCCCACTCATGCGGCACCTGCAACCATCACATCATACTTACCTGCCTCCTCGTGGCGTCTGACAGGCAATGCCCCCCCCCCCCCCCACCCAGGCCTAAATGCCCCTCTACAGAAGAGAAAATCGATCTTTTATTGAAAAACAAAATCTATGCCAAGTGGTGCCGCCAGATCCGAGCTACCGATCAGACCACCCGCTCCAGACTCGACTCTGCCACTGTACGGAGCACGGGCCAGGCCACGCGTGAGGCACGCGACGCTGGTCCCTCTCGCTTCCACTCACAGGCTTCGCCTATGAGTCCATTTCTGTCACTCCGGTCCGTTAATTACGTAACCTCACCTCGGCGGGGAAGCGTGGTTATGTGCGCGGCGTGGTCTTCTACCGGTGTCAAGAGCGCGTCGTCCCGAAAGGTTCTCGCCGTGCTTTTCAGCTTCATGCTTCGTTTCAATGGGTGTTTGAGATCGTGGCAGCAATTGTGTAAGTCTCGGGTTCAAATACAGCACAGGGCCTCGGTTCGGGAAAAGGGGGAGGTGTGTATTTTCCGGTATGATTACTCATTACCTCCAGTAATTTACGGACAATCCCGCAGGGAGCGCCTCCTCCTAGCCCGCGTTTGCTTACATAAGGCTACGAGCGTCTGTTCATGCAAGGCCGGGTCCTGACTCTGGAACTCACACACACACGCACACACGCACGTACAGGCCGGTCCATCTTGTTTTAGGTCCGGAGCTGGAGGAGCGGGCGCAGCGCTCCTTACCGATAAATATCATTCCGTCCCCCCCCCCCCCCCCCCCCCAAATCAAGAATCCCTGATGGATGTAGGAGCCGTTATCGTTGTTGGTGGAGCCTCCACCAACGCTCACGTTCACTTTACGTAACTGGTAGGTGTGTGTCAGCGCGCGCGCGCGTGTGTGTCGTGTGTGTGTGTTTTCTGCGGCCACCTTGGCCTTGGGTCGTGCGCACCCGCGACGCCCCGCGTGTGTTGGTGCGACTCTTGCGGACCCGCTGCCTGTGGCTGCCTGTGGCTGCCTCTGGCTGCCTCTGGCTGCCTCTGGCTGCCTCTGGCTGCCTCTGGCTGAGGGAGGAGGGAAGCACGCCAGGTGTGCTTGTGCAGTGCTGGATGCTGCTGGGTGCTACATTTAGCGGCGCTGTCATCAAGTGCCTCGGTTGCCTTGACTGGCACCGTGTGTACCGTACCACAAGAAGCGTAGACGAACAACGAAATCGTCTTGCTGCCTATACCGGCTCGTTGTGAGGGGGCATGGGAGTGTCGCGAGACACCAATTTAATGCCTCGTTTTTTAACTGTTTTTTGTGCCTGAAAATTTTGTGTTTCAAATTTTGACTAAATTGTTATGGACCGGTAGGGGAGGTTTAAAGAAGAACTGGAGCAGCCTCAGTTGCTCAGCAGGAACGTGGGATCCATAGGTGGGCGAGAGGTGTAGTTTGGGTTGCATACCTGCTAGGCGTTTCGTTTTCTGGGGTCATGAGCATCATGAGACTCCATTTTCATGACAAGACGGTGTTCAGGGGTTGGTCCAAACATACTACCACCGGAAAAACTCATTTTTGTCAAAATAGCGCTGTGGGCACGGCCAGCACGATTTCTTCTATCTCAATATATCCTACATTTAAACTGGACTGAGCCACTGGTATATTATTCCAAGCCCTGCTGTGGACGCGAAAAGTGATTGTTGGCTGCTGGCGACGGCTGGTCTCAAGAAAAACTATCACCGATCTGTGGTCTCTTAAAACGAGTATTTTTGTTTCTTCTTTTTCAGAAATTTGTTATGTCACCAACTACTTAAATGTCCAACCAAAACGTCCCCAAAACAGAATCCCTCCGTTCCGTACTTTTCTAGCAGAATAGAGATCTTAACTGACAGGGCGAGCGCAATACTCGTTCTTTTTGCTTCTACGTCATAGTAGTAATATAGAGGAAGCAAAGAACGAGTAAAAATTTTGTGACCTGTTTCCTCTCGCAGAATCGTCCAAGCCTAACCTGTGCAACAAGGTGAAGACGCTGACGATCGAGTTGCCGGAGCTGGTGTCCGACCTGGCCCAGGACCTGGGCGTGCTGGCCGTGCAGGCCGTGCCCCCGGCGCTGCGGGACTGGGTGGGCGCCGACGACCTGCCGCTGCTGCCCAGCGCGCCGCTCCACCTCGTTGACGTCTGCTTCGTGGTGGACGGCCACACCTTCCTCTGTCATAAGGTGAGGGGAGAGAGGGGACCAGTAGTCAGGCTGGACAACCGCTGAAACAAGGTGACGTCGGAAAATTCTCCTGATTGAATCAGCGAGCGTACAACGCCCAGCGCCTGCGAATGCTAGGGTAGGCTAGCCCGCACGACGCGCGTACATGCAGAAGTCGTGATTGCCTACCCAGCAGGCGCCATGCGCGTGGACGTATACACTCTATTACCTACAATACACGTCAAACAAAACCAGTAACAACGCCTTTATTTCTCTCATCCCATCCTATCCCATCCCCTGCCGCAGGTGTTCTTCGCCCTGCGCAGCGAATACTTCAAAGCCCTGTTGGCGGACCACTTCTGTGAGGCGGAGCAGTCGAGCGACGGCATCCCCCGCATCCACATCCGGGGCGTGCACCCGCAGGTGTTCGCGGCCATCGTGCACTACGTGTACACGAACCAGGTCATCACGGAGGTGAGTGGGTGAGGGCAAGGGCAAGGGCCTGGCCCTGCTGGCTCTGCTCCTTGCTGACTGACGACGTCCTGCTCCCCTCCCCAGCTCCCAGAGAGACTGCTACTGGAGCTGCTGACCACGGCCGACATGTACCTGCTCCCCGGGCTGCAGCGGGCTTGCGGCCAGGTCCTGGCCAACCGGCTGTCCATCCTCAACGTGCTGACACAGCTCCGGCTCGCTCGATTTTTCAACCTCCAGCAGCTGGAGAACCAGTGCTACAGTTTCATTGCCTTGCACATTGAAAAGGTACGTGGAGTTTTGCTGCTCGTTCCTGCAGAAAGTCTGCCATCATGCATACCACAAGGTATTTTTACTCACCATGTTGTCACTTTTGGACTCACCAATATTTTTCATTTGTTTCATTTCAGATGAAAGATATGCCCGAATTGCAAGAATTAATTTTGCAGGATGCAGATGAAGTGGAAGGCCGACAAGAAACAGACACTATTCCTATTATTGATGATATTCGTTACCACGTTACTTTGGCTGTGCAAGATATGAGTTCAATGAGTGAAGCACAAGACAAACTTCGAATTATTGATGATTTGCTTGAAGAACTCGGACTAGATGCCTGATGAACAGTTTCTATTTTACTTTTGATCACAGATGAAGTCTCG
Source organism: Odontothrips loti (assembly GCA_038380765.1). Lineage (NCBI taxonomy): Eukaryota > Metazoa > Arthropoda > Insecta > Thysanoptera > Thripidae > Odontothrips > Odontothrips loti. The sequence goes on along the minus strand of CM076244.1, from coordinate 18,031,682 downwards.
ATTTATCTAATTTTTTAAATTTTATTTTATAAAATCCTCCAACATTTATTGGAATTTCACCATTTTGGTGCCTAATACAGTTTGAAAAATGTTGTTTGCCAATAATAATAATTCTTGCACTAGTTAGTTTTTTTAAAACTACACAGCTAGAAAGTACGTGTCCATTTTGAACCAAGCAATATTTAAGTGCAATCAAAAGTTTCTGTGATGCTGTTTTGTATTTTAAGATCCATTATTTCAGGTTGACGTACTACTGCCTTTTTTTTTTTTTAATGTAAAAAGGAAATGAGAGTACATTTTTGGGAGAGGGGAGGTTCTGTTTGTACAGTATGTAGTTTACATACAATATCAAATTTTTTGTGTGATTAGGTTGAACTACCTTGAGGTAATTTACATTAGTCCTCAGCTTAAATAACTGATGCAGTTTTTATATCTGACTCTGACACAACTACTGGAACCAGTTTAAAGTTGACGAAATATGTCTTTCAGTTATGCTGAAACTATTTGAACTTGCTTCGATGTGCATCAATCACTGCTAGCCCATGCATTAGTATTAAGGAGAGCAGTCCATTCAAAAATCTCTTGATTTGTTGTTTGCTTAATTTTGGCTGTGGTATCTTATCAATCGCTATCTGACTGAGATATTAACTTACAAGAGTTATGAAATGCTTTGGATATTTCAGGTTCTATATCAGGGTGTGTTTAGGGTAACATTCTAATACTTTTTATTGTAATTTATTTTCTACTGCAGTGCAGCAGATTTGTAAGCTTTACACAATGATTTTCTCATTGCACAATGTGAAGGGAATATTAGAAATAACTTTGAACGTTTACCTTTGTAGTGTAAAGTTATTGCAAGGAAATTTTTGGACTTGCTGGCAAGTCCAAAATTTATTGATAAGGAATCGGCTATGATATGTACAAATGAATATGGGCTCCATTCTTCAAATGCTTTTCTGACTTAGACTAACTCACAAAAGTTACTCTTTTTTCTTAGTAATTGACCAGCTTTAAGTGGGTAAGTCTTCCTTACAGGCGTGCTACCGTAGTTTACCCTTTTTAAGGAAGACGTTTTCTTTGGAGTTTTAAAGTAATATCTGTGATTTAGAAAATTCAATTTCTAATGTGTTTCCTACTGTATAGGTAACGTGGGACACCAGTTTCCACTAAATATTCATTAAAAGAAATGAATCTTTGCATCAAGTGAGTGCTGTTTAAAGTTTGTGATACGCTGAGTACGTTTACGCCCAGAAAATCAGCAACTTAACTCACACCTCCTGTGTTCTCATTAAAATAATTGTTTTGGGAAAGGTAAAATAAAGAACATTTACATTGTATCACAACAGTTTAATACATTCTTTGTATCACACATTGAATTTTGACACATCGATTTATTTCGTAAAACAACATTCAAAGTAAACTAACACATAAATCCAGAATGCCAGACTCCTGTTGTTATGGTAAACACTTTGTCTCATATTGCAGTTTTGGGGATCGGTTTTGTGTTCTTATATCCATTGACATTGTCCTTGACCCAACATTACCTTTAAAAGATACAAATTCCTCAAAGAGGCCTGTGAAATCCATTACTCTAGGTTTTTGTTTCCCAAAGTGGTACAAAGAAGAAAATAACTGATGGCAAAGCACCAATTCGCATTAGGGAATACAGTTATAAATGTAACAATGACCTGCTTGACATGGCTCAGCAACCAATTCAGTTAGATAAGCAAAGGGGAAAATGCAGCACAGTTTGGAAATTACATGTGACATGCAGAGCCCACAAATTAAAATTTTATTCATGGCACAGACACACTTAAAAAGCATGTATTAGCAAATGTTTTGTCATCTCCAAGTTCAACCAAGAAAATTACTAGGAAGCCAAAATTGCACAAATATGAGATACTTTCATTCAACCGCAAAAGAAGCGGCAATGCCATTTCAGCATCATAGTAATGCAGACCTATCTTCTGCTTGGGTTGGTGATATTGGAACTTAAGTAATAGTTGAGCACTAAAAACGAAAATGGACAATGAAAATACACATCAAATACATAATATCAGAATCTATGTCTATGAAGGACATTTCTTTGGTACACATTAGTGGTCAGTTCTGTCTACGATTACAGTTAACATAACGTAAGCAGTCACTCAGCATTCCTGATTTGGTGTTTGCAGGAACTTTGAGGATTTACAGACTTTGAGGCAAGCTATGCGGCTATGGTGTGGATGTCTCTTCCCTATATTTTCGAGTAGGGACTCTCTAAGACCATACAGTCACAGTAGACCAGTATAATCATCTTTGGTAGAGCTCTGTAAAAAATGCCTTACATTACCTCAACCAACTACTGATATCAGTTATCTTTTGGGCTTTTTCTGCGCATGTCAGAGTCTTCAATACAGTACTTATTGAATGAAATCACACATGACTAATCACAGCAATGATAAAAGGAAATCCATTCATCCAAACAAATATTAAGTTTTGTAAGGGATAGACACACATGAATCAAGAGTTTTAGTTTTGGGAGAGCCATGCTCTTTCAAACAGTTCAATTTTCTAGTCAGATTTTATAGTGGAGAATAATTTTGGAAATTTCAATTACTTTCATAAGAGAATTATTTAAATCATGTGCATCTTTTCCAAACCTTACAGATTCTTTATAACACAGAGAAAGTTTAACAGACCACTTACATTGCAACAGACTATCAAATTTTTTTCGATATTGCACAACCACATTTATATTTAATTAATTCTTGAATTATACAAAGTACTATACAAAACAGTTTTAAACATGTACAACAAAAGTTTATGAGTAACAATGCTTCAAAAGTTTGTGTTAATTTACCTGACAATATTTCCATTCTTAAACAAGATCTGGTCGCTTCGGTAGCAAAAGGAAGAAAACACTCACACAAAACAGGTCATCTAGACTTCAATCAAATGCAACTGGATATGATACGAATGTGTCACAAGTGGTTTCAAAAACCAATGGATGTTTAACACAGTCAACAATCTAAATAAATTTTATTTGAAGCAGGCTGCCAGAATGCAATTTATAAAATACAATGGACACCGCCAGCTGCTATTTACATTGATGTGAAGCGGCCCTCACACCTTCTAATTCCTCTTTACAATTTGTACAAAAATACCTATAGTTCTCTATGGACATGGAGTTTGAAGACTCATAAGTTTCTTATGATGTGGAATAGAGTTTGAATGAAAAGGAAATTAAATTTCTTGGCAGCCCATATGCATATTAATTGGTCCTTCATGTCGGGGGAGCCCTAAATCCCATTTCAGGAACCCTGAGATTTTTCGATGGCAAACTGTTGGCTAAATGACTAATAAGTACTTCTTAATACTCAAGGCAAACCTTTGCCATGGTGTATATATAATCTCAAGATTAAACTCTGTTCCTAGGCAGTCCATTTTTAACATCTAAAAGTACCAACTATGTGATGATTAGAAACGCACACTGGCATTACCCACCCTATGGTGGATCCCTCCTTTATCCCTTAGCTCTGGCTGCAGGGAACATGGCCTGACTAAATGGCATGCTAAACAATGCGCGAACCAGCACGATTGTTCGCCAACGACTCCTTGTCCGCCTCCGATAAAAAGCACATTGTCCATAACTTGATCAAATTTTGCCCCCTCCCCCCCTCCCCTCCCTTCGAAATGCGTTTTTAACACCGTTGGACAAAAAAATGCGGACTCAGCAGCAACGCCATGCAATCCAAATCTAATTGGCTGATGGCTCTTTTTTTAATACAAGCATGGCGCAATAAAATATGGAGGGCACGGAGAACACCAATCAGTTCTCGAACCCGGCTTTTAGGCGTTTCCCAGGGGGAAAGAAAACCAAACAACACGCAGCACGGACAAGGCAGACGGATCTTGCCGAAAACACTTTCGGAAAGGCAGATATGCAGATTCAATTGACAGCGCACATTGAAGCGTCGGCCACCACCACCACCCCAGTTCAAAGCTACAGATAGTCCTCGTCGGGGGGCGGTGGCGGTCTCCAGGCACCGGGAGCAAGGAGCCCGCTAGGGGCCGGGGCTGGCATGCCCGGCGGCCCCAGGTCACTGCCGGGTCGGCCAGACTGGGCGGCCACGATGGAGGCCGCCTTGTAGTTGATGGGGCCGTACGAGCGGTAGTCCACGTCCGCGTAGTCCAGGTCGGAGAACTCGGGCCGGTAGGGCTGCCAAGAACAAAGGGTTCGTTAGAACCGCGTCACGTTTTCGAAAACTAGCAAGTTTGAAAATCAATGTTGTTTCGTTTTAGTTATTGCACACAAATGACACGGCACATCCATTTAGTTCTACACAAACGCAGCGTTTTAGTATGGCAAGCACTGAAGAGGCACGCCCAGGAGGGGAAACCAGGAATACTGGTTGGTCTACAGCAGGTACCAGGATAGGATTCTGGATTCGAAGCCAAGGCTGTCTTTTCTCCACCCTGGCAACACTAGACCGCCTAAGGGCCAATCGTGGGCGAATTTGTGTCTCGTGTTTCCAAGTTGTAGTTTTGGTTCTTTGGGGTTCAAAATTCGCGTCGCATATAAGAAACGTCACAGCTGGTATGCAACCTTAAGGCGGTCGGCAGGGGGGGGCACACAGTCCCTAGGGCTGGTGTGCCTTCATAAGGCGGTCGGCAGGGGGGCACACGGTCCCTAGGGCTGCTGGTCTGCTGATGTGCACCCCCCCCCCTCCCCCGCAGTGAGGCGGTCGGCAGGGAGGCACACGGTCCCTGGGGCTAGTGTGCCCCCAGTGAGGCGGTCGGCAGGGGGGCACATGGTCCCTAGAGCTGGTGTGCCCCCAATGACCTGATAGTAAATTCAAATTCTCTGCCTAATGCCAAAAAGGCATGTTTAAAAAATTGTTTCGATTCTAGGTCAAAGAATCATTTAAAAATGCCTTTTCGTACTTTCAAAGCAAAATCGAGGAATTAATGAAAAAAAGTAGACCTACGGCTCCCGGCCCTGGGTATTCCCGCAAGGGCTCTCCAAGGTTTGTGCCATCCGGGAGACACCGCATGACGCCCGTTCTTTTGGTATATTTTACCCTCCGTTCTCAGTCGGTAAACTTGCAGAAAAAGTTTGACTCCGGCAAAGAGTTGAACCACGAACCTACACGATGAATGGACAGTACGACCGGACTAATGACTGGACAAAGTTGCGGAGTTTATGACCGGACGAAAAGGCGGTGACTGGCCAGTAAGACCGGACACTTGAGCGGACAAACTTATGAGAATGATGACTTGACTGATGATTGTGTCTGGTCATAACCGTGGTGACGAACGGACAAAGGAATCTTTCGTCGCTGATAGCGCTACGCCTCGCGGATCGCTAACGCTCGCCCGCGCGCTCCGCGAATAACGTCCGTCCTTCCTTACCTAGATTGCCGACGGTGCGTTCCTTCACGCCAGTCACACGTCTATCTCCTGGCCTACGTCGTGGAATTTGAGGACGGCGTGCTCTAGGTCCAGGTCCCCGTCAAGGTCCAGGTCACTGTGCTCACTGTACGAGGGCGGCGCGTGAGGCGCGTGCCTGTCTCTGTCTCTCTCTCTCTCCTTGTGGTTGTGGTGGAGGTTGTTGGCATAGTTCCTTCTCGACCCGCTGCCTCTTCGGGCCGAGATAATGTCTGAGTAAATGGCACTACTGCTGTCCGCCAGCCCGCCGTAGCTGGGCGGCTGGTACGGCAGGGGTGGGATGGACGGGGGGATGTTCCCACCGAGGACTCCCCCCCGCGCGATGGCGGGAACCGAGGCCGCCCCGGTCCCGGCCGCGCCGTGCAGGGGCCTCCGCGGCAGGGACGCACACGACGACTGTCTCTGCTGGTGGTTGGACGCGTTGTTTGATGACGGCTTGTGCCTCGTCGGCGGCCTCTGCAGCGTCGCGCTGTGGCCGTAGCCCCGCGACACGAGCGTTGTCTCTCCGAGGCCACCGCCGAGGCCGCTGAGGCCTCCGAGACCCCCCGCGCCGAGGCCGCCGCCGAGGCTTTGGCCCAGCGACGCGTGCAGGCCGTGGTGGGGGCCGCCCAGGGCCCCGCCCAGGGCCCCGCCTAGGGGCCCACCGAGGCCGAGGGGCGAGCCCAGCGCGGGGCCGGACGACAGCTGGTACAGCGGATGCTGCAGGTGGCTCTGGCTCAGGTGCAGGGTCTGCAGGGCAGGGCGGGAGGAACACACACAGGACAAGGGCATTAGTAAGGCCGGCGAGGCCGCAAAGCATTAGACAGTCTGAAAAGGAGGCCAGGTGAGGAAGGTCGAAATTCACGATGCAGTCTATACCAACTGGCACAAACTATCGACACAAAAGGGAAAAAATACGCGTTGGCGAGAAGAAGCAAATCTACGAGAAGAAGTGGAGGCGTACTGTACAGATGGAAGTGGTGCGGGGAAGGGTGAGGCTTACCGTCTCCGGGCCTCCCGTGGGTACCGTGGGGTTTGCATTGGCACTGGGGGTGGAGGCGGAGGTGTTGGTGGCGCCGGGGGTTGGTGTTGGTGAGCCGGCGCTCGATGCGGACGACACGTTGGGGACGATGGGGATGGGCACGTTCTGGTACGTGTGCTTGGTCCCTGTGGAGGTCGTCGTGGCCCTGGCCATGCCGCCGCCGCTGCTTGGGGTCGCGGCTTTCCGTGGGGCCGGGGTGGGTGGTGTGGCGGCTGCGGCTGCCCTCGCCAGGTCGCCGTGCACGGCGCAGTTGGGGTTCACGTTGACGGGCCTCGGCGTGGTGGGTACGGCTGGCGTGGCCTGCTTGGTGACGCTGGCCACCAGGGCTGGGCTCGTGAGGCTGGGGGCGCTGCCGGCCTTGCTGAGGCCCAGAAGGCTTCCGGGCCCCCCGGGGCTGACATCGCCGGCGGCAGCGCTGCGTGCGGTGCGCGCCACGGGCCGCAGGCACAAGGACACGGAGTGCGCGCGCACGGGCTTCAGCGGCCGGAACCTCGGCGTCGTCGAGGTGGTGGTGGTGGTCGTCGTTGTGGTAGAGGCCGCCGCCGCCGTGGTTGCATTGCAGTCCTTGCCCTCCGCCGCAGCGGCCGCGCACGCTGGCGAGCGGTAGGGGTGCGGGTGCAGCCGCAGGGACCGGAACTGGTGCTCCGGCGAGGCAGGCGTGCTCTTGGGGGACCCCGACGACCTCCGCAGGGAGTTGAACCTGGCGGTGGATCGGGACGAACCGTACCCGGAGGACTGGCCGTCGACGTCGAACAGGCTGTGCTGACTGAGCTCGCTGCCGGGGCGCGATGAAGGCCGGGGCGCGGGGGCGGGGGCTGGGGCAGGGCTTCTGGGGACGGCGGGGGGCAGCGTCGTGGGACGGGGCGGGGGTGGGGGCTGCGGAGCAAGGGCATAACAAAGTGCGGGTAAAGCAGGGTAAAGTCAGGCACACAGCAAACGAGACACACTAAAAACGGCGGTTAAATTTCAGTTACAAAACATACTCAGTGAACACTAAGCTTCTAAGCAAAGGACAGGCCGGTCATGCACTTGTACTACTATGGTCACTACCACGCTTGAGGCGGCTATATAGTGCCGGTGGATTCACCAACTCGAAACTAGTCACAATTATGGAAGGGCCATTGGACCAGGGACCAGCGCCCGGGCATCACTTGCGGAAATGTTATTAAAGGAATCACTCTGACTTCCGTCACACGAGTCACGTTGGACGGTCAGGCGGAGTGGGGCGCAGGGTGGGATACCCGGGGCCCATGAAACAGTCCAAGGGTGCTCGAGCCCGTGACATTTCCTCATCTGGACCAGAAATCTATCAGAAACCCTTCCCACAGGATACGGAGAGAGGATCGCGGGCGGTTAACGTTGTTAGCGCTGTTTCTCGCTCACCACGACGTGCACGTACCACTAAGCGGTCGGGCCGGGACGGGCCGGGACGGGCCGGGGGCGCACGGGCCGCACTCATGCCACTCTCACTGATGGTCGAAAGCCGGCTGCCGCACGAGCAGGCGCCGCTACAAACCACATATTATGCGTTTAAACGTCTCGGAACGCCTCCAGTGGGACACGAGTGTGACGCAAGCAAGCGGCTTTGCCTTGCCTCCCCTTGCACGCGCGCGCGAACACGCAACGCCCACACGCACGACAGGCGTTTTCCCCCGTCAAAAAGGCACGGCACTGGTGGCCAGGAGGATTCCGATTGAGCTACGCCACTGAGCTACGCCAACGCCAGAGGAAGCTTTGCCTTCTGAGGCGTTTCGATTCTGGCCTGGCTCGGACGCAGGGGGATTTACAAACCACATTATAGGTGGGTTTGCTTAGTCGCTTGTAGATGTTTTTATTTTTTGATGTTTTACTTTTCTCTGACCAACTGATAGAAGAGGGTTAGAAATATAAAAAAAAAATCGGTCATGTTAAAAAGCGTGCCTCGATGTAAGTAAAACACATCGCGTCGCTTCATATACATAATCACAATTTTTATAAAAAAAAAATCCAAAAAAATCTGCGTTTTCAGTGAATTTTAGGAAAAATAATTTAGCCTACGCGGGGAATGAATTCGCGGAGCGGTAAGTAAACTCCTCGGCAAAATAATTTCTAAAAGGTTTCATGAAGGGAGCTGGCAAAGCACACTCGCATTCACTAGAAAGCGGAAAAGAAATAAACACTGCTAAATCAAACGAAACTTACATCCCAAATAAGGGTCGGCTAAACGGCCGTTTCGAACGTTCGTTTTTGGACCGGTGGAATACGTGTGACTGTGACTACGGGCTGGGAGAACAAAAAGACATTTCAGGGCTGAGCAATATTCTCCCTAGTAATGAACCCTGCTCGAGGCACTATCTAGCATACTAGAAAAGAAACAGGTCTGCGCGGTGAAAATGTGACATAAATACTACGCAAAAAAGAGCTACGTAAAAAATACATCGAGAAGCTTTAAATGCGGTGATAACTGGCCTTCATATACGCATGCAAAACTTGATAAACTAAAAAACAAAAATTCAATCTCTCGAGAGCAGGACAGCGCCCAACGGATTCTATAGCAAAGCCCGAAGAGGCCTCATTCACCGAAACAAAGTTGGCAGTCGGGTCGCTGCCTCGCTGTTGCCCCGAACCTCCCCTCATTCCTACGGTGCGAGACGGCGCTGTCCATTTGCTTTATTACTGTTTCTGCGCTCGGGATGCAAAATTATAACTGTAAAACCGGGGTGGGGGCTGACTCACCTTATTGGGCGCGTTCTGGATGCCGTGGAAGGGAAGGTTCTCGTAGAAAGCCTTGCCGTCGGCGTCGGGTTGGAGCAGGGCGTCGTTGGCGGCATTGTTCCTGTCCTTGGCTTTGTCCTTGCCGATGATGGAGGGATTGGGGCCTGCAAGCAGACGACGCCACGTCAGACTCAAAACTTGCAGGGGTGGCAACGGAAAGCGTGCCAGAAGCAAGTTTACAGTACGCGCCCTCTAGAGGGCGGAGCGAGGAGCGGACGATTCGGTAGTTGTCAAAGGGGAGGCACTTATTCAGACACGGTGAAAAGCAACGTCGTATAACAGAAAGGCGCGAACCACACAAATTATTTCGCGGAATTGAGCAGCGCGAACATTTTAGAATGGATTTTGTCAAGCGCAGCCTTTCAGCGCCTTCACACAACTGATCGTGAAGGGTCCGTCAGGCCCCTAATCTATGATCACGGCCTTATCAGGTACAACGGGAGGCCAACAGCGCGTCGGCTGCTGCCCCACGTCAGTGCACCCCGGCCTAGCCTATCCAAGAGCTAGCGTTCCGGACAAGATTCTCCGAACCGGAACTGGATTCGCGTCTGCTCGGTTCGGAGTGCCCTGATTCGAACTCTAGCCCCCGACTACCCGTGTGCATCCGTGCGGACTCGCTGCCGTTCTCTATGGCATGGTGCCACGAGCCCGGAGCCCGGAGCCCGGAGCCCGGAGCCCGGAGGCACTCGAGGCTCGCGGACGGACGGTGCTCGCAGAAATAGGAACATAAAACAGCTGGTCTCACCTGCACCCGGCTTCTTGCGCTTTCTAGAGCCACCGGGATTCGCCGACTCGTCTAGCCTCTTGAACGTGACCACTAACATGACAACATGGAACACAACAGACATGCAGTTACAGACAAGCGTCTAAAAAAAATCAACAAAACACAGGACAATTAGAAACACATCAATCGTACACAAGACCAAGATAAAACAAACGTGACAAAGATGAAAAAAAAATGTCTGTCAGGCGACGGGCGGATATGCATGCAAAACAGCCGTCGGTTCGAGGCAAAGCAAGGCAGGCGAGGTGGGTACTGAGGAGATTTTATGACTAAAAGCTCTTTGGCGCCGCTATGAGGCAACGTTATCTGACTACGGCCTACATGAGGATGCGCTCGCAGCGAGGTGAGAAACACCCGAGACGAGCTCGATCAAATACCTACTGGTCGGTCTCAGGAACAGAACAAAATAAAAAGCGTGGGTGACCTGCTTCCGAGCTCCTGATATCGCAACTTGATGTAACACATTGATTTGAGTGTCTTGGAAACCATCTTCCACATTTCCGTAACGGAATCACTTTGTGAAAGCATCCAGTCGATTTGTCTTCATTGAGATCTGGGTGACTACGTGTGCTATTTTATTGCAAAAAATCACGTCCACGTTCTGACTCGGCGCGGAGACTGAAACCACCACCAGTGCTGGAGCCCCGCGGTGCGACCTCGGTGATGAGGGCGGTGCCGCTCCTTACCTCCGGTCTTGCTGTGGAACACTCCCGGCAGGGTGTCTCCCCGCTTGGAGCTATAGCTATTCCTGCCATTCTGGTCGCAGTTGGAGAACATTTGTCGGATCCTGTTGGCCCTGGAGTGCTGGTTGGTCTCGTCGCCCGGCGGCGGCTGCAGTGGCGGCTGCAGTGGCTGCTGCAGCGTCGTCAGGCTGGCGGCCCGCTTCCGCCGCTTCTGCTTCTTGGGGGCCGGAGGGTTGAGCGCGGGGGTGCTGCTGTTGTTGTTGTTTATGGCGCTGGTGTTGTTGTTGTTGCTGGCGTTGTTGAGGTGGTCGGGCAGGCGGGACAGGCTGAGGCTGTGGGCGCCGTTGACGTGCACCATGACGCCTGGCCGCAGCGGCCACTTGTGCTGCCGCCGACTGCTGTCGGTGGGGCTGAGGGGGCTGTCGGGGCTGCCGTGGCCGGGCCCCAGGCCGGGGCTGCCGTGGCCGGCCCGGCTGTGGGGCGGGGCGCCGCCGGGGCCGGGCGAGGGGGCGCCGTCTATGGCCCCGCCGCTGGCGTCGCCCTCGGGACTGGCGGGGGTAAACACACATAGGTAACTACTTGCAACGGGGGTACCGAAAGCGGGGAGAAAGAAAGCGTCACAAGGGGCGTTGTGAGAACAAAGAGAGGGAGAATACGCGCGGGAGGAAAATCGGCAAGGTGCACTCAGCGACCGAAATGCGACCGGGGCCCACCGCCTCCAAGTCCCACAGAGTCAGGCTTTTGTACAAAAGAGTTCAGGGTAAGCAGAAGGAGAGAACGCAGCGAATACCGTCTCAGCCAACTGCATTCAGGGTACCGCTCAAGTTTACGACAGCTTAATTTATTTTAACAAAAAGTTGAAGGCAAGAGCAAAATGATAACGGTGCATTGCTTTACATTACGGGGTTTTGGTGCGAGTCTTTAAAAGAGGAGAGCTTTGCCAGATCTACGAAAACCATATTAATATAGTCTTCAATGCTATCATTACTGCGCCATGACTGCCACAGCATGAGCGGGCTAACTATAAGATGTAGGAGCAGGGAGGCTGCAAGGTTACAGCGCTGCGTAGCTCTGCGGGTGCACAATAACGTCGCGACAGGACAGGGCGAGAAGGCAGACCAGTAACCACGAATCACCGTGGTAATACCCATGATTCAACATTTAAAAAATAATTTAAAAGTCAAACTATGTGCCTACGGTCGTTACTGGGCAACTGAGGCCGCCCTGATACCATTTTAGAACTCACCATTCGGTCTTTATCAATTTAGTCGAAATTTAGAAATCATTTTTTGGGGGACAAAATCAGGTAAGGCTTCCAAATTTTGACAAAAATACAAAAAATGGGTATTTTTGGTGGCTGTGTGCTACGAAGAACTCTTAAAAATAATAATCCAAAAATTTCTTTTTTATTCCACGTAGCCCTCCTCGATCCCCATACTAAAATAACGAGCCTGTCCTGAAACGCACTAGATTTCCCCATGCCTGTTGTTGGTCTAGGGGGGGGGGGGGGGGTTAACTTGCCTAAAAAAATATTTGGTCGTAAGATGGTGCTCAAAAGGTACTTACTACAGTAACTGTTGGCCATAGAGATTCGCCACGAATCTCTCATAGCTGCATAAAAAAAATAGCAGATGCAAGAATCGGTTAGTGTGGTAAGAGAGAAAAGCAAAAGCAGGCCAACAATGAGAATTAACTGAGATTTCACGTTTAGGGGGGGGGGGGATTTGTCAAAGTAATGGTATGGCCTAGAAGTAATAAAGAATGGGGCCCGGGGACCTCTCCAGTGGCTTATTCGAAAAAGAGAAAATGTTTTGTGCTGAAGGTACAGCAAAGCAGTACATGGTAACACTCTGGCTGGAGTATGAGAATAGAACCTTGAAAAATTAATGAAAGTACCACTAGGGTTGGGGAGTGTTAGAAAATGTAGCAATATAGGGGAATGGTTAATAGGGAACCTTAGCCATCGTTAGTTCGGAACTGAAAGATGTATTGGCACCAGATAGAGATAATCAGGTGCATTCGTTTAGGCGAGTTCTATTCAATTGTGTGACATATATTGAGGTACACTGTTTTCAGAAGAATTTTACAGTTTGATCATCACTTGAGTCGTGCCAAAGAAAGGAAATGAGTATAATTCTCTGTGTAAGACCCACTGCATCAAATAAATGATAATAATGTATATCAACTTACTTTTGTCTTTCCTCCAGCTCCACGGGGTTATTATCTAAAAAAAGAAAGTTGGAGAAGCACAATGCATGAGTTTGTTAGTTACAAACAAAAAATTAAAACATAAATCCTGCTTTGGGAAGTCCACAAGTGCTCCCACAGGTAGTTATGAGAAAATATCAGATCAAACACACAACAAATTATGTATGCACAAGCTCAAAAATACTCCACTCTATCTCATTCGTTAGAAAGAGCGCTTTTTGGCAAAATGCACTCGGGAAAGCAAATCTCCCGGAGTTCCGCTGAGAAGTCGACTTTCCCTGCGTCTCGAGCATCATGCTTGTCAACGGCTACGAACCGGTGGACTCTGACTAGATCATCCATACAAGCTTACCGCAGGCTTTCCCACATATGGAAATGTGTGGGCTACAGTTCCTCACAAGTGCCGTGGAACAAAATAACCAAATCCATGCACAAGCAAGACCCCACGGACAATTACCCCTACATGTCCGCATGGATAGTTTTTCGCAAACATACATTCGACTCTCGAATAAATTCTATTACTGTCTCACTTTACAATATAATATTTTACGATTTATCTGTCATGCTGATAATTGCATCATGTCTCAAACGAGTAAAGTTTAAGTTAGAAATGCGATCATTCGCGCCTCAAGCTGAGAGAAAGTAGTTAGCACTGAATGTCAAAGCAGTACAAGAATTCTGCACGAACTTACCTTTTGGTGTGAGAGGATTTATCGAGATTTAAAAGGATTACCTCACAGCATGACGACCTCAAAGCAACAGAGGTCTTACGGAGTGTGAGCGAATCGAGAACGTTCCATTTTAACGCCTGGCTGATAGCACTCTGAGACTACACGTCCCGCAACACATCCCTCGACAACACAGTCCCGCCAACTCCTCTGGCGACACGATTCACTTACATTTGTCTGCTGCACGCTTGCGGCGGCAAACTAGGATGATGATGATGCAAATGATGAGCACCATGATGATGGTACTGACGACAACGGCAATGATGATCATCAAGTTGTCGTTCTCCAGGCGCTTCCACCAGCTCAGGTTGCCTGTAAAAAAAAATCGGTTCAAGTGATGTACACTGTCGAGAAGAGACATTCTAAACCCCTCTATCCGGCCGCATTCTTTTTCTTAAAGCCTTCAGCGTCTCTGGAAACGTGGACTAATAAGCGGCAATTCATTGCCACGCGAAAGAAAACAGAGATAATGAAAACATCGCATCAAAAAGCAGTGGAAAGAAAGAAAATTGCGGGGGCGTTGCATGCGATTGAAGAGTTAAGTGATTAATAATTCCTGTCGAGCTGAGGCCACCTCGATGGGGGCAACAGTTATTCTGAGCATAAGCTCGAACTAAAAGGGTATTCATTTACCCTCCCTCGGCCCAATGACTTTAAGAACATGCCGCCATTCCATGTAATATCCCCTACCCACGCTTATCGAAATAAAGACGTTTGGATCGAACCCTTACCACCGATCTCCCAACACATACTAACAACTGAACACTCCAACTCCATTTAACTGCTACTAACTGCAAAAGAGACTTCAGTCATGCAGTAGTCACGATTTTGATTGAAACGTTGAAAATGCAGAGTAGGCAGCCCCATTGGCTCGGCTTGGCAAACACACATGCACCAAGCTAATCTTACAGAAGAGACGCAATTTCCCCGCAACAGCGATGCTATGCATGCTTATCGACTCGGTATTCTCAACATGAACATCACTATTTTATCAAAACTTGGAACGAAAAATATCCACTTTCTACAGTTGCCTAGAAGGAAAGTCACTACAGCAACATAATGCTAAGGGAAGAAACGGGTAATGACATGAAGTATAATTACCTGACGCTAACTTACTACTTTTCTCCTTGTAGTGGGCTAAAAGCACAGGATAACGGAATCGGGTTTAGTAAACGTGAACAGCGTGAGATGTTAAAGAGGGTCTATAATGCACACAGAAAGCTGCCGGGTAGGACATGGAGAGATAACATGGGTTACGGGGCTCCGCATAAAGAGGAGAGGAGATCGGGTGAGCTCATATTGGAAACAACGAGGGCAGAGAGAAAGGAGACCTGGCCACTGGAAGGGGCTTTTACATGTGTATTTACAAGACGGGTGTCAACGAGAACGGACCTTCGTCGACAGACCCGGGCAATCTAGAGTGTGGTGGAATGTACAACGGGGAGGGGTTAATGCCACGACGACTCACCCTGGACGCCGCGCTCGCAGGGAAAGGAGGTGCCCACGGCGTTGGTGGCGTAGCAGAGGTAGGTCCGCGTGTCCTCGGCGCGGGTGTCCAGCGTCAACCGGCTGCGCAGACCCTGGTTCTGCACGTTGTCCTCCACGGACTCGTTCGAGTTCTCGATGCGCCAGTTGAAGGTGACCTGGTCCGGGTTGGCGCGCACCAGGCACGTCAGCACCAGCTGCCCGTCCACCTCCTCGGACGTGATGGTGCACTCGGGCTTGTCTGCGGGCCGAGCACCAGGAAGGGTCAGACACGGGCCGGCGTGCGGACAAGGAGGGCGTCGAGGTCGTCAACACTCACACTGCACGTCGATGCGGATGGTGGTGGAGATGGAGCCGTGCCGGTTGACGGCGGTGCAAGTCCAGTTGCCCGAGTCCTTCCGGTGCATGGACTTGTTGAGGATGAGCTTGTTGCGCTTCACAACGGCGTTCTCGTCCGTCGAGTTCTCGGCGCGCCACTCGTACATGGCTTCCGGGTAGGCGCGCGCCGAGCACAGCACATGCTCGGGCACCCGCGACTCGACGACCGAGACGATCTTGTTGGACACGGTGATGTTCTCGGGCGGGTCTGGAACGTTCAACACAGGTAAGACGGGGAGGCGGAGGAGCGCGGGTGGCGGGGGGCGGCAATCAGGACTTACACTCGACGCCGAAGATGGTGTGGCTCTTGACGCCGGCGCCGACCTCGTTGCCGGAGCTCTGGCACGTGTAGTTGGCGTTGTCGTGCACCCGGTCCAGTTGGCCGCCCGTCCACGCCTGCATGTTCCAGATGAGCGTGGAGCGGATCGACTCGAAGTCGCCGCGGTTGTAGTCCGGGTCCACCACCACGTTGCGCACGGAGTACATGGCCACACCCTCGCCGCGGCTCATCTCCACGGGCTGGCCGTTCTTGAGCCAGTTGACGTCGCACAGCGGCTGGCACTCCACCTGGCAGGAGATGTTGATGTGCGTGGCGTTGTACAGGGCGCCCTCGTACGGGTTGAGGCGCTCGATGAAGGCGGGCGGCGCTGGAAAAGACAGAGCCGGTCCAGTCAGGATTCGAACCGGGAGCCTCCCGCACGGCACGCGCGCGCGCTGCCATGTCGCTGCCTAGTCACTCACCCAGCACGTTGATCTCGGCCGTGGCGCTCTCGCCCTCGCCCCCTTCGTTGACGGCCAGGCAGGTGAAGTTGGACCGGGTGCGTAGCGTCACCGGGTTGATGGTCCAGTTGGCCGACGTCACGTTGTTGATGGGCGACGAGTTACGCAGCCACCGGAACGTGTCCGTCGGCGGCCTGCCCAGGTCGCCGACGGCGCAGCTCAGCGTCACCTGAGTGTTCTTGACGACGCGCTGAGGGATGTGCGCCAGCTCCGCCGGGCCGGGTGGGTCTGCGGAGAGTGGTGCAGGGCGTGAGTACGGGGGGAGGGGAGGAGAGTGGAGGGGTCCGGACAGAGCCGACGACGACTTACAGTACACAATGAGCGGCGTGTCCTCGGAGACGGGCCCCCAGCCCGCCTCGTTGGCGCCCTCGCAGGAGTAGTTGCCGTGGAAGGACCGCTCCACGGCCTCCAGCAGCAGCTTGCTGGGGTCCACGTCGCAGAAAGAGTCCCCCAAGGATGTCGAGTTGCAGTCCGGAAGCTCCTTGAGCAGCTCGCCGTCCAGCAGCCACCGCACCGCCTGCAGGGTCTGCGAGCGCGGGGAAAGGCACTCCATTTTAGATTCATCTATTTCAAAGTTAGCGAAACGTTGCAATTTGCGTTCAGGCAAAACCAGATCAGGCGAACTGACAGAGGCTGGGAAACGAAGTCAAACGCATAAGACATGCTGTTAGCGGAAAACGTAAAAAAAAAGGAAGTTAAAGAAACCTTTCCATTTCAGCCGGTCCAATGCCTCATTCATACACCGCAGTATCATTTGGGGCACAGTATGTACTCCCATTACGGGACGCAAATGGCTCGGCAGAAGTAAAGAGATCGCCCTCATTAAAACTCCCTCGCAGGTTACGCGATGATACACAAGACACACAGAAAACACACACACACACAAAGCAATCCGTTCTGCAATAATTTGTTACGGCTCCCCGGCGACGAATCAACACTCCCGCCGAGTGGCGCTGGAAAAGCAGGCGGCAAAAACATGGGAAAACATGGCCGACATGCGATCCTGATGACGTGCCGCTGCCGCGGTCAGTACCTCGTCGGGGTCGACGAGTGCGCCATCCTTGTACCAGCGCACGTCCGTCAGCGTCTGCGGGACAAACAACACAGCCGTACAGCTCTCCGGCCCTCCGCCAGCGCCGCTGCACTCCCACTATCGTTTTCTTTGGTTTTCCGCCTGAAATCTCCGATACGCAAACACGCAAATTTCGGATCCCTACTGATCGGAGTATCGCTAGGAGAGATATTCATTAGAGGTCCGCATGGTCGGTGGTCGTGTTTGACAGCGCGATTTCTCATACACAGCCGCCACAGTGTACTCACCTGCGGGTTGCCCGCCTCCACGCGGCAGATAAGTGTGATGTTCATCTTGGCCAGCTCGCTGACCGGCGTCGGGGGGTCCATCTCGAGCCGAACCACGGGCCGAACTGCCGACAAACGCCGAGTAGTAATACAGATCAGTTCCATAGCAGTAGTCGGGTCGAGCTGAGCCCGGCTCGATCCGAGTTTGGCTCACTCACACTGGATGTTGAGGTAGACGCCGTTGCTGGAGTTGCTCTTGCCCACGCTGTTCTCCAGCTCGCAGGTGTACAGGCCGTGGTCGTGCCGCGTCGTGTTCTTGATGAGCAGGGTGGTCTGGTTCACGTTGCTGCCGTCGTAGTGGTCCTTCCGCTCCAGGACGATCGGCTCACCGTCGCGCCGCCTGCGAGGAATGCACAGGTTTGCTTTGCATCTCTCCATCATTCTGCATAAATTTCACTCCCCCCTCCCCGACTCACGTTCCATGACGTGAGAAAACATCGTTTTCTTTTGAAAACGCCTCTCTCGGTCCGCCCCCGCCCCGCCCCGCCGAGCGAAGGGGATTGCTTTAATCATAACGGATCAGGCAAGTGCTGCCGGCGCGCCGCCACACTCGTAATGAAATCGCGTCTTTGATCCGGGCCCTCTGGCCCCCAAAAATCACCCACCCGGTTACTCCATGGTGACGGTGGTGGGCGGGGGGAGCGGAGAGACTCAGGGGGGGGCGGCGGGGTGAGGCGAGGCGGGGGCTAAACACCGGAAAGTGGATTTACGCTCCGGGCGACACACCGATTCCTCATTTTGCAGATGAATCAGATAGAAGAGCGGGCACAGTGACGTCACTCTGTGCAGGCAGAGCGTGTGTGTGTGTGTAAGGGGGGGGGGAGGGCGTGCGGGACTAGGTCAGGCTAGCCACCAGTGGTCACCAGCAGCCACCGTGCAACAAACCGCCCCCGTACTACTCGAGGCGAGCCGAGGCTCAGCCCCGGAGCTGACGGCTTCTCCGGTTCCACGCGCTCGCACGCGCGGCACAGCACACGCACACGCACGCGCGGCACAGCACGGCTACAAGGCCTATTTCCGGGGCCGGCGCTGTACCGACTGTCGCGCACTTGCGCGCCGCCCACTGTCCAGTTAGGAGCGTAATGGACTGGCCGAGGAGAGGGTGTGGATGTGGAGGGCGGGGAGGGGGCGGGAGGGCGCCATGGCAGCCGACAGATTACACCATTCAGCACGATCTCCATTTGATAAGTGCGGGTCGGCAGGGCAGAGCAGGACCGGCGGGGACCCGGCGGGGACCCGGAGGCACCCCGTCATACATCAACGCCATCATAACGATCAAACGACAGGGACGCGCGACAGGACGCGCAAACGCGATGCGGCCCCGCCCCGCCCTGCCACGCCCCGCCACGCCCCGCCACGTGCCCCGCGACCGTGGCACCACCGTGATTTTCTATTTCGCCGTGTATCGAATACGTTCCCCCAGTTCCCGGCGGAATGGCAACACAAGCCGGACAGGCAGGCGGCAGAGACAGGGACAGCCGGACCGAGTCGGGAGGACCAACACACGTGTCGAGAATGGCGCGACGGCCATGCTTTTTCAAAAAAGAAATACATTTAAAAAAAAATAATCTCGCTAGATCAGGAGAGCAGCGCCCCTCGAACAAAAACAAACTCAACTGCTTCGCAAACAAAAGGCGACGACGATATTTCTGGCAGGTGTGCGAAGAAGAAAAAGGGAGTTATGGGAGGAGAGGAGGGGGGAGTGAAGTGAGTCGCTACCGGCATTCCGATTCAGGGATGTAGCGACACAGAATTTATGGCAGCTCATTGCCTTAAACATGGCGTCTGGTGCCCCCCCCCCCCCCGACCTCTACCCGTCCTTCTTCGGCCCTTGCACCTCCCTGTGGCCCCCCCTCCCTCTCTCTCCCACCCCGCCGAGTTTCTCACAGGGTTTCTTTTCCCATTTTCTCCCTCTCTCTCGCATGTTGGTGGGCAGCACGTTGCATCCCTCACGGCGTCACAAATAAACACCACGGACAGGCAGCAAGAGAGTGAGTGAGACAGAAGACGGAGGGAAGGGGGCAGAGAATCTGGAAAAGTGAGTACAGTGTATGCGTCTCGCCTCTCCTTTCAAGACGACACGGAAGATAGACGGGGAAGGGAAGAGGGAGACAGAAGAGAGGAAAGAGAGGCAGGGAGAGGTTTGGGAAAGGGAGGGGGGCTGCAAATATGGAATAATAATATTGTTTGAGGAGAAGGATGAGGCAGAGAAAAAGGCGAGTGCATAAGAAAAATCGTGGAAGAGAAAACAAGAGCGCGGGGGGAATTAGGAGAAATCAGCTAAGGAGGGGAGCGGGCCACCAGCTCCAGCAACCACCAGCTCCAGCCTCCAGCATCCGACTGGGCCGGCCATGTGGTTCCTCCGGTGATGCAGCGCACTGGAATGTAGACGAATGGTCCATGACTCGGGTTCAAATACCTCTGCGAGTGGCTTTTGTCATATGCATGGAGGAAAAAAAAAGCCGTAGAAGAGACAATAAAACCATCGACAGTACGTCGGAAGCGTCAGAAACTGGGATGCGGCGACGGCGGTACAGTACATGCACGTGCAGAAGGGAAAAAGGGGGGGGGGGCAGGACGTCGCCATTACTCTTTCGTACGCGACAGCCAAGTCTCCATAAATAAATGCAGGCGTCACTCACGCCCCCGCAATGCGATACACCTCACGCGGCCCCCGCTGCCCCCGCGGCCCCCACGGCCCTAGCTGTCAAAGCAGCATCTCCTTTTCCGAAAGAAACTCGCCGCGAGCGCGGTTGCGCGGTGGCGGCGTGGAGGCAGCGCGGGGACGGCGTGGGGGCGGCGTGGGGGCGGCGTGGGGGCGGGTGCATACCAAGCAGGGGGAGAGTGACGTACATTCATCAGCATGGAGCGTGCCATGAGCAATGACCGAGGGTTGCATAGGTCCTCAGAGTTGTGTACACAGGGACTGTATTCCCACAAATGACTGCAGAAGGACTGTAGGGGAGATTGGATCAGCACTCTTGTGTCCTATCCTTCTCCCCGTTCCACGACACCCGTTCGCTTGACTCCGTCACTCGGCCGGCGCCTCCAGGTGGAAATATCACAAGTATTCGGAGAGCTGAGCCCCGTTTGTTGTTCTCTCATTTCCAGTCGCTCGCGGCGCTGTTTTTCTGTCCTCGTCCTCCCGCCCCCACTGCGGTGGCGGTGGCGGGTGGGGCCGCGGCACGCGAGCGGACGTGCAGATGGAGCCCGTGCGGGGCCTAACCACAACCTCCTCCTCCTCCTCCTCCTCCTCCGCTAACTGTCGCCTCCGGTCGCCTCGCCCACGCCAGCCTCTCCCACAGGAGTCCCGGCCCCCCGGCCTAACGGTTCCCAGTCCGGAGGGGATTTGAGGCAATTTGGTATATGAGTCTATTTTACGTCCCGGGCCATCAGTGGAGTCACTTTCACCCACTTAAGCGGCGCAGGGCTAAAACAAAATAAAATAAATAAAAAAAAAAACACATAAAAAAAATACGCGAGGGCGGGCAGAGAACACAGTGAAAAATAAAATGAGGGCGTGGAGGTGAGAGCATTGGCAGCGTTCCCACACCGCGCCGAGCGCAGAGCTAGCGTGCGCAGCGGGACACTTTTACTGGGGTCTTTAAAGGAAGAGAGGGTGGGGGTCATGAGAGAGAGAGAGAGAGAGAGAGAGAGAGAGAGAGAGAGAGAGAGAGAGAGAGAGAGAGAGAGAGAGAGAGAGAGAGAGAGAGAGAGAGAGAGAGAGAAAGAGAAGGGAGGAGCAGAGGGAGAGACAGAGAGATGCGATGGACGGCCGCGGGAATGGAAGGAAGGCTCTATGGTTGTAAATCGCCTCTCCAAATAAGTCGGGAGGAGCCTGGCCGGCCCCGTGCATCCCGCCCGCCGCGGGTCCGGCGGGTCCGGCGGGCCCGGCAGGTCCGGCCGCGGCGAGCCGAAGGCGGTAATGGTCGGGCGGCGCGAGAGGATTCTCTCCCCGCGATGTAATGGCGCGGTAATAAATAGTAATGAATGTGCGCGGTCCTTCGGCGAGGAGGATCCTTCGGCGGCCTCCAGGATCCCGAGGATCCCTCACCCGGGGTGCGCATAGCGGCACTCGTCCCCAGGGCCCCGCCCCGACAGAACAGGCCAGACCAGACCGATGCCTCCGCTCTGCCCATTTCACGTCCGCATTTCGCAAGTTCATCGTCGCTCTGCTAACTCCATTACGGCGTACCTGTGCGCTTCCTGGCCTGGCTCCCCGCAGCCGCAAAGCCCCCTCCCCCCCCCCCCCTTACCGCTCCTCACCTGTCTCCGCCCCACTCCTCCCACACCTCCAAACTGCCCTGGTTACGACAAGGGGGCGGCGGCAGAAAACATCACCTCGGTCTAAAAATTGCTAGATTACAGTAATGACTGAAAGTTCAGAGAGGAAAGCAACCTTTTCCAGCGCAGAACGTCAGGTCGACCTCAGCCGGGTTAACTCAGTGTGCTTTTCTTAAGCAGTGTGGTGGTGTTGTGGGCTGAGGCCGAGGGGGGGGGGGGCCACTAACTCCGGAGCCTGCCCTGGCGCTGGGCCCAGTCCAGTCCTCCGGAGCAGCAGCAGCAGCAGCAGCAGCAGCAGCAGCAGCAGCAGCAGCAGCAGCAGCATCAGCAGCAGCAGCAGCAGCAGCAGCAGCAGCAACAGCAGCAGCAGCAGCAGCAGCAGTAGCAGCAGCAGCAGCAGCAGCAGCAGCAGCAGCAGCAGCAGCAGCAGCAGCAGCAGCAGTAGCAGCAGCAGCAGCAGCAGCAGCAGCAGCAGCAGCAGCAGCAGCAGCACCACCACCACCACCACCACCACCACCACCACCACCACCACCACCACCACCACCACCACCACCACTCGACGCTCGCGAAATGGCCATCGGCCTTTCCCTATGTGTTTTTAATAGTAAAAGCAATTAGTTTCGAAAATGAACGCCTTCTGGGGGCTGGCTAGCCGCCCGCCCGCGCCTGCCGCCCGCCCATCCCAGCACGGACGGGCCGGCCCGCGCCGGGGCGTGGCCAGCGGGGGGCGGCGGCGTGCGGTAGCAGCTAACTCCGGGGGGCGTTAAGTCTCGCCGCTCTCATAATTATAAGCTCGTTCGTAACCCGGCCACGTTCTGCGTTTAGAAAAAGATTTCCGAGTCCCCCAGAGTCCCCCGTGCGCCGCGCGCGACCCGAGCTGCTTTTCACCTCTCCGGTCCGACGCCCCCTCCCTCCTCAGTGGCGCTGTGTTCTCTTGTTTTCCCACACCAACAGAGCAGCGCCGCCACCGCCGGGCCGGAGTTAACCGGGAAGCGGATTTATGGACGCTGGTCTCTCCTTATTACCCGCTACCCCTTCCGCCGTACCATTTCCCCCCCCCCCCCCCCTAATTCGCCCCCACTCCCCGCCACCACCCCCGGCCTGCTCCCATGTCAGCGGGGCCTAGCTGCGCCGGGCTTTTATTCGCCTCAACTGCGAACGAAAACCAAGACGAGGCGAAGCAGCCGAAATTGTGTGCCCGACATAAGGAACTGCGGCGACCACGGAGCGCCACGACGACGCTGGCGACATCAGGACGGACGAAACCCCGCCCGGCAAGAGCACCAGCGCTGGCATTTGAAACCATCTCGACTCCGTCACATTCTCGTCTCGGGTTCAAATACCTCGGCTCGCGGTGGCATTCGTCCCTCTTTTTCCCCTCTCCACCGCCCTGACCTTGCGGCGGGGCACTGCGCTGGCGGCAGCAGTGTAGGTCCCATGGGAACCGTACCAACACACTCAGTGCGCAGGCAGTGGCAGCTGCCGCCAGCCGGGCCGGGCGCCCGCGGATCCCAGGGTAGGCAACGTGCCGCGCACCGCTGCCCGGCCCGCGCACCTGCTGCCTACCTCCCAGGCGGCACCGCCCGGCCCGCTGCCGCCGACGACACCAGCCCACGCTAGGCCCTCATCACGCCTAGCCCGGCCCGCACAACGCTCCAGTTACTTGCATGATGATGTGTGCGGTACAACTTTTAACGACGCTGCGGCAGAAGTGGGGCCGTGTTGGCGTCGGGGACGGCGTCGACACCGCGGCAGTAATAGTGGTAGTAGTAGTAAGTAGGAGACCGCGCGTGTAACATATGATACGGATATCTCACTCGCGAAGTAAGCGCGCCACCACCGACCAAGTTTCCCAGTGCTGCATCGCCCCCCTCCCCCTCCCCCTCCCCCTCTCTTCCTCTCGTATAACGTAACTCCTGCAGCATGTGTCGCGAACTTCCGCACCCCCTACCCACTCCTCCCCCCTCCCCACCCCCACCCCGACCACCACCGTTGCAATTATTCGAGAATCAATCCCGCAAGAATATATCCCTTCGCGGGAGACTCCGCTCGGCTCGGCTGGGCGCTCCACCGGGCCCCGCCCCGCCATCTCGGTAATGAAACACGCACCGACTGTCTCCGTCGCACTGACATGACATATCCGCTTCCGGTCATGATGGACCGCGATATAAACAAGGGCCCGGAGGAGGTAATTGTTATCTGAGGCCGAAGAGAGGAAAAAGAGGGAGGGAGGAAGGGGAGGGAGGAGTAAGCCATCGCAGGGGGGGGGGGGCATAAAACCCTCCCCCTTCCCCTCTCTTCGCTGTCCCTTAGGAGGACCAAAGCAGCGGCCGGCAGAGCAAGAGCGCCATTTTATCGCGACCAATCTCGATTTATTAGTGCTCAAGCGGATCGTTACAGTAGTGGTCGTAAAGGCCTGTTCCGTATCGAGTCCCGTCCCGTGTCGCGGCCGCGCCCGCGTAAATCATCTCCGCCACTGTTTTTATCGGCATCGAGGCAGAGAGTGGCACTCGTAAATATTTTTCAATACTCCCGCGCGCGGCGTCCGCAGGCGTCGCCGCCGCCGCCGCCACCGCAACCAACACCGCCGACGTCGTCACCGCGGCCGCAACGCATGCCAAGACACTGTCCACGGGTTCGAATACCGTGCACCAGAGTCACTATAGATCGAGATTCTCTTCTTAAAAAAATATGATATTTTGCGGTTTGAGCGGTGAAAATATTAAACTTTAAAAAGGGTAAAAAATTAGGCTTATTTTTTTTTTTTAAATGGGGCATCCGCAGTCTTTACCGATACTAAAGGTCCTTATTGGAACCGAAAATTTACAAGAAAATTGCAGACTTGCACCTAGAGCACTAGGACCACTGGGCCCCGCCGCCGCCCCCGCGTGTATCTCACACCATTGTGCACAGCCGCGCTCAGCCACGCCACGCACAGCACATCGCGCTGTTGGCGAAGTTCGTAGCTCGCCCGGCAAACAGAGCAGATTGCCTGTTAATCCTCTCGAAAGCAGACCTGCTCCTCCGCCCACAGACCCCAGGCCCCAGACCCCCTGGCGCGGCGCGGCACGGCGCGGCACGGCGCGGCACGGCTGGTCTCAGGCCCCACCTCCTCCTCCCCCCCCCCCCCCCCCAACCCACCCCTGGTGGTGCAGCAGTGCCTTGTATGGAGCCAGAGGGGCTCTTCTGCCGGGCCGAAAATTAGAAAATTAGATGGGGAAGCAATAATATGGCGGTGGGGTGTTGACACACAGCTGGCGGCGGCCTCCCCAGGCTCAGGCCCAGGCCCAGGCCCCCCTAATCGGCCGCTGAGCCTCCGTCTCCGTCCTCCGGGGCCGCTCACAAACTCACGTAACACGCAGCACGGGCCGTCGAGCGCGGGGTGTCGACTGGCACGCCCTACTTCACGCCCTACTTCACGCCCTCGGAGACGGTGTGACGTAATTCGTGGCTGGCCCTGTCTCCTTTTGCTGTCGTTGACTCTTTCGGATCGCGCTGACCCCTGCGGCTGTGCGGGCTTGCAGGTCCTGAGAAGCTCCCCCCCCCCTCCTCCTCCGCCCTCTCCTGCCCCCTAGGGGGCTCCGGTGCTTCCGCCTCGGCCGGCCCTCGCCTTTATGCAGGCCCGTCCGAATTTCTCATAGCCCCGATGTGACCCGCTTTTGGCTGGGGGCCGCAAGATGGGACGCATTGATGTCAGAGGCGGGCAGAGGCCTTCAGAGGCGAGAGCCCCCCCCCCCCCCCCCCCGGACGTTATCAGCGGTTCCGTGATTGATTTCGTGCGAGGTAAGCGGACAGGCCGCGGCGGGGGCGGGCGGGGCGGGGCGGGGCGCGGGCATGCTATCGCTCAGCTGCTGCATAAGCAAGGTCCGCGGTGTCCGCAGCGGGTCGACAGACAGGCAGGCAGACAGACAGGCGGACATGCGGATACACGAAAGAGGTTTGAGGCGCATCGAAGCATTCCAGGCGGCGTCGCGGTGCGGGCTGATAGAGCCAGGCTGGGACCAGGTTCCCGATGTAGACCGCCGCCGTCAAGAACGTCCTGGACGGAGCATCTGCTGCTGCTGCTGCTGCAGGACAAGCAGGCGGGGAAGGCGGGGACGGCGGGGTCGGCGGGTTCGGCGGCGGAGACACCCACGACTAGCAGCGCTGGCCAGCAGCAATTTGTCGGCGAGCGTCCGTCGTCTGTCCTGCCTCGTCCCGTCCCGTCCCGTCTGGTCTCGTACCCCGCCGCACGCCCGCTCTCTGACTGGCGACGTTTTTTGCAGTCCGGTGGCCCTCCTTCCGCACGGGACAGGACACGGCTAATCCGGCCGGAGTGCCCCACAGCGCCACGTCGGCGTCGACGTCGTCGGCTGTGCCAGACGGATTCAACGGGCAGAGTATGAAAGATTTACGCCGGGACTGGAGGGGACGGCGCCGTGACGGGACAAGGCCGTGTTTGGTCATCGCGGTCCACTCTGGGGGCAGGGCACCTGTTGGACGGGCCCCGGCGGCAGCGGCCGGCCGTGATTGGCCGAATCACAACCCGACGTCGGAGGCCCAGGAGGCCCGTGTTCCAGGTCTGTCCACAAGAATGACAAGTATTCCAGCGGCACTGTGTGCACAGCTCCCGCTCCAGCTCCAGCGGACCGCCGCTCCTCTCCGCCGTCTTATCTGCGGACGTTCCCGTGCCCCGCGCTCCGCGCTCAAGGGCATGATTCATACGCCGGCCCCCACCATAGCCCCGCCGGCCCCGCCGGCCCCGCCCACGGGAGCGAGGGAGACGGAGACAGTCTCAATGCTCACAGAGGATAGGATGACCGACTTTTTGCGTGGCCGCCGCAGGGAGACAGGCGGAGCGCTGGCGGCCCGGCCCGGCCCGGCAAGGATTGTGGTGGCCGTGCTTTGTGACGCTGGGAGGTTTTGCAGGTCACCGAGGTGCTCCAGGGGAGGACCCGGGCCGGGAGGGTGGAGGGGCGGGGAGAGGGGTGGTAGCAGAGGGGATCGCACGGGCAGAGCCAAGGCGGCACCGGAGGGGGCGGGGGCAGCGGGGGGCGCCGCCGGGTGGTCCGAGGGACGCGATATACTGTCCTTTCTATTATCGGAAAGCCATAAAGCTACATAATCCCTGCAATAAATGGTGTTTTAGCGGGCGCGCTGCGCGCGCTGCGCCGACGCCACAAGGCGCCCGGAGGCTGGAGGCGCCCCCGAAGGCGCTGCCCCGGGTTATCAGCGCTCCAATGACCCCCCGCAGGCCGCAGGGCCCTTGGCAGACCCGCGGGGCAGCAGTCTGGGTGAGTGTCCGGGGCCCGGCCGGAACCCGGAACCCGCCAAAGCCCGGCCTAGCGCAACCCGACCTGGCAAGTGTCAGGTCTGCCGTGCGCGGCTGTGCGCACCGCGTCCGCTGCCGGTCCCTGGTCCCCTTTGGTCTCGCTTTGGAAAACTTTCCTCCCTGGGCCCGGCTCGGCTCGGCACGCCTCGGCTCGGCTCGGTTCGCGGCAGCAGGAGGGCATGAGCATCTCTCCTCTGCCGATAACTTCCCCGACAACTTTGGGCACTGCAGCTAGCGCGACACCCACCGCACCGCACCGCACCGCACCGCACCGCGCAGGGCACAGGCCCGGCCCGCTGGCCTGGCCAGGACAGCCCGATGACGATGTACGGCTCCGGCGCACGGCCCGAGGCACCCCGCGCTCGAGAGGGTGCGCGGCCAGTGCGGCGCCGGGTGCGAGCGAGTATCACTTGAGCACAGCGCAGGCTCCGCAGGCTCCGCAGGCTCCCCCTGTGCCCCGGGCCTGTAATGGAGAGCGCAGGAGGGAGCGGCCGGGCCGGGGGCCGGGGTCGGGACAGCTGGGTCGGCGGGGGGTAGAGTGGCCCGTGGCCCATCGACCCGGCCAATTGAGTTATTTCTCCTTGCGCCCCACGGCACGGACGCGTGCACGCATCGCGCCCGGTAGTGGTTAATGTAAGAAGATTGGACCTCCCCGCTGCGTGCGATCAGCGCACCCCTGCCCAGGCAGCGCGGTCTGCCGGCCCCGGCCGGACCGACTCAATTCAAATCAGTGTTCGCGTATCGATTGGGCCCATCGTGCCGCTCCGTGCACTTCGTTACTGCCTGCTGTCATGAATGCAGACCATTCACTCACTGGGTCATTCATTCGCTCACTCGCAGGTATATCCATTCATATCCGCCTGTAATTCACCTCCCTAATTAATTCTGCCCCTAATTCATTTACGGATTCATTCATCCAAGGCGCCCTCGCCTTGCCCTTCCCCCCACACACACACTCCCCGCATTGATTTGACATCCACTTACCACTTGACGGACTTGAGGGTGGCCGGGTTGGCCAGGTACTCGCAGAACAGCAGGACGTCCGTGGACTCGTTGACCGCCAAGACGTCCGGCGACACCGTCACGAGCGGCGGAACTGGAATCAGGAAACAGGGTAGGTCAGCAGCCGCCACGGAACCGCCCTAACCACACCGCGACCACTTCAAAGTTGGGATGGAAAAACGGCCGGTGCTTAAGTCGCGGCGTGGAGCTACTCCACTCTCTGAGCTCGGCCCGGCCTCCAGCCCCAGCACAGCCCTCCAGCGCCATTCCAGACACAGGTGAGCTCACTCTGCTTGCAAGCGGAAGCAAAGTGCGAAAGTAATATCCTGCGCGACCGTTTTGAGGGGGGGGGGGGCGTACGCGCCTAGTACACTGGGGCTGCCTCCGGAATGGCAGGAGGGTCTCTGGGTCTCTCTCTCTCTCTCTCTCTCTCTCTGTCCGTCTGTCTCTCTCTCTGTTTTGCTCTCGATATTCATATTGAGGCCGCTTCACCGAGCAACTCTCTGCTTTGTGTTTTTTGTTTTTGCCAACGGACACTTTATGATTGTATAACGTTTGTATCAATAATCTAATTTCACGAATTAAACCTATTGTCTTTAAAATGTCAGGAGGAAGAGAGAGAGAGAGAGAGAGAGAGAGAGAGAGAGAGAGAGAGAGAGAGAGAGAGAGAGAGAGAGAGAGAGAGAGAGAGAGAGAGAGAGTTGAAAGGGGGCGGGGTAGGGGGCGGATCATGGTATGTGGGGGAGAGAAAAAGGGAAAGGCACGCAAAGAACCTCTCTCCTCGCTGCTACGCCCGGAAATTGCATCGGAGAAACACGCACGCACACACTCACACACCTACGAAGGGTGCACACGACCGGAGAAGATGAATAACAGGCAAACGAGAGACCTTGGCTTGAATAGACCCGTGCGCGCATGTGTGTATGAGTGAGAGCGAAGGTCAGCCCGGCCGGCCACAGGCAGGAAGCGGCCCAGTTTTTTTTTTAATTATTTTTTTTTTTTAAGAGAAGGAGATGGGAGAGGTTAGTGGGAGAGAAAACAAACTTTACAACCGTGGATGACGCCCCGTCCCGTCCCGTCCCGTCCCGTCCCGCCTGCCGCCCCCGGCCGCCCCTACCGGCATGGGCACACGTCATCTCCAGGTCGGCCCCTCTGTAGGCTGTAAGCCTGCAGCCCCCGCAGGCTCGGCTACCGCCGCTACCGCCAGCCCCATCACCAGCGTATCACCTCCGGCCCCCGGCCCTGATTTGGGTGTGGGTCCGGGCGGCCGGGCCGGGTCCCTGGTTGGTCTGGTCCGCCATCTCAAAGTGGGATT
Source organism: Odontothrips loti (assembly GCA_038380765.1). NCBI lineage: Eukaryota > Metazoa > Arthropoda > Insecta > Thysanoptera > Thripidae > Odontothrips > Odontothrips loti. The sequence continues at coordinate 18,002,160 of CM076244.1, read as the reverse complement.
TAATTAGGTGACGCAGATTGATAGTGCGACGGTGTGGCAGCAGCAAGCCCAGCACAGCCCAGGCTTAAGCCGGGTGCGGCCAGGTGCTGGCCTCGCCCCCACAGAGCCCACGGTAGCTGCTACGGGGTCCTGGACGGGGCCCGCCCGCAGCTGTTCGCGTGTTGCGCCGTATTGCCGCGCCAATTTTACACACGCAGAGCAGGGGCAGACAACTCGGAGGGGATGTTCTTCAGAAAATTACCAGTCGCGCTGACGAAACCATGCCGTCGTTGGTTTATTGAATATCCCCCCACCCACCATGTCCTTACGCCACCCCCCACCATGATATCGGGTTCTCCCATGGCTGTACGAGTCCACAAAGCCCCTGTTCTTGTACGGCTTCACACACCCACCTACACCCCCACACACACACACACACACACACACGCGCGCGCGCGCGCGCGCGCGCCTCTGTATCGGCCTACTCAGTTACACACGCGTCCCCCCAGAAGCGCACACGCCTGCATGAGCAGCGGCTAAAAAATCGGAGCTGCCCTGCCTGCCCTGCCTGTCGGGCCGGCCAGATCCGTCCTCCGCTTAGCTCTCCTTCCCCCCCCCCCCTCCCCCTCTCTCTCTCTCTCTCTCGCTCTCTCTCTCTCTCTCTCTCTCTCTATGACTCTTCCCTGTATCTATATACTAGAAATGCTTATGTATGTAAAAAATAATTTTAGTAAATTCACTCTTAATAAGGATGTTCATCAATACAATACTAGGAAAAAGTGTGATATCTACATTAACAACAATGTTTTAAAACTTACTCAAAATGATGTATTTTATCGGGGAACATTACTGTACAATACCCTACCAGAAAATGTCAGACTCCTACATGCTTCTAAATTTAAAACTAAACTTAAGCAGATCTTGTTAGACGGGTCCTTTTATTCTGTTGACGACTTTTTAAGAAGAGTCTAACATTGTATTTATGTTTCTTTATTTATATGTTGTCTACAACTGTTAACCAGTTACCTGGCTCTCTCTCTCTCTCTCTCTCTCTCTCTCTCTCTCTCTCTCTCTCTCTCTCTCTCTCTCTCTCTCTCTCTCTCTCTCTCTCTCTCTCTCTCTCTCTCTCTCTCTCTCTCTCTCTCTCTCTCTCTCTCTCTCTCTCTCTCTCTCTCTCTGCGCCGCCCGCTCCGCTCACACACTGCACTGTACAGGGACGGGCGGGATGAGTGTACCGCTGCAGCTGGTGTGTTGGCGTGACTGTCGTTATGTGGTCAATAAGTTGGAGGGTCGCATTGACAACGGCAAGTCCCCCCCCCCCCTCCTTTTCCCTCTGCCCCACCCGCCCCCCCTTTCCCGTCTGCTGCTCCTTTAATTAAAAGTGAGTGGCGAGCGAGCCGCACCGACACAGCTTGCGTTGACACAAGCCCTCCGCCGCCCCCGCCGGCCACCGCCACCACGACTGGCCATCCCTGTTTGTGCCTCTTTCACGGAGTGAGGTTGAGTGCACGTCCATAAAGACAGACACACAGACACACACACACACACACACACACACACACACACACACACACACACACAGAGGCAGACGAGGAAATCTGGTCCTCGCACTCGTCACTCCCAAACCCATTTCCGGAGGGGGAGGAAGAGGATGTGTTCTGCCTGGATCAGCCGTCCCGCCCCGTCCCGCCCAGGGCGGTGCTGCCGGCGGCACGGCGGCACACGCGGAGCACACGCGGAGCACACGCGGAGCACACGCGGAGCACACGCGGAGCACACGCGGAGCACACGCGGAGCACACGCGGAGCACACGCGGAGCACACGCGGAGCACACGCGGAGCACACGGCGCTCACCTGCGTTCCTCTGGCCGTGCACCGCGGTGGGCGGCGGCGCCGACCACTAGACGGCGTCGTGCACAAGCTGGCCCATATCCTGCACACGGCGCAGCGCGCGGCCCTCAGCCAGCGGAGGGCTTCCTCTGGCGGCTCCCCCCGGCTCCCCGCCCCCCTCCCCCTCCCACAGCCACCTGACCCCCTCCAGGCTAAAGGACACTAATTAAACGTCACGTCTTGGCGCTTCTCGCGTAGTCGCGCCAACTCTCGGGCGGCCGACTCTCCCCGCCGTTTCTTTTCTTACTCTTCCCCAAACTTCTCTCCCGCCGTGTGCGCCCGTCCGCAGCCCGCACCGCCCGCACCGCCTGCACACGCCGCGCCGACACGACCCCGCACGACACGGACACGGCTCTCAGGGCGAAGCCAACTTACAGAAGGCGCGCCGGCTCTTAGGAAGAATTACGAAAGGCCGCGCTGTAACCGGCGGCTTTTCATGGCCGGCTGCGAAATCAGAACGTCAGAGGGGCGAACGAGAGAGAGAGAGAGAGAGAGAGAGAGAGAGAGAGAGAGAGAGAGAGAGAGAGAGAGAGAGAGAGAGAGAGAGAGAGAGAGAGAGAGAGAGAGAGAGAGAGAGAGAGAGAGAGAGAGAGAGAGAGAGAGAGAGAGAGAGAGAGAGAGAGAAAGAGAGAGAGAGCGAGCGAGCGAGAGAGAACAAGAACGAGACGGGCAGTGAAATCTCATCTCGCAGGTTACAGCCACAAGGATTTCTATTCCCGGAAAGTTGTAAATCATGAGGTCGGATCGCGAAATTCGATTAGTTCTCCATCGGCCACGAGGAAAACATTCCCTTTCTCGGGGAGATCACAGGGGCAGTGACCGGAGCGGAATTATTCAGCCGCCGTGTAGGCAGGCCACCCTCCCGCCTGGTTTGGCCCGCCGCCCCCCCCCCCCCCCCCCCCCCCCCCCCGGCCGTCTCTTCCGCGAACACGGGGCCCCTCGAACTGCCACAAGGCGCTGAAAGATAGGTTATTTATGCTCATTCGCGATGTCCTGGAAAGTTTGGGGCCCCTGCCGGCTCGGCTGTCTCGGCTCGGCTCGGCCCGGCCTTCTTCGGCTCCTGCCAACAGGGCCGCCCCACCAGGCTCGGCACCACCTTGTCATTGGCTGGAGAGTGCGGCCAGGGCGAACGCGGACAGGGGCGAAGAAGCCAAACGGAAGAATAATAAAAATCGAAAGTTTCTCTGCGCACGTTTGACCCTACCGTCCGGGTAGAAACTTTGCCGCCTCACAAACACACACACATGATCACACACACACGTACGCCAACTGAACACAGCACGCCCCCCGCCGAGCGTGTCCGGGCCAATCATGGCCAAATTCCTCCCAACCTAAATAGCCCGGAGAAAAGCAACACTCGTCGAAATAAAACGGAACACGGTGTTTGTGTTATCTCCCGGCACGGCCCTCTTGAACAGAACACGACGCCACACTCGCCTGCTCTCCTACTGCTGGCTGTTTTTTGGGGGGGCTGCGGTGGAGGTGGGAGTGGGGAGGGGGGCGTTTTACATGGCTTTATTTTCACAGTAGGATAGGCCGGGAGGTCCTGCAGGGCACGGCAGCGCACGGCCCACCACTCTGCTCTATTCCCACCGCGGAAAGCACGGCAGATGTTTGAAGGCCGCCCCTCCCCCCTCCTCCCGCTCCGCCCCCGGCTACAGTGTACAGACAGCGTGTTTACATCATTGCGTTTCTCCTTTGTGATAATGACCTCATGTGTCCGAGCCCCCCCCCCCCCCCCCCCCCCCCCCCCGCGCCCCCTCCCCACTCCTCAGGCCCACGAAACGTCTTTATCACTTTAAAAACACGGCGGGGGCAAGGGGGGTGGGGCGCGGAGGTACAACTCTGACCTTGCGTTAACATTCATTTCAATTGCAATCGTATTTCTGGCAGCCTGCTGCTCCCCTCCCGCCCTTGCCTACGGTCTGCCGCTTCCACGACATTTTATCATCTGCAACCCACTTTTCAGGCCGCAATTTTCTTTATTTTATTCCCTTCCAAGCGTTACTATTATTACTTTTTTTTTACTGCTCCCCCCTCTCCCCACCCCCACCCTTGTGGCGACGACGGCGGCGGCGACGCTGTGCAAACGGGCAGACTATGCTGTTTCGGTTATGGTCGTTAGTTTTGGTGGTCCGTAACGTATGCCTGGGAGAACGAACCCGCTCAACTTGACGGGCCTGCAAATTGTATGTAAGGGGCGGGCAAGGGGGGGGGGGGGGTGTGGTTGCGGTTCCAGGAGGGTTTGCGGCTGACTCCGCCATCGAAGGAGGCCCACCGCAAAGATAAAAGGAAAGGGATTGATGGCGTCGTTTCCGAAGCCACCGATGCCGTAATTGACGTCCCCCCTCCCCCCTCCTCTCCCTGGATCTCAGTCACCGCCTGACAAAACGCGTACAAAAGGCGTTCAAGAGGGAGACTGAGAATTCCGGCGCAATTTCCGAGAGGCACACGTAAGGCGGTTTCCGCCCACCCCGCTCTCTGCGGTTTCCCCGGCCGCCCCAGACGGGGTGCGCCCTGCCTGTCCGTCTGTCTGTCCGTCTGTCCGCCCGCCCTACCTGCGCCCCATCGCTCTCACTGTCCCTGCTGCCGCCACGCCTCCCACTTCTTTCATTTTGCGACGGCAAGCAGGCCGATGAATGCTCCTGAGAAGTTATTTTCTCCCCCTCCCTCCTTGTGGGAGGCGGGCATTTGGTGGCAAAAGACGCCAAGCGGCGGGCGGAAAAGAAATAGTGTATGGACGGAAGGGCGCGCGAGGAAAAGAGAAAGTGAAAATATTTACTATAACGACGCGACTCCGAAGGAGTTCTTATTAAAAAGGCATAAGAGGGAAGTCTGGCTGGTGTGAGACAGAGTGAGATGAGGTGGTGAGGTGGAAGGGGTGGGCGGGTGGAGGAGGTGAGGAGGTGTAATATGGGGGCTGGCGGGCTGGGCGGGGCAGGAGGAGGATTCGGTGAGACATTGCTCGCTACCGGAACAGGCTGTAACTGCTGCCCCCGGTCCCTCCCCCACCCCCTCCCCCTTCGGAAGGGGATCCGACCGAAATATATCGCTGTGGTTGTTCGCCCGTGTCAAAGGGCTGAACCAATCGGACCCCTGGCAGCCCCCGGCAGCCCCCAGCCGAGGGCCGCACCCTCAGCCAGGAGCCGGAACCCGCGGCGTGGGCCAAGAATATACACGGCTACGTTGGCCGCGTTCAGGGTACTGTTGGTCGCCTGTCAAATTACCCTACATTTACCCCCAAAATTTTACGCCTTCAAACAAACTTCTTTTACGTAATTTTTTTCCCAATTAAGTTTTGATGCATGTGTAAACATTTTATGAATTACGGGGGTCAGCAACACCGCCTGCACTCGCTGTGCACTCGTTGGCAGCTGAACACGCAGGAATATAAAACGTGTCATCCCGCCGTTCTCGTCACACGTCCGCCGGAGACGGTGGAGGACAGGAAGAGGGGGGGGGGGAAGCACATCCATCCCCCTGCGGGAAATCTCCCCGGCACCTCAGAGGTAATCAAACAATCTGCCGAAACTGCGCCTGAATATCTAAGCCACCTGGTGCGTCTGCTGGGGGGGGGGGGGGGGGGGGGCTCGCCTCGGGACCGGAGGAAGTCTGCTGCGCGCGATCGGCCATCCTCGGGGATGCTAGGCGCGCGCTCTTTTCTGTTTTCTGACGTTTTTATTTCCCCGCGCATACTGGTCGATACGGCCCGGCGGTGTGACAAGGAGTCACCCGATTTGTGAACGCCTCGCCCCGCCTTATGCTACTTTCAATAATAGATCCCCGCAGATGCGCAGCAGCGCAGCGCCCCACCCTGCAGCCGGTGCACCGTCCCAGCCCTGCCCGGCCCCTCGTCTTGCCATCGCCGTGGTTACGCCAACCAATTAATTAGCCATGAAAAAACAATCCCGGGCAAGAGTGCGACGGGCCGCGTCTCTGCTCCGCTATGCTGGAACTTTTCCGCAAGCAGACAACTTTATTTCAAAAATTCCTGCGCGCCCCCCCCCCCCCCTTTCCCTCCTCCGCCGCTGCCGCACCTTTCCCATTACGCCTCGTTTTACGCCCGATGGCGGCGTCGGCTGCGTGGCGGCAGCATCCGGCGTGTTATTTCAGCCCGCCTAGTTTTATACGTCACACAATTTTATTTCTCGGGCATAAACGCCGCGCGCCGACACACACACACACACACACACACACACGTGCGGGGCTTGAGTCGTCTGAGAGGAGTGTGTGGAATGGCTCTCACGCATCGCAGTGGTGGTGCTGGGGGAGTTTGGGGGGGGGGGGGGGGGGAGGCTCCCGCGCCACTGCCTCATTCTCCGAGATGAGGGGTGTAATACCTGGAGAAAGCAGAGGGAAAGAGAGTAATACCTGGCTGGAGGCGCGGCTATACGGGGCCGCCGCCGTAGAGAGGCGCCGACAGCAGCAAGGAAGGATGCCGCCGTCTCCACCACCTCTCGGGTTTGTGTCTTAGTGTTGTGTGCTGACTGCCACAACCGATCCACTTCCCGCGTTGTGGAAATCATTTCAGGCGCGGGACCACGGCGCGGCGCGCGGAAGGCAGCCCCGTTCCTTGGGATCGGCACGTCCCGCCCCAGCCCGCCCCCCACTGCATGTACAACTTCGGTCCCGGCGTGGATGATCCTCTAATATGCACGGGAATCCGCGAGGCACCACGGAAACAATATATCGGCAGTGTTTGCTGGATATCAAAAAGACGGCGCCGCCAACGGGAGCGAGACGAACTCCATGCTGCTGTCGCACGCACTGGCGCAGGCACGTTCGTCGTCCGTCAGCAAACACGCGGTGCACCATCTCACGGGAGAGCAAGTCTGGGACCCATTCCGGGACCCCTCGAGAAGCCGCCGCGTCAGTGTCTGTCTCAGCCCCTGTCAGGTAGGCAGCGCGCCCGGCCCGCAGCGCCCGGCTGTCGTGCGGGACTGCCTACCCTCCGGATCACAGGCGCACTGGCTAGCTCAGCGCGGGCGACCCCGACCGGGGGGGCTGAAGGTGAACTATAGAAAGAAGAGGAGAAGTATATGGCGGAGTACTCACACATGACCTCGAGGGCGACCGTCTTGCGCATGGGCGGCTCGCTGTGCTGCTGCAGCACCTCGTTGGTGGCCTCGCACGTCAGCGACAGGGCGTTCTCGTGCCGCGTCGCCGTGAAGACCAGCTCGCTGACCGTGTCGTGGGTGCCGTCCGGCTGCAAGGGGAGGAAAGCAACATTAGCGTCGTCCATTAGGCGGCGGTGCGGCGAGGCGCCCCGATCGGATTAGAAGTTGGAAGGCGGTGTGACAGATCGTGGGACCGCGAGGGGACCGCGAGGGCTCGGCATCGGCTGCGGCCCTCCCCGCGATATTGTCCTGGAATCAGCCATCGCCGCCGCGGAGGGCCGGCGGGGGCTGCGGGGGCCGCGGGGCCGCAAGATCCTGTCCCCACCCCCACCCCCACCCCCTTCGACTTGCCGCTCCAGAGCTCACCTGCAAATGCCTGTGCCGCCCGCCGCCGCGCGGAGCATGGCGTACGGCAAACATGGAAATCACATTAAGGGGTCCGTCCCTGTTGCGTGGCGGAAAGGGGGGGGGGGGGAGGGGGCACGCGCCAAAAGGACCGCCCATGACAATCGGAGCGGGACGAGACAATGCGCTAGCGGTGCCGCACCGTGCGCCGTGCCGTGCGCCGTGCCATGGGCACCGTCGACACGCCCCCCCCCCCCTCCTCTCTCTCTATCCGTCTGTCGCATAGTTTGGAGTATTATTGAGCTCCGTGAACCAACAACTCAACTTGTAGCGGTGAGACACGACAAACAACCCTTAGTGCGGGGAAAGCGGAGAGAGAGAGAGAGAGAGAGAGAGAGAGAGAGAGAGAGAGAGAGAGAGAGAGAGAGAGAGAGAGAGAGAGAGAGAGAGAGAGAGAGAGAGAGAGAGAGAGAGAGAGAGAGAGAGAGAGAGGCCTCATCGCAAACCACAAAGCATGGGCGCGCGGAGGGGTAGGACGGGTCGCAGAGGGCCCGGCACTACAATACCAACAAGGCCGTAGCGACTTCTACTTCACGGACTTCATGGCGGTCTGTGGCATCTCAATATACTTACGTTATCCACCACTCGCGTCCTCGGCTGTTCCGATCCAAGCAGCACAGAGAGAAAGAAAACAGACAAAGTTGACACACTGCGGAGATATGCTAGTTTTGAGGAATCGCTCCTGGCCACGTCGCGGACATGCTTCCGTCCACAACAAATGGCCGGGGAGTCCGGCAGACGCCTGAGCACGCTATTTCAAACCGCCCCGTTCATCACCCGGCCCCGCAAAATAGCCAAATTGAGCACTTGTGGAAACACCCTTGGCGGCCCAAGACTCAACCCCCAGATAAATTACCCCATAACAAGAGATAGAGCCGCGACTGAAAGCGAGCCATTTGTTTCCCTATTCTCTCATTCCACTTATTTTCTCGGCTCCTTTTCAAGGGACCGATGGTGCTCTCCGCTGGTTTGGTGTTTAACGAAAAAAAAGGGAGGGGAAGTATAAAGATAGAGAAAAAAAATGTAATTAAGGAGAGCTGTGTATTGTCTGCGGTCTGCCTGGTTAGAGTTCGATAGTCTAATGATTATTGCTTTGCATATGCCGACGATTGCGTGTGTCGGATAACAAGTCGAGGCTTCGCGGGGGGCTCATGACTGTCCGTCAGCCGGGGCCCCCGGGGGGCAGGCGACGGTGCCTCCATGAGATTTATGCTCCTCATTTAAGTTGGGGAAACATAAAAAAAAGTTACGCTAAGTGGCCTTGCGGTCCTCAAAGCGGGCTTGAAGTTGGGCAGCGCCGTTTGGCTCGCGCAATGGATTGTGGGTAATTCCGTTGAAAGTCAAACGATTACCGCCGATAATTTTCGGCGCCAGAGGCGTGTTTGCTGTTGTTGTTGTTTTCACGTCACACGGTCGGAGTGGCGCTGACGGAGAAAAGTGGGGGCGTGCCAGGCGAGGGCCTGAAAGGACCGATTTTCATCCCTCCGCCGCTCACCCACCCACCCTTACTTCCAGTCTGTCAAAAACGCACCGCACGAACAGACTGCATGATGGCGCCTGTCGGTTGCAAGGCCCTTTTTTTTAAATTATTTTTTATTTTTATTTTAGGACTGTTCGAAAGGATTGGGATATATGAATTTGTAAAGGTATGCGCGGATTCGGATTAAAGGGAGGGAAAAGGGAATTCATGAGCCTAGCTCTCATTTCCGAGAGCCCATATACTCATTTCCCCGTATTCGTGCAGCATATTTGCATCGATCGAAACGTATTCGCAAGACTCAGGGTCCCCATCCAATAATCTACACGACGCCGTTCGGTTCCTCCTTCACTCCTTGTTGCTGTAGCTCACCTGCAGGGCCTGGTTGTCCTTGATCTCGACCCGGTTGGCGTCGAGCGGCTGGGTGCCGTTGTACCATGTGACGGAGGCGGACGGCCGGGCCCCGGACACGACGCACTGCAGCGTCACGCTGGAGCCCTGCACCACGTAGCGGTCCACACCCGTCAGCTCCACCGCCAGCGGCCGCACTGCAACAAACACGGCAAACAACAGCGTCAGCAAGCGGCTCAGCCGGGCCCCTGCGAGGTAGGCAGCACCAGACACCGGTGTTCGGCGGGACTGCCCACCCCGCGGTACACAGGCGCGCACCGACTCGGCACAGAATTGCTGCATCTCTGTTTCGAAAAAAAAAATAAAAAAAAATCACATCTTGGTCTGTGTCGACGACCCTGCGCCCCTGTGAGGTAGGCAGCACCTCGGTCTGCACGACGCGGGCGTCCGGCGGGACGGCCTACCCCGCGATTCACAGGCGCACTGGGCCTGGCGCGGCCTGTCGGGGAAGGTGAGCGCGGGAGCGGAGCGGCGCCCACGCCGGCCCCGCGCCCCACCGCTCGGCATTCGGGGAATTTCATCAGGAGGAATGGCGGGAGCGATAAGATCGCTGACAGACAAACGGCGGGGAATCACCTCGAGACGGAGCGAGAGGGCGTGCGCCGCATCACCAGAGGACGGCAGGCAGGCAGCGCCCCCCGACGGCTGTATGGGGGATTATGAAAAAGTGTGTAACGACGAAGGTGGGACAACGAGGGGGAAATAGTCCTCAGCAGAGCGCAAACCTCGCCGTTACATATTACTGCGCTGCCCGCCCCCGGCCCGCCCCCGGCCCGCCCCCGGTCCGCCCCCGGCCCCCGGTCCCCCTGGCCCCGCCTCGCATCCAGCAGAGAGTACGCTTCACCGCCTCCGCCCCGAGGTCCTTGCGGGGTCCTTGTCAATCTCATACGAAATAAGGCTCGGCAGATGTGGGCATAAGACAATCGGAGGGGGAGGCGTGCGTGAGGCCCAGGGGCGCTCGCGCTCGCAGCCGGCGGACCCATCCGAGCCAGCCGAGCCAGAGGGAGACTGCAAAAAATGGAAGGGAAAAATCTGGTCGTCGGCGGTAACGCAAAAACAACAACAACATAAACCAAACATAAACTTGCAGGGCTTCTATTTCGAAACGAAGCCATTTTTTTTCCGTCCCTTTTTCGAGGCCGCCATTATTGCCCCTGTGTTAGCGGTGCACACTTTCTATTGATGTAACCAGCTTGCCTGGGACGGGTAGCTGCTGCGGTACAGCAGACACCGCCAGCACCGCCAGCACCGCTGCCCTGTAAGTGATTGGGAGCACCTCATGGAGCCGGGCCGGGCCGGGCCGGGCCGGGCCACTCCCGACCAGACCGCATCGGCTCGCCTCTGCCCGGCCCGGCCCGGCCCCGAGCCTCCCCCGTGCCGACTTATTGCAAAGGCAATGAGAGCGCGGCAAATAACGCTCGGCGGAGCTCGGCAGCGCTTCATCGCAGATACAACAGTGGCTCTCATTGGCCGCGTGATGGCGCAAAAAGGGGTCTGCGAGCGGTGCGGGACGGGCGGGACGGGGCAACATGTGTTGCCGTTAAGGCGATGCTCGGTCACCGTCTCCCCCGCCCCCACCTCCGTGCCCTCTCCCCCCCCCCCCCTCTCTCCGCCACCCGCTTGTGTCTGATATACGACATGCAAAGTGGCCGCGATACCATGATTAATGCTGAGCTTCGGTTTTAGATTTATGGCGGGCGCCGCGCTGCGTACAGACGCCCTCGCTCCGCCAACAACGCATTCTTTTTATTCTCCGTGTCCCCAGAGCTCCCGAACCCGGCGGCGGCGGCGGCCCGGACCATAACCTCCTGCCCGCGCCGACCCCGTCACCTCCCGCCCACCACCGCGCTTTTCCTCTTCGCTCTTCTCAACAGGAAATTTTATGCGGATTAGAACTTTTTTTCCGCTTGGGATAGGGAGCAGCAGCGGGAGCAGCAGCAGCAGCAGCAGCAGCAGCAGCAGCAGCAGCAGCAGCAGCAGCGGCAGGCGGGCAGAGCAGACCAGGCCAGACCCGCCCAGGCTGCCTGCGCTCTTTCTTCCCGCGCGGACCCTGGACATGGACTCTGCGCTCTCGGCCTGGAGGAGGTCCCCGCCCCGAGCTGCCAGCGACTCCCCGGGCTGGCAGCGGTCACCGCCGCACCGCCGCAGGCCACAGCCTGATTCCACAAATGCACTTCCAGCGGGGCAACGTTTTAGAAATGTTCCCAGATCTCCATACAGCCGTGCTGGGCTGGGGCCGAGGCCGAGGCCGGGACTTGTCCGTCCAGAGGGCACAGCCATGTCTCGTCCCTTTTTATTCCGACCCCCCGCCCCCCTCTTTACCCTGAGCGGCGGCGCGCGGTTTCAACGCACGGATGCGACACATCCTTTCTTTCTCCCCTTTTTATTTTCCATCCTGCTACGCACAATTATTTTCACAGAGTTCGTTTTCCCTCTAAGCCCATGGGCTTACCGAGAAAACAAGCTCCCTCTATGTCTCCCCGGCATATCCCTCTGTCTGTCTGTCCGTCTCTCTCGCTCCTGCGGCCTTGACGCTACGTGCTCTCTCTCTCTCTCTCTCTCTCTCTCTCTCTCTCTCTCTCTCTCTCTCTCTCTCTCTCTCTCTCTCTCTCTCTCTCTCTCTCTCTCTCGCTCGCAGGGGTCGGCACAGGGGCGATGGAGATAGAACGCGCTGCGACACGGCCGGACGAGGCGTCGGCCGGCCGACCCGTCCAGAAACCACGTGACAAGACCGGCCAACCACATCTCAAAAAAAAAGGAGAAAAAAATCTGGATTAGAGTGACGCCTCAGCGACACGATTATACACTTCTGTGCGCCGATGGGGGCGCAGCAGTTGGTACGTTTGTTTACGGACGACTCCAAATCTGTTCGGCTGCCGCAGCTGGGGTACTCGAACACCCCCCCCCCCCCTGCCGTGACGGGGCCCGCGGCCCCCGGGCCCATGGAGATGTCTTACGTAATTTAAAGTCCCCCCCCCCCCTCGGGGCGGTGTGACCGAGTCCGACCGAGCCCCTGGCCTCCAGGCCGTGCCCATCATCCCAGCGTGTAACTGCCCCGCAGGGATCGCAGCCCGGCTTGTGTCCACACATCGCTCCTCTCTCTCTCTCTTTCTCTTCACACCTCCCCTCCGTCCCCCACCTCTCTCACGCTTTTACCCTGAGCCCTGAGCTACTCCGCACCAGAGATGCAGCGGCGTATACTTTTCCACGCTGCCCCGTCGCCCGCACATGTCAGTGCCCTGTCAGAGCCCTTGTCAGAGCCCCTAGTGTCAGTCCCAGTGGCCGGGTAGGCTTGGAGTGATTTACCACTTCCATTTCAATATTAAGTGAGTTACCAGTGAACGTACTTGCCCCCACGATATTTTTCGACAGTGCAGTTATTTCCAGAGCTGCCTCTGGACCATGAAAGGTTTTCTTCATTCCCCCCCCCCCCCTCTCTCTCTCTCCCTTCCAATTGTTTACAATCAGCAAAGCTGCGCAGTTTTTCAGAAGAAGGAAAGAAAGTGGGGAGCAGCAGAGGGTAGACATTGCTGCTCCGGCCGCCGACGTCAATGCTATTGTTTTCCGTTTTCTTTTCCATTTTTAATTGCTTCTTGTGAGGGACGGGCGGTAGGAGGACGATCGCTGTGTACGGAAAGGGACAAATGCTGTGGCAAATACTCTTGACTCCGCGCACATTATGAAAACAAAAAGAGAAAAAAATGGAAAAGAACTGAACTTTTGAACCCGTACGGTGGAACAAAAATTAACCATTATTGGCTTCCCTGATTGAACCTTTGCCTCCCATTTCCGCAGTGGAGCCTTTCTTCCCATCGACGCACATCGAGGCCCGGCTTACAGCGGGGCTTAGAGCGACCGAATCAGGCGGAGCATAAGCAGCGAACTGCCGGCGTACGTGACGTGCGAATACACGCCAAATAATGCATAGACAGTTTACCAATCCGTGCACCCTGTTCCCGTGGTGAATACCCTCTCCTATTACAGTGAATCCACGACGACTCTGGCGGGAGGATGCGGCCGGATTGACGGCAGGATACGACGACTCTGCCATTTGCATGGTTATTGTTTCCAGACCAAGCAAGCAGGCCATTGCACTGAATACGACTCCACGCAGCTCTCGTCCCCCCTCCTCTCTCTGTCTCTCTCTCTCTCTCTCTCTCTCTCTCTCTCTCTCTCTCTCTCTCTCTCTTTCTCTCTCTCCTTCTCTCTCTGGCTATTCACCGCGCTTATTCATGAAGGGGAAGGGTGCACCTGCTTTGGAAACGAGTAACGTCATTAGTGATGGGATTAAATCCCGTCTAAATCGCATTCCGACTCGGGGTAAGGAGAGATGGGAGGGGGTGGGGATGAGATTGATGTGTGTGCCTCTATGATTGGGTTACCTTCGGCCGTCGCGTGCCGAGACGCTTGAGAGCCCGACGCGCCGCCAGAACCCGAACTTCTTGCTTCGCGATGGAATGGAATATATACCCCCCTTCCCCCCCCCCCCCCCAACGCTACCGCTCCCGTCGTGGCCGGCGAGAATTAATTTCATAAATGCGGACGCGCCGCAGCCGCCGCCGCAGCCGGGCCGCCGCAGCCGGGCCGCCGCAGCCGGGCCGCAGCACCTCCGAGGTGGCGGCGCTGGCGCTGGCTGCTGAAAGCGCCGCCACTGTCGAGTCCATTTTCACTCTCACCATTTATCACCGGCGAGCGCTTTCCGCTCGCTCGGCGACGCCGCGCCGCGCCGCCACGGCCGCCAGCATGGAAACGTTGTTAAAAACGCAGAAATGTGGTCTGCGACCCGAACGGCGACCGCAGCCTCCAAGCGAGCCGCCAGTGAGGCGGAACACGAATGCCGTTCGGCCGTTCCCTTATTTCAGTAGTTCTTCAGCAAGCACTTGCAGGAACGAGAGAGAGAGAGAGAGAGGAGAGAGAGAGAGAGAGAGAGAGAGAGAGAGAGAGAGAGAGAGAGAGAGAGAGAGAGAGAGAGAGAGAGAGAGAGAGAGAGAGAGAGAGAGAGAGAGAGAGAGAGAGAGAGAGAGAAGAAAGGTAATTGAAGTGCGCACTCCTTCGCAACAGCATGGAAACGTGAAGTGTGTGGATCTGTGATGCGGTGCTGGCCGTGGTGTCCCGCGCGGGGCGGCCCCGAGGGCGGCCCTCTCCCCCGGCGAGGCCCTCGGCCCCCGGCCCGTGGCCCCCTTTACCTCGCGGCGGCCGCTGCGCTGGGCCTCCGCTGCGCCCCCCACTGCGCCCCCTGCTGCGTCCCCCGGCCGGGAGGGGGTACGGCAGATCGGCGGCCACCTCCTTCGCGGACTGGGCGCCGGCTGAGTCGTCTCCACCGCTGCCACCCCATCACCGCGGCCTGGCCCTGCCCCCGGCCGCCCCCAGCCGCCCCCAGCCGCCCCCGGCTAGAGAAACTCACTTGTACCCTCTTATCCCCCGGCGACTGCCTTGTTAGAGCCAAGAGAGTGCCGACGCATTCTTCCCTTCCTTCTTCCGCCAAGTTACCGATATAATTCGCTAACAGGCCGGCGTCGGCACTCGCCACCTCAGAGAAGGGACTCAACCAAGCATATTCTTTACAATTCAACAAGGTCAGCACAAAACTTTTTCGTAACTTCTAAAAAAACAAAAACAAAAAAACACGCGATTTTTTGGCGTTTACTTTTTCCCTGTTCCGTCTGAAAACAAACCGCTTGATGCACACTACTGCTGCCCCTACGACCCCCGCGGCCCCCAGTGGCCCCCGGCGGCCCCCGGCGGCCTTCAGCACCAGCCGTCTTTAATTGGATCCAACTCATCTGCAGGGGATGAAGTCCCCTCCAGACCCAGGTCTAGGGGCCGCGTCCGCACGGCGTCCGCACCGTCCTCTCCTCTCGCTCGCACACCCGGTGTGGGACAGAGACGGTAGGTGGGCGTCGCGCGGATCGGTCCAATCAGCGCGCCCGTTTCTTTCAGCGCACGTACGCCTTTTCTATCTGTGTACGCCCCGGCCGTGCCCCGGCCGTGCCCCGGCCGCACCGCGCCTCCCGGGCTAACGGCCCACCTGGCTCAGACAGACACACTTTGGGGCGGGGAAAAAAAAATCGAGGGGGCAAAGACGGGTGGTGAAGGATGACTCTCTGACGAGACGGGAGCCGTCAGGCGCAGAAGCACAACTTACACCGAGGGCGTGCATCAGCCAGGGGAGCCGAAATTTTCGAATCCGACTCAAAAAACATTTTGTATTTGGTCTTCTCGGCTTCTCATCTCGTCTCTGGCCACGACCCCTAACCCCACCACCGCCCCTACCCGGCCACCGCTCCTACCCGGCCACCGCCCCTAACCGGCCACCGCCCCTACCCGGCCACCGCCCCTACCCGGCCACCGCCCCTACCCGGCCACCGCCCCTACCCGGCCACCGCCCCTACCCGGCCACCGCCCCTACCCGGCCATCGCCCCTACCCGGCCACCGCCCCTACCCGGCCATCGCCCCTACCCGGCCGCCGCCCCTACCCGGCCACCGCCCCTACCCGGCCATCGCCTCTACCCGGCCATCGCCTCTACCCGGCCGCCGCCCCTACCCGGCCATCGCCCCTACCCGGCCACCGCCCCTACCCGGCCACCGCCCCTACCCGGCCACCGCCCCTACCCGGCCACCGCCCCTACCCGGCCACCGCCCCTACCCGGCCACCGCCCCTAACCGGCCACCGCCCCTAACCGGCCACCGCCCCTACCCGGCCACCGCCCCTACCCGGCCGCCGCCCCTACCCGACCGCCACGGAGCGGAAAAATGATCCGACTGCGCGGAATACCAATGCGGATGGATAGAGAGCTAAATGGGTGGAGGTGGTCCTGGCCGCCGAAATAAAAACACGCTCAGCTGTTGCCGGTTGTCCTGCTCGCCAGGACGGACACGGCTGAGGCGTGGCTGAGGCATGGCTGAGGCATGGCTGAGGCATGGCTGAGGCATGGCTGAGGCATGGCTGAGGCCACGGCCGGCTAAAGGCAGCACATACCCCCCCCCCCCTGCGAGTCCGATGCACAGAAACATGAACCCAGAAAACTAGACCGAGACTGCGGTGCGCTTCAACCAAACCTCGCGGAAAGGGTGCACTCGTACCTGTTAAAATAAACGCGCTGCCCGCCGCTGCTTTCGCTGGCTAAAATTAGCACGTCAAAGGAAACCTAATCGGAAAAGCGGCGAGTGTTTGGAGCGTGGCGTCTGCGGCGCGCAGAGCAATTTCTGTGCCACAACAGCGCTGGGAGTAGCCAGTAGCCAACGCGGGCAATGGGTACGCGAGGCGCGGGGCAGAGGAACAAAAGAGTGCGGAGGATGGAAAGAGCGCAGAGAGGGGGGCGCTGTGTGTGTGTGACAGAGAGAAAAAGAGAGACGTGTGTGTACTGTATGAGTATTGATTCCAGAAACGGGGCAGATGTCCGTCCGGCCGCCAGTCCGGACCGGATCAGGCGCGCTGGTGTTGTGATTCCCGCACTCCTGGACCCGGAGGACCCGGAGGACCCGGAGGACCCGGAGGACCCGGAGGATCCTACCCGCCGGACCCGCCCGGGGCGCAGTGTGGTGCCCGCAAAAAAGGGGGCAGCAGTGTAAATACCATCAGGAGCGACAATTGCACGTATTTCCCCAGAGGTCACAAGATCCGGCAGCGACGCCGCAGGATTTGAGGGTGGAGGAGCAGGGCGGGAGGGGAGGGGGAGGGGGAGGGGAGAGGTCCTGATCACTGATAGAGCCGGTTCGATGTCCCCGTGCCGTCGCGTAGTCCTGGGGACCCAGAGATAAGCAGTTGTTTATCTTGGTCTGATCCGGGCCGGGGCCGGGGGATCCGATGGGGGGGTTCTTGTACGGCGCTGCCGGCCGCTGCGCTGTGGCCTTCGGCCCGCCTATCCCCCTCCCCCCTCCCCGCTCCACTGCTGTCAGTAAGTATCCCCGAAACGCGATAAACGTCGCAGGCCGGCGGAGAAAAGAAATAACACGGGCGGTGACGAATTGTTTCTCATGTCGGGCCGCGGGAACGCCAGCATCACGGGGCGCTTATTATGCCGTCTCTCTCTCTGCCTCTCACTCCCACCCCAGCCGTCGTATTCACGCTCCGGGCTTCTTCCCGGCAAGGAGTGCACGGGGAGCTGGCCAAATACACTGCAAAGATCGCGTGGCGGGGGCGTCGGACTGGGAGGGTTATGGGTCCGGCGCGGGGACCGGCTGGCCGAGCCGTCAGCAAACTCTCCGGCTTCCCTGTCCCTGTTACACAGCAAACCACTTGCGGTGGTGCCACGAGCATACACATAATGTCGGGACAAATTCCGCGAGGAATGACCATGGGCTACAGGAGTGCTGATATATCTTTCAAACCCCGCACAGTTGCTGGGCTGTGTGTGTGTGTGTGTGTGTGTGTGTGTGTGTGTGTGTGTGTCTCCACTCGCCTCCCCGGCCCCTTCAGTAGCTCCCCCTTCATGCCTGCCAGCAGTGGCCGAGTGGCGTTCTGACTTACACAATGAGGCTACGTGTCATCCAACCCTGCTAAGAGGACTTTCCCCTCGCCAACCCCCCCGGGCCTGCTCACTCCTGGATACCATCAGTTAACAGAGCACATCATTAAAGTTTAAACTTCCATGGTTACCCAGACCACGGCGGGTTTTCCACTGCACATTCTTCGTCCATGTTTCCCGAATGTAAAAATCGCCGTTGTAACCATAGCTGAACGGGTAGCGATGCAATACCTTTCACTTCCAGGGATATATTCACGTGTTGACCGGGTCCTCAGTAGTTTGTTCTTCCTGGGTGTTAAAAGAACGGCTAGTGTGCAAGGCTGCGATTCTCAGCAGACACACACACACACACACACACACACACACACACACACACACACGCACGCACAGCACACTCGTCGAGCCGGTTTCTTCCCCCCCAGTGGGACAACAACCCTCGCGTTGGCGCGGGCAGGGCTGGGCAGGGCTGGGAGGGCCGGCAGGGCTCGGCAGTGGGGGTGGAGGGGGTAGCAGGCCGGTGATGCCTTATACTGGCGAGACTCCTGGCCTGCTGGCTCTGCTATGGCTAGTGCCAACGGGCAGGCGACGCCTCCCCGCGTGCGCCACCCCGCTAAAACTTCATTGTTAATCATTTTTCCGAGTGTGTGTGTGTGAGAGAGAGAGAGAGAGAGAGAGAGAGAGAGAGAGAGAGAGAGAGAGAGAGAGAGAGAGAGAGAGAGAGAGAGAGAGAGAGAGAGAGAGAGAGAGAGAGAGAGAGAGAGAGAGAGAGAAAAGAGAGAACAAATGCTGTGCTCCTTCTCATTAGGTAAATGTGCGGCTAAGAAGGGCTTGCGGGTTGTGGCCGCACGGCTCGGCTCTGCCCGTACCCAAGGTGAAGTAACGCCGTTGGTACGGTTTCTACGTTTGTGGTGCATGGAACGCCTTGCATGCGCATTCCATGCGCGGAACGCTTTTAATGTCGGGACGAATGGAAGGCGGGCGGCGACACCTTTGCCGCTGCTGATTAGGCTGGGGTGCCTGCATGTGTGTGCGCGCGCGCGGTTGTGTGTGTGTGTGTGTGTGTGTGTGTGTGTGTGTGTGTGTGTGTGTGTGTGTGTGTGTGTGTGTGAAGGGCCGCCGCAAAACCAGGCCAAAAGAATGACACAAAACAGTGCCGTGTGGCCGCCGCCGCTCCGAGGCACGAACTAGAAATAATTCACTTTGCAGCGAAAACTTGCATTCACGGCAGTTATAGTGTATGTTTCGTGAACTAATGGTTAGTTTTCTGTGGGACAGGCTCCTGCGGTGAAGTCGTGTCGCCGAGCCCCGTGTCTCTGGCAAACTAATTAACGAGGGCGGCAACTCTTTCGCTCCGCACGGTCTGTGTTTGCTCGCGCTCCCGTATTTGGAAACTAGCATGTTCTGGAGCTGCAGGGCGCGTGGCTGGAGCGGTGCACTAATCGCGCAGGCTCTCCCGATTCCGCGAACGAAACGGAATAACAAGCACACTGTGTGCGCCCGTGCGATATCACTCAGCCAGCAGTACACGTCAGGGAATGTGCCAGAAACAGACCACATAGCGTTCTAACGGGCCGGCATCGACATGAAAAGGGCGACAAAAATAAAAGTTCATTCCACAAATAAACGTGAGCGGATGGTGTATGGGAAATTGCAGACTGAGCACATGGCCCCCACTGATCTGTCTGTTTCAGCAGGAACAGCGTCTCCCCCCCCCCCCCATACCATCCCCCCCCCCCCCCCCCCCCCGCAGCGGGGAGGCCTGAGCGGCCTGAGCCGGGCAGTCCAATACCGTCGAGACCAGACCTCCCAGTCCCAGATTAGGCGCCAAGTTAGTTTGCTGCAACTTGGCCTAGCGCTGCGGCCGTCTCAAACGCACACCTGCGATGAGAAAACTGTGAGCCGGGCCGAGGCCGAGGACATCGCTGCTGCGATGTCGCCGCCGGCCGAACACTTTGGGAGGGAGTTTCGCTTTGAGGGTAGGGCGGGGCATCTCCCATATTAACAACTGTTAATCCAAACGCCTATTATTGGGTCGTGCCAAAGTTCACTACCCCGGGCGGAGCGTGTGTGTGTGTGTGTGTGTGTGTGTGTGTGTGTCGCCGTGGTCCTGGTCGCCACCGCCCCCTTCCGCCCCTCGCTCTGACGGCACGAAGTGGCGGACCCGGGCGCGCTTGATCAACAGGCCAGAGAGCACGTACGGCTGGACTCCTTTCGGTACAGCCCCCCCCCCCCCCCTACCCTCCCGCCTCGCCTCACCTTGCTGCGCGGACAAATGGCCGGCGCTGGCACTCGCCCCTGCCACCGCTGTTGCTGCTGCTGCCGCTGCCACCACCGCTGCCGCCGCCCGCCACGACCAACCCCGGCACCGTGTCCGTGGAGGGGGAGGACATGTCCGGGACGCGAAAAGGCGCGGTGATCCACCGCGGTGGTTCCCAATTAAACACTGCTGCCTCCATCAGGTGGGCTGCCAGGCGAAGTGCCCCCCCCCACCCCCCTCCTCCCATCCCCCCGCGCCGAGCGACCCGCTTCACGAGAGTAGGACGAACCTCTCTCGCCTGTCCTGTCCCGTCCCGCTCCGCCCGGGTTCCGAGTTTGCAGTAGAGTCTCTGCGGAAAGTGGCCTGGCAACCGGCCCGACACCGGCCCGGCACGGACAGCAGCACAGCAGCAGCAGCAGCAGCAGCAGCACAGCAGCAGCAGCAGCAGCAGCAGCAGCAGCAGCAGCAGCAGCAGCAGCAGCAGCAGCAGCAGCAGCAGCAGCAGCAGCAGCAGCAGCAGCAGCAGCAGCAGCAGCAGCAGCAGCAGCAGCAGCACAGCAGCAGCAGCAGCAGCACAGCAGCAGCACAGCAGCAGCAGCAGCAGCAGCAGCAGCAGCAGCAGCAGCAGCAGCAGCAGCAGCAGCAGCAGCAGCAGCAGCAGCAGCAGCAGCAGCAGCAGCAGCAGCAGCAGCAGCAGCAGCAGCAGCAGCAGCAGCAGCACAGCAGCAGCAGCAGCAGCAGCAGCAGCAGCAGCAGCAGCAGCACAGCAGCAGCACAGCAGCAGCACAGCAGCAGCACAGCAGCAGCACAGCAGCAGCACAGCAGCCCCTGCGACTGACCCCGTCCTGCTGCTGCTGGGGGGCGCCACGGGGCGGGGATCTCGACGGCATGGCGGTGCGCGAACAGAGAGATAACAGCGCGCCGTCTCATCAAAAGGATTTCCGGTCTAAATTTCGGCGCCTTCTCCTTTGTGCGAAAGCGCAGCGACGGCGGAAGTAAGAAATGGTCGGCATGTGGAGAGGGCCGCTGGGCGGGGGTCAGCGCGGCCGGGGCAGGCCGGGGCAGGCCGGGCCGGGGGCAGATCCCCATGCCGTCGATTTGTTCTCCATGATGGCGCCGCAATGAATCAAACGCCCTCTCTGCTGTCTGCCGTCGGGCGGCACGGCGCGGCACGGCTCGGCACACGGCACGCCCGGGTGGACAGATCGCCCTCTCATTTGACCCCCCCCCTCTGCCCTCTCAGGGGCGCTACGCCACCGGGTGGCCACCAGGGTGTCGGCCAGCTTGGGGGGGTCGGAGGTCACCGCCATACCTGGACCTGATCCAGCAGGTGCCCGCAGGGCGACGCCAGTACTCCCCAGCCACCGGTCATGTATAAGAAACTTGTCGACCGCACAGTTTTTTTTAAAAAGAAAAAAGGTCATGTTCCACAAATTTTTAACTCTTAAAAAAAATGGTGGTGAGCATGTGATTGGCTGCAGTCCAGCACGTCTCTTTCTTCTGTGTAACGCACAGGAAAACAATGGGTTCTATAGCCAACTTTCCATCTCAATCCATTAGCACGACGGGTATGAACTTTTTTTTTCTTTTCCATTTTTGCGTTCCGATGACAACCCGTGCCAATATCGCTGTGGTTCCAGGGGCCGCGTGGAGGGGCTTAACGAGTCTTGCTGCACGCGCCCGTCATCGCGGCCCTGCCGACCCCGCGGCGTGTGTCGCGGAGGGAGGGTGGCAAGAAGGCAGCGTCTCCAAACCTGAGAGAGAGAGAGAGAGAGAGAGAGAGAGAGAGGGGGGGGAGTAATGCTTGAGCTGCCAGGAACCCAGGGGCTATGCAAGAGCATCATTAGCTAGCTAGCGTCATCCGTCACAACCCCCGCCCCCGCTCCAGCCCCGGCTCCAGCCCCGGTTACACCCCGCACGCACACAACGCCCCTCTACCACCTCTAGTGGCCGTGCCTGCCGTGCCCGGCTCCAGTAAGAAGTGGCGTATTAGACTACAAAATGTCAAGTATAAATGCGTGACTGTACTGTACCAGCAGCGCCACTACAACTATAGTGCTGCACTTCCGGAGAGACAAGGGCGGGAGTCCGTGGGCCACGCCAGGAATGGAGAAACACGCCCTAATACCTTTTCCTCTACGTCCGTCCCCCCCCCCCCCGGGAAAAAATATGGGAGCGAAGAGTCGCAAATAATATGATTTTCATTCATGAACGAAATGTACCTGTGACGGCCGGTGGATTGGATTCATGGTATTTGCCCTCCTTCCGCGTTATAAGGCTCTGCCATTATCCCGCACCTCTCCCGCCGCCCCTGCCCCCTCAGGCGAGGAATAAATAAATGCGAGTAAAACAGGAAACAGCCCTCGATGGCGCGCGCAGAGGCTGCAGAGACAGTTCCCCCGCCGGTCTCCCTTTTCCTTTATGCCGATTCGGAGCGCGCACAGCAGCGCAACGAGGCGGCCTGCATAATAAGTCATATTCCAGAGGCGACAAACAAATCACTCCGCTCCCCCGAGGAACACCGGCGGAGATGCGGGAAAGGAAAGGAAAGCGAAGGAAAGGGACGGAGAGGACGTCCGACTTTGTCCTCGCCTCTGCGGCGCAGAGCGACGCCCTCGTCCTCCCTGCCGGCCCAGGTCATTCTGCGACAACTTCGTGCCGTGTATCAATGACAGCATTAGAGATTCCCAATAGAGTACTCCGGAGATGCCTTAGAACGGAAATAAGAAGTCGTAACAAAGAACAAGGGGAAGTATGAGAGGAAAAAAAAAATCACGCGATTTTTCATATTGCTTCTTCATGACGACTTATTACTTTTTCGGGCCTCTCCTGACTATTCCATGAGGCTCTCTGAAATGAAAGTTGGAGAACGAAAAAAAGGTCCTCCGTACACATATGAGAAATCGCACGGTGAGCAGTATCTGCACCACCACAGGTAAGCGGCAGTCATATCTCCAGCAGAGGCTTCACTGTTACACTCTAGATTAGAGACAACTCACCGTTGACGTCCACTTCGACGGAGGCGACCATGGGCAACTCGAGCGCGTCGTTGGTGGCCCTGCACTCGTACTTGGCGCCCAGGTCCCCGCGCGACAGCGTCAGCTGCACCGAGTTCCGGCCCGTGCCCGCGCCGTTCGAGCCCGGCTCCGTCGTGTAGTCACCTGCGGAGAGAAACACGGCTTTGTTGAAGTTGCGTGGGGTGGCGTGGTGGCTTTCCGTAGCGCAGCGTCGTGCGGCTGCAACTTGTGCAGCCACAGCCACTCCCCGCGACCAGGTCAATCCGGCGCGGCGCGGGTCCTGGCGGGTGCTGGCGGGGCTCGAGCAGTACGTGGTAGTGCGGGTCGGCGCTGCTCGCTGCTCCGCGTCGCGGCTCCAGCCGGAGACCCGGAACCCCACCGCGCCTAGAGTTACGGCACTTTTCCAGAGTTTTAGGGCAGTTCCAGGTCCGGGGCGTGCGCAGCGTGCGCGGGTGCTGCTGCTGCTGCTGCTGCTGCTGCTGCTGCTCATGTGCGGCGCTTCGCTGCACACAAGTCTCACCCGGTGCCCCCCTCTCCTCCCGCGCCCTCAGGCTCAGGACCGTATCTCTCCCGTGCGAATCATCCTCACGGGCAACAGATGACCTCGAGGACGGGTGGAGCCGCCGGGGCCGGGAGCCTGACGGCCGTGCCGTGCCGTGGGCTGGGGCCGGCTGGGGCCCGCTGGGGCCCGCTGGGGCCCGCTGGGCCCCGCTGGGGCCCGCTGGGGCCCGCTGGGGCCCGCTGGGGCCCGCTGGGGCCCGCGCTAGGGCTACGAGAGCGGCCGCCAGCGACTGGCAGCGACCCGCCAGCCTCTCAGCATATATAAAGGGTTGCTGAGCCGGACTAAGGCGCTTGACCAAAGAGGAGGGGGGCGAAATACTGAGTTTGAATACGCGCTATTACCCCGATATAACGACGGCGAGGAGGGCTTGTCGGCTTGTCGGCGGGGATGGAGGCCGGGCTGCTGGCAGCGGCGGCCGGCTTACAGTCCCCCGGAGGGAAGGCGGCCCTTGCCAGCCCTGCCAGCCGCGGGGCACTCATGGCGGAGAGGAGGACCAGGCCGACCAGCAGCCGGAACAGACTCATTGGCAACAGGAGGGGCAGGCTCACTGGGCCCGGGCCCGGCGCGGTCAGGCAGGGCGGCACGGCGTAATGCCCGCATTGAGCGGAACCTGCGGGAACCTCAGAGCAACCTTGCTGCCGGCTGCCTCCATCTCCTGCATGTCGACGGCTCCCCCAGCCCCCGGCCCCTGGTCCCTGGCCCCCGGCCCCTGGCCCCTGGCCCTGGCCCCTGGTCTGGCCCCCGGCCCCTGGCCCCCACCCCTGGCCCCTGGCCCCTGGCCCCTGGCCCCTGGCCCTGGCCCCTGGCCCCTGGCCCCCACCCCTGGCCCCTGGCCCCGGCCCCTGGCCCCTGGATCCCGGCCCCCGGCCCCCGGCCCCTGGCCTGGCCCCTGGCCCCCGCCCCCTGGATCCCGGCCCCTGGCCCCCGGCCCCTGGCCCCCGGCCCCCGGCCCCTGGCCCCCGGCCCCCGGCCCCCGGCCCCTGGCCCCCAGCCCCGGCCCCCGGACCCTGGCCCCGGCCCCTGGCCCCTATCCCCCCCCGGCCCCTGGCCCCCGGCCCCTGGCCCCCGGCCCCTGGCCCCCGGCCCTTTGCCTTCCAGTGGACGCAGACGAGAGTCTATGTCTATGGCACTCACCGCTGAGCTTGGCGGAGCCGTTGTACCAGGCCACGCTGGGGATGGGCTTGCCCCCGCCGGACTCGCACGTCAGCGACAGGTCGTCGTCCTCGCTGAACGGGCCGATGAGCGTCGCGTTCTGCAGTTCGCTGCCGTCCCGGGTGATCTTCACGTACTGGGGCTTAACTGCAACAGAAAAGGGAACAGTCTCATATTACTTCTCCCGATCGATTTTCAAACATCTATGCGTCGTCGTCGAATTTTTGGAGGCAAATAAACCGTTGAACGTCTCTGCGCCGCCGAAATTCTCCTTCTCCTTCTTTTTTTAATGTCCCATCGCATGGTTTCATCTCGCGGCTCCGTCAAGGGCCACGGCGCGCGCCGAATTATGCACGCTGCGCCCGGCTGCGAGCCGCTCGGCTCGGCTCGGCGCTGTGTACTTATGACGGCATTTCAAGTTGCCGGCCGGCCAGCCACTGCTGGTGGGGTGGGATGGGCAGCAGGGCAGCCATGCCGGGGTGACAAGCTCCGGCCGGACACAAAATTAATTGCTGCCCTCCAGCAATGTGTACACTGTCACACTTCTTGTCTTTGTTTGCGCTCCCTGACGAGTCCGGCCCGGACGCCAAAGCCCGACCCCCGCGCCGGGCCGGGCCGGGACCCGCCGGGACCCGCCGGGGCACAGCCCCCTCGCAGACGGCAGCAGACGACGCTGAACTAATGGCACTGTGGCCGGGACGACAGCGGCACAGAGTGCGGCGGGGGCAGAGATGGCGCAGGGGCAGGGCCCCGCTCCGCCGCAGAACCCGGCGGGACTCGGCGGGACCCGGCCAAGGAAATGAAAAGGCTTTTGCAACAGTTCCGCAACTTTTCTCATACGACCGAGTGTCACTTTCTGGGAGAAAGCCCGGCCGCGCTGCGCGGCAGGGGAAAGAAATGGTCATCGGCCGCGGCTCTGTCCGCGGCTCTGTCCGCGGCTCTGTCCGCGGCTCTGTCCGCGGCTCTCTCCGCGGCTCTCTCTCCGTGGCTCTCTCCGCGGCTCTCTCTCCGTGGCTCTCTCCGCGGCTCTCTCCGCGCCTCCCACGGCTAGGCGGAGTGCACGCGCGTGCTCAGTGAGGACCGGCGTGCGCCATGAGAGTCATACTGCGGGCCTTAATAAGCGTCGATCTCCTCGTGTTTCAGGGCTCACATTGCTCGCATTATGAGCCTCCCTCGTCGGCCGCACTGCCACCGCCCTGCCGCCTCCCCCGCACACCCTCCCCCGCACCCAACGCCCCTGCACCCACCATTCCCCGCGAGACTCCACCAGAGAGGATAGCGCCGTCGAGCGCCGATTTGTACCGGAGCACACGATTAAATTAACCCGGCGGTTGTTGTCCACCGCCACAATGTTGGCGAGCGCAGCGGTCTCAGGGGGCCGCATCCGGCTCGCGTAAGGAGGCGGCCCGGGTCCTGGGTCGTCCCCTCCCCGCCCTCGGCGAGGCCGCTTCTACTGCAGCCCAGCCATCGCAATATGACTCTAAGTCAGTTACTCTTGGGACTTAAACTTGGACAAAAGTTGGATATGGAAAATCAACGAACCAGGTTTCGCGGTTTTCATATGTTTTTTCAACTGTCAGCATTTTTACGCGATTTTTGTACGCAGCAGATTCGTGTATTGTGTTTAGTGTTTGTTGAATTTATTACAGACAGTCATTATTCGATGAACTAGTTTTTTTTTGCTGTGTGGAGTTTTGAGTGAGTGAGAGTGGGAAAGCAAGGGGAGGCCGGACACCACGGCGTGCGCCCGCGTCGCCGACTCGCCTGGCGGGCCTGGCGGGGCTGGCAAGGCTGGCAGCCGGAGAGGGGTTTTAAGCGCAGACACAAAACAATCCCGCAGCTAGTTATGAGTGCGTAATTATTATGAATCTCAATGGAGGAGCGAGAGAGAGACGGGGGGAGGGAGGGTAATTCATGTGAAAGGCAGCCTCGAATATGAAGCATCGGCCCCTTAGGGTGGCGTGGAGTGGCTGCGCCGGTGAAAGGGAAGGGGACCGGAGGGAAGGCAGAGGGGAGGCCGACAGGGTGCCAACTTTCAGCGATGAAAATCCTTTATTTCTTTTCGTTGTAATAGAGCGGGCAGGCGCGCCTCGCTCCTCGGGGTGGGAAAAATAACGGAGATGAAATCGGAACCAAAAATTTGAAACCGCCTTCCGCAGCGGTGGCAATCCGGCCGACTTTCTCCTGGGAAGGAGGAACAGACTGTGGCCGGGCCGGGCCGCATGGGGTCCATTACCATATTATCAGAGCAGCCGAACGCTCGTGTGGCCGCCGAACTGACAGAAAAAGTTAAGTCTGATTGTCCGAATTTATCAGAGTGCTCACAGTGTGGAGTGGCGTGGCTCCCGCGAGTGCCTGTCTGCGGCGCCTTGTGGCACTGTGTGTGTGGCACTGTGTGTGTGGCACTGTGTGTGTGGCACTGTATGTGTGGCACTGTGTGTGTGGCACTGTGTGTGTGGCACTGTGTGTG
Source organism: Odontothrips loti (assembly GCA_038380765.1). Classification (NCBI taxonomy): domain Eukaryota; kingdom Metazoa; phylum Arthropoda; class Insecta; order Thysanoptera; family Thripidae; genus Odontothrips; species Odontothrips loti. Next base: position 17,974,954 of record CM076244.1, on the reverse strand, counting down.
TGGCACTGTGTGTGTGGCACTGTGTGTGTGGCACTGTGTGTGTGGCACTGTGTGTGTGGCACTGTGTGTGTGGCACTGTGTGTGTGGCACTGTGTGTGTGGCACTGTGTGTGTGGCACTGTGTGTGTGGCACTGTGTGTGTGGCACTGTGTGTGTGGCACTGTGTGTGTGGCACTGTGTGTGTGGCACTGTGTGTGTGGCACTGTGTGTGTGGCACTGTGTGTGTGGCACTGTGTGTGTGGCACTGTGTGTGTGCACTGTGTGTGTGTGTGGCACTGTGTGTGTGGCACTGTGTGTGTGGCACTGTGTGTGTGGCACTGTGTGTGTGGCACTGTGTGTGTGCACTGTGTGTGGTGTGTGTGGCACTGTGTGTGTGGCACTGTGTGTGTGGCACTGTGTGTGTGGCACTGTGTGTGTGGCACTGTGTGTGTGTGTGTGTGGCACTGTGTGTGTGGCACTGTGTGTGTGGCACTGTGTGTGCACTGTGTGTGTGGCACTGTGTGTGTGGCACTGTGTGTGTGGCACTGTGTGTGTGGCACTGTGTGTGGCACTGTGTGTGGCACTGTGTGTGTGGCACTGTGTGTGTGGCACTGTGTGTGTGGCACTGTGTGTGTGGCACTGTGTGTGTGGCACTGTGTGTGTGGCACTGTACGTGTGGCACTGTGTGTGTGGCACTGTGTGTGTGTGTGGCACTGTGTGTGTGGCACTGTGTGTGTGGCACTGTGTGGCACTGTGTGTGTGGCACTGTGTGTGTGGCACTGTGTGTGTGGTGTGGCACTGTGTGTGTGGCACTGTGTGTGTGTGTGGCACTGTGTGTGTGGCACTGTGTGTGGCACTGTGTGTGTGGCACTGTGTGTGTGGCACTGTGTGTGTGGCACTGTGTGTGTGGCACTGTGTGTGTGGCACTGTCTGTGTGGCACTGTGTGTGTGGCACTGTGTGTGTGGCACAGTCTGTGTGGCACTGTGTGTGTGGCACTGTGTGTGTGGCACTGTGTGTGTGGCACTGTGTGTGTGGCACTGTGTGGCACAGTCTGTGTGGCTGTGTGTGTGGTGTCTGTGTGGCACTGTGTGTGTGGCACTGTGTGTGTGGCACTGTGTGTGTGGCACTGTGTGTGGCACTGTGTGTGTGGCACTGTGTGTGGCACTGTGTGTGTGGCACTGTGTGTGTGGCACTGTGTGTGTGGCACTGTATGTGTGGCACTGTGTGTGTGGCACTGTACGTGTGGCACTGTCTGTGTGGCACTGTGTGTGTGGCACTGTGTGTGTGGCACTGTGCTGTGCACCCGCCCTGTCCCGCACGCGCCGCACTGATGACGTGTGGCGGTTGTCCCACCAAATAATAAAGCAATCCTCACACGGGCGGTGGGGGTTGGGGGCGGCCGGCGGATTGATGGATGGGCGGGGTCGGGCGGCGGTCCGGAGACGGATGGAGGGAGTTGAGGTGGGCGGGCACCTGCGGGCACCTGCGGGCACCTGCAGCGGCTCCAGTAGTGCAGCGCGCACATTTACAACATTATCGCGCGCGCAAAAGAAGCAGGCCGAAGGCGGCCCCCGGCTACCTCCCCCCCCCCTCACCTCCTCTCCCTTTCACGTCAAGGCGCTGCTGTGTGCCGATGGATTTATTGCTCACACACAGTACCCCCTCTCTCCCCTTTCAGCGGCGTTTCCTCGATTCTTTCCTGTTCTCCTTTCTCCTCTTCCTACTCACGCCGCCGCCGCCGCTGCTGCTCCCCCGACATGTCGCCGCCATAAAACGACCGCACAGCAGCAGAGCTGCGCAGAGCTGAGCGGAGCACTGGCACGTAGCAGGCGCCTATGGAGTACACATGCCGGGCCGGCCAGGGCAGGGCGGCGTGTCATCGGAAGGAGACGCAGACTACATCGTCAGCACCGAGTCACGGTCGTCACGGCCCCCAACCTAACCAACAACGCTTGTCACCGAGCTGCCCCCGCCACCCCAGAAGAGCCAACCACGTACCTCTCGATGTGGCAATCTTATATGCTCCTTGTGGCACCCGCGAATCTCATACTACCACTTGACCTCTCAGCCCAGAGCCCCCGTCCCGTCCACACGGCCGCCTGCCCTAACTCAGCCCACGGCGACGTCTCCGCACTGCCACTGGGCGGGGCCTGCCTGGCCTGCCTGGCCTGCCTAGCCTGCGGGCACGTCCGTGCGTACGTGCCAAGTGCATTTCCTAGCGCCCTTGTTTGCATCCACCTTGCTTTGTACACTTTTTCCTGGTCCAGTTCACAGCGCTCCTCCTGCTCCCCCCGCAGGTGTATATATAGTACACACAGCTGCTCGCGAATAAGGAGGGTCCCCAAGAAGCGAGCGCAGCGGCGGATTTAAGTGGCCGTTTTCGGCTTGGTAGTTATTTTGCACTAAAACGCTCGGGCGTTACTAGAGGGCGCGGGGAGGAAAAAAAATAAAAGCCTTCTCAACTGAACGCACCCGCGCCTCCCTTCGCTGCTTCGCGCGTGCGTCACACACTCCTATCTTAGTTTGCCCTGGAAGGCTGCAGGGGCGTAGCCAGACCTGGGTTTCGGAGGGGGATATGCCGCACTAATTGCATACATTCAGGTTTTATTTATGTGGTTTGCCTGGTCACCGGTTTCAGAAGGGTTCCGATCTCCCCCCTCCCCTACCGGGCTACGCCCCTGGAAGGCTGCCCGCCCGCTTGCGCCCAACGACTCCGCTCCTCTCATTCCTCAGGGCCACGCCACAGTTTGGGCAAAATCTCTACCCGGTAACGATCGCCGGCGTGATGCAGCAGGCAGGGGCCCACAGCCGGGCCAGGACTGGCGCATAGTTGCGGAAGTTTGATCTGCAGGCCGCTGCAGCAGCCGCCGCCTCCGCCTCCACCGCTCATCCACGGGGCATAAAATGCAGGGCGCCGCGTTATACTACCGGGCGCCGCCACTTAACTGCAGCCCCTTAATCAAGGTGCGTGACAAAGTTTGTGTCCCGTGCACCGCACGCCCCGGCACGCCCGGGCACGCCCCGGCACGCCGGCCTCTGCTGCACCACGTCTCTCCTCCCAGCCGGGTCGCCAGGCGCCTTTTATTGGTCGCCTTCGTTCGCCGCTTTGGTTGCCTCGCTCCTCGCTGCCGGCAGTCAAGTAAGTGACGACACGCCAGTATAGTGTTGTTGGCTGTTAACTCGAGCCTCCGAAGCGCTACGTTGGGACAGAGCGGGGCGGTGAGTTGTGAGGCTGCCGCATAGCACCGCGCAGAGGAAGAAAATACGGAAATCACACTCTCGGAGTCAGGCTCGACACAATCCACTCAAAACTTGCCGAGAACGGCGCGCTGGGGAATGGGACGATACGAATGAGGACACAACGGACACCGCGGCCCGGCTCACGCAGATGTGTCGGATCCCTTCTCCTTCCTCCCCTCCACGGCGGCGGCGCTAAGCAAGACGAGGGGCAGCAGGCGTAACAGGCGATTTACATCGCGTTGCATTACTAAACCAGGGAAAGGGAAGGAATGCATCCATATTCAAGCGGGGAAAGAAATGAATTCACTTTGCTGCTGCTGCGGCGTGGTCCCGCAACTCTCGGCGGCCGTCCCGTCAGGCGTCATCGCCGGGGGCTGCCGAGGGCTGCCGGGGTCCGCCGGGGGCTGCCGAGGGCTGCCGGGGGCTGCCGAGGGCTGCCGGGGGCTGCCGGGGGCTGCCGGGGGCGCCGGGGGCTGCCGGGGGCTGCCGAGGGCTGCCGGGGTCCGCCGGGGGCCGCCCCTCCGCTGCCGGCCCGCCGACTCTGAGTTTAAGCAGCTGCTGTTGTTTCTTCCGATTCACATTTAATCGCGGTGCATTCTGATTCGCCGGCATCATCGTTTATCCGGCGGTTTTATATCGCTTCCGAGGAGCGCTGAACAAACACCACAACAACCACCACCGCCTCCACCACCACCACCACCGCCGCTCTGTCGAAGGGTCCGCCGCTTTGTTTCGGAGCGGCACACGCGGAGAGAATAGAACTCTACAGCACGACAGCGAAATGTTTTGTTTGGTTGGGGCCGCTGGCTTTGCTGGTACAAACCCGACCTCCTCCACCTGAGGCGGACGGGCGGGGCGCGGAGCTGTGAACGCAGCCCCACACATAGCGCTGCCGGCCATCAAACAGTTTACAGCTCCGACAAGCTGATCGCCGCAGCTCTTCCGAAGTCTCCCCGCCAGCAGCCCCAGCAGGTCCAGAGCCCGGCCAGAGCTCGGCGGGCCGGGAGGTGTCGCCTGCGTGGAGCTTTTGGCCCAGCTCCGCCCAGCTCCGCCCAGCTCCGCCCGGCTCCGCCCGGCTTCTTGGCGCACTCCACGACCATTTTTACGAGCGCGCCCCCATCACTCCTGCGCCGGTGAATGTGTGCGAGGACGGGTTCGGACGCAGCCAGCGGTCACGCGCGTCATGAGCCAGCGGTAGCCAGCGGCAGCCAGCGGCCGGCGGGCAGAGGTCTGCAGGCGGTCGGTCGAGGCGGATCGCCTCCTCAGACCAGAGGGTGTTGACTTAGTGCTGTGGTTTCGAACGGCCAGAGAAGGTCGTGTTTGCCAACTTTTAGGGGCGCCCCCCGAGAGCAGGCAAGCAATTTTTGTCGGAAAAGTAAAATGAAACGAGCGGGTATCGAACCCGTGTCGCCCGACCCATCCGAGAGGCGAGCGGCGACGCCGCAGCCGCTTGCGCTACGGCGAGTGGTGTGTGAGCTGTGGAGACCTGGAGCTGCCTAGTGGTCAGTAGGACGGAGAACACTCGCAGCAGCGTGTTTGCCGTGCAGACGTTGGCAGCACTACCCCCCGGGGGCGCTCTCTGTCTCTCTCGCACACACGACAGAGGCGCGCCATTTGAGTGTACCCCCACTGGCCGGATCGCTCTCGGCCAGAGGCGACCGAGTGGACCAGGCGGATACCGCTCGGCAGCGGGCGGTCCGACTGTGTCGACCGCCCGGCCCAGGCGGATGCGGTACGAGGCGATCCTAGCCAGGCGATCGAGGCGGTCCGCCCCGAAACCGATCGCCTGCAGACCTCTGCCCCTCTGCCGGGCCGGCGGGGCGCAGTGCAGCGCACAACACCTGCTTGGCATGTGGCACCCTCCCGGACCGTACCGGTCCCCCTGCTGACAACACTGCGCTGCAATTCTATGCATCCCAAAACTTCGCCTACCAATCCGTGAAGGTGGTTCTATGTCTTCTTTTTTCCTCACTGTTTTTTCCCCATCCCTCCTACAAAGACTAACGCCACCGCCGTTTCTTCAAAACAACGACGTTAAAAGGGAGTCAGCGGGAGAAAAAAAAATCGCGGGAGGGAAATGCAGACAGTATATTTTATTTCCGTCAAAAATTAAGACGCGCGTGGCAGGGCACACTGAAAAAAAAAAGGAATGGAAAAAGAAGAGAGGAGGCGGCAGAGACAAAACAAGAAAACGAAGAGGGCCGCCGCCAGGAGGACGGAGGCGGCGGCTGAGTGGGCGCTAGCGCTGACGGCACGGCGAGCGTCAATTCCCTTCTTATTACTTAATTCGAAAATGGGATGAAATGATAAAGTCGGAGAGAAAGTCTCGGCGGCGCACAGAGCCGAGGCGTGCCCGCGATAATCGAACACGGGAGCCGTCGCTGTATCCTCCTGCTCAAAGAGAGAGAGAGAGAGAGAGAGAGAGAGAGAGAGAGAGAGAGAGAGAGAGAGAGAGAGAGAGAGAGAGAGAGAGAGAGAAGAGAGAGAGAGAGAGAGAGAGAGAGAGAGAGAGAGAGAGAGAGAGAAATATTACGAGAGCAGGAAGAAAGGCGAGAGAGACTGCGAGAGCAGGAGGACCGCTCCGGTCACAAGGTCACACAAGGTCACACAGTCCGCTCTGTGGCGGATGCATCCTCCTCTTGTCAGGTCTAAAGCAGCTTCAGATAGAACCATAACGACAGGCAGTTTTCCTCCAGGGATTTCTCTTGACGGGGACGTCGGCGCCTTTCGCCCGCACCACCCTGGCAGGCTCCCGCCTCCATCTTGTTTCACTTAGCGATTAGTCCGCCGTGCCGGTTGATAGGCTCCCACACTTACGGCGGCAGCCTCCACGGCCTTCGCGGTCGCGGCGGCCCCGGGGGTCCTGGGGGACCGGGGCGGCCCCGGGGCTGAGCCGGGCCAGCCGGGCCGGGCTGGAAGACAAGGGGAGGCAAGGGTAAAGTCCCCGGAGGATTGCGGTGCATATTTATTTGGTACTATAACACCCTCCTTCAGCGCGCCCTATCAGTAGAGTTAACGCCCCCCCCCCCCTCCGCTGACACGCGCTGCCTGCCTCCCTATCTGGTGCCATGGGTGGGTGGCTGGGGGGGTCGGTGATGGGCGTCAGGGCGGTGGGAAGCGCGGGGCAGGGCGGGGCAGGGCGGGCCCCGCTGGCACCATCACCTGAGATGTTTGCCGGGCCCAGGCGCGCAGACAGCGCAGGCCGGTGGCTCCTGCCAAGCTCCAACTCTACTGTGCATTACTTTCCTCCACCCCAGTTTGCGCATTTTGTTCCGAGTTTTTTCCCCCCCCACCCGGGTGCTGCTATCTGCACACATCGGAGCACCCGTTTTGGCCATTCTGCGCAGCCACGGCGCCTGCTGCGTAGGCCAGCACGACTTCTTCCACGCGCGCGTGCCGTGCGGGCTGGCCTACCCCGCCGCCCGCAGGCGCCCGGTGCCCCGGCCACGCACGCTGCCATAGCTGCCAGGTACGAGGAAAAAACGGTCGGTGGTGTGGCCGAGGGCCGGCGGGCGTGTCAGTCAAGCCCACGCGCCTCGTCTTTGTGAACTGTACCGCGGCGCGCACAAAAGGCCGGAGGGGCGGGGCGGCCGGGGGCAACACTGGCAACGCCGTGCAAGTCAATCCCTCCTGCTGTGCTGTACGGCGCTGGCGGCGCTGCGCTGTCCGCAGCTCGCTGAGCTCGGCTCGGTCATCACGGCGGCGTCACACGGGCGTCCCGGCCTTTTCTGTTGATATCGCCCGCCGCCCCGCGCCGCCCCGCGCCGCCCGGCCCAAAGCGCTCAGCGACGCTATTTTTCCTGGGCAACAGCAGCAGCAGCAGCAGCAGCGGCGGCGTCGGCGCCACTCTCCGCCACGCCACGGCGACGTTGCGTTTTCCTTGAAGGCGGTGGCTTGGAAGGGAAATGACTGTCGTCCGTCAACGAGCTCCGGTAAACGACGCGACGCGCGCCCCGCGCGCACCTCACCTCTCTCTCTCTCTCTCTCTCTCTCTCTCTCTCTCTCTCTCTCTCCCCCGGACGGCTCCATCACTCTCTCCCCTCCCTCCGCCTCCCTCTCACCCACACACTGCCGGCGCTGCACACACACGCACACTCACAGCGGCCCAATTTGTGCGGATGCGGTGCGGATGGCCGCTGTTGGCGTTTCTAATAATGCGCGCAGAGAGGCGGGCGGCCTGGCGGCCTCGGGCGGCCTCAGAAGCTGCCCTCATTACATCCTCCAGGCTGCATGTTTATCATGGGGAATGGATGCGCTTCATCCCCCCCCCTCCTCTCCCCCCTCACCTTAGCAAATGCAAACTCCCTCTGCCGCTGCTGCTACCGCTCCTGCTGCGCTGCTCCCCGCACTCACTGTTTCCAGGCCACGGCCAAGAGGGAGTACTCTCTGTTGGCATGCCAGTGTCCGTTACGCGGCCTTTGTGTCATCCGCTCGCGCCTTGTTGTTGTATTGCTGCAGACAAACGCGCTCTCTCCCCCCCCCCCTCTCTCTCTCTCTCTCTCTCTCTCTCTCTCTCTCTCTCTCTCTCTCTCTCTCTCTCTCTCTCTCTCTCTCTCTCTCTCTCTCTCTCTCTCTCTCTCTCTCTCTCTCTCTCTCTCTCTCTCTCTCTCTCTCTCTCTCTCTCTCTCTCTCTCTCTCTCTCTCTCTCTCTCTCTCTCTCTCTGTCTCTCTCTCTCTCTCTGTCTCTTGTCTCTCTCTCACACACATAACTCCTAATCTCTCCTCAAGCGGCTGCTAGGAGCCCCCCCCCCCCCCCCGCACGTATCGCTCTCACAAGCCGCTGCGCTTTGCCCGCTTTGCCCGCTTTGCCCGCGTGGCTTTGCCGCTGCGCCCCGCCCGCTTCACGACACGCCGCCGCTTCCTTCTTTCGCAACGAAGACACATTGTGCGCTCGCAGGCAGGGCGATGTGGGGACAGCAAGACACCAGCAGCGAGAATCTGAACCCTGGTCCCCGCCCCGTCCCTCTTGGTTTCCCTACGGCCGGCGGTGAAGGCCCACATACCCCGTGCCGGTGCCGCGGCCACGGATGCGAGGGGTATCGACGACCCGGGCCGCTCCCTGCTTTGTGGCCTTCTTCGCCACCAAAAACGAATGACAGAAAATAGCAAACAGAGCAGCAGGCGGTGACGGGACGCGGACCTGCACGGTTACCGCGCCCGGGACGGGCCCCGGGACCCGCCGCGTCGCGGCTTTCTCATTAAGAGGTCGCAGTGTGTTTGTGTGCGTGTGTACGTGTATGCGTGCGTGTGTGTGTGCGTGCGTGCGTGTGGCCCACCTCCTGGGATGAAAGGGGACGCCCCTGCTGCCTTTGTGGCGAGATAAAGGGGGTGAGGGGGTCTTGAAACAAGTCATTGGCTCAGTTGTGTACAGCTCACCATGCCGTGCCCACCCCGCTTCCCCCTCCGCTCGGCCAATTCCGGAAAGAGGCACCTTTCCCTTTACTTATTTCTCCTCTTCTTTCTCCCCTCCCCCCACCCCCACTCTTTTTTGCGCCAGCAAAACCCCTCCTCAGCCTCCACTTTCCGGGACATATGAGGAGGGAGAGAGAGCACATAGCCTTTTGTGTGACTTTTGAGGTGCCGTGTCATACACTCTGCAGCAGCTTGTGTGCGTGCGTACGTGCGTGTGCGTGCGTGCGTGTGTGTGCGTGTGCGTGCGTGCGCGTAGGGAGTTGGGAGTTGGTGTACATACTCACGCCCTAGTGCCGTGGCGAAAGTGGTGAACTTAGTAGTAGTGAGTACGAAGACGGAATGCGCCAATGGGCATACAGCGCAGGAGAATGGAACTTGGCGTGCGTGGGCGCGGGGGCTGGAGCTTAATCCCCAGGATGGGCTTGCAGCAAAACGGTCCAACGCTGCCACCGCCGTGGCAACTCCCCCTTTCTCTCTCTCTCTGTTCGACCTGTCTCTCTCTCTGCCGCACGGGGCGGCAGACAGACACAGAAAGGGGTGGAGAGAGGAGAGGTCGAATCGCGTGCTCAAGTATTTTGCGTGCGGCAACAAAAGGGGACTGAGTACCAGCCAGCTCACGCTCAAGCAGGAGCGATTACACGGGGCGAAGCCAGGGGAGAGAGGGAGGGAGAGAGAGAGGGAGGGAGGGAAAAAGACAGAGACAGATACAGAGAGAGAGGGACGGGAGAATAGTGACGGGGGACCGACGCGGTACGGGGTCGCTTTTGAAGGGCGTGGCGCGAGGGTCATCAAAATATAGTCAGGTCAGATGGGCTGTACGGGCTACACGACGAGAGATACAAGTGGGGCAATATGTCCCAGACGGGGCGAGGCACGTGCGGAGACACGCAATAACAAAAGATGCTGCTGAGGCGGGGGGAGGGGAGGTGGGGGCACATGCAGGCAGAGTGGCAGTGCAGCACAGGGGAGAGGGAGGGAGGGAGGGGCCACGAGCAAGGACGTAAATCGGCCCTTTAGTGGCCCCGCGAAACTACACTGAGACAGCAGCGCGCGGAGCTGAATTTGAGCCTAGTTTGGGAACACCGCAAATGATAATCTCTGGCTGTACAATAACAACCGAAGTGAGTTTCTAGCCCAGCGTGGTGTACCCCGCGGACGTGGCCATGGCCGGGGTGGGGTCGCGGGTGATCCTGGAAGGAAGCCGTCGGTAGGCAGCGCCGCGGCGTGCGAGTGTCGGGGCTGCGGCCGGCTGCTGCGGTCCGCGGGCCGGGGGCCGGGCCGGGCCCGCAACAAGTAGTCCATCGCTGCGTACGGCGGGCCCCGGCAGCCCCCGGCGCGGTACGGTGCGGTCTCCCAGACGCGGGCCGGGGAGCTACGCGATGCCGACGGCTCGCTGCAGGTAAACGACCTGAAACGGACGCCGGGGTAACCCGAACCACTGAGCCGGGCGGAGCCGGGCCGGGCGGAGCGGGGCGGGGGGCGCGGCTGCTGCCGGGGGTCATGATTCTCGTGAGATTTCCATCCCATTCCAGCGGCATCTCGAGGAATAAAATATAAACGCGAGCGACGACCGTCGGACGACTGTCGGGCGCCGGGCAGACGGACGGAGGGGCAGGAATTTGTGCGCTGCGGCCGTGCGCCCGGAGACAGACGGGCCGGGCCGGGCCGGCGGCGACGAGTGTGTGTGAGTGTGTGTGTGTGTGTGTGTGTGTGTGTGTGTGTGTGTGTGTGTGTGTGTGCCAAGGCCTGGCCGTGCTGAGCCCACCGCACTCACTGCCCCGCGGACTCGTCCCACCTCGCTTAATGTAACAGCAGCAAAGTCTAACGGAACGGGCTATTTTTCCAGCCACCACCACCGCCGCCTCCGGGAGTGCCAGCACTAATGTATGCACGCGGGAGGCGAAGCTTTGCTTAAAAATCGCGTGCATCCCGCCCAGCCCAACACACACGAGGCGACATCGAGGCGGGATGAATATTCAGCAGCCAGATCTTTTATCACATCAGCGCGGATTGCCGGGGAAAATGTCCCGTAAAGTGGATGGAGGGAGTTAGAGCGTCGCCGAGACAGATGAGCATCGCTCTGTCAGCGTGCGTGCGCGTGGGGGGCTGCGGGGGCTGCGGGGGCTGCTGGAGACTGCGGAGCCACCCGCGTTTCCTAATTGGCCGGGGAGCAATGAAGGTACAAGCTGCGCTGCTGTCGCTACGCTGCGCCGCCGCCGCCGGCCGCCGGCCATTTCAAATCTCGGGGGACGGCGCTTTTATACAGACCACACATTTCCTCTTCTGCCTCCCGCGCACACTGCTATGCCTTCCTTTCGGTGCGCATTTTCGTGACGGACACGCGGCGGAATAAAAAAGAGTGCGAAGTTCTCTTTCTGTGCAGGCTTCCGCGCGACTCATCTTCCTGACAACCATAACACTAATTACACGCAAAAAAAAAAGAAGATTAGTTGTCCAAACTTATTTGTTCGTTGGTTTCGGGGCAAGCTTTAAGACTCTCAGGCTGTTTTGACCAAGCACCGTCTTGCCATGAAAATTGCGGTGCATCATGATTCTCCTGACCCAGGAAAACCCGACATACCGAGCAGGTAGGTATCCTAAACGACACCTCACGCTAAACTATGAGTTGTCATCTCCCGGGTACTTACTCATGGTGGTGAGGTTGATGAACTGTACGACGGTGCAGCCATCCTTGACCTCGTTGTACGTGATCTCGCACTTATACGTTGCCTCGTCGACCACGGCTAGGTTCTTAATGTTGAGGTGCATTTGAGTGGCGTTCGGCTGGTAGTGGAGTTCCGCTCTGGAATCAGAAGGAAAGCAGTCGATGAGTTGAGATTCAAGGGACTGCTACTCAGCCGGGGAAGTAGGGTGGGAGGAGGGGGGGGGGGGGCTCTGGCAGGGCCAATATCCGGTTGAGACACACCACCCTTACACTATACAGAAAGCGGATTTTAAACGTTTTCGGCAATTAGTAAAGTCGCTGATTGCACTGTGCCGATAAATCTCACAGAGTGCTGCACCCTACGAAACAAGAGATAAATTCGGTGCAACTTGTTGCGACATCTCTGTCTCTCTTTAACCTCTTCCTCCTACCCGAGGCTCTAAAGCTAAGTAAAGTCCCCTGGAGGGGGAGTGATGCGCGAAATTGAGTTGAAGTGAAGCGGGGTGCAGGGCGGGGGTGGGGTGCGGGTACCCGATGGAACAGAGTGAGAGGGAAAGTGCGGCCCGAATGAGACAGAAAAAGTTAATAAATACACGAGTAAAGCATCATTTTCATACGAATTCTCAAAAGATAAAAGAGGGCTTCTTCATTCGCACTCTGAGAGCACATTACACTGTAGAGACGGCCCCAGCCACGTACTCACAAAGAGGGAGAGAGAGAGCGCAAGAGCCTTTGGTGCAGTGTTTTTTTTTGTGTCTCTGCAAAAGCAAAGGCAAGGCGGCATTCCATTGGGACGGCAGCGAACAGGCTCGCAGCCCGGCCACTACGGAATTACAGAGCCTGCCCTGCCCTGCCCGCTCTCATAACGCCATGATTAAAGTGCCGCTCTGTACAGCCACCGTCATATCTTCACTACTCGAACGGATTACCCACGTTTTACACGAGACACGATAGAGTAGATTTTTTTTAAAAAAGGACACTTAAGAAAAATGAGTGTCGGTAATTTATTCTTCAGAAAGTGTCAGGAAGTTGCAGGAAATTTCACAAACTGTCACTCTCAACATGATGTGATTCCGAGTGATTGCCGGCGTGGTCCCCCCCCCTCCATAAAACGGGCTGGTTTCCGGACGTGATGCCGATGCCTGCCATGCCGCACGTCACACCAGCGCCGTTAGAATTCAGCCACTGAATAAAATTTAGCGCCGGCCTCGCCTTCATAGCCATGGTATAACGCGCACCCCGGCCGGCCGGACACCGCGGCCACAGGGCCGGCCGCGCTCACTGGGGTTACAGCCGCGCTGGGGCAGTGGCACCACCAGCACCACCACTGCGATGCAGCAGCAGCAGCAGCAGCAGCAGCAGCAGCAGCAGCAGCAGCAGCAGCAGCAGCAGCAGCAGCAGCAGCAGCAGCAGCAGCAGCAGCAGCAGCAGCAGCAGCAGCAGCAGAGGCGCTGCGCTGAAAAACAAAAAGGACGGAAGCAGCAAAACATTTAATGGTCCGGAGGCGAGGCGGGGACGCTGGGGGAGGGGCGGGGGCGTGTGGGACGGACCGGCGCGATAAAGTGCGCGCATATTGCTGTTTTAATTTGTTCTGCAGCGCGTCTCAGACGAGGCGCCGAGCGACGCCATGTCACGCCAAGGACGCACGCCGGGCCGGGCTCTCTTTCGTATTCTCCTCCACACACACATTCTCTCTCTCTCTCTCTCTCTCTCTCTCTCTCTCTCTCTCTCTCTCTCTCTCTCTCTCTCTCTCTCTCTCTCTCTCTCTCTCTCTCTCTCTCTCTCTCTCTCTCTCTCTCTCTCTCTCTCTCTCTCTCTCTGCTGCACCCTGTGGACCCCAGCGGCGCCCGTGTGTCATTCGGTTGGCAGGGCCGGGCCGGGCACGGCTCAGGGGGGACGGGGCGGGACGGGACGCACTGCGGCTCCGCCTCGCTTGCCTCGCACTCACCACTCTCTCACACCGCAATAACGGATTTCGCGTCGGTGAAAGTTGTCCAAGGAGATTAGCGGTGGAGTGGAGTGGAGGCGTAGCGCGGCATGTGGCGTCAAGTTTTAATCCGTGCCGCGCGCGAGTGCGTGCCCGGCCGGCACGGTGCGAGCCCACAAATGACACCCACAGCTCGCACCGCGTCACACCTGCGAATCCCCGCGGCTAGGTGTGCGCCGAGGTTCACCCCTGACCTCCGCGGGGCCCCCTCCCCGCGCGGCCCCACATGGGAATGCAGTTTTGTGACGAACGGCTGCATCGGGGCATGGCGAGGGGAGGGAGTGGAGGAGGGGGGTGTCGAGGGGTGGGGACAGCCAACAGCCGCCGGAAGGGTCCACGGTCCTATGGCGGCCAGCGCGCACGCGCGCCCGTAGGACCGGAGGGCCGGAGGGCCGGGGGGCACACCCCGCGAAAAAATAGTGAAGTCATAACCGTTCCACGACGATTTCAAGGCCTGTAAAATTTTATGTGCGAGTTGGCCCCTCGCTATAATGAGTTGGATATGGCCGGGGGAGGGAGGAAGAGGAGGGGGTGGGGGTGGGGGTGGAGGCGGAGGGGGCGGCTGGCGGAGGGAAGGGGGTTGATGAGTCCACGGACCGGGATGGCTATTGGAAAAGCGGGGACAGAGCGTACCGAGCCGGCCGACGGACAGACATTTTCAGGGGACGAACAAAATAAGGGTAACAGTCTACATCAGCGCGGCCGGATGTACGGAACCGCTTCAGAACGGCTTACGGCGCCCGCCGTCCCGTGGGAGGAAGACTCGGTCTGGGCTGGGGGCGAAAATCAATGCCGGTCTCCGGCCCAGCCCGGCCCGGCCCGGCGTGTCCTCGGCCCCGCGCAGCGCCGCGTCCGTCACGAACCGTGTGTGCGGGCCACTTTATTGTGAGAAGTTCCTTGGCGATGTTCCTGTGGACGCGTCGGCGCTGCGGCGGCAGCAGTGGCAGCGGGCGGCGCTGCGGAGGCAGCAGTGGCAGCGGGCGGCGCTGCGGAGGCAGCAGCGGCGGCAGCGGCGGCACAGTATCGAAATGTCATCCGGGCAATATGCCAAGTCCTTGTCAGGGGGAACCGCGCGCGGCGCTGGAGACACTGCGGGGCGGAAGGGGAGGGGGGGGGGGAATGCGGGGGCACCGGCCGATAGCTGTGCCGGGGGGAGGGACCTCGCAGAGGATGTGGGTGTCAGGAGGGTCGGCGCCTCCCCCGAGGGGTCCTGCGGGGTCCTGCGGGGTCCGGAGGGTCCTGCAGCGGGCCGCCGGGGAGCGGCGGTCGGCCGGAAAGCCAGAGCGGACAGGCCAATTCGCGATTAGAATAAGGGCGCTGCAAGTGCTTTCGGGGGGGACTAGACTGCGGCGAGCTCTCAGCCGAGGCCGAAGCTGACCGAGGCTCTCAGCCGCGGGGCGGGCCGGAGCCGGAGAGGAGAGCAGCACTGCCGGGCCTACCGAGCGCCTGCGGACGGCAGCATAGGCAGCGCGCCGCACAGCCGTGCGCGGAGCGGCCAGCGCTGCCTACCTACCGGGCGCCACCGGACCTGCCGCCGCAGCCCGGAGCTGCGGGCTCCGCACGGCACTGTCTACCAGCTCACTGCAGACAGAGGGGCTCTCGGGGCTCTCTCCCCTCCAGCAGCGCCCCGCACGCACCCCGCACGCACCCCGCACGCACCCCACACGCATCCCGCACAGGCGTGACGTGAACTTCACCTGGGATGCACGCCCCGTGCGGTCTGGGGACGGGGGCGCGGCGGCCGAGTTGGGTTGTGGCTAACCGCTGCAGCCGGGGGGAGCGGGAGGCGGCGTGCGAATGGCAGAGTGCGGCCGCTAACATGGCTGGACAGAATAATTCTCGGGAAACCTGTGCGGAATCAGCGCTGTAAACCGTAAGAGGATCGCGAGCAAACTCTGGACGCTGGAAGAGAGGAGGAAACGGGGACAGATTCCAGGCAGAGGCGGCGCGGTGGGACGGGGCGGGCGGGCGTGGCAAAGGAGCTGACCAAGCCGCTGGCAACGGCGGCAGCGGCGGCGCCGCCCGCCCAGGCCTTGGCAGGTGCATGCAGTTTGTCAGCGGAAAGACCAGCAGCGTTCTCCGGCAGCAAAAAGTAAGTATTGAGGACGAGGCCTCCATCCACTCTGTTTCTGAGCGGGCAAACGCTAAGTGACGAATTTCTGCACGATGCGTTGCATGCACACTGCCCATCACAATATCCATCCCAATTTTCTGTGGCGAACATTGAGTCGTGATTGGTGACTACCGTCAGTGTTTTTCTCAACGTTTCTCCGCCACGGCGCTGCCAACACACTCATTGATTCTGAGCCGAGCCATAGTGCCGCAGTTACAGTCAACTACCGCGGTACTCGTTTACCGGTGGTGCCACAAATTTCTAAAAACACCCCCGCAAACGTTTGTGTTCGTACGATTTTCCGCGTCGCTAGCATTGCAATTATTGTTATTTTTTTTTTTAACGAGCGGTTGGGTGGGGTGGGGGGGGGGGGGGGGTCGTCGGTGCTGACTGTGATGGTCAGTGACCATAATGCTGTGGGCGGGTGACGGCTGGTGCGTGTGTGCCATTGTCGTGAAATGCTCGCCGCGTCTCACTCGCGTACGAACGGGACGTCGCGCGCGCGGCTTTTGTCCGGGTGATGCACAGGAATTTGTTTCACGCTTTTTAATTCACGGGCCGGTACGCCTCGCAGTAACAACGGCTCGTTGGATTTATGACGGGCAGCGTGACGTGAACAATGTCTGCTGCGCGGCGCGTGTGTGGCGTAAAAAAAAGGGGGCCGGCGGAGAGGGACATGGAAACTTCGCGTAAAACCGCCGCGCGTGTGTCGTTATAATGGTGCGCGCGATGTAACGTGGCAATTACTTGGCCGTGAATAAATATCTGCAGACAACTCGGACACAGAGGACGCCCCCAGCCTGGGATCTTGTTCTCTCCCCCCGCCCTGTCCTCCGCCTCTCCGACCCTCCGCAGAGATTTTTCCACCTGCTTGAACCCTCCACGTGATCCCCACGCACCGCGGCAGGGCTGTCCACGTCGGCGGCGGCGGAGGCGAGGGGAGGCGCGGGGAGCGTTCGGCTGGGGCTTTACACATCGGCGATGGACCGTTGTTTGTTTTGCGAATGGAATTGAAAGTTGGGCGGGCTGCCGAAGGGTGAGAGGCGGGCGGCGCCGAGTGCTGTAAGGAGCAGGGGGGGGGGGATGGGGGGGGGGGCGGCTGGGGCCTGAGGCGGGGCGGGACCGCGGGGCCCAGCGGAAGCTGGCAGGCGAGAGGTGGACCGTGCCGACGTAATTTTCAGTTGTTTCTGATGGCCGCGGTAGGTGGGGACTAAGCCCTTTCCCAAGTAGATGACGAGCTATATGTGCTCGATATATGACCATATCTGGGCAAGATATGGTCCATATATAATAATTTATAACTCCTTTCCCCTTAGCGCTGTTAACGCGCTGAGAACACACACGCAAAAGGTCTCTGAAAGCGCGCATTGTGACGACCACGAACAAAGAACCACCAATGTGAAGTCACGGGTGAGAAATCGGGCGGTGGCAGAAATTCATTCGTTATCTCACCTACGGTATGGATATTCTAAACTTGGATTTCGAGAACTTGTCGCGATTCCGTTTTCCACCCTTGTTCGTGAAACTCTCACGGCAGTGTAAACAACCCTTCCTCCTCGGCGCCGACGCCCGTCCAGCCACCCCTTTTCGAAATTCCACCCCCTCGATTTCACCCCTTCGTGCCGCAATCACTCCCCGAAGACACACACACATGCAAACGAGCAAGTGAGTGCTCTCCCCCGTTATTTCTTCCGGCTTACCAGCCGTTTTCCCCCTTTTTTTGTCCTTTTCCCCACCACCACCGCTCTTTCCGATTATCATGCGTCCGTGTGCGGGGCACTTTCCATACTTTCATCCCCCACGCGGTGTCAAGCTGAGTTCGCGGGCCAGGCGACCCAAGTATTTCTGGGATCGTTCGCTGGTACCCTGATACCACCTGCAAGTATTCAAGGTATGTTCTTAACGTCTCATTTTGAAACATCCTTTAAATTGTTTTACAATTTTGGGGGTTGTCAAGGTGCGTCAGTTTTCATTCGTGTTTTGAGTAGGGAAGAACAATTTGCCCGTGCAGTTCATTTTGAGGAGGAAAGCCTTCGGGAGGAGAAAACCAATCTCAACATCAGCGCGCGCAAACGTGGCGACGCGAAGGGCGGGTGAAAGTTGAAGCGGTCCGGTTCAGCCTTTTCATGTGGCCTCGAGCTCCCCTCTTTCACCTCCAGCCGAGGCGCCAGGCGCCAGGCAGTCTGCCCAGCTCACGCACCCCCGCCACTTCCGTAACAACTTCATTCAGTATGATAAAATAACTGTTTATTGGCGCTTTACTTGCTCATAATCAGCTCCGACAAATTTAACTACCTCGATCCCCTCATTTATCGGCGCTTTGTCTCTCTGTAATCCGGTCGGGGCTGCGGCGCGGGCGAGGGAAGTGGGGGAGGGGGGGGAGGGGTTGTTACACGCACCCAGTGCCTCCCACACCCCTTTCACCCCTTGCCGTCTTTTCCAATATTTCTCCCCGGCGGGCGGATGGACGGGACGCGGTGAGGTCATCCCAACATAAACCGCACACAAAATCGGGCGCACACATGCTTTCCAATCACAAGTGCAAACACAGCGATTGAAGGTGATTCATCCCAAAACTTGAAGGGCTGTGTGGAGGAGCGCTGCTCCCTGATGTGGCCGTGAGGGCGGTGCGCCGCCTGCCAAATGTTTGCAACTCGTCTCTCGGCGCGGACAACGGACGGTCCTCATTTCGTCTTCATGGAGAGAGAGAAAAATGCGTTGTAAATATTTTTTTTTTTCCTGTTGCCCGGCGTGAGGGTCCCGCGGGACGGCCAGGGCTCGTTGGCCGGCCAGGGCAGTATATATACCGGCGTGGAACTAATCTTGGGGGGCCATTATTGAAAAGGCGGTGGGGATTCCCTGGAAAGAAACGCTCCGATAAATAACCCTGTCCGCGGCCCGCGGCCCCGCCCGTGCGCCCGCCCACCCCAACCACTCCGCTCATGACGCCTTTAGTTTATATCTGCTAATCAAGATAAATCGGCCAGATTAGCGCGGCCTACTTCACCGGCGCGTGACACCGTGTGAACTCACGTAGATCCGTGTTTAGTTTCGATCTGATTCCACCCACCGCCGTAACTAATCATTCACCGCGTTTTTTCTTCTTTTCTTTTTAAACGGCGGTCCGCCGCCGTCTTGGCAAGCACTCGAGACTCAGGTGGAATTAGGAGGCGTCTGAGCGGCGGCGGGGGTCGGGAGCCGAGCAGAGCCGAGCAGAGCCGAGCAGAGCCGAGCCGAGCAGAGCCGAGCCGAGCCCAGCCGAGCCCAGCCGCGGT
Source organism: Odontothrips loti (assembly GCA_038380765.1). Classification (NCBI taxonomy): domain Eukaryota; kingdom Metazoa; phylum Arthropoda; class Insecta; order Thysanoptera; family Thripidae; genus Odontothrips; species Odontothrips loti. The sequence goes on along the minus strand of CM076244.1, from coordinate 17,956,283 downwards.
AGGGGAGGGCGCTCCAAACCACTTGTCTTTACGAGACTGAATATTTAATGCAGGACTTTACCTTCAAGACATTCTCAGCAATCTGCTTGCGCGAGGAAGCAGGCTCACCTCCAATTTGTATAATAACATATCGTTTGCGAAACGGCGGCGCGAGGAAATATCGCGTGACTTCGGCGCTGCAGCCTGGCCGGGCCGGGCCTGTCGCGTCCGTGGCACACGACGGCGGCGGCAGCGGCAGCGGCGGCAGCGGTGGCAGCGGCGGCAGCGGCGGCAGCGGTGGCAGCGGCGGCCCGCCCCAGACCCGTCACCCTTCTGCCCCACAGCTGCTGCAGCAGCACGAGCTTCTCCGGGTATCGGGTATCGCCTCAGACGCAAGTAGCTCTGCCGACACCTTCAACGTTCACGATGTGTTCTGTTCGTGCAGTCAGCGTCGGGTACGGGCGGCTTTTGTTTTGCGAGGTAGCGGGTGATTTTCGCTGCTGGGAGGGTAGGGGCCGGGCCGGGGGGCGTTGAATCGCGGCAGTCACATAACAGTTCGGGGGGGGGGGGGAGCTAATCCACGCCCGGCTCTGTGTATTTGCATGCATAATCACTGCAGGGAGCATAAGGGCGGCTGATATTAGAGGTGTGAACAGTCATTTTACCGCGCCAAAGAGTGGCTTTGCGCCAATCGACCGGCACCACTGACGGGACGGAAGGTGTGCAGCTGTCCGGGGCGGCAGCAGACAGTACCGCCAACTCAAACACCGAGTCCCGCTGCCGGCGGAGCTAGGCGTGTGCGGACTCTTTGCTTGCACTAATATGTTAACTTTTCATGCAAATAATGTCGGATCCCTCCTCCTTACCTTCCCCCTCCTCCGCGGCGGCAGGAGAGAGTGGTGGGAGAAGAAGAGCGACGAGGAGATGGACCCCTAAGCCAAACGTCTTGATATACTCACGCGGCCTTTGTTTGGAAGCAGCAGGCGTGACTCGAATTTCATACCCCCTTCCATCCACATCTTAGCTCTCATGGTGTGCTATTGCCAAAGTTTATCATCTGCCACCGTGAAACTTCCCGCCCTGAGAGAGCGAGAGAGAGAGAGAGAGAGAGAGAGAGAGAGAGAGAGAGAGAGAGAGAGAGAGAGAGAGAGAGAGAGAGAGAGAGAGAGAGAGAGAGAGAGAGAGAGAGAGAGAGCCGTGACGCCCCTTCTCTCTCCTTCTCCCTCTCTCTGTCTCTCTCTCTCTCTCTCTGTCTCTCTGTCTCTCTCTCCCCCTCTCTCATACTCTGTGTGCCCCCCTCCCTCCCATCTTGTGGCGGTGCAGATTAAGCAGAGTCAAATATTTCGCTGTAAACCCGTTAAGAGCCCCCGTCTCGAGGCAGAGACTAGACTAATGAGTCGTCTTTCGTCGCTGCGAATCAGTTTATTCACCCCCTGTATGAGTGTGTGTGTTCTCTCTCGCGGTGAGGGATTTGTCTCGTGGATGCGCAAAGGGGAAGTCAAACTCTCTCTTTCCTTCGTTATGTAAAGTGTCATATTCATTTCAGAATGGGACTGTCCCATTGAATGTTTTTCAGACACATTTCTCAGTTCCAGTCGGCGGGGAGACGCGGTCGGCCACTTCCAACGGCACCTCAGTCAGTCACCAGCGCACGCCTGCTGACAGACTATACCTGTAAGGGGAGGAGGGGGTGATTACGCGGCAATCTGACTGAGGAGGCTTAAGCCATGTGGTCCCGGCCCCGGCGGCCCCGACGCCACGCGGCCTGCAAAGCCCAGGTGACAGAAGCAATGGGCTCCGATGTGAAGGGAGAGGATCAGCGCCAGGCGCGGATCCAGGAGCCATTTGTGGGGGGGGGGGTAATGTACCACTTTTTGCCTACTTACAGGTGAAAAGTTCGGCGGGTTGCCTAAATTTCAGGCGCCCTTGGGGCGCCTTGGTAGCATCTTGGGGGGGGGGGGGCAAAACCCCTTTTGCCCCCCTCTTGTATCCGCGCCTGATCAGCGCCGGGAACTCACGCAATCCCCACCTGCAACCCTTCCCTCCCGCCCGCCACCGGGCAGGACGCTGCAGTAGCAGCTTCGTTCGCATCAAGGTTCGCGTGTCCAGCATCCCAGCGGCAGGTCCCAGAGGGCACCACGCTGACGGGAGGGTGGAGCCGGCGGGGCGGTAGAGACCGGGGAGCGGGGGCTGCCCGCTGAAGGGTTATGCAAATTAGCAAGCTCGTGTGGCGCGGCGGGTTCAAGTCGATGAGAGCACGGCGGGGCGAGGGGCCTGCTGCTGCTGCTGCTGCTGCTGCTGCTGCTGCTGCGTCTGGTTCCGTCCGGCCCGCGACCCGCCGGCCCCGCCCCCATCCGGATATTGGCCAGTAACAAGGCCGAGAGAGAGAGAGAGAGAGAGAGAGAGAGAGAGAGAGAGAGAGAGAGAGAGAGAGAGAGAGAGAGAGAGAGAGAGGGGGGGGGGGGGGGGATTGAACCTTCCATTCCGCATCTCCCTGACGTCATTACGACGGAGAGGGGCTGGTGGCCAGCACGGCCCTCGCTCTGCTGCAGCGGCCCCGCCGTCGGACACGTGTATAGGCGGCCGCCGCCGCGGCCGGCCGAAGCCCCCGCCGCGTGCACTGCGGGAAATCCATGCCCATGGAGAGGCCATCCATAGGCTATACCATGTGCATCCATTAGCCCCGGGCAGTTTTGGTTTTAGTCAGTCCCGCAACGCACCATCTCCCTCTCTGGCTCGGTCAGACGCGTGAGACAGAAAGATACGGAGATAGTGCGTTGCGGGACTGCCTAAAACCAAAACTGCCCGGGCTAGTGATACTCCTGGTATAGGATGCACATCAGAGGGAGTGCACAGCGAGAAATCCGAGGGAAAAACTAGAGCTTCGCATTTTTGGTGTTCGCCCTTTGTAAAACTGAACTGAATTAGTTCTGAAAAAAAAAATTGTTTTGTTTTTTAACTTTTCCGCGCTGCTCCGTGAGCCCGTGGCGCCGGATAGGGCGACACGCGCTGCTCTGCGAGGTATCTCTTCATCCGCTGCGGGAAAGAGGGGCGGGCTGCCGGGAAATCAGATGCGATCACGTGTAAACGAGAGAGAGAGAGAGAAAAAGAGAAAGAGAGAGACAGAGAGAGAGAGAGAGAGAGAGAGAGAGAGAGAGAGAGAGAGAGAGAGAGAGAGAGAGAGAGAGAGAGAGAGAGAGAGAGAGAGAGAGAGAGAGAGAGAGAGAGAGAGAGAGAGAGAGAGAGAGAGAGAGAGAGAGAGAGAGAGAGAGAGAGAGAGAGGCAATCGCGCCGGGTGTTGGAGGGGAGGCTGGCGAATGGAGAGCGCACCGCCACCGTCAGCCCTTGTGCGCGCGCGCGCGGCGCAGACCATGCCCCTGCTAAATCGAAGTCTAAATTGAATTTTTGCGGGCATTAAATTTCATTGGCGTCAGAATGCGCGCGGCGAGCGGCGTCGGCGTTGCCGGCGGGAAGATTAGGCAGAATAGGGAGGCTTGTGTACGCCCGGCACGGCCTAGTGCCGCACGGCCCGCGCGAACATACTTTACTCTTTATTGCTTGTGTATCCCTTTGTGCGTGTGGCGGTGATCCCCAGCCCAGGGTCCCCGGGTCCCCGGGTCCCCGCCGCTCTCCCACTCCTACATGGCCACTCGCGTGTGGATTTTCGCGCGCCGCTCTTCGCCAAATAATGAAAACGGTCACGGCACAATGCGAGTGACAATGGCTATGTTGCTCCGTTTTCTTTTTCGCCGCACGACGTGGAGAAATACTAGGAGCCTTCTGGCCTATCCGTCGGACGATACGTCTCGAGGTGACCTCTCGCTGAACTCGCAGCCGAGGGTCACGTATACACAATACTGTGCCGCCAGAGGTACACAGTCACGAGGGAAAAAGGTGACTTTTTATCTGCTTTTCTGTCTTTGTTTACGACGAGGCAAGACGATCGTGAGAGATCTGCTGGGGATGGGCGACCTCTGCCGCGGCCGGGCAGCCTCGCTGTTTACTGCTCCACTTGAGCCACTCGCCCCGGCCCGCCTAGCAGACGACGTTCGGCACACACACGCACACTAACACACATACTGTTCTTACAAATCGCTCATACGGACAAGAACGTACAAACAGCTACCGCTCCGTGTCGAGCCGAGCCCCGCCCTCCTGGACCCCCAAAGCGTTGCTGTACACGCCACACAAACACCTCAACAGAGGCGTAATAATTAAATGAAAACATGCACAGCCCACCCCATCTGTCTGCGCGCCGCGCCGCAGACTCGGTAAGTTTGTTTCCACCACTCGCAGGGCGGTGAGGGGGAGGGGGTGGGGGGAGGGGTGGGGGGGAGCAGCAGCAGCAACGGGCAGCGGGTGCTGTGAGGTGAACAAGATGACGGATTAGGAGGGGCGGCGGCGAAAAAGACGGTGCGGCGCGTTTAATGATGAAGCACCGAACAGGTCCTTCCTGGACGGGTTAATAATTCAGAAAAGGGACCGCCCACGTCCCATCGTACGCACGCGTGCATTATTCAGCCCCCTTGACCAGACGCCGCGCTGAGGTTTGTCGCACGCTTTCATAGTAACGACGGTGCAAACGTAATGATGGCGGCGCAGGCGCATTTACAATTGCTATGCCGTGTTCGCAAATCACGTAACGGTTCAGCCGCGCGGGTTTCACCATGTCACATGATTAATGTCACACTGAGACGACCTCGATGAATTATCGACGCACGTCCGTCATGGCTGGGGACACACGACGAGTCGTCGTCGCCAACAAGCATAAGCGTCAGAAACTCTGGAAAGCAAAACAAGAACCGTCGGCCGTTGGGGTGCGTTTGGGATAACGAGTTGCCGGGCCCCCATCAGACGGGAGGCGGCAGGGCGGCAGGGCGGCAGGGCGGCAGGGCGGCAGCAGTCTCGGCAGTGATTCCGACATCTGGGAGTGTCGGGACCGTCCGACCGCCTGGGCCCCCTGCGCCCGCCCCGCCCCGCCCCAGTTTGATGCCCCTTAAGGCTTCATCACACTTAAAGCCGCGTGTCCTTGTTTCACCCTTTGCTATCCTGACCTCCACGGGGCACCCCGCGAGTCGGCCGGGCCGCCGCGCCGGTCCCTCCGCGCGCGTTTGCGTTTTTTCTCTACTTTCTTTTGTTTACATTTTCCTATCCTTTTTGTCTTATTTTTACTGCGCCTCAGTTTCAAAGCTATCGTAAAAACGGGCCGTTTCACGACAGAGACACAGCGATCGCAGGCATCTTTCGATCGTAACAGAGGCGTATATCCTCTCTCTGAGGTTGCCGGCCCGCCCCTCCCTCGCGATGTCGTCGTTGCCATCACATTTTGATATTAATCGGGATTTTATATGGGAGACATAAATCTTTTTCGATTCCGAAAACGTCCCCCTTTGTGTAGCGATCGCTTTTCGGTCACAAAGGTAGGCCAGCGAATCAAGAACCACTTATGGAGAACGATGATGAGATTTATCCTCGACAAAAAGAGTTTACATATGGGCTCTTGCCTCTAGAGATGACAACAGCTACGAAAAAAAAAAAAAAAAATCTTGCGTGAATGGCTGAGCGGGCCTCGGCCCCCACCGGCCCCCGGCCGGCAGGAGCTAACCAAGCCCGACCCACGGCGAGAGCCCTGGCCAGTAATTAATTGAATAAGGAGCATCACTTCAGCACAAGTGAGCCCTCAGAGTGTCGGGCGAGCAGCAGGGCGGGGCGGGCGGGGTCCAAGGTACCAGCGGCACTGCGGCGCCCGTCCAGCAGCCGCACGGCCACGGCACGGCCACGGCACGGCCACGGCACAGCCACGCGGCTGCCACACTCCCCGCTGTCTACGCCGGCCAGTAAACAATCTCGTTGCCGAATCTGATTCGCACCTGCCGAAAGCAGGCAGTTCCTAGAGTCGGCAGTACGCAGAGCAAGGGACGCTCTGGGAAGCACTCGTTAATAACTCCCATTGATTCACACAATTCCCGGGATTTCTTTATGCTTCCAGCAGAAAGCCCGGCTTGTCCGCGGTCAGCAGAGCACAGACGCGGGGTCCGGTGGGGTCCGGTGGGGTCCGGTGGGGTCCGGTGGGGTCCGGTGGGGTCCGGTGGGGTCCGGTGGGGTCCGGCAGGGTCCGGTGGGGTCCAGGGCTCGCGGCGCGGCGGGAAAACACATGATAAAGTGTGCTCGTCTCGGTCGCTTTACATTATGTTAAGACCCCCGAAAAACCATCCGTTATTCATGGTTCCCCGAAATATACACTGCGTGGGGTTAAGGGAGGCAGAAAGGGGGGGGGGGGAGAAAGAGGGGTGGGTCAGGGAGACTGTAGCCAAGAAGTCAAATGCAACGACGGGAGGGAGGGTGGCATCGGAGATGATATTACGATAAAAGAAGTCCACTGCGGTGGACAACTTGACGGCGCGGTGGGCCGCGAGGCCACCAGGGCCGCGGCGGGGAAACGGGGTAAGGATGGCCACGCACGTGGAGATATTATTCAGGACACGATCCGACTGAATAAAATATTGGGCCGCGACCGGCCAGAGCAGGACGCAATCTCCCGGGGCAAACACACCGGCTGCGCGGGGAGCATCATTGGGACAGGGACCCTCACGGACCCCTCACGGACCCTCCACGGACTCCCCAACGGACTCCCCACCGGACTGCCCAAGAACTCCCCACGAACTCCCCACGAGTCACAGGGTGTGAGTAGCTTCGCAACCGTCAGTTTTCTCGTGGAAAAGATTCTACGAAATTCACCGTGGGCAGAACGGTTCTCAAAATGCCTCCATCAGGGGTTCGGTCGCAGGCAGCGATAATGGTCCCGCTTTTGATTCCCCAAATTCCAGACAACGCCGCAGCGCTTTAATTAGCGGCGCCGTGTGATGCCTCCCCGATACAGTTACGATTGGCGTTTAAAATCGGATTACAGCGGAGTGACTACCGGCCTGCGAAAGGCCAGGCGAGGCCAGTCCAGGCCAGGCTGAGGCCTACCGGTGGGCCTCGGCGGACATAAGACACGGCGCCCAAACTTTCTGCTCGGCCCACTGTGCCGTGCTGTGCCCTCCCCGCGGGAGGAGGTCGACTAATTAATCCGATTAAAATCGTCGTCGTCAGATGTGAGATCAAATGAGCCAACTTTGTGCTCGTAAGGAACAAGGGCTGAGCGAGAGAGAAAGAGGCGCCATACAGAAACACGGGGACGACCGGGTTAGCAGTGCGCGCCAGGCAACGCACAGGAACCGGAACATGTGTGCGACCCACCGCCGACTGAAAGAGAGGAGAGAATTTAAAAGCAAGCAGTCAGCCGGCGGGGCACCGGCGCGCTGAATGGCTCCGTGATGAACTACCCGCGGAGCCCGGCGGGCCCAGCGGGACCCGGCGGAGCACGGCCCTCACCTCACGGACAGCTGCATCCGGTGTCGTTGCGCCCCTTTTTGTTCATGTCCCGACTTCAAACGGAGTGGAAATTGAATGTTTGTGGATATTTGGGCAAAGCTTTACGAGCAGAAGGGAGCAGGGAAGCGGGGACGGGCGACGTGCAGAGAGAGAGAGAGCAATATGATGGAAAATACGAGTGCACAAACAAAGTGTGTGAGATGGCCCACACCATCGCGCGCGCGCACACACACACACACACACACACACACACACACACACGGTTACTCCTATGCAAAAAGCAAGGGGGGGGGGGGCTGCATGGGAGCAGCTCAGTGGCGCGGACAACTACTGGCACTAATGGGGCCGGAGTTGATGTGTAGGGGGGGGGGGGTGACTCCTCGCTCTGTGACACACGGCGGGCTGCTGGGCTGGGCCGGCTGGGCTCGGGGAGCTCGGGGGTGTCGGGGGTTCCGCGTTCCGCGTCCGCTAGGAGACTCAGTTTGTGACGTATATGTTCGTTTTGTGCGTGAGAGCAAATAACGGTTTCCAATTAGTGGTGTCGCATCGCTGCTCTCGCACACGGCGCGAGTGGCGAAGGCTGCGTCCGGATCCGAACCGTGGCGCTCTCGAGTCCGGACATAGCCGCCCGTAATCCTCACCTCGGACGCGTGCCCGCCTCATTCACTGCCTGTTCTTTCCCACTCTCGCTCAAGCCTCACCGCCCCTTCCAGGCTCTGCTGCTGTTTCTGCAGTCATCCCGTCGGCGAAACTCAATTTTCCGCTCAGGCTCAAAAGAGGTCCGCAACGCCCCGTACCCTCCTCCCCCAGCGGGCGCGCGGGGAGGAGGGGGTCCACTTGATTTCCCTCCTTTCCATTAGCTCCCACCTGTATTGTGCCCGGAGAAGGAGGGCTGAACGGGTTGGGGTGGGGTTGAGGGAGAGGGGGGGGGGGGGGGGGCAGCAAGCGGTAACCCGATCTTTCGCAGAAGAGACAAAGGCAAAGAAGATACCATCTCTCATTGGGCCGCGGTGAGAGGTTGTTTGCCCCTATGCAGCTCTCTGCCTACACTCCTGTAGGTGTCCTACAGGCGCTCACAGTGCTGCCCGCACTGAAAAACAGCTAACACAAGTAGTCGACGAGTTTCTCGCAAAAAACAACAAAACACAATAAAAACGATGTCTCTAGGAGGAATCCAACGGCAATACGTCCCTTAAGTCACCGTGAGAGACGTTCGTACCCGCTGACCAATCAGCGCGCGCCTCACACACACACACACACACACACACACACACACACACACACCGCGACAGGCACCCGGCCAAGACGCCGCTCACTCCGGAAAAAGGGCGAGGCGCATCGAGTGGCAGCGGAACCGGCACCGACGGCACCAGCGGAACCGCCGGCGAAAACTAATTAAAACTTCCGGTATAATTTACTTTTACAAAGTTTTTGAGGCGCCTTGGCCAGCGAGGAGTAGGCGGCGAACAAGTTACGTTTCGGGCCGGTGGCGTGCGGGGCGGGCTGGTCCGCGACGGGGACGGGACGGCCAGGATGACAAGGGGGCAGCAAAACGTCGGCCGGCCGGGGGCGAAGAGCGAAGAGGGGGAAAAGAAAGCCAGAGAACACGCATTAGCGCACCCTGGAGGTGAACTGTTCTCGCGGCGCGCAGCCTCGGAGCCCGGGCGGCGTGCAGCGGCAGGCCGTGCTGTAGGCCGTGCTGTAGGCCGTGCTGTAGGCCGTGCGGCAGGCCGTGCTGGAGGCCGTGCTGTAGGCCGTGCTGTAGGCCGTGCGGGAGGCCGTGCTGGAGGCCGTGCTGTAGGCCGTGCGGCAGGCCGTGTCCGGCGGACTCGGGCGGAGTCCCCCGGCAGCGGCGAAGGAGATCGTTTTCAGTGAACTCAGCGGGCCGTGATGAAGGTCCTGGAGGCCCTACTGTTTGTGCCTGCAACGCGCCCACGGCCTCCCTTCCCGCCGCCCTTTATGCACAAAACTTCACCAAACTGAAATCTTTTTAAAACGGCGTTTTTGCAATAAATCTTTGCCGCACGCCGCACAAAAGTGGCGACCCCTTGGACCCCTTTGCCTTGGCCAGATATACGTTTTCTTTTTCTTATTTTCTAACACTTTTCCCCCGCCCCCGCTGCTCTGCTGTGATACACAGAGTGTCTCCCCTACTCCCTCTCTTTTTTTTTCCCGCCCCTCGCGGTCAAGTTATCATCATTATTTTCACGTCTCGTTTCACAAACTCACGCCCTCCTGTGTTCGTTCGCCAAGGCGCGATTTCGCTCTGCGCGCGGCTGGAGACCGCGACGTTCACGCGCCAAGGAGACGAGAGGGGGCAGGGCCGGCAGGGCAGGGGTGGCAACTTTGGAGAGCAAGCAGGAGGGGAGGCAGGCGAGCCTCGCTGATTTTCCTGATCCATCCACGTGTACACATTTCCGAAACAACAAGTTCCATAATCACGCCGCCGTGCCCGAGTCCGCGCCCGGCCCGGCCCGGCCCCAGCTCTCGAGCACTGACGGTGTCCTCCTTCACCACCTCACTCGTGTTGTTCCGGCCTGAGCACGACATTCCGCCCAAATCCTTGAAAACAAACACTCGGCTCCGCCCACCTGCCAACGTCACAGGGAGAGAGGGATGGAGGGAGGGAGGGAGGGAGGGAGGGAGGGAGAGAGAGGGAGATTGAAAGCATTGCGTAACCAGCTTACTTCTCATTTACACGGGGATGCGGGGAGCCCTGCGGGGAGCGGGGCCCTGCAGGGCTCGGCCGGGCCCGGCAGCACAAACACGCCCCCCGCGCCTGTATCCTGGGCTTGTGGCCGTGGAGGCCAGCGCAGTGCAAGTTGCGTGCGTGGCTGCTGGCGTTGGCGCTGTGGCCACACCGAGGCTGGCATCCGAAATCACCCTCATCCACCCTTCTCCTCTCCCTCTCCCATTCTGTCTCTCCTCAGGCCCTGCTGGCCACCGGGAAATGAGGGGCCGGCCTCTGCCTCTGTACGAGTGCGAGCGAGATAAGGGATAATGTGCAATGTTTGCGCACGCCTACCCAGGCCAAAGAGTAAGAGAGAGACGGGGCGTTCGTGTTTGCGTGTGTGTGTGCGTGCGTGTGTTTGCTTTTGTTTTTGCGCGCGGACAACTCGAAACTGCTTGCCTCCCGATCCCCGCGTGCGCGGTCCAACTTATGGCAGCGCGCACACACGCGTGCGCACACGCGCGAGCACGCACGAACACTAGTTGGACAGAAAGGCAAACAAAAGGCGGGGCGGCGAAAAAGCACCTGATGAATTGCCAACATGAGGATGCAAAGGCAAGGACGAGGCGCAGAATATTTTTCATAACTCATGTGCGAACCGCCTGATCGTAGCACCTCTGGTATACCGTGTTCCCTTTAGAGATTATTATTAAACCTGCAAGAGTGACGGCCACACTAAAACAACCTAGCAACTGTCCTGGATTTTGTTCGGGACTTTAGGCTTTCGTTGTTAAACGAAAAGTATTTTACTATTTTCGGGGTCACCCAGTTTCTCTCCTGACCATTTTCCAACAACATCTGCACGCTGCGATCTGATTATTTTCTCATCTCCACGCCGAAGGCACACGCACTTATTCGAATCGAAAAAAAAAAAACAGAAGAAAATAGATGGAGGCTGTTGGTAAGCCGTGCGCACGGACGCAGGGCTGCCACCATACCGGACTCGACAGCCAATTAAGGACGGAATGACTGAGTGTCATGTTGGCAGCCCCGAAATGGCACCCCGCTTAGCGGCCACGACGGGATGGGGCCGAGGAGGTGTCGAGCACTCTTGGAGTGCGGCGGCTGCTGGGGCCCCGGCGGTCCCTGCGGGGGTCCCGGCCGCACGCGTCAGCGCCAGGCACGCCACACGCCAAGGCATCGGAAATCAATAGCCGTGGAGCGGCGCGGGCCGATGGGAAAATATCTAGGGGGCGCCTGTTAATTGGCAGGGGGGGGGGAGGGGCAGTTCTAGCGCCGTGCACATTGTGAGGCTGCGCAGGCTGGGTGTGCTGGGTGTGGAGGCAACTGTCTGTAGGTTACCGCCGCCGAGGCCGTGCCGCACCGTACGGCGCCGTGCGACGTGTCACCGGAGCCCCTGTATACGCACGCCACCTGTACCTGTCTGAGGACACCGTGGTCGTAAATCCCATCCCAAGCGTACGGCACGACTCAGCAGCGGCGGCGCTGGGCCGGCTGGTTCAAGTGAGCAGGCCCAGCTCAGCCAGCCCACCCAGCGCCGTGCCATCTCAGGGGTGAGGACGAACAAAAGCGCGAGGAGCGTGAGGGATTCGCAATACGGCACACACACACACACACACACACACACGGGCACAGCTACACAGCCGCATGGAAAGTGGCCAAAATGTAAACAAGAAAGGGCGTAGCGCGCAGAGGGGAGAGCGAGAGAGTTTACTAGTTACCAGGCCGGGAAGACGCTGCCAAGAAGCGGCGCAGAACGGACTAGCCTACTACTGCGGCTTTCGGTCAGATTCTTTCCGGCCCCTGTCCTCACAACTCCATCCCAGTCAGATTATCCGTGGGAGTTTATCGCGGGCGCCGCCTCAGGTCACCGCAGCATTACCGCCGCGCTGCAGTCATTACGGGATTGCATTTCATTTGAATCCGCTTATTAAAATCTGCGCCGCGAGTCGGCCGACAAACCCGCCGCTCCCCGCGGACCATAGCGGTCCCAGAGGAGGACGGAGGGCTAAGACTGTTGTGTTGTGCAGCGTGGACTAAGGCTGGGGCTTCTCTCCAGCTATTGAAGCGCTCCCCTTGTCTCGCTCCGAGGCGGCTGGCGGCTGGCGGCTGGCGGCTACTGTCTGTCTGCTGAGCGGGTCGCAGCCAGCAGCGGTCGGAGCGCCTGCAGCGTAGGCCGGCCCGCAGCGCAGCCATGGTGGAGTGCGGCCTACCTGCCGGGCGCCTCTCAACTCACACGGCCAGCCCTGCGCAGCCATGGCGGAGTGCGGCCTACCTGCCGGGCGCCCCTCAACTCACACGTCCAGCCCAGCCCGGGCGGGCACCGAGCCGGGTTTATCCCCGGACACACTTTATACACACAGCGGCGCGCCCAGCCGCCCGCCCCGAGCCCACTACACACAAACCACAAAATATGCGCCACTGATAGGTCGGCGCACGCGCGCGAAAATTGCGGTAGCCAGCCCGGTGCCGGTCCGGTCCGCTGTGGAAAAATTTGGCGCCTCCCTCGTGCCCCCCTCCCCCCCCCTCCCTCCCTCCCTCTCTCTCTCTCTCTCTCTCTCTCTCTCTCTCTCTCTCTCTCTCTCTCTCTCTCTCTCTCCCTCCACCACCGCTGGCTGGCTACCCCAACTGCACAAGCTGTGTGACGCGGCGCCAGCCATATTTCAATAACGCCATCATCGTTCGTTGGCCACGACAAAGTGCTATGGTCGAACCATTATACCACGTGCTTAATCTTACCCCCCCCCCCCTCTTGTCCCAGCCGCGCGTGTCGGACGCGACGCCACTTGGCGGACGGAAATGTGGTGCGCGCGCGACGCATCGAAGCGGAATAAACGGCGTGACACTCAATATGCCTTAGGTCCCCGTCGGTCCCCGTCGGTCTCCGTCGGTCCCCGTTACCGTCGTCCCGGCCTCTCCCCTCCAGCCGTCCGCATCATAAGCGTGCTCTATTCTTAAGCGCGTCTTAAGAGGTTCCAACCAACTTACTCTCCCTCTCTCTCCCTCGCTCCGCCCTTCTTTCTGCTACTAGTGCCACCCCAACTTGCTCCTCGCATATTCCCTCTCCTCTCGCTCTGGGCTCGCCTTCCCCATGTGTAACGCCCCGGACCTCTCCACTTCCGAGAGCGAGAGAGAGAGAGAGAGAGAGCAGAGCACCGCACGATATAATGCCTGACTTGCTGTAAGCGCCGTGCGAGAGAGAAGAGAAGGCGAGAGAAAGAGAGAGAGCACGCGGCCAGGCCCAGCCTAGGCATCTCACATTTGAATAAGAAACGCATCAAGACGTAATTGTTTTCCCTCTTGACGCCTCGTGGCCGACGCAGCAGCCCTGAGGCCGGGGGGCGGAGCGGCGGTGGGGCCGGGCGGGGAGAGCAAGACGTTATCAGCGGGGACCGTCGGACCGTCCATAACGCTGCCAGGAGGGGTTCCTGGCTCCCCCGGCCCGCCTCTGGCTTACGACCCTTGCATACCTGGAATTAAGGTAACGAGGAAGACATTCCAAGTTTGTTACAAGGCCGCTCAAACACACGCGCGCAGCGGTGGGCGCGGATGTATGCGTGGGCGCAGAGTTATGCGCCGCGGTGATGTTGCTACGCGAGCCCGGCCCGGATTTGGGCCGGCCGGCCTGCGCGCGGAATATATAGGGGACTCGTAAACAAGGCGGTAACGACTTGAATCATTTCAACTGAAGGACGCACTAACGCCTGCCCGGCCCCGGCTGCTGGGCTGCTGCTAGGCTGCTGCTAGGTTGCTGCTCGGCTTTATACTACCTTTTTCCGAAAATATGTCGGACGCTTCGCGAGGCCGCGAGTGTTTCGGAGCGCGCAGGCCGGGCGGGCCCCGGCGGGTCGACAGGAAGCCCCAGCTATCCCAGGCGAGCCCCGCCGGCCCGCCGGAATATTCAGGTGGCCCTTGCAGTTCGTTACCCCAACTGGCCACAAGAGTCCCCTCCGTTCCGTTTTTCGAAGCCCTTCGCCACGGGCGAACGCCAACGTGCCTTTTCCGCCCCTTTGTCTGCTCGATTGGTGGCGCTGCAATTAGAGTAATGACAGAGGCCAGGCCGCTTTGAGCCAATCAAATTCGGCGGCGCGCCTCTTCCCCGAGGCCGTCCCCGATGAGTCCTGGTGGCGTTCACCGACCGCGTGACAGAGAGGCTGAAAGGCTTCTGAGGACAACGTCAGCCCGGAGCTCAGTGACAGACGTCCCGTCCCTTATCACACGGCAGCAGCGGCAGCAGCAGGCTTAGCGCAATGCGGCGATGGTTGCGCCCCTCTGTGCGGACCTAACCTTTGGTAACCTGTCCGGCGGGCAAACAGACGCGGACACCGGCCCACGGCCGCTGGCCGCTGGATGCTGGCAGGGCCCCCGCAGCCCTCCTGCCCCCGCCCCGCGCCGCCCCCAGCAGGCCAGAGCCCTGCGAAAGTTTCCCTCCAGGGTAGGTCACCCATCGTCTGCAGAGTTTTGCTACAACTACCACACCACCACTCCCTGCCTCGCACCCCGCCCCGCCCGGCTGCCGTCCGCCCGTCCGCCAGCCTGTCTGCAGGATGACTGACTGACTGACTGACTGGGGATGCAGCAGCGCTGTAACTAACAGCCAACAACAACTACTGGCAGCCTTCCTCTGCACGCCGTGTCTAGAACTTTGGCTGCCTTATTTTCCTCCGTGCGATGTGCAATGCCCGAGCAGAATGTGTTGAACGTGTTGAATGTGTTGAACGGGACAGAGAGAGCAGGGGCTCAGTATGAACATTTTCCTTGGCGTGGATCAATAGTAAAACTCGTTCACGGAGAAAAATAGATTACTTGTTGCAACTAATATTTAAGTTGATTTTCAGACAAGCAGGAGATTATTGTTCGGAGAACTAAAATTTTGTTGGGGGAACTAAATTTTAGTTGCACCCACGCAACGTTAGCTGCTCTCAGAGGTTCGCCCAAGGAGCAACGAGCAGAAAAAAATTGTTTAGTGCCCGCAACAAAATTTTAGTTCTCCGAACAAAAATTTACTGCTTTTCTGAAAATCAACTTAAAAATTAGTTGCGATCACTATTCTTCCCCCCCCCCCCTCCGGGTTCGACTGAAGATGAAGTGCACCGAAGCGAGGCGCTCGCGTGATGGTGTTCGGCACACGCGTAAGTGGACCATCCATAATGGACAGCACCCGGGAACCGACGCGACGGGGGTTGCTGAAACTCGAATGGCACGGCGACGCGACACCACAAAGAATGTAAAGGTGCCGGCCGCCAATAATGCACGAGGCTGACCCGACCCGGGCGGTCCCCGTTTCAAATACACAGCGGAGCTGACGCGCTGCAGGTCAGGCCAGCCGCGGGTGCGACGTGTGGCGTCCGTGGGGACCTCCGCCGGGCTGCAGCCGAGCGTGGCTCCGGCGGGGCTGCTGTTGGCGCCGTGGCTGCTGCTGCTGCTGCTGCTGCTGCTGCTGCTGCTGCCGCGA
Organism: Odontothrips loti; assembly: GCA_038380765.1. Classification (NCBI taxonomy): domain Eukaryota; kingdom Metazoa; phylum Arthropoda; class Insecta; order Thysanoptera; family Thripidae; genus Odontothrips; species Odontothrips loti. The sequence goes on along the minus strand of CM076244.1, from coordinate 17,940,780 downwards.
GCCCCGAGGGCGGATGGTGGAGTCGAGTGCACGGAGGGGAAGCAGCATGCAATGTTTCACTCCAGGATTTCCGGCCGACAACGCTTGTGCCGCGCGGCGATGTAATGTATCGCGGACGCCACCCGCCCGTTCGCCCCCGCAGCGCGGCGCGGCGCGGCGCGGCGCTACCGTATGGGCCGGGGCCGCGGGGGCCGCGGGGGCCGCCGGGGCCGAGGGTCACCTCCGAGTCCTCGGCTCTGGCCTGGCGCAGCACAGCGCACACTCACCTGTCGACGTAGTCGCCCTCGGCGTGGTCCACGGCCGCCATCTCGCTGAAGACGTAGATGCGTGACGACCCGCGGTACCACTTGACCGAGTGCACCGTGCCGCACAGCTTGGTGTCCACGAGGCACGGAAGCTGCACCGTCTCCCCTACCAGCCCCGACAGGTCGCGCTGCTGTAGGCCACCTGCACAAAAAAATAAGACAAAAATAAACAAATTTATTAATGCACGTGGTTAAGGGAGGGGGGGGGGGCAACGTTTTAGTATCTATTTCTCATCGGGGGTTAAGTGGCCGGGCACTCTCGAAGCGCGCAGACCACGGCAGCGGCAGCACAACGCGGCGGCGGTATGAAAAATGCGTCATGCCGTATAATGCAGGCAGGTGAGTGCACTTGCACACGGATGTTGCAGCCTCTGGCCAGGCCTGTGGCCGCCCCCGCCCGCACCCCGGGATTTGCATATAAAATCCTGAACCTGCCCCGCGATTATGGCGACGGCCACTTGGCTGCCGCGGCGGCAGAGATGAGGGTGCTCCGCGCGCGGGGGATTCAAAAGCAACGCGCGAAAATGATGGGTCGTAGCAAGAGTAAAAAAAAAATAAAAAAAATTATAGGGTTGAAAAAAAAAAGAAAAGAAAAAAGATGGGCCGTCAAGAGCTAACGGAGAGGCCTGCTGCAGGCGAGCTAGTACGGCACGAGCGTAAAGATGATAGGCCCTAAGCCCTGGACGGTCCGCCTCACGTTTTGTGTCCACACCCGGCGGTGTCCGGCGGCCACCGCCCGCACCCAGCACCTGCATAGTGCATGCAGCGCCCGTACTTAACCCCAGACGACGGTCGTCAAAACTGCACCTTACCGTTGCATCGAGAAAAAAAAACAACTCAGGAGGGAGATGAGGAATGTGTAAAAAAAAGAAGAAAAAAGTCCGGTTCGGAATGCAAATCTCTGACGGCGGGGGGCACTAACTGTACAACGCGCCTTATCATAGCGGGGCGGGAGAGGAGGGGGGCCGGAGGGGGCTCACAACGCTTTGGTGTGATTGAAAAACATGATTGATGGACCGCCGGGGACTGCCGCCCCGCTCCGGCCCCCACCCCTCAGCATTCAACGCGCCGCATCAGAGCCGGGCCGGGCTGGGCCTGGGCCTCTGCATCCCTCTAATCTGCGGAACTTATCACGGCTCCATCAGCCGACGGCGGCCAACCGGCGGCCACCGGTGATCATGCGCATCCTCATCGCCCATAATTCATAGAGCCAAAGAGAAGAAAAAAAAAACAGGAAAAAAGTGTTCAAATTAATATTTGTGCCGTCATATCCGCAGCAACTTTTTGTAGCTCTCCTGTGCGCCAGCAGAGTGTTTGACATAGTTGGGAAAACCGATGCGGCCGCACTTTAATTCCGCACCGCATTTCACACAGCTGGGGGAGCAGCGAGCAGCCATAGGCAAAGTACTCGACAACATTCGTCCTTCACCGCAGAGGGTGTAAAACACTTTCCGAAAGACTCCGTACTCCGGCACTCCGGCGCAGGAGGGTATGGCTCTTCATTATGTGGACGCAAAGTGGAGCATAATACATCTCGGACTCCCGCCTGGAAACTTCATCAGTGCTCGCCAGGTAGCCCTCCGCAGCAGGAAATCCCTCAACCCCTGTCTCTCTCTCTCTCTCTCTCTCTCTCTCTCTCTCTCTCTCTCTCTCTCTCTCTCTCTCTCTCTCTCTCCCTCTTTTCGGCCAGCATCCAGCAGCAGCAGCGCCCGAGTCCCACTCCAAGCATCCTGAATGGCTACCTCAAACTATTAGCCAGCCAAAAGGGTTTCCACGGCGCCAAGCACACCGGGGCTCCGGCGGCCCCAGCGGGGTGCCTAACTCGTGTCCCGGCCAGGGACAGCCCGGCCCGGCCCAGCCCAGCTCGGGTCCCTGGGCGAAAGGCCGCGCCGGGGCAACAAGGGCAGAGGCCGTTGTCGGGGAGGCGGCCGGAACTGACGAGGCCATGGTGGGCGGGGCGGGGCGGAGCAGGGTGCCATGCCGCTGTGCCGCACAGGAGAGCGGCTCGCCTTTTCATTGTGCGCTGGCCGGGAATTATCCGCCACGACGTTTCCACAAATGTGCTATTACAATCCCGGGGATCGCTATGATGACTGCGACCCCCCGCGAAGCCGGTAAAGGCCCTGCGCGCCGCCCCGCGGGGGGTCGGCCCACAGTGGTATCAATCTCACGACGTATGTGGCTTCCGAACGACGACGAAGGGCCGTGAACTGGCGCGTGTCCGTTGCCATGAGGAGCTCAAGCAAGGTGAGAAAGGGAAAGAGAAATTGAACATCCTTTCTTGTTATTGTTCTTCTTCTTCTTGTGTGTGTGTGTGTGTGTGTGTGTGTCAAATAAAAAAAACTTTGTAGTCCCATCTACGTGTCGTTTACCGGCAGTAATTTGAGGAAACGGAATGACACTAACCCGAGCACTCATTTACTCATTTACTCATTCACCGAGGGACGATTCACCGACAGACCCGTGGATAGGAGAATCCGCTGACGATAAAAGGACAGAGAGTGCCGGCGGTTTCCGCCGGAATGGGGCCCACGGCACGCGCGGCAACGGACCTGCGAGGCTCGTGGCTGGAGTGGGGCCCTGCCGAGGCCCTGCCAGGACCAGACGATTGTCGTCGGGTAAAAAGCCCTACCGCTACCATTCCGGGGGATCAGATCAATATTCGGCCGTGTCAAGCGGAAGAAACCAGCAGGGAGGGCCCCTCTGGCAGAGGCCCCGGAGGGGGCCATGAGAATAAGGATGAGGGCCCCGGGAGGGGTGAGCGGGTGGGGGCCGTAAGTGTACTGATGGTCCAGTGTGAGTGTGTGTGTGTGTGGGGGGGGGGGGGAGCGGTGCACGGGGGTAGGGGGAGGTAGGGTAGACCACGGCAGTCGCAATTCGCTGGAAACGCTCCAAGAAACATGGACCTCATCCAACGGGGGCGTCTCATCGCCCTGCGCTCTGCCGCCCCCGCGGATGTCCCCGCCGTCCCCCGACCCGCACCCCGGGCGGTCCGAGCCCAATGCGGTATGTGTGCCGCTGACCCCCCCAATGTGTCTCGGTGGCATATGTGTGTGGGTGTGCGCTATCTTGGATTGCGGCCATGTTGAAAATAAAAAAAAAAAGGTTTCAGCGATGATATTCAGCTGATTCAAAATGGTCTTGTATAGGTTTCACAAAAAGTCATACAAACATACAGACAGGTTTGAAAGTCTCAAAGAACGGAAACGTTGTTCCTGAAATCTGAAATACTTTACTTGCACGCCGATAGTTTTCGCAAAGCTGGGGCAAATTTATTGCCTTATCAGTTCCACTCACTGTCCTCCCACTGATTACTTAAAGGCAAGTTGGGCGCCTTACTCTCTGTATCAGAGGTGTTGCAGTAATACTGGGGTGGCGGTCTACGAGATGGGGGAGTGAGAACTTTAGCGCCCCATCGCACCCCCATCGCACACGCGCTGGACCAGACTACTAGGAATGAGAGAGAGCGGCAGTGGGATAGGGGGAGTAAGATGGAGGGAGCGAGAGAGAGAGAGAGAGAATGCAGGAAGAGAAGAAGGGACAGCGAGCCCGGAAAGGAAGCAAATCCTAGCTGTACAATAGCGACGGTACTAATTTATGACCATTGTCAAGCTATTTTCACCCAAGGCCGAATTCCCTCCCCCGGGTGGGATGGCGTGAGTGCGCTCTTTCCGGTCGCCTCCGGGCTGGAGCCACCCTCTGGAACGCCCTTCGGAAGGGCCGGAACGCGTTTGGGGAGCCGTAGAACGCCCTGGAGATGGGCTGGAACGTCTAGCACTCGCACGAATGCACGAATGCAACTTCAAAGTATTGGAAAATTTTCATTTTTTTTTCGAGACTTCTTTTAATTGACATTTCTTCTCAGTCTTTCTTACAGGTGGTGAGGTCACCCAGCGTCTCTGCAACACTTTCGAAACAAAGGAGGAGCGCGTTTAATGCTGATTGGCTCGGTGTATAACGGAAAGCAAAATAGCCCGACGCCTTTTGCTCCACTCCGGTGCCCGGCCCGCCCTTCTGGCGCTTTTGGCCGATGACTCGTTCCCCTGGGCCACGATGCCGGCAGGACGGCCACAGCAGCCAATGAGGCATGCCAACTAATCCCGGTAAGGGATTCTCCAGAGGGACCCGGAGGGACCCGGAGGAACCCGGAGGGAACCCGAGGGCCGCGGCCGAAGAGACAAAGATCTGGCGAGACCCTTTGCGGGTGGGAAGGAGACGCCAGCCATTGAGTGGACGGGGGACCAGCGGGGCGCGGGGCGCGCAGCCGGCGCATAGCCCAGTGCAGCCTTTAAAGGCCGTCCTCGCAACACCTCTCCGCTTTCATTTACAGGCCTCTCCGCTCCAACTGCCTATAACGGCCAGCCCAGCCCAGCCCAGCCCCGCGGCGCGCCCACGCCCACGACGCACACTCCCGCCGCGCTGAGCCGAGCCCTCCGACCCCCGGGCCTGGGACCCCCGAGGCTTGCGGCTGCGCTGGGCCCGCCCCTCCCCGGGGTCGCTAAAGTCAAGGGATGTTCTCCATTTCACAATTACCTCCCCCCCCCCTCCCACCTCACTCCTCGTCTTTTCTTCTGCTTTCCCCGTCGTCCCGACGCGCGGCAACCAGCGCGCGCGGAGGCGGTGGAAAATATCGAAAAGATCTCGTCGTGCCCAGCCCAGCCCAGCCCAGCCCAGCCCCCGGGCTGCTCAAAGCCTCAGTGTACTGCGCACAGCCCGGGATAACAATCTCAGGTACGACGGTCAAAAGGAAATGTAGCCCGAGCCTATTTTAAATTTTTCTTTTTCCTTTTTTTTTGCCCGGCTGACATTAAGCACAGACGACGACGCCATGGGTCACCCTCACTCAGGGCGCCCTGAGCAGGAGGGGAGCACGCACTAAGACTCGCTCATCTCCACTCTCCTTAGATATGAGGATAAGGCGCCTCCCCTCCCGGCCCCTCCCGGCCCCTCCCGGCCCCTCCCGGACAGCCCGCATCTCACAGGAGCCCTTCTCCCCACCCCCACCCCCCACCCCCCGGCCCCGGCCCCGGCCTCGGACCCACAGCCGGCGGCGTCGCGGCGTTTCCAGATCAGGTGCTTGATACGTTTTAATCTCGTTCCAAATGTTCGTTCTCATCGCGGATGCTGGAGAGGGAGAGCGGCAGGCGGGCGGCAAAAGTTTTCGTGGCAGAACTGCCCGCCCCAGTGCCCCGGCCCCGGCCCCGGCCCCGGCCCCGGCCCCGGCCCCGGCCCCGGCCCCGGCCCGGGCCCCGGCGGGCCCCGTGTGCCTCGTCGCAAGAAATGTGAATGGCGCCCCAACGCTATTGTTTCAGACGCCTCGTCTATGACGGAGCAGGCTAGGAGGTAAGCGCGTTGGGAAAGCTCTAGCGCCCGTGTGTCAATCCCAGGGATTACTCGCCGGATCCAGATGTACAGCAAGCAGTCTTCATTCCCCCGGATTTAAGAACCGCAATTTGGCTGAGAGGTGTAAGTGCACCATGTTACCCGCCACTCATTCCGATCGAGCAGCGAGTGCTGCTGATGAGCCGTGATTCTCCACGGCTGCTCGGCGCTGCACACGTCGGCGGGCTCCGGTGGGCTCCGGTGGGCTCCGGCGGGCGCCCCCTCCGGGCTCCCACAATGGCCGGGGAGGCACGAGAGAAAGGGCGCGCTTCCTTCCCAGCGGAGGCAAAAATGCACGTGCCTTATTTGTGAATTGCCCCGACCGTCGTCCTGGGGCCGCGACCGGCAATCAGGCAGAGTGTACCGCCACGGCACGGCACGCCACCCCTTCCCTCCCCGGACCTCTTCACACTTTTTTTCTCTCTCTCTCTCTCTCTCTCTCTCTCTCTCTCTCTCTCTCTCTCTCTCTCTATGTCTCTCCCGCTCTTCTCTTCTCCCCTGGCGACAACGCGCGACTCGGCAACTAGCAGCGTTCATTCCACGGTGGCCTGCAACAAAGGCCGCACGCGGGGCGGGGGCAGCCGGGGCGCCAGGACAGCCGGGGCCTGCCGGGGACTGCAGGGGCCTGCCGGGGTAGCCCCTCGCTGCATTGTGCGCGTCCCGGCAAACACCACGGCAGCGGGGGCGGCACGGCGCGCCACGGCACGGCAGGCCGGGCACACCCCCGGGGCTTGAAAACATGTTTATTAGTCATCACGCGCTATCTCAGGGCGTCCGCCCGTAGTCCCCCTCCTCCTCCTCCTCAAGTGCATCGTCCTGCTGCCCATCCGTCCCGCACGGCGCTCACACATGCACGGCGGCCGCCCTCGGTAAATAATGCACATGCACCGTGATGGCGGCCATACTGCGGCCCGTACGCGGCTGAGGGGAGCGGAGGGCCAGCGCCCGGCGGGTAGGCAACGTGCGAACGCTCGTGCGGGCGTGTTGCCCACCCTGCGCGGGGCCCTTGCCGCCCCGGGGCTGCGGACGGAGAGCAGCGCCCGGAGAAGGGCACGGTGAGAGCGCCTGCAGACAACCCACTACTGAATGTATTTCCATGAGAGGACGCGCCGGGCGGAGCGCGTCGTTTGAAAAACCACTACAAAATAAATAATTTACTCTGGTTTGCGCGAAGAAGAAAAAACAAATTAATACTCACGACGTCGTCTGCTAGGATCCGACCGCCAGGAGGAGTCCCGTGAGCCTGCAAAGGAAATTACCAAGGCATTAATATGTTGGTTCGGCTGCTTACACAGTCCTCGGCACGCCGCACCTCGTTGTCGCCAACGGCCACACCTGCTGGCATATTGATTAAGACTGTACCCTCATCGCCACTAGTCGTGCCGCCTAACGAGATGGGCACAGCCAGCACCGTGCCCCGGGGCCGTATCATTAGAGAGACAGAGACATTGGTTTGCCGCGCCGGCCGCGCCCTCACTCTGCGAGCGAGAGAGACGGCAGCATGTTAAAAGGAAACTGGAAGAATGTGTGCGGCGGCCGACAGCACCGGCCGCCGATTTCCATCCGAATGGTTTTGTTTCTCCGAGTTTCCGCACTACTGTCTCCCGCGAAATGGTCCATTTGCATGGGAAGCGGCGACGTGCCGTTAACGACTGCGGGGGCGGCGCTGCCGGGGGCAGAGGGGTGCGGGGGCGGGGCACGGCCACCGCGACCACCACTCGGGGATACTCGAGGTTATCTGCTGATGTGTAAGCACGCCGTCCGCCCACGACGCCCCCACCCCCCGGCGCCCCCCGCCGCCCCCGCGGCCCCCGCCGACCTATTCCAGGCGGCGGTGTCACCGCGGCGCTATGATGACCTTATCAGATGCGCCATTTAACGGCGGAAACCTTATCAGAGATGCGCCATTTTAGCGCGGACCTCCCGGTCACGGCCGTAAATATCAGAACCGGTGGCGCCAAAGAGGGCGAGGCGATGCAGTGTGCACGGCGCACCTGCCGGGGGACGCTGGGGGACGCCGGCGGCGCGGGGGTCTTGTAGTTGTCCACCACGACGCGCGGAGAACAAAGGCCCCAGCCCCAATTACACGTAGGCCAGCGGCACGGGCGGACCGGCGGGGTGGGTAGGCCTGCGTCGGAGTCGGGGCCTGGGTGTGGGTGCAGCGCGCAGTTACCCGCCGGAAACACGGCCATCTCACATTCCAAAGTGGCGGAGTCTTCATACCCTCTTCACACCCTCGGCCCTCCCTTCCCCCCAGTCCAGAGCGCGCGCGCGGGACGCCATCTTGGCGAAATTAAGGACCCTTATTCTTTCCACAGCTTGCTATATTCCCCCTAAGAAAAATTGCGCCGCCACTTTTATTAGGCTTCTTTCTTCCCTGCGCGCGTGTTTTCATTCCCCCCTCTCTTCTTCTCTTCCTCCTCTCCTCGCTTTTCTCAATTTTGAGCCGGGCGCCCACTTCCTCGCAAGGTGGGACAAATTCTCGGGTCGCGTGAGGTGTGAAGATGGTGTGGGGTGGAGGAGGGAGGCCTCCCGTGTGGGGTATGGAGGAGGGAGGCCTCCCGTGTGGGGTATGGAGGAGGGAGGCCTCCCGTGTGGGGTGTGGAGGAGGGAGGCCTCCCATTTGGGGGTGAGGGGAGGGAGGCCTCCCGTGTGGGGTGGAGGAGAGAGGCCGCCCGTGTGGGGGTGGAGGAGGGGGCCTCCCGTGTGGGGTATGGAGGAGGGAGGCCTCCCGTGTGGGGTATGGAGGAGGGAGGCCTCCCTTGTGGGGTATGGAGGAGGGAGGCCTCCCGTGTGGGGTATGGAGGAGGGAGGCCTCCCGTGTGGGGGTGAGGGGAGGGAGGCCTCCCGTGTGGGGTACGGAGGAGGGAGGCCTCCCGTGTGGGGTATGGAGGAGGGAGGCCTCCCGTGTGGGGGTGGGAGGAGGGAGGCCTCCCGTTTGGGGGTGAGGGGAGGGAGGCCTCCCGTGTGGGTGAGAGGAGGGAGGCCCTCTCTCTTCGCAGTGCAGCCCCCGCAGGCCGCAGGCTGGGGCAGTTGTCATCGGGGCCGGCGGTGGACTCCTTGCTGCTGCCGGCTGCTGCCATCCCTCCATTCTTTAGGGGTCGAAGAGACGTCCTCCGCCAAGTTTCCGAAGAAGAAGAAGTAGTGAAAGTCGGTTTTAAAGGTGTTTGATTTATGGCGAACCCTTCTCCTGCCGCTGAATCTGAAATCCTCTTTGTCCGCGCAGCCGCTGTCGGGTCGGGAGGGTACCGAAGGGGAGGAGGGGAAACACAACGCCCGAGACCCCGCCGAAAAAACGAGCCCGAAGCAAGAGGTGAGTGTTCGCGAGGGGTTCTGGAGTTGTAACGCCTGTTCGGGTTGTGCTGAAGCAGCAGTGTAGCGCGGGCGGCGGGCGGTGACGCGCGCCAGCCTTAGTTAGTCCCCACTTACCGCCGGGCCGCCGCGCCGCGTGTGTCAATGGACCCACTCGCCCACTCCCTCCGCGGACGTGAGCTGCCTGCATGCGGCCGGCGGCTGTCGCTCAAGCGGCCAATCGCAGCCTCATGGTGAAGTCCCCCACCACCTCCACCACCTCCACCATCTCCACCACCTCCACCACCAACAGGCCTTTTGCTTTTCCCAGGGGCCGGTGTCCGCAAGCAGCTTCACGCCGACCACACACACACACACACACACACACACACACACACAGGCCTGTCAAGGGGGGGCCTTAAATCATAACTGACCGAACCTCACACTCGCTATTTATCACCGGCGGTGGGTCCCGCCCCGCCACGCCCCGAAAACGCCTCCGACTCCACGACGGCACGGACGCACGCACGGCCGCTAGTTGGCACGGGCCCGAATCAGAGGCAGGTGCTCTCTCTCTCTCTCTTTCTCTCTCTCTCTCTCTCTCTCTCTCTCTCTCTCTCTCTCTCTCTCTCTTCCTCTCTCTCTCTCTCTCTCCCTCTCTCTCTCTATCTGTCCAGGCCCTTCGCCCTCTCACATTGGCGGCGTCAGTGCAGAACGTCTGCAGCGGGGAAATAAGGACGACTGCCGGGGCCGGGCCGGAGTCCGAGCCGGAGTCTCAGCGGGGCGAAATAAGAAATACAGTTTGCGCAGTTTTAGCGTCGAGTCCAGAGTGCGACCCTCGGCACAGCACAGCACAGCGCTCGCAGCGGGGGGCGCGCTGGGCCGGCGCTGTGTGTGCGACCGAGCGGAGTGCGAAAGCCCCGCTCTGCATCCAGCGGGGCCAGCGGGGGCGGCGGGGGCGGCGGCAGCCACTGGGGAACCATCCCCGTCCTCTTCCTACACGCCGGACCGCAACCCCTCCTGCGACACGACAGTTGTCGGGATGGTGGCGCTCTGTTTGCACCTCACCCACACGGATGCCTTCAAAAACGCCCACACCCGCCTCCCTATCTTTTTTTTTCTTCCTTTCCTTGCCCTCCCCTTTTTCCACTGTTGTTGATTGCCACGGAAAGACGCGGCGCAGTCGTATGAAAGAAGGAAAAAAAATTTGCTCTTGAACGCCGTGCTGTGTGTGTGTGAGTGTGTGTGTGTGTGTGTGTGTGTGTGTGTGTGTGTGTGTGTGTGTGTAAGAGAGAGAGAGAGAGAGAGAGGGGGGGGGAGACAAGGAGGAGGTGGAAAGGTGTGTGCGAGCCCACGGCACAACGCACAGAGATTCGCGGGGCGGGAGTTTTCTTTCATTTCCGGTCGGGTGATCGCCGTCTCTCTCTCTCTCTCTCTCTCTCTCTCTCTCTCTCTCTCTCTCTCTCTCTCTCTCTCTCTCTCTCTCTCTCTCTCTCTCTCTCTCTCTCATACACACAATACACGTACAAGACGCGCACATACGCGTACTTTCAACGCCTCGCAGTGACGTGCCATTTCATATGCACCGCAAAAACGCCGAAAAAAGCGGGGGAGGAGGGGAAGGGGGGTTCAAAGAAATCAGAGGGGACGCGGCAAGTGACTTGGTGCAAAATCAATACATTACATACAAAAATGACGACATTGCTAGCAAACACTCTCAGAAAAATAGAATTGAATCGACTAAGGAATGTTGCCTTGATGAAGATCCTGCATCGATTCAACTAATTTTACGTTCAATCGACACAGAATGGTGAATGATCAAGGCGGCGCATTCCTTAGTCGATTTAATTTTATTTTTCTGAGAGTGTAACGCTCTTGCGTCTCCCCTTATGGCGGCACCGTGTGCAGCGTGCAGGCATTCTTTCGCCGAAAATTATTGTTGCCTCGCCTCCTCCTTCCGGTCGTGCCGTTTCTTTGGCCGCACAGTCATCCCTGGCACGGCGCGCACCGAGTCCACGCGCCCCGCCCCGCCCCGCCCCGCCAGACCACGCCCAAGGGAGATCGCCAGTTCCGGACGACAACACGCCGTTTCCGGGGCGCAAAGTTGAAATATGTGCCAAGTCTTTCCGAACCGCTGCGGTGTAGCTTCCCGTTAGCTCGCCCCCGGCTCGCCCCACTCGACGCCCCCCCCCCCCTATCCCCTTTTCTGCGCTCCTCGAATCGGTCGTTCAAGGAGGCGGCTCCCTTGGATTTACGGATAGGACCCCGTCCGGGTCCGGTTCAAGAGTAGGAAAACATTGGCGGAGGAAAGGATGGAGAGGGAAAAGGGGGGGGGGATAAATGAGAAGGGGAAGTGGGCGGGGAGGGTGAGAGCGGAGCGGGTACAGTTACGGTAGGTCCGTCCGCGCCCCGGCTATCCAACAGGCGGCGGTGCCAGCAGCGCCGACAGGATGTTTGCAAAAGAGTTACGTGATTTAATGGACAGCCACCCCGCCGCAGGCCCGCAGGCCCGCAGGCACCGCGGGGGCCGGCAGCAGGAAGCCGCCCGGTCTTCATGTAATTGCACCGCGATTGCGCAATAGAACAGCCCCGGGCCGCGGCCGCGGCTGTGATGACGGAGACTGCCGCGTTCGCACAGAAATGTCGCATTCCGCAGGAAGCATTTGATTCGCTCCGCCGATTGCACGCACTTCCCCCCTCCTCCGCTATATCCCATTTCCTGACGCGTCCTGCGGGACCCTCTGCGCGGCCTCCTGCGGGGTCCTGTTGGGGTCCTGCGGGACGAGAGGAGCGTCTGGGAGGCGCGCGCGCGCGCTCACCCTCCTGGCCGACACCACGCTAGTATTTCTCATCGGTTGTTTGCTTCCGAAAAGTCTAATTTTTTTGCAATATACTTTTTTAAAACAAAGCCTACATTACTTTACACTCAGGGAAACCTTTTCTTGGAACAAGTGAAATTTACTTGACCCAACCCCATTGGTCATTTTTAGAACAAAGGCTATAAAAATGTTGAACCAATGCTAAAAAAAAAAAATTCTTGGTCCAAGAAAAGAAATTCTTAATCCAACATAACTTCACGTGAGTCATTATTTTGCTTTGTTCAATCCCCAAAAGGTCAAGACATTTAATTGACTTGGAACAAGAAAGCCTTTCTCTGGGTGTGTAGATGTCCCCCTCGACGTTCTGAGTGGTCACATAAGAGGAGACCTGCTGCTGCTCTGGTGTCCTCCGGGAGGGACCTCCTGGACGGATTCCCTCATACGCAGCGCAAATATCGCCGCTAAGTATCGTTATGACCGCCCGCAAGGCGGGCACACGCCCCGCACACCCCGGCACACCCTCCACACACACACGCACACACACGCACACGCACCCGTGCTGATAGATAAATCTTCCCCGGGCCCGCCGCACTCACAGACAGAAAAGAGATTCCGCGCCCACGTTTTCTATACGCATTTTGCGGGATTTAGTTTCTCCCTCCCTGAGGAAGGGAAGACGGAGGGGGGAGGTGGAATAGTTGGGGTGCTGTTGGGCGGCCCGCGGTGCGGACGAGAGACACAAGGGAGACGGAGGTGGGGGTGAGCAGGGAATCGAAGGAATGGGAGCAGCAGGGGAAAGACTAGGGGTAAAACCGGCAAGCTATACGTTACTCTCTGAGGGTGGCAGTGGTCACGACATGTTTGATAAGTGTGTCGCTGACCCGCCCACGATTCAGAGTGAGAGGGAGCGGAGGAGCGGGGTGGAGAAGGGGGTGGGGTAGAGAAAGGGTTTGTATGGGTCTTCCGGAATGCGCTGTGGGCGCGCAAGAAGGTCCGACAGTCCGCCGCTGCGCAAAGGAGATTTTGTTTCCAAGACATTCGCAAAGAAAAAAAAATCAATATTTCCGAAAGCGAAGGTGAATGTTGTCCTCTGACTTCACCGCCTTAATTCAGAAAGAAGTCCGTCGTGGAATGATTATTTTATCTCTCGTGTCTGGACGGGAGAAAGAGAAAGAATTTGACACGGACGACGTTGAATCACGACGCAGCGCAAGGCCGGAGACGGCGGAGACGGCGTGGAAGACGGCGAACAAAGTTGAGGTGGTGCGGCTGAGCCTCGGCAAAAACGGATCAAGGCGGGCCGGGCAGCACGCACTGGGGCTAGACGGAGGGGGAGGGAGACAGAGAAGGAGAGAGCGAGAGAGAGAAGGAAGCCGGGCGGGGAGCAAAGTCCGAACTAGTCTCCACAAATTCTCGCAAACAAGAAGGCCTTATGCCTGAACGTGAAGTCGCAGGGACTCCAAACCAACCCGACCCAGGCGCAAAAGCGGGCGGTCGCAGGCCTCGGCCTCGGCCCAAATCCACAGCCTCGACAAGCGGCACGGCAGGCACAACAGAAACTAGACAGAGAGGTCGGGCCGAGGGCCGGGGCCAGGGCCGGGGCCAGGGCCGGGGCCAGGGCCGGGGACGGGGACGAGGACGGGGCCGGGGCCAGGGCCGGGGCCAGGGCCGGGGCCAGGGCCGGGGCCAGGGCCGGGGCCAGGGCCGGGGACGGGGCCGGGGACGGGGCCGGGGCCAGGGCCGGGGCCAGGGCCGGGGCCAGGGCCGGGGCCAGGGCCGGGGCCAGGGCCGGGGCCAGGGCCGGGGCCGGGGCCAGGGCCGGGGCCGGGGCCGGGGCCGGGGACGGGGACGGGCGTGTCCATGTCAAGCTGGGCCCCGGCCACGTCTACATTCATTCCAACTGCTGATGCGACGAGGTCTGCACCTCTCCGGCTCCAGCCGGGATTCAGAGCAGACGAATCTCGATGGAAGAGAGAGGATTTTAATTTGAACTGATTGGGGTCCACACGCAGCGAAATTTCTCCAACGCTCCAACCGATAATCCTGCTCGCCTAAAATAAAATGCAGAATTATTCGCGGAGCGAGCGAGCGAGCGTTAGAGAGGGAGAGAGAGACAGACAGACAGACAGAGAGAGAGAGAGAGACACAGAGAGAGAGAGAGAGAGAGAGAGAGAGAGAGAGAGAGAGAGAGAGAGAGGATAGAGAGAGGGAGGGAAACAGAGAATGGAAAAGGTGGACGGGGAGCGACAGGCGGAAGCAGGTCTGCCGACAAGGCAGGGAGCGACAAAGGAGAACGAAAAGTCGCAGGAAGAGAACGGTTGTTAGTTGCGGTTGTTTCCTCACCTATGGCCCGCGTCCTGCCGCCGCCCCCGGCCCGCCCCCGGCCACGCGCCTCCCCCGCCTAGGCGGCACTCGCCTCCGCGCGCAACGTCTCGGGAAGCTTTGTGTGTCTAGCGTCGCGGGGGATATTCATCACAGCTTGTTGTTGTTGCTGCTGTTTGTGGATGTTGCTGCTGTCGCCGTGCGGCCCGGCCGGTGAGTGCGAGTAAGACAGACACTGCACGCCCAGAAAGAACCCGTTGAGTGCGAGTGGGACAGAGAATGAATGCACGCTTAGAAAGATTATACCTGGACCAGGAATAATCATTACTATGGCTTTGAAAACTATTTCCACTCATCAAAGTGCTGGAAGTACGTTATACAAGCGAGCGAACGAAAGAGCGAATAACGCATCATTTCCCCTGAAAAGTGGGTCGAATCTCGGGTGCTGAACCCCCCCCCCCCCCTCCTCTCACTCGCGAGTGCTAGTCGTGGAGTGCCTGTTTCTAACGTTGTTTTGCACGGGATCTAATTATGCTCGCCGTTTAGGGGAAGGCGAGCGCAGGCAGACCCCCCCCCCCCCCCTCTCCACCCTGGACCCGCCCCTGACGTGGCCCTGTGGGACGGTTTTCGTCCTTTAGGAAAGTTGCCCGCAGCAGTTTTCTCGACACTTTGTTTCACTTATACACCACAACGCACCAACAGTCGTCGCAGGGCGTACACGTCCCACGGCGGCGGGTGTTCCGATGCGGGGTGAGAGAGAGAGAGAGAGAAGAGAGAGGGGGGGGGGAAGGAGGAGGCAGAGAGGCCACGGCGCCAAATGAGGAGAGAAGCATGGAGAGGGAGAGAGAGAGAGAGAGAGAGAGAGAGAGAGAGAGAGAGAGAGAGAGAGAGAGAGAGAGAGAGAGAGAGAGAGAGAGAGAGAGAGAGAGAGAGAGAGAGAGAGAGAGAGAGAGAAAGAGTAGGGGAGGCGGGAGTGCACGCACGCACTTGGCGCTGCTGCAGGCGGTGCCCCGAGGTGCATCTCTGCGGGGGACACTCGGCTCCCAGCCTCCAGGCGGTGGGGTCGGCAGGGCAGACGCCCTCTTAATATGGCGATCGGCTGTCAACGGTCCCCGTCAGGACGATAGGAATCGATACCACGCCAGCGCACGCCTGTGCGGCCTGGCCGTGGGCCCCTAACAAGCACAGCGGCCGGCGCGCTGTGTATTTCATCCCGCTTACGTACACACGGATGCTCTCCGAATGACTCGCCAGAGAGGCATTCCTCCGCACGAAGTAACGAGTCGGCAGAGCGCGCTGCGATCACAGCCCCTTCGAACCAAGACGACATAATATATATAAGAAGCGGCCCAGCGCGCCCAGCGGCCCTGTTGGGCCCGACTGCCATCCCAGAGCGCGGCCGCCGCGCAGCGCCGCCCGCCCCGGCAGAGACGAACCAAGACATCGTCCAAATTAAATTCCTCCGGCCTCTGTTATTGTGAAGGTGCGCCTGCCGAGCGCAACGTGACACCTCCCCTCTCCCCCCACACCTCCGTATCCGTCCGTATCCCTTCGCTTCGGCCGGCCGGCGCTCGCTCCCCCTTCATCGCCGAGGTATTAGTTTCTTTGGCGCATCCTCACGCCAGTCATAACGTCAATATCCCTGCTCGACACCATGACACGTACTTCGCTTTTCCTTAACTGAAGTTAAGTATCCTCTGAGATATGTTTGATAAAAAAAAAACCGCGTAACTCCAAAGTGCCTTCGAGAAAAATCCTAACTATCCTTGTAACCCTCGAGAAAATGGGCGACTACAGTGACTCCAGAAACAAGTATGAAATCTTCACCCTGCCGTTTCGTTTGCTTACAACAACAAGAATCTGCCACAGCTGTTGGACTCGAGAATTGAAAATACTAACTGAGGGCGTTTGTCGGGGTGTTCCCGCACTTGTATATCCAGCCACGGTGGCGGCGAGAGTATTGACCGTAGAGCAAACAGTGATGGGTACCCAACCAGGCCGTCGGTCCACTTGGTCCAGCCCAGCCCGGCACTTGCCCACCGGGGGACGAGACGTATGGGCACCAGGGCTGTCCTGCTGCCTGCTCTCTCACACTCACTGTGTCCTCGCCGAGGGTAAGAGAGAGAGAAGAGAGAGAGAGAGAGAGAGAGAGAGAGAGAGAGAGAGAGAGAGAGAGAGAGAGAGAGAGAGAGAGAGAGAGAGAGAGAGAGAGGGGGGGGGGGGCGTGTACACTCGAACGCGGCCCAGGACCGACGGGAGCCCGCCGGCCTCCTATCCCCGGGGCCCAATAAATTGCGTATGTCCTCCAATGACATCGAGGGGAGGGCGACAGGACGACAGAAACAACAACCACCGACGCAGCAGTCGGGGCGGGGCGGTGGGCGCCCGGCTGGGTCCCGGCCGGACAGCGTGCGACGCCTCCAGCACGCCTCCAATCACACCACTGTTTTTTGATTTGCAATACAGATGGCAAAAAGTGCGAAAAGTATTGCAAAACTGCTGTATTGCAAGCTGTTTGCAATAACTTGGTCCTTATTTCTTATGGGGGTGTATCACTATTTCTTTGCTATAACGATTTAGCGCAAATTTTAGTGATATGTATTGCAATTCAAAATACAGTGACATGAGTCATTGCCAAGGTTCGCCACACAGTGTAATTGTCATGTTGTGCGCGGGAATTCCTTTTTAATGTATGTAAAAACAGTAACGAGTCAGTTTTTCATAACGTCTTGCGAGAGGTGTATCGGGGGGGGGGGATGGGGGGATGGTCTTGTGACAAACACTTCCTTATCCGCGCGAGGCTCGCCCGCGCGCGCCTCCCAGCGGGATTCGGCGGGACCACGCGCACGCAGGGGCGGAGCAGCGCGGGCAGCAGCCACCCAGACAGCTTGGACAAGTTCGAGTCCATCGGAGGGGAGGGGAGGTAAATAATACACACGAGTGCGGAGGCTAATCCACAGCACACTGCAGCCCGGCCCGGCCCGACCCGGCACCCCCCGCAGCGTCCCCCACCGCCACGGCTCTGATGCGTTTCCGTCTTTGTGGCGATGAGTGGCGGCAGCGGCTATTTATAGTGGGCGGTGCGTTGCGTTATCAGGCCCCGATAAGGAGCTGAGCTATTAACGCCTCCTCATATTACCGCGAATCAGAGCGCGACGCGGAAAACGCAACCAGGAACCCGCGGCACTCTATCTAGCAGAGTGTACGTCTAGTAGCAGTACGGTAGTCAGGTTTGTCAACTACACACACACAAGAGTGCGTGCTTCAGTGAGTCGCCAGGGAAGGCCCAGATACAAACTGCACGTATTGCCTAATGCTAAAACCGCAAGAGGGAACGAATCTAAAGTTAGAAAAGGGGAAGCAGGGACTGGTTCGGAAACGACCAGAGAGCGACCGGGAAATACACTATGTCTAAAATTATGCCCGAGCAGCTTCTATGCAAATACAAACGAGAACCACCACCACCACCACCACGACCTTGTGACGACACAGCGATGGCAAAGTGGGGGACAAAAGACGGGACAGAAAGAGAGCGACGGTTGTGCACCACTGATGGCAAAACCTAGGAAACAAAATCGATTAAATAATAAAAGAGGAGCACCAAGCAGAGCACAGCGCGCGCGGCGCAGCGAGGGTGCGGCGGGGGCAGCGGGGCTGGAAAAAGGCATTAGCTGCCACATCTCGTTCTCATACGTGTGTGTGTGTGTGTGTGTGTGTGTGTTGCCGACTGTAATCCGTGCGGCTGGGCGTCTGCCCATGTGCCTTAAGCCTCATTCAGGCCACGAGAAATACGAAGCAGAAACAATTTCCCGTTGACTCAAAGAGGAAAAAAGGGAGGGGTGGGGTGGACGCCTGAAACTCGCGGTGATAATAGCAGAGTGATCGACTGAAGACACACCCAGGGTGTCACCCAAAAAATAATGACGTCAAAAAAAAAAAAACTACAGAAATCGCTCCGACACAATGACAAGGATCGTGACCGTGACCCCCTAAGGCCAATATGCGCGACTTGATGCGGCTATCATCGTGCCGAGAAGGGAGGGGGGGGGGGCGTTAAGAGCACCGGCTGTATGCCTGGGCACGGCGGTGGGGGCGGTGGGGGCGGGGCGTGGACCCGCTCTCGCGCGACGAGCAGCGTTCCCTCACCAGCTGTGTGCCACACGGAGCGCCGAGGGGGGCCGGGCAGCGCACACCGCGTTTGTAACACGCACGACGCCTTCATCCGCCGGAAGGTTAGTAACTATGTATTTGGACTTGTCGGGAGGTTGTACTGAAGTGAAAAAACAACGTTAAGTGAGGTTAGGGAATGTTAGAGTTGATTATGTCCAGAGGATAATCCATAAAGTGCGTCGATAATGTTGTCCAAATCGCGAAACCCAATTTGGTCACTGAGCATTACACCTGGCGCCTGCTGGGTAGGCAACCGACGTCCTCTGCATGCACGCGTGTTGTGCGGGCTGGCCTACCCTGGCACTTGCAGGCACTCGGCGTCGCCGCTCGCGGTAGTACCTGCGGGATGAACTTCTGTGCTATTCGCTCTGGCCGTCAGAGCGCAGCGGATATGCCTACCACACAGGGATTTCGGTGACGTCACCAAACAGAGAGGCTGTCGCTAAATCTAATATCGGCCTCCAAAACTAAACCCGCTGTTACGAATCGAACCATCGACCCGTGCCTTCCCAAGCAGGCGCGCTACCACTGCGCCACGGGTGCGGCTCTCGACACGCCCGCTCAGCCGACTGCAGCTGGCGGCAGGTGAGTGGCCACCACGCTGATCACGGCCACCTCTGTTCTTCCGGGCGACAGTCAAATTTTTCGCACTCAAAGGTTGGCCCGACAACATTTGCTTGGACCTTCTGTCTCACTCGCACACTCCGCGTTATGGGCCGCCTCAGTTCCCTCCCGCTGCCTCGGACGTACCAAACGGACGACACCTCATGTTACGCTAGACTCAAAATCCGGTGGAATGCATTGTGCCCACTTCTCGTGATACAGAGGACCTGCTGCATGGAGTATTGCCGCAGCACCGCGTTGTGTTCGCGTGAGGCGTGTGCCGCGGATGTTATCTCATGTGAAGCGAGAGTGGGCAGCGGGCGCTGTTGTAAGACTGGCGATATCAGATCGTATTGCGTTGGCCCGCGGTCGCCGCACTCCTCGGGATGCGGCGCGGACAGCCGCGGGATGGAAGCTGTGTGAGAAAATGTGTACAAAACGGACGTCCTTCTGCAGAGCTTCTGTTCCGTCCGGGCGTCGTCGCCGGCGTCACCTCGCCTGCCTTCCTCCCGGCAACAAGTCCCAAAGTCCCGGGCACCGGCACCAGCTTCGGCACCCGCGGGGGTTAGGTGTTTGCTCTGGGGGAGATAGCACACGCCACCGCGCCACATGCATCGTGTCAACAGTGCCGTGACGTAAGGTCCCTGTCAGCCCGGCGTCGACGGGAGCCACGACGGCGGCGCTGCCTCCGCCGCGGTCCGCCCCGCCCTGCCGGCTCCGGTGGACCGCGGAGGGTGCGGCAGGCCGTCGGCACCAAGGCGGCCGACGGCGGCCTCCCCCGCGAGCCGACTGTTGTGGCCGTGCGGCGGCGGCCGGAAGCCAATTTGTGCTATCAGCCGGCGACGGCCGCCGACGGCCACCGTAGGCCCCCGTCGGCTGCCGTACACACAATGGCGCCGCGTGCTCACGCCCGCCCCACCTAATTGAAGATGTGCCAACAAGATAATAGGGAGCACACACACACACATACACACACACACACACACACACACACACACACACACTTGCTGTACTACCGCGAGCGCCGCCGTGGCCGCCATCTACTCCGCCACCACGGCCCGGCCGCGGGTTCAACTCCCGGGCTAAGTCGCTCTGTCTGTTTTGTCCGCAGCATGTCGACACAACAGGATGGCCTGCTGCAGGACGGCAGCAGCCCGTACCGGGCCACCATCGTCCCCATCCCCAGCGGCGGCGCCGGAGGCGGTCGGGAGGGCCGGGATGACCGCAACGGCGGCAAGACCCGGCAGTACGCCACGGCCATCATACGTAAGTAGGCGGGTTCGACTCCCGCGCTGCACGACCCGGCGCCAGTGCTGTTCGCTGTGATGAGGGGCGTCGGCCTCTGCACCCGGGACCCGGGGCCCGCGTCACGTGACAAGCCGGACGGACAACTTTACCCCGCCGTTGACGACGGCATTAATCCGAACCGATACTGTTCGCCGGGGCGGCGTCGCGATGCCTGCGGAGGTCATAACAGCAAATTGCTAGAGCCCCGCTGATTGGGAGCCGGCGGCGGGCCGGGGGCGGGGGACTGCCATGCCGCGTCGTCCCACCGTCGCCGCTGCCGTCGCGTCGGCGCGCCGCGACGCGGACGTGGCCGAAACAAAAGCACTGGTAAAGAATTATACGAGCCGAAAGTTCCTACTCACTGCCCTCCCGTGTGCTGCGAGCTAAGACCTCTGACCTGCCCCGCCATAACCCGCTCTCTCGCTCTCTCGCTTTCCCGCTCTCTCGCTGTCTCTCTCTCTCTCTCTCTCAAGAAGGAGAGGCAGGGGTGGCAGTCGGGGGGTACATATAATGGACCCGGCTACAATTAGACTCCCGTACCATTGTGTAAGCAATACAAAACACCTAGCTCGAACAGGGGGAGGAGAAGTGCTGCGAAAGCCCCCTTACTGCGGGGAGAGTGAGAGTGTGGCGACGGCGAAGGGGTGTGTGCCGTGCTGCTATGGAGTTCCGCAGAGGGTGGGAGGGCGGGACCGCGGGGCCCAGACCCCCGGTACTGGCCAGCACGATATGCAAGGAGACAATGAAACCAGAGTGGGAAAAAACTCCCAAACCCAATTAACAGAGGAATAATGGAGTAGTTCCTGGATGAGCCATGAGCCACTCCTTGGGATCCCGCTGATGTACGTGGAGGAGGCCCGTGGACCCGTGCTCGTGCTCACTGCCGCCTGGCCAGCATTATTAGCAAGTTCCAGCGGTGCTCTCGCTAATCCCAGCCGACGTCCCCCCGCCGCCCCGCCACCCCGCCGTCTACAACCAACTCCCTCCCCGTCCCCGCACAAGTCCATCCGGTCTGCTTTCGGCTTCGCGGTTACTTGGCGCGTGCTGTCGCAGTCCGAGCCGAGCGGAGCCGAGCGGAGCCGAGCGGATCGGGTCAGTCCTGGACAGTCCCCCCGACCGCCTCCGCGCTGCGGCCCGGCCCGGAGTGGACATCACAAAGAGAAGTAGTAGTCAGATATCTGCGTCCGCTCTGCGGCCCTTCCCCTCCCCCTTCCCCTCGTTAATCTTGTCCAGCTGCCTCGGGAAGCCCGCCGCGAGTCAATTCAATCAGCGACGCAACCACGGCGGCCGCCCGCCCTGCCCTACCCTTGTCCTGCCGGTGGACCACCGGAGTCCTCCCTCCCCAATCCCTCAGCGAACCGCCACTCTTCCCCCGGGTAAAGAGGTTTTCTCGCGGTCCCACCCGACCGCCGACTGGAAGAGACAAAACAAAATGCGACTCGACCAAACAGTATTTGAACCCGCGGCCGAACCTGGCATTAACTGAACAGGATCTTGCCCGCAGTGAGCATGGCCGCGCTGGCCGGCGGCTCCGTCATGGGGTGGCCCTCACCAGCCAGTGCCATCCTCACCAACCAGACGTCGCTGCCGCTGCCGCTGGACCCGGACGGCACCGGCGTCGGCCAGGCCGTGTCCAAGGAGCACATGTCGTGGCTCGCGTCCGTCAACTTCCTGGTGGGCTTCTTCGGCACACTGCTGTTCGGTGCCCTGGCGGACCGCATGGGCCGGCGGCCAGCGGGGCTGGTGGTGGCCGTGCCGTACGCGCTGTCCTGGGTGCTCATCGCCACCACGGACTCCCTGCTGCCGCTGTACGCCGCCCGCCTCCTCGGCGGCATCGCCACGGGCGGCACCTTCGTCGTCTTCTCGCTGTTCGTGGCTGAGATCGCCGAGGATGAGCACCGCGGGCCCCTGGGCACGTTCCTCGCCGTCGGGCTCAACGGCGGCATATTCATCACCTACGCCGTCAGCGCCCTGACCAGGTAGGCGTCAGCTACGGGGCTCAAGGAGACGCACCCAGGACGTTGTTATAAAACACCCCTTGCTTGCAGCCCCTACACGTACCGCGCCATGCCCCTGGTGCTGCTGATTCTGCCCGCTGTCTACTTCCTGTGCCTGCTCAAGCTCCCCGAGACCCCGGTTTACCTGGTGCGGCGCGGGCGGGCGTCGGCGGCGCGCCGGTCCCTGGCGTGGTACCGCGGCACCAACTCCGTGGACGCCGAGCTGGAGGAGCTGCAGGCCGCCGCCAAGAGGGAGGAGTCTTCCTCGGCCACGGACTCGGTGTCCCTCGGGGAGCTCGTCGGGCACCGCGGCACACGGCGCGCCCTGGTGCAGAGCGTGGTGCTGCTCGCCAACCAGCAGTTCTGCGGCGTCATCGCCGTGCTCAGCTACACCGAGATCATCTTCAAGGAGGCTGGCAGCTCGCTAGGGCCGGCCGAGTCCGCCATCGTGGTAGCCGGCCTGCAGGCCGTGGCCACGTACGGCTCGTCCTTCCTGATGGACCGCGCGGGCCGGCGGCCACTGATGCTCGTGTCCAACGTGGTCATGGCGGCGTGCCTCCTCACTCTCGGGGGCTGCTTCTTCGCCAAGAACAACCTAAAGTACGTATACGTCTCCTCTCGCCGAGGCCAACACGCTGAACTGGTTATCCAAGCCGGACTTTGATTACAGCTACGAAATCACAGCGGTGGGCTGGCTGCCGGTGCTGGCCATGTCCGTGTACGTGGTGGCCTTCGCGATAGGAATGGGGCCCGTGCCTCTCGTGCTGCTGGCCGAGGTCTTCTCCCCGCGGGTGCGCAGCCTGGCCACGGCCGTGGGCATCGGCGTGCAGACGCTGTGCGCCTTCACCGCCACCAAGTTCTTCCTCAACCTGGAGTCGCTTGTCGGCCTGCACGGCTGCCTCTGGCTGTTCGCCGCCTGCTGCACAGCGGGCGCCATCTTCGTCGCAACGGTTGTCATCGAGACCAAGGGCAAGTCGCTGAACCGCATCCTAGCCGAGTTCCACGGCGACCTTCTCCCCGCCTGCGAGGACGACGAGGACGGCGTCGACTTGGCGGAGGCAGCGGCCGGTGGCCAGGGCGACTCCCGGAAGTAGGTGGCCGTCGACGAGCATAAGCAGGCGGCGTCTGGCCCACGGTGAGGACCCCGTCGGCCGCAAGGCACAGGCGCGCCAAGGACTGTGATAGACTCTGTGCGCATAGGTATTGTTCCACAAGACTGATGTATCTCGTTTTCAACACGGTGTCCTGTTGCCGACGAACCCTCGAACGCCCTCCGTGTCGCACACGCTTGCGGCGGCGCGGCAGCGTCAGGCCGCGCGGGCAGAAACTACTCATCAGCCATGACCGCTCGCAGACACCTCCGGGGCCGCCGCGATTGTACGACGGCGTCACGGCGTCCCGCCGCCATGAAACGTTTACAATTTGCCTTCCCTTTCTGGGCCTCGACCCCGCCGGCCTGGCCCTCGCCTCGCCCTCCCCATTGTGGCGTTTGTGTGGGTCCGCCAAAAGAGCCGCGCCCAGTGGAGCCGCGGGCGGGAAGGGGTTGTGGGTTGTGATGATACCACCGCTTGCGGGATTTGGCGCGCACAATGCAAGACAGGTGGGGAAGTGCCAGTGCGCTGGCTGTCGGCTGGCTGCCGGCTGGCTGCTCTGGCTGGCTGCTCCGGCTGGCTGCTCTGGCTGGCCGCTGGCCACTGGCTGCACGATGGCTGGCCGCCTCCCGGCCGCAGCCAACGCAAACCCGTAGCGCCCGGGCAGACAAGGACTCTGTGATGTACTGGTCGTGTCGAGCCACTCCCAGGGGAGAGAAAGGAAAAATGGAAGAAACATGTCCAAAACAAATTTGAAAATTACAAAAATATACAGAAAGCGAGAGACGACTCGATAGGTGGTAAACGATGTACACTGATTTCAAACATGGCTGATTCTTCTTCTTTTTTCTCAACAAAAAATTGATTTTTCTCTCAACCTGATTTATTTTGATTTATTTTGCCACTGTACACCGTTTTTTTTTTTCAAGTGAAGTCCCCCTCGGTCCCTCCCTATGCACCCACAGCAGCATGGTGCTCGTTTGCTCAAGAGTTCCGTTTGCCCTCGGCGATCGCCCGTGCAGACTGTGTGCCCCACTGCGAGGCGTCAGCAGTCAGCACACGGCCAGTTCCGCCCGTGTCCACCTTGCTTAGCTCACAGTGACTAATTATGCCGGGTGCTCATTGTCCGCTGACGCAAGTAGTGTGCCTCCAGTTGTGGCTCCGGGGTCCGTTCACAGGGTAAGCTTGCGTCTCTGCCCGTGCCGCTCAGTCCATCTGCGTCTCCTAACTTAGAATACTGAGTGGCCTGGGAACGGGGCGTTTTTTTACATAAAGGCATCGACAAAGGGTTGATTCACGCGCCTATGGCCCCACCGAGTCCGCCCTAGAGCCGCCCGCCCCGGCCCGGGGCACGCTGCTTTGTGCGCGCACGTCTCTTGACCTACCGGCAGCCTTATCAGAGGCGGGCTCCTCGTTACTGAAGGGTGTTGGCGCGGCGCGCGCGCGCGCGCGCGCACACACACACACACACACACACACACCTTATCAAGGGCGGCCGGTACTGTGCGGGGCGAGGTGAGGTGCCTCTTCCTTCCTCCCATGTGCCCTTGCGAGGCCATCGGGAAGCAGTGTGACCTCGATCGGAGCCCCGCAGAGAATGGAAGGAGGTCAAACATGACCAATGCCTGACTTTGAGGATTGCACGCGTTTCTCACCCTGCTGGACATTAACACTACAAAAACTGGGGGGAGAAGCCAATATTGCTGGGCTGAGTGTTTGGTCATTTGCTGGAGCAACTTAGGCAACCAGCACGACTCTCGCCGTCCAGCTTCAAAGCACTTTAGAAGATAACACCCTTTGGTCAGCCGTCGCTTGGAACTCTTTCGCAGAATACCGGTACCACTAACGTCCGCTCTTGGTTAATGACAGCCAGCCAGCCAGCTAGCGAGTGAGAGCGAGAGAGACAGGGGCATAAAGAGAGAGAGAGAGAGAGAGAGAGAGCAAGGGGGGGGGGGGGTTGAAGCACTTCCGATTCCCGAGTCTGTTTGATGGCAGCCGCGTCATCTATAATCCTCTACTGGCTCTCTGTCTGTCTGTCTGTCTCTCTCTCGCTCTCTCCCGCTCTCTGGCTCTCTCTCCAGTTCCAACCACCATTCTCCGCCCTTGCCCCTCCTCACAGCCGCATATTGGCAGACCTCTATTAAGAGTCCGAGAAGTCGCGTTACGCCCCTTGTCAGAGCTCCGGACGCACCGGTCATCCCTCCGGCCTCCGGTCGCGTGGTCACGTCCAGGCGGCCATCACGGGGGAGGTCCGGGCCAGGTCCGGGCGGCCCGGAGGGACCAACGGGGACCAAAGACCGATGCCGATGGCGGCGGCCAGATTGCAATTACATCAGCGGCATTGTGCCACAAGCGCAGAGAGAGAGAGAGAGAGAGAGAGAGAGAGAGAGAGAGAGAGAGAGAGAGAGAGAGAGAGAGAGAGAGAGAGAGAGAGAGAGAGAGAGAGAGAGAGAGAGAGAGCCTTTGCCTCGTTTCCTGTGTGGCCTGGCCCGGCCACGCCCCGCCGCCGTCAGAGAGCCCCCCGTCCCACCCGCTGCTGTCGCCGGCTCATCCGGACATCCGGACCGCCGAGTCGCGCCGAGGCGAGCCGAGCGGGGCCGAGCAGGGCGGGCATTTCGAATACGCAATCATCGCAGCAGGAGCAGCTCAGTAGCAGTTGTTGTCAGAGCAGCTCGGCCCCTGGCCGGGTGGTCAACGCTTCGCGGTTGGGTCCTGAGCTCTCACCGTCGGGTCAGGCCGAGGGTCCGGCCGGGGGCCGGAGCACACCGGGCCGTATATACCGGGCCGCACCGGGCCCCAACGGGTGCCGGTGTGCGCTTTGAGGTATTCCGAGAGCGCCCGTAATCTCCTTTGGGGGTCCGGACAGGTTAGTTATGCGGCCGAGGAGCAATCTATTTCAGTCGGCGGAGGATGATAACGGCCGTCATGCTGATGGTGACGCGAACACCGAGGCCGGCAGAGGCCGGGCACGCCTCCTACCCGCACCACTACGTCGAGTCAGTCATACTCCCCGGCGATTCTCCGGTCGCAGGACGAGCGCGCCTTTATCTCGGACTCGGCTGCAGCCCACGGTAGCCTCCAGCAGCCCCCGGCAGCCCCCGGCAGCCCCCAGCAGCCCCCGGCAGCCCCCAGCAGCCCCCGGCAGCCCCCAGCAGCCCCCGGCAGCCCCCACCAGTCCCCAACAGTCCCCGGCAGCCCTTTGCGTCATTTCCCTCAGCCATTCCCTTGTCCATTGCCTCGCCACACGCTCCAGTGGATTTCAAAGGAGTGAAACGCACACTTCTCGGTATCAATCTGGTAGAAGGGACGCGATGCGACTTGCGGGACTGTGGGGCCTATCCAAACACGGAGGGGATGTCAACCGTCGTCAAGTCGATCCCCGCCAAGGAGGGGAGCGAGCAGCGCGCGCGGCCTAGCACAGAGTCTTCGGCACAGGCCCGGCGAATCCGTCACTCCCCGCCCCGGCGAGGGCGGGCGAAAGTAAGTAGTCGGTCTTTTGATGACATTGTGGATGCTATTGCCTAACCCTACCGCTGACGGCTCTGCTTCTCAGTCTCCGACCGCACCCCCCCCCCCCCATTTCTCTCTCTCTCTCTCTCTCTCTCTCTCTCTCTCTCTCTCTCTCTCTCTCTCTCTCTCTCTCTCTCTCTCTCTCCGAGGGCCCCGCCCCGCGATCTGTGCCCGAATCGTCGCCTGGAGGCCACTCGAGCGAGCCAACAAGTGACGCCAATTTGGAGGGAGAGAGGGGGAGGGGGGGAGGTGAAGGGGGTGAGTGCCAACAAAATGTAAATAAGTCCAACGACTCTGGGGCCGGGTCGGGTGGCGGGCGGCGGGCGGCGGCGGGCGGGTGGGGGTGCCAGCCTTGGTTGGACCGCAAAGTGTCCTCGAACCAGGCCGCAGGCCGCAGGCCGACGGCGACGCGGTGGCGGGTTTGCGGATTAAGACAACGACGGCGGCGCGGCGGAACTTCATCGAAGCTGAAGTACAGATCACCTTCGGGTCGCTGGAGCCCTTGGCCCCTGGGCCCCTTAGGGGGGGGGGGGGTCTCACTGCCATGTCGACACGTGTTGCCTAGGCATCGGCCTGCCAGGAGGAGCGGCAGCGCGACTCGCCAGGAAAGGTGAAGCGTCGTGGGCGACCGCTGCTGTCTGGCTCACGGCGCTCGGCGCACCCATCGCTGTCCTCATTGAGATGGCCTGTCAGACTCAGCACTCAGCACCGAAAAGTTCGACAGTCGAGGAAGAAATCGTAGCAAGAGTCACCAGCAATTGGATGGCGCACAGGGCCTACGGCGGCCCGCGCCGCGAGTCTCATCAGACATTTTCCCCTCATTTGGTGGAACTTCTGCCGTCATTTGGCAAATGGTCGAGTTGTCTGTTGTGCGCCTTAATTATCAGTCGTATTAACTTGCAAAAACAGTAATGGATTTGGCCATTTGGTTAATGACCACGGGCAAGGCCGGAGCAGCGCACCGAGACCCCTTCCCTCCCACCCTCGCCACCTGCCAACAAAGACAAACTTTTCGTTTCCAAATCACTCGGTGAACATTTTGAAAGCCGTTGCGCTGCCGCCGCCACTCCGCGCCGCGCACTTCGGGAGCAAATCACCCCCCCCCCCCCCCCCCCCCCTACAGCCCCGCCCCGGCGAAAAGGCCCCCGCCTCGCCTCGCACAAAAGAAGTGCTCCTCGAAACGACAGCAGCCACTACTCCGGCCTGGACAATCATCGGAAAGGCTCCGACCGCCTCGGCGACGGGCCGGGGAGGCCGGGGAGGCCGGGGCAGCCGGGGCAGCCGGGGCAGCCGGGGCAGCCGGGGCAGCCGGGGCAGCCGGGGCAGCCGGGGCAGGCGGGGCAGCCGGGGCAGCCGGGGCAGCCGGGGCAGCCGAGGTAGCCAAACCCGACACGCTGGTCTTACACGAATCTCAATTCCAGCGCCACACCACAAAGGACGAGCTTCCGGGAAAGCGCGATGGAACCGGGTGGAAATTACAGAAGACGCCATCGACGGGTCCGCCGAGGCCGCATTGGTCGAGGCCGAGGCCACGGCCCATGGCCGTTCGCTATTTCTCTTTGCTTCCGCGCTGATTCTCGGACGATTATCTTTGGTTTGAATTACACGCGATCCGCGATCCATGCGGTGCGGGTACATATTGACTCACCCCCTAGGATTTCCTCCCTCCCGCCTCCCCGCCGTCGTCGGAAATAATTCTAGAGAAAGCGAGCGGGGAGCGCGGCGCGCAGGTACTCACTGGAAACCGTTTCCTACGCGGTGGGAAAACAATCGGCTTGATGTGGACACGGCGGGAAACCGAGGAAACCGCCGGTCACACAGAGCGGCCGGGCTGACGCCCGGGGCTCAAGACTGTGTCCTCCGGGCCCGGGGGAAGGGGGGGGGGGCACAGCCCCCGCATGACGCCACAACGCTCGCCGTTTTATTGTTGAACACAATCGGCGATAAAAACGTCCGCGAGCAGTCTAAATCCCCCCCCGCCATTACCATGTCCTTCGCGGTCCTTCCGTCTGCCTTCCCCTCTTGGGAGTGTGGCGAGAGTGTGTGGGTGCGATTGCGTTTGTTGCGCAGTCAACAACTAGCACCAGGACTCATGTTGCAGTTTGTTGGTCTTTTTGTTTCGGATACGACTGCCAGAGCAAAATGACGATTTTACCCAGTGTAAGGTCATGGGAGTACTTGTCGTATACCAGTTTTGAGCCCGAGCGTAGCGAGATGCTCTTTGCACTTTCCCTCCTCGCGGACCAGTGCCGTTCGTATAGACGCCATAACCAACTTCCAATATTTTAATCCGATTTTTAAAAACAACAATATCCAAATTGTAGTTTAAAAACTAGTTGTGTGAATGTCAAGAGTGTTTGTTAAACACACAAACATATTACCAGAGTTTTTTTTCCTACTTTTGCGAAATTCAGTTTTGTAAATTCGGAGCAATATTGCAAGTGAGCAGTCAGGACGTCCCCCGTCTCCACGACGTCGTACGAGCCCCAGACGACACCAACAAACGTCGCCGCCGCAGACAACGGGCCAAAACCAACACGCCCGGCCCACAGCAACTTGCCGGCCAGATTTATCGAACGGCCGGTCCACGACTGCCTCGGCCGCCGCCACCGCTGCCGCACCAAGGCAGCAGCAGCAGCAACCACGACGGTGGTAATCGAGTTTGGATGTCTTCCGTCATTCGGGAGAAAGCTGGACAACTGTGCAAACAGCATGAGGGCTGCCAGAATGGCCTCTTTGCCCCCTCCGCCCTTTTCCCTTTCGCTATACCCACGGCGCCATCCCTTTCCCCTGAGGGACCGTCGAAAAATTGCGTAACGCGCACCGTATCCGTAGCTGAGACGTCTGGCGTTTCGAGCGTCCACGGCCGAGCCGTCGATGGGCGCCGTGTGGCTTGTGGACGACCCCTGGATGCCGGTCTCTGCCCGGCGGGTGCAGTACCCGCGGCCATCACTCCCCGCGCTCGCAGCCCTCGCCGATTTCACTCCCGCTGGCCTTTGGAGCCCGGGCCGTCCCCCGTCGGCCCCCGGCCTGCCGCGCGCCCTCCGCGACGCCTTTGTCATGCAAACGACGCGCTTTAGGACCCAACCTGTCCGCCGCGCAAGTGGACCGGCGGAGGCAGCGAGCTGGGGGGGTCTGGCGTACGTGCCCACGCCCATCCTGCACCCCCAGACTATGACGGCTGTTGTGTTGCCACGCAGACGCAGGAAACGGCCCGTAAAAGCGCCATTTTCGAAACGACCCAGACAGTGGCACACTACTTTTTTGGCGGGAGAGAGCGCAGCAGTGCGCCGCCCGGCCGCCGCCCCGACCTCCATCAGCATTCGGGCCCTCTGCTGCCTGCATGTCATTAAAAAACGGGCCGCGCCGTGTCCGTCTGCGAGTTATGGCGTTCTCTAGCCAGCAGGACACGGCGCGGACACGGCGCGGACACGGCGCGGACACGGCAACGCGCGCGGCCCACTTTTCTGAGGGAGCCACCTGTTCGGGTCTGGCTGGAGCGGGGCTGGGCGGGTCGGGGCCGGGGCCGGGAGCGCAGACGTTGTTTCAGGTTGGTCAGACGGCAGCGCTCAGCTAAACGTGCCAAACCCAATGCGGGGCGCGGCCCACGTCGTGTGTGTGTAGTGTGTGTGTGTGTGTGTGTGTGTGTGTGTGTGAGAGAGAGAGAGAGAGAGAGAGAGAGAGAGAGAGAGAGAGAGAGAGAGAGAGAGAGAGAGAGAGAGAGAGAGAGAGAGAGAGAGAGAGAGAGAGAGAGAGAGAGAGAGAGAGATATGGACAGAGACAGCGGGAGAGAAAGAGAGCGTATTCACGGCGCCAGCACTTCTACGTTTGCTCCCCGACGTGCCGTCGTCTGCTGTATGCTGTACCGCACGCGGCGCCGCGCCGCGCACCCGCCGTGATTCTGCTAATATTCGAGCGCCGTTCCCGCAGATCAGCAGTAGCACAGCAGCAGTCCCTCCCCTTCACCAGATATCGTCACCGGCTGGCAAAAATCGGCGTTTTAAGTATTGCGTAAGTGTATCGGAAGAGGAAGCAGTTTTGCCAGAGGTCGCGTACGTAGTGCTATCGAGTCCCCACCCCGCCCCGCCCCCGGGTGGTGTCGGTTACAACGGGGAAGGTGTCGAGCCGAGGCCGGGTGCGGTAGGGTGCAGCAACCCGTGATTTGCGGCCCTCATGCGGGTAGCATAATACCGCTCCGACCCATATATGCATACCGCCGTGAGAGTCCCCCTCCCCCCCTCCCTCCCCCCGCCGGCTCCGCCCCCCACATGGCACCGCCAGTATTTGCTGCGCCCCTCTGCCAAGGGGTAAAAGACCTGGCGGGGCGAGGCGAGGCGGCCCCAGCGGCCCCCAGCGGCCCCGGAGGCCCGACCGATGCGACAGATGTGTGCCGTTTCGCCGCCTTCCTCAGCGCACGTCGGAACCTTGACAGCATCTTCAACTCCAGTTCCAATTCCACGTCGCCGCTGCTGCCGCCGCTGCTTCCCCCGTACCTACGCCCTATACGCGCCCGATCGGCGCACCTCCCTCTCCCCCCCCCCCTCCAGCGCGTCCCCTCTCCTCTCCGCTCTTTGTTTATCCGTTCGGTTCCCTTCCCAAACTTAGTTTCATATCCATTGTTCTGCTTGCCTCGGGGATGGGAGTAAAGTGTACGGCGCCAGAGATCTTATTGAAGATGCGCAAAAAAGAAGAAGAAGAAACGGCATTTGCAAACGATACATGCTGCGCCGCCAAGGCCCCCCCCCCCCCCAGCAGAAGGCCCCCGCCCCGCCCCCGATCTCGTCTCGGAGAAACTTGAAAGGGAAGTTTGCTCTTGAAACGGCGTGGCAAAGCCAAAGGAGAAACGGGGAGGGGGTCATGTTGGCTGCAGCGGTTGATAGATACGCCGCTACTGGCGGGTGACAGGGGCATGCCAACCTCATCAATGCCACCCAGCCGAGCTTGAGGGCAAAATGCCGGACAGAACTACACGGTGGGGCGGGGCGGGGCGGGGCGGGGCGGGGCGGGGCGGGGCGCCAGACCAGAGGTAGTGCGGTAGCCCGTCCAAGCCCAGCCAAGGCCCGAGCCCAACGCCCAGCCCCTATCTCTGAGTTGGGATGGCGACAGCGCATCAAAGCAGAGCACGCACAGCCCCCCCCCCCCCCCCCCCTCCCCCTCCCCGAGCCCGCGCTGGTTGTTATAACTGACAAACAACGACAAACCGCGTTTTCCCCGAACAAATATGTGGTGGCTGGACCATGCCGTATACAAGCAGCTCTTCCTGCTCTTTCAGCCCCGCTCCGTGTGCCATCCTCGAAGCGATGCGCGCGCGCGCGCGCGCGTGAGTGAGTGTGTGTGTGTGTGTGACTGCTTACGTTGTGGGTGTGGCGGCAGCCCACCCACTACCGTCGGACGAGAAAATGGAAAGTACGCCCCCACCTTTACCAGCATAGCAGTGGGGACCATGAAGCCCAAAATCAAGAAAGGTATCCGATATCTGATCCGCGCCCGGTTGGTGTCGCTATGCCGGGGAGTGTATGCATACCGGCGCGTGTTTGTGCACATGTATTCCACCGCGACAGGCGTCATGGACGGCGCAGAGCCCCTCTGCATCCCCCCCTCTCCCCCTTGACACACACACACACACACACACACACACACACCAAGCCGTGCGGGCACGCATTGGCCCCGATCCCGATGGAAACAAAGCGCCAGTGACAAGGCTTATTTGGGCAGATTGGGCGTCGTTTGCAAAGCACAGGGCGCTAATATGATGACTTCAACACACACACACACACACACAGGGGTGCGCGCGCGCGGACGGGATACGACATTCAATCAGCAGCAGCAGCACCAGCAGCA
Source organism: Odontothrips loti (assembly GCA_038380765.1). Classification (NCBI taxonomy): domain Eukaryota; kingdom Metazoa; phylum Arthropoda; class Insecta; order Thysanoptera; family Thripidae; genus Odontothrips; species Odontothrips loti. Next base: position 17,908,162 of record CM076244.1, on the reverse strand, counting down.
GCAGCAGCAGCAGCGCCACCCTCTCCCACCACCTCTCGTCGGCACACCCCTTCTTTCTTGTCCCGTCCTCCCCGGTGGCCCCCACCCTATCATCCATCTAATGGACAATCTCAGCCGCAGAAGGGAAATAAATACAAGAGGGCAGGCCGCCGCCGCCGCCGCCGCCGCCACCGCCCCTGGGAGGTATTTAATGTGGCTGCAATCATCATTACGACGGGGCACGCCGATGTGTCGCCGGCTGCAGCGGGACGGGGCGCCTCACCAGCCCTGCGGGACCGTCCAGAGCCACGTATAAAACCGACCCCGTGGCTCAGCGGCAGCGTCTGCAAGACAATGTACTCCGGGGCGCTCGAGCGCGGGGTATGTATCTCCCGGACCGCAGCAGTCTCTGACTCTGACGTCAGTTATGAACGCCCCCCGGCTGCGGACGGGACGGGTCTGTCGGCCGGTTGTGTCCGGGGCTGCAGCGGGGGCTCAGCAAGTAGTGAGGGGGCCGGGGGGGGGGGGGTAGATTGGATGGACGTACCCTCCATTTGCCGGCCATTATTTATGTCCCCGGACACCGCCGGACGGACGCCCTCACGCACACGCTACACTACACACTAACGAAATCTCTACACACGCCCACACGACACACACACACGCACACTCGCACACACACACACGCACACTCGCACACACGCACACACTCACGCAGCGACAAATGCGCTGCTGTTTGTCGGTATACCCCGCGCGCTGCCGGTGGCCGCTAGGCCGCTGGGCCGCTGGTGGCCGCCGGTGGCTCGTCGTGGGGTATCGACACGGCGTACGCCGTGGGGGCCATCGGTCTATGCACGGCACGGGGGCGCGTGGGAAGCGGAGCGAGGGGTGCCAGGGGTGCCAGCCCAGGTGGAGGGCTGAGGCTCACGGCTCCTGCGCTACGGTGATGCCGGGTGCCCCCGCCCCCCACTCCAGAGCGCACGAGCTTGCGGCTGCCGTAAATTCTAAATTGATTATTGGATATACGGGAATGAGCACTTGCTCCATCGCGTCGAAGACGCGACGCACTCTGATGCGGCCGTGCTGCGGTGGTAGGGATCAAGGGGCGTTGTCTGTCGGGGCCCAGTGATGCAAAGAGGGGAGCAGGGGGGCTTCCACGGGGGAGACATGTGGCAGGCGGGCAGGCGGGCAGGCGGGCAGGCGGGCAGGCAGGCAGGCAGGCAGGCAGGCAGGCAGGCAGGCAGGCAGGCAGGCAGGCGGGCAGGCGGGCAGGCGGGCAGGCGGGCAGGCAGGCAGGCAGGCAGGCAGGCAGCCACGTCGATGGGGCGCACGGCCGTCACGGGGATGAAATCATCAGTCACTACCGAACCGGGCGGAGGCGGAGGGTCCGTGCGGGGGCCGTGGCCGGGCCGGGCCGGGGCTGGGCCCACAGCACGCACCCGTCGGGGATGTCAAACGTCAACTTATGACGGCAGTTCATACATGCAAATCGGACTCGGAGGCGCGTACGGCGCCGCGCAGCGCGGTGGGGACGCCCGGTTACTGCCGGAGTTTCACGAGGACACGCCGAGCGTGCCGCGGCGCTGCCGTCGGCCAGCCTGGTGCCCCCCGGCCCGGCCCAGACCAGCTCCCGAGAGCTCATCTCGCAAAGTTTCATCAAAACGACCGAAGGAGGCGGGCCGGGTCGGTTCGGGTCGGGTCGCGTCGCGCACGCGTCCTCTCCACCTGTCTCCCGTCCCGGCCCGCTCTGAGGTGGTCTCTCCCCGCCCCCATGTCCAGACCCCGCCAGACGCCACTAGCCCCGCCGCGCCGCACCGCGCCAGCCCCTCGGCCACTTCTCGCACCCCAGATGAAATGCGTCGGTCAAACCGGTCGATTTCCCATTTCCCTTTTGTGCACCATTATGGCCACGGCGGACGTCGGGGTGGTGGCAGCCGAAGCGGGGTGCGCCGCCGGTCGGTAGCAGCCGAGATGCAGGTCGACTCGGTGGCGTGGACATATGCAAGATTTCTCAGGAACCCGGGGCCCTTCTAAGACACGCCATGCAAATAACCAGGGCACACCACGTACACAGCACAGCACATAATACACGAAATATGCGTGAACGGATCGAGAAGTGGTGGACGGTCGCTTTGGTAAAGTGAACGCGAGGCGACGGACGGATAAGCAGGGGGTGGGGGTGGGGGTAGTGGAGGGCGGGAGCCACTGAGTGCGGCCAAAGTTTTCTCTGGTGGTGTCAAGCGCGAAGGGTGGGCTGTGGGCTCAGCCGGGGCGGGCCGGGCCGGGGTCAGGAGGAGCACCATGTGTGCACGCTCAACTCGGCGCGCACGGCCAGCCGGCGGCGCGGCGCGCAGTGGGCGCTGCCACCCAAGTTATCCAACATTCAATACTCAGACCGCAGCGCGCACACACACGCACGCACGCACTTGGGAGCCGAGCAGCCGAGCTGCCGAGCCACTGGGCAATCTCTATGCTAATCCCCCCCCGCGCTGGCTGTCCCGGCCCGCCCTGCCGATACACCGAGGAGTGTGAGTCTGCGCTGTCCATAAGCTGCCGGAATCAGGGCCTTCTGGGGCGTGATGAGGGCGGGGCGGGGCGGGGCGCGCGGTGCACGCCGGGTTATTACCGCACGCGCGGCTTATGACCGCCCAGGTGAGGTGAGGGAGCGAAGTGGCCGCAGCTGCGGTGTGTCTCCTGTGCGGGTAGCGGTGGCCCGGCCCGGCCCGGCCCCCAACACACGACGCAGCCTACGAAACCCGACCAATAACTCTTTAAAAAGGTAAGGAAATGAGGAATGCATAAGGAAGGAAAACACGCAGAGCGGAGAGGATGGCCCAGCGCCTGGTCCAGCTTACGGGTCTTACCTCACCTGGCCGCGTAACGCGCGGGGTTATTAATAACGGCCGAAATGAAACGCTTGTCGGGCGAAAGTAATTTACGCGGCCGTGCGCGCATACGTGGGGCCGGGGGCCGGCGGGGGCAGCCGGGGGCAGCCGGGGGCCGGGGCAAAGCCAAGGCAAAGCCAAGGCAGAGCCAAGGCGGGGCGCAGGCAGGGCAGACCGGAGCGGAGGCAAAGCCCTCGAGGCTATTTCATTTGCAGGAAACACTCGACTACCTGGACGAGCCCATATAAGCCCCAGGCGCCCCGGGCACCCCGGGTGCCGAGGCCGCCGGGGGGCGGCACGGGCCGGCGTTCATCCCCACGGCCCACAGCGCTTTTTAAAAAGAGGAGCCCCTGTTCTCGGGCCGCTGGGCGCCCTGCAGCACCCCTCCTGGCCTGGGGGCCGAGTGTCGGCGGCGACGAGAAGAACAGCGGCGGACAGCCCGGCCCGGCGCCCGGCCCAGCCGCGGGATGCATTACTTGCTGTGGAACGGACCTGGAATCAGAAGAGAAAAAATATGGCGCATGAGAGGCAGGACTTAATTTCCTCGCGAGCGATTTTCCGACGTCCACAATCTGACGCGGACCTCCAGAGTAGAGCAGAGCAGAGCGGAGCAGTCCGAGGCGGCGTGCGGAGGGGGAGGGGGGGGGGGCACTCATTTGCTGGCCGTGGGTCTCGACCCTCGCCTCGCCGTCTGCGAGAGAAAGAGGCCCCACAGAGGTACAACCCGGTCCCGGAAACATTCGGTCGGTGGCTGTCGGTGCCCTACTGCTGGGGGGAGGCGGAGGGGGCTCCGAGGGTGGAGGTGTGCCCCCGCGGCCCCGGGGGTCCCGCAAAGCCCTCCCTCCTTTCCCCCTCCCCTCCCCGCGCGCCGCGCCGACCCGTCCGGGACTAGCGGGGGCGGGCGGGTGGAGCAGGGAGGGCCTGACATGGGTCAGGTCTCGACAGGGTGAAGTGCACACATACATCTTCACCGCCGAAACGGACCATAGCCAGCCCGGCCGCCCCGCCAGCCACTCGGCTCCGGCTGGGGGGTCCGGCGGCCCAGTGCACACCAATGCCTGTCCTGCTGCTGCTTCTGCTTGATTCGAATGAGGTGAAAGGTCACGGACGAGGGCGTATTTCTCCCTCCTTGACCCGTTGTGTTCGCCCCTGCTCTCCGCTTGCGAGGGGCATTGATGGCCAGAAGTGGCAAGCGGTGCACACGCGGGTGCGGGGGCTGAGGAATCATCTGTGAGTGCGTGCGCGTGGAAGGACACATGCCGTCTGCTAAGCCCCCGCAATCGTCCCGTGCCGTACAACATATGACATAACACGCCCCTCCCACCAAATCCTCTCACCTCCCATTCGGCCCGGCCCGACCAAGCCCTATGAGGAATTCCGGCACCAATTCTCGATCCCACAACCGTAAGCCTTACACGGCGCCACACACCGGTGCCCTGCCCAGGTGCGCCCGCACCCGCACGGCCCGGGCCCACTCCCAGAGAGCCATAGTTCAAGCCGCTCTGCCCGGCTCCGCTCGGCTTGTACACCGTTCGGGAGCGCGGATCGCGGAGCGGGCGTGTTTGTCGGCGAGCGGCGCGTACGGATTTGAATATCGCGGGCCCGGCGCCGCACAACACCCGATCGCGACTTGTGCGGAGTCGACGCATCTGGACGCCGGAAGACGGGCGCCCGATCAGCGCGCTGCGGCGTCGGCTCTTTGATCTGATTCCGCCGCCACTCAGCACGAGGACGGCGGCCGCCCCGCGCGGACCCCGCTGGCTAAATCCGATCTCGGGGGACGCCGAGGCCGAGGCCCGGGTGGGAGCGGCAGGGCAGAGCGCCGGATTGAACGACGCGTGTGTTCGAACACCGCCGAGAACCGGGAATGGGGAGGGGTGGGGAGGCCTGGAGGCTTATTTCCGACAGATGTCGGCTGGGGCTGCCGAGGAGCAGACGCAGACACCCACCCCACGGGCCCCACGGGCCCCACGGCAGCGAGTGTGCGGGCTGCATTCGCATCGCATCATTTTCCTCGGCCATTTGCGGGCGCAGACGGACTGGAAATATCTCTCTCGCTCTCCCCAGCTCTTTTTTACTCTCTCTCTCTCTGTCTCTCTCCCGCGGTCGTCTTGATGACCGCAGCCGCTGCGGAGCGCGCTAGTACAAACAGCGGTACGGGCAAAGCGCCGCTCCCCCCACCCCCTTGTAGCTGTGCCCCCTCTCTCCCCTGTATTCCGTGGTTACTGGCACATACATTCCGTGTGGCCTGGAGGGGGGCGGGCAGGCAGGCAGCGGGGAGCGGAGAGGACACCCCTTCGGCCCCTTCGGCTCCCTCCTGCGCGTCGTCTGCCCTACTTTGGAAATGTCCAATCACGCCCTTTTCATCTGGAACGGGGCAAAAGCGAGAGGGGGTGGGGTAGGGGGAGAAACCCGCACTACCGAAAGGGTCTTGCACATTCCGCCAGCCGTTCTGCGACGTTCCATCTATATGAGGGAATCGGTAGGGGGGATGGGGGGGGGGTGCTTAGGGGGCCGCCATGATCAAGTGGAGGGGATTACTGTGAGGGGTAGAAGAGAGGAGATAAACACCAGAGATAAGGAACGGCAAGGCTGGGGCACGGGCCGCGGTCAGCGGCGCCCTTCAGGAGCCCTAGGAGCCCCACCCCACCTACCCCCCGGACACGAACAAAGGACGCCGGCCACGGGGCGATAGGCAGTGAAGGTGTGTGAGCGTACCGCCCAACCCCCCGACCCGACCGACCCGAGCGGGCCCCCGGGCGAACAACGGAGATTGCGAAAAAAAAAGTACAAAATAAGGGCCCGCAGAGCAATGATTTTTTGTGGCGTCCGAGTTGAGTATCGTTGGTATAGCGTGTCGACGTGCTCGGATTTTTTTTCTTCTTGCAAGCGATTCCGTCTTTTGCTGAAACTCGGGTTCCCCGGGGACGGGCGAGCGCAGGGCCGCTATGTATGAGGCCGTGCGGGGCTGCGGGGCTGCGGCGTCGAGGAGGACTATGGACGAGGGTGCGAGTCGGCCCCCGCTCCTTCATCCAGGTCGTAATGGTTGTCGGCCGGGCTGGTGGCCGTGGCGGCGGTAGCAGTTAACCCTCTTCTTGTTGGCGCACCAGAGACGCTCTCGTGCGGCCGGCGGCCGGCCGCGCGACCATAAAAAGCACTCGAATGAGAGCCCATTAACAGACCGCCCACTGCGGCAGCCCTCGCTAGCCCGGCCCGGCCGGCCCGGACGCCCCGACCCGACGCCCCTCAGCCCCTCGGCCTCGGCCCTCGGCAGGCTCTACGCCCCGCCGCGGCTACGGCCCTCCACGGCCCCACAGCCTGTGCCGAGCACCGAGGACGGCCAGGTGCCGCGGGTTCGAGTGCTGCCGGCAAGCGCTGGGCCCGCAGCTATGATTACTATTACCGCACGACCCGGGGCCGCGGGGGCGGCGGGGGCCGCGGGGGCCTCCGGGGGGCATTATGGCCAACACTTGCCGCGCCAGATGCTGGAAACGGCCCAAGTCGGTTTAGTTTTGGACGCGAGCGCGTCATGGTCATGTGATTTCTGACCGCCTCGGCTCGGCCCGGCCCTTTCTCGGCCGCGAGCCTCTCTTGCGGTGCGCAGTTAGTTTCCGCTCCGCCGCCTCCGGATTAGCCGGGAGGGTCGAGGCCGTGCCGGGGGTGGTGGAGGTGGTGGAGGTCGTGGTGTGAGTGGTGGTGGGAGGTGCAGCGGTCCGCACGCCGTGGTACCCGAACCCGCGGCCGGCCGCCACTGCTGCTGCTATACATTATTAGAGATCGCAAGGTACCCCTCTCGCCATTTGTTTTATTTCCTGCATGTGAGTGTACTGTCGGTGTGTGTCTGTGTGTGCTTGTTTTCGATCTCGCAAACGCTCCGCGGAAAAAACACACACAGACGCCCGCAAACACACACGCGCGCCCGCACACACACACGCGCGCACACACACGCGAAGCGTGACCGGAGGAAATGAGGCGCGCGGGCAGCCGCCGCCGCGCCGCCAGACTGTCGGTCGCGGCGCGGCGCAAGTGCCCCCGCCGCCGTGCCATATATACTGCAAGGCGCGATTGCCAAAGATGGTCATCACGCTCCATTTTCCATACCATCCATCTGTCTGGCGGCGGCAGCGGCGGCAGCGGCGGCAGCGGCGGCGGTCCCAGACCAGATACCAACTACATTGCGGGCGGACTCCGCTCTCCTCCCCGCGGGCGCCTGCTCTAGCGCCTGCTGGCGGCGGGGATAGGCCAGCCCGCCGCACACGGCTGCCCCCGTGTAGCCTACCCTCCGGGCGGACTCTGCTCTCCTCCCCGCGGGCGCCTGCTCTAGCGCCTGCTGGCGGCGGGGATAGGCCAGCCCGCCGCACACGGCTGCCCCCGTGTAGCCTACCCTCCGGGCGGCTTCCGCTGCCCGGCCACTCCCATGGTGTCGCGCGCGGCGGCGGGCGGCGACGATATAATTTCAGACGGATGGACGCGTCCTTTTCACCCGCGGCCGGCCGCACAACAAAAGAGAGGGCGGTGGCTGCTGCTGCTGCTGCTGCTGCTGCTGCTGCTGCTGCTGTTGCTGCTGTGGGCGCCCAGAGCGACCGTTTTGTTCCCCCCGTGCACGTGACGGTCCGAGTCTGGCGTCGTGCGTGCGTGTCTGTGTGTGCGTGTGTGTGTGCGTGTGCGGCGCGCGACGGAAGTGGACAAACAAGAGGACAGCAACGGATGTGCGCCCAGCCTCCCCCAGCCCCTTCTCCCGACACGACAAAACTCGAAGGGGTGCAGTAGCAGCTAGTTCCCCCCGTCCCAATCTACACCGTACCCCCCCCCCCCCCCCACCCCCAGACGTCAAGACAACAGGGGTCCGACAGCGTCAGCACGCACACGTACGTAGGCCGTACGCAGGACAGAGAGCCGGGCCTGGAAACCCGAGACGAGGACGGAGGGCGACACCTGGGAGGCCGCGAGCGTAAGGCGGCGGCTGACCGGAGGCTTGTTGCGCTCGCAGGCACACAATCGGACTGCACGGCCTTCCTGCAAAGGCCTTCAGTGCGGGGAACCTCCCGAGCGCGGGGTGTTGACCGGAATGCCGCGGGTGGGCGTCGGCGGGGTGCTTATCGCAGCAGAGCACCCCCTGGCTTTGGCCAGGTGTGGCCGTCCGTCCTCCGTCCGCGGCGGCAAAGCCAAGCCCTGGGGCGCTCCGGGGCATCCTGGGGGCCGCAGCAGTGCGCAGCAGTCGCTGTTCGCCACCGCAGCACGCAGCCCGGCGCAGACAACGGGATGAGTGGCGACTTTGTTCCAGCAGCGCGCCAGAGCGCATTATTGTACAGCGCGAAGCGGAGAGAGGGGATTGTGGCGAGGAAGACCCGAAGGCCCGCCGCTCCGGTGTTGCCATCCCGTCACATTACTGCGGGGGAAGTGTGTTTTGATCTGGCGGCGCGCCGCCGTCTCTGTCTCTCGCCGGCCCGCCCGCCCCCGTGAGTGGGAGCGGGACAGACAGTCAGCGGCGGCAGCGACTTGGGATGCACTGCCCCAGCCTGAGATGCAATCCGCAGGGAAAGGACCGGCCGCCCAGGGGGCCCGCCGGCCAGCCCAGGGGGCCCAGGGGGAGGCGGACATCTCTGAGCCCTTTGCCTCTCATTCATCTGAGACCGACAAACGCCCTTCTTTTGATCTCCGCGTCGTGTCCGCCAGTCGGGCCGGGGCCGCCACGGCCCAGCTGGTGGAGCTGGTGGGGCTCCGGGGGTGGCCAAGGCCCCGGCCCCGGCCCCCGGCCCCGGCCCCCGGCCGCGCCGTGCGGTTTTGCAGCAAAAGCCCTGGAGCCGTTGTGGCCCACGGCAAAGTTTGGCCGCCGTTCATCTTGAAGCTGTGCGTAGACAGGAGGCGCACTCGCCGCAGTCGACAAAAACAGCAGACGCGCCTTGCCGCGCCGCGCCCTGCCCCGCAGCACGGAGCACCGCCTCACACTTTACGGCCAAAGCGGCAAAAGCGCCGCCGCCGCTGTCAACGATTTTTCCTCCGAATATTATTTCTCGGTCCGGTTTTAGCGGGGCTGAGTGCCGGGATTGGAATGTGTGCGGCGGGGTACGCAGTGAGGGACAGGGCGTTGGCGAGGCGAGGTGCCGCGGACAACAAAACGGGATGGGGGCCCTGACGGGGACGTCCCGGCCAAAGACAATCGAGTGGCCCAGGCTGCGGGGGCTGCCGAGGCCGGGCCGGAGCAAACCAAGAAATGAGGTCCACAGCCAGCGTGGTAAGGACCACAAAAGGGTGACAAACAGCGTGAGGGAATTGCGGCGGCAGCAGTGTGTTAATGGAAGTGACAGGGGCGAGGGGGGAGGCAGGAGAGGGGGTGGGGGCAGGGTGAGGCAGCTTTAGCGAACACAAAAGAAATCGGTGAGCCGGTCGGTCGCCCCCGCCCGCAATATGGCCAGGAAATATTAAGAGATCTGCTGAGCGACGAGAGAGAGAGAGAGAGAGAGAGAGAGAGAGAGAGAGAGAGAGAGAGAGAGAGAGAGAGAGAGAGAGAGAGAGAGAGCGAGAAAGGCGAAAAAGACAAAAGGCTGGGGCGGAAAGGAAGTCTGTATAATCACACACCTGGTGCCAAAGTTGGCAAAACTGGCTGCCAGTGGGGGAGTCAAGGCAGAGAGAGAGAGAGAGAAAGAGAGAGAGAGAGAGATACACTTTTTCGTCCCGCGGAGAAGAAATCCACGTGACGCAACGCGCGTTTGGTGCCAGCGAGGAAGTGGTGAACTATCTGGTGCGGGATCTGATATCCATCCCGCGGGGGCCGCGGGGGCCGCGGGGGCCGCGGGGGCGGGGCCCAGCCCGGTGGGACCGGAGACGGACAGGCGGGGCGCTCTTGCCGCGGCTCGAACGCGGTGGGGTTGTCGCCCTGCGATTACTCATTGCCAACGTCGGCATTTCTCGCGTGCGCGTTCCTCGATTTATTTTTCTTGTTCACTGTTTTCTCCGTCCTCCCTCTATTTTTCCGGTATCGACATAAAGGAGGCTCGGGTTTTTGCGGGCAGCACCAATGGCTGGAGAGGAAAAGGAGAAAGGATTTTGGGCGAACAGGAGGCGAGGTATTCATTGCCAGGCGGCGGCGGTGGCGAGGGCTCCCAATGTGTGGGAGGGAGCGATGGCCAACTTTGTCAGAAATGATTTCAACAATAGGAAAGTTGCGGCAGCGCTGGGCCTGGGCCTGGCTTGTCCTTGTGAGGCCGGGCTCCGGGCCGGGCCCAGCGTGGGAGCCACCGCCGGCTGCCGCAGGAGCTGGTCGACTTCGGAATCATGAGACGCAGTGCATTGGCTTCGCCCCTGCCCCACTCATCCTAGGCTAAGTAGCCTCCACCTGGTCTAGCTCGGGCTAGCCTAGACTAGCCCCACGCTGCGCATTGAACTCTGTTTACCTCATTGCCGCGAGTCTATATGCACAGGCCGTAGCGATGCCCCACGACCCGCACGACGGCCGAGGCCGAGCCCCAAGACACTCTCGGGGCAAATAACGGCAAGCGGACCAGCATCCCTGCTCGGCCGGGCAGCACCGGGTCAGTGTGCCACGGTGTGCCACGGTGTGACACGGTGCGCCACGGTGCGCCACGGTGTGCCACGGTGTGCCACGGTGTGCCACGGTGTGCCGCGGTGTGCCACGGTGTGCCACGGTGTGCCACGGTGTGCCACGGTGTGCCACGGTGTGCCACGGTGTGCCAACGGTGTGCAACGGCAGAGGCCGACACTTGGGCCGACATGACGTGAGCACACACGAACAAGAGCAGCAGCCGTTTAAGGAACACGTTCACCACCGCCTGCGGTAAATATATGCGTTCGGGTATATGCTGTTTTCACTGCGCTATTATCATAACCTCCCCACGAACTGCGCCAGGTAAAACGACAAACCCCATACAGCACAGACCCACCCGATGAAAGGTAAAATAATTTGTAGCGCCCGGGCAGCGGTGGGTGGAGGGAGGAGGAGGAGGGCCGGCTCACCGCAGCCCGCTCGCAAACACCGCGGGGCCATCCGTCGTGCGCTCAACTTTTATGGACAAGGGCTGTTAATATACATTGTCGCAACAGCCCGCCCTGCCTGCCTCGCTTCCGGCCGCTGCTGCTACTGTTGCCGCTGCTGCTACTGTTGCCGCTGCTGCTGCTGCTGCTGCTGCTGCTGCTGCTGCTGCTGTTGCTGCTGTTTACTCTGACTCAATCTGCTGAAAGCTGCCTAACGCCCGCCCTCCCCTTCCCGAATCCTACCACCAGGCCAGCGGCAGCAGCAGCGGCGGCGTGGGCCTGCAGCAGGGTAACACCTGGACGCCCCATGGGAGCACGCGCGGGGTGGGAGAGGACGGGAGGGAGCGGGAGGGGGCGGGAGGGGGCGGGAGGGGGCGGGAGGGGGCGGCCGCTCCAAATCCCTCATACACGTCATGTCGGGTTTATGTGGCAGCGGCGGCACCGCCCCCTGCAGGGATTTGACGCGCTAGCCGATGCGAGGTAGTCCGGCCCTACGCAGCCGTTGACCGCAAGAGGCAGGTTAACCGAGGCAAACCGAACGCGCGGCCGGCGGCGGCAGTGGGGGCTGTATGGGCGGCGGGGGCGGCAGGGGCGGCAGGGGATGCCGTGATGGCTCAGAGGGCCGCCCGCGCTTCACGGGCGGCGTAGATGCGTGGAGCGACCGCGTCCCCGCTGCTTTAATGCGAGGGTGCCCAGCCCAGGTCCGGACGGTCCGGGTCCGTCCGGCGATGTTTGGTTTCGCTGTGGGGACACCAAGGGCCGGCGAGGGTGACCAGGCGGAGGCTAGGCCAGACCGCGCGCTCTGCGGTATCGTGCCGGAGGCCGGAGGCACCCTGCAGCCCGCACCGCGCCGCCCGCGCACGCCCACTGCACAGCACGCACAGCACGCACACACGCCTAAATCCCAGTGCCGCCCTAAGCCCGGCGGCCCGGCGGGGAGGGGGTGAGGGCGCGCACACGCCGCCTGAGAAGTGCCTCTCGCGCCACTCTCTCTCTCTCTCTCTCTCTCTCTCTCTCTCTCTCTCTCTCTCTCTCTCTCTCTCTCTCTCTCTCTCTCTCTCTCTCTCTTCCGCATCTCCGTCTTTGTCTTTTCTCCTGCTTCTTCCCCCCCCCCCCCTCCACACACACTCGCTCCCAAGACGGCGGCGCGTCCGAGTCCGAGGAGGGATTTGAGGGATGTGCAAGAGTGTGGGGAAAGCGGGGCGTGGCGGGGGGGGGGGGGGGGGGTACAGCCGGAGGACGTGAGGACCTCTCACCACACAACTGGGGGCTGGGTGAAAACACCCGACCCGCTACCGTGTGTCTGCCGGGCCCAGCCCAAACTACCCTTACTGGGGGTGTGAGCCAGAAGACAACGCAAGCGTGTCAGCGGAGGCCACTTCCTCACACTTCCTCCAACACACACACACACACACACACACACACACACACACACACGCACGACAACACCTGCAGGTGCGGCGGCTAGCAAAGCTGCGGCGCGGGGTGGTGGCGGTGGTGGTTGCGGGGTGTCGTAGCGGGCGCCGCCTCGCTGCCACGCTGTCCCGGTCGGTCCCGGGGGATACATCAAACGGAATCGCAGCCGCAGCAGCAGCAGCAGGCCGGGGCAGCCGGGGGCCCAACCGGGCAGCGTGTGTATATGTGTGTGTGTGCGGCCGGCACTCCCCCACCAACGCCCCCGCAGCCCCCGCACCAACACCCCGTCCGCAGTGCCATTCCCAAATCACGCAGCCGCGCCGCGATTCTCGCCGGCCGCTTCTTTGTCGCGTCGCTGCCGGCGCGTTGCGCCTCCTAGCGGCCGCGTAGTAAGTAGTGAGGAGGGGGAGGGGGGGGGGGGGGGGGGGGGAGGGAGGGAGAATGTGGCCGAACTGACAGATGGCCAGTCGGCGCGGCCCGCCCTCCGCCCCGTCCGGGCCAGTCCCGGACACCAGGCCAGGTCACGGAGGAATCGGCGCCGCCATCATACGGCCATCAGTGCGGGGCCCGCGGGACAGCCGGCGGTCCGAGTTCGATCCCACCCTGCGCGCCCTTTCACGCCCATTTTCACTCAGGCAGATGCGCGCCCCCGCACCACCTCCTCGTCCCCCCCCCTCCCCCTTTGGCCCCTGCCCGCCCCCCGCGATCCCATATTTTTCTTGCACCGTCAGGCCAGGACACCGATAAAACCGAAATCCGTAATAAAAAAAAAGAAGAAGAAGAAGAAGAAAAAGAAGACGGGGGCACAAGGAAAATCGTCGGAAAGAAACAATCGGGCGCAGCAGTGTGCAGAATGGCAAGTACCGTGGCCGTTTGCGATTCCATCTCGAATGGATGTCTGCCGATAGATTGGCCTGCCTTCACCGCCACCGCCTTGTCCAGGCCGGAGCTCTCGGTCCGCTGCTCTCTGCCGCTTTCTTGCCGCGTGCAGCGGTAGCGCGCCAGCACTTGACACGGGGGCATTTCGGCTAACAGTCGCGGTGTGTGTGTGTGTGTGTGTGTGTGTGTGTGTGTGTGTGGGAGGGCGGCCGCAAGCGGTCGTAAATATGGGATTTTTTCCCCCTGCCGACGGCTGGAACATCGCCGTGCTTGTGGTATGGCTATCCCGGCCCCGCACAGCCATAGTACCAATATATTTCAGTCAGCGTCCCAGCCCATATCCTTTAAGGTCCGGCCATCGGCCGGCCCGGGGCCGCGCGGAGCCCGGCCGGCCAATGGATGGATGATCCACGCCGCTGGCCCGCCGCGCACTGCTGCTGTAGCCACAAGCCACTTTTTGCACGGGCATTTCGCCCCAACGGCCAGGCAATGGCCACCCCGAGTGGAACCTTTCCATGACAATGAGGCGACAGAGCGACCGACAAGGACAGGAGATGGGGAGAGAGAGAGAGAGAGAGAGAGAGAGAGAGAGAGAGAGAGAGAGAGAGAGAGAGAGAGAGAGAGAGAGAGAGAGAGAGACGGAGGGGCGGACACGCGGAAAAGGTCACGACTTTCTCCTCCCTGAGCCGAGGGCGGCCGGGGGCGCCGCGGCTCCCTAAAGAAAACGGAGGAACCGTCCCCGAGTGCCGCCCGCCCGCGCCCGACCCCACCTCTGTGGCCCCACCTCTGTGGCCCCACCTCTGTGGCCCCACCTCTGTGGCCCCACCTCTGTGGCCCCACCTCTGTGGCCCCACCTCTGTGGCCCCACCTCTGTGGCCCCACCTCTGTGGCCCCACCCCCCCCTCTGTGGCCCCACCTCTGTGGCCCCACCTCTGTGGCCCCACCTCTGTGGCCCCACCTCTGTGGCCCCACCTCTGTGGCCCCACCTCTGTGGCCCCACCTCTGTGGCCCCACCTCTGTGGCCCCACCTCTGTGGCCCCACCTCTGTGGCCCCACCTCTGTGGCCCCACCTCTGTGGCCCCACCTCTGTGGCCCCACCTCTGTGGCCCCACCTCTGTGGCCCCACCTCTGTGGCCCCACCTCTGTGGCCCCACCTCTGTGGCCCCACCTCTGTGGCCCCACCTCTGTGGCCCCACCCTCTGTGGCCCCACCTCTGTGGCCCCACCTCTGTGGCCCCACCTCTGTGGCCCCACCTCTGTGGCCCCACCTCTGTGGCCCCACCTCTGTGGCCCCACCTCCGTAGCCCCTCCGGCCGCCGCTGCAATTCGGTGATTAAACAGTTTCACTCACTCCGGGCTCCGCCGCCGAGGCTGCCGAGACTGCGGCCAAGGGGTCTCCGAGGTAAAGTGTGAGGGGAGATCAGATAAGGCTATGGGGGATAAACAGAGGAACTTTCGGTGGATACCATCATGAACCAACTAGGGGCAGGGGAATAGGGAATGCTGAGAACCCCCTCTCCCTTTCTCCTGTACTCGTCCCCCCCCCCCCATTCTCTCTCTCTTTCTCCCTACCTCTGTCCTTGAGAAAGTGATTTGGCAGTGGGGCAAGGGGCTGGATCAAAACAGCAAACAAAAAACAACGACAACACACGAAAATATCTTCCGTGTTCGAAGGCACCATCGTCAAATAAGATGCAGCCAAGCGCCTAAGGTTCAAAAGAAAAAAGAGAGGACCCAAACTGTTATTTTTAAAAACGTGGAAAAAAATTATTTATGAAAAACAAGAAATCAGTAACCCTATAAAGCGAAACGTATACCAGCGCCAAGTAAACGTTCTCAGGCAAACCAACGGGTTTAATTTTGCAAACTAAATTACAGCACGGCATAAAAGGTTCACATTAGCAAGTATTCTTATCGCTTGACAGGGACGCAGTGTCCTCGCTCTGTAATTGGCTTCTCACTCTCTCTCTCTCTCTCTCTCTCTCTCTCTCTCTCTCTCTCTCTCTCTCTCTCTCTCTCTCTCTCTCTCTCTCTCTCTCTCTCTTCCTCTCACGGGATTTTTGCTACCTGTCTGTTCGTAATTGGCATCCTTCTCTTCCCTATCTCTTTCTCTCAGTATCTGGCTGCCTCATCTCCGTGTCTCACTCCCTCCTCCGGCCCCCTTTTAACTTCTTTGTTACCTGCCTGTACGGATCGGCGTCACAGATGCGTATCGTTCGCAGAAAATATCATCCCTTGGGATAATTCCATTAGCTGGTGGGGATTGCGCCCTTTCCTCTAAAAGTAAAAGGAAAAACTCCTCTGCTTAGGAACGATACAAAAACGCGGACAAAAAACAGTCCCTCTCCAAATTAAAATTGGAAGTAACAGAGAAATTCGGATTGCCGCAAATAACACCACGAACATGAATTCTGGTCAGTGAATTGTGAGTGTTGAAGATGAGGTCTTCCAAAAACAGCCCCGGTCCCGCCGCAGTGTACATAGGGCGGTGAACGCCACTGTGTCAAAGTGATGCAGCGTCTGCAGCAAGCCGCCTTCAAAGTGGCGCTTTCTCACGCTTAGTATGCATACATGCGTAGCGAACGTGTATGTAAATCCCCTTGTTGCTGTTTTTGGCTTGGCTGGACATGCATGGCGGCAAGCCTCTGCAAGCAAGAGAGTGGCAAACAGGCTGGTGCGCCAGCGAAAATAAAAAAAGATGAAGGTGTTTTTTTTGTGCGTTGGAACAACAAGCCCGTTCATATATGTTTTTTCTGTTTGTTTTTTTGCGGCTTGTCTGTCCAGCGCTACAGAGTATATCCGTTCGTGGAGAGTGTTACAGCTGTTGTCCGGCAATAATTGATATTCAATGTGGAGAACACCATAGGGATCCTAGCGGAAAAAAAATTGAATGGTCACAAGCAGAAAGAGCAGTTGCCGGGGAGAATAGCCAGCAAAGCGTCAGAATACGATTGCAGTGAGCATTCGGAATGAAGGCTAAATTAAGGAATTAAGGCATCTGTTTAAAATTCTCACGGTCTTGTCCTGATGAGGAATGGCGACAAAAACGGCAAAACATTGTTCCGTTGGGGTCTGCAGGGCGCGGCGGACCAAACAACTCGTTTGATATGCGCTTCGCACATCACCGAAATCCAGCTGGATTGGGAGGGCTGCGGGGGGAACGTAGCCGAGGCCGGGCGGGACGGGAGCGCGGGGCAGGAGGGGGAGGGGGTGTCAGGAATTTAGATGGGACGTGTTTAGTCGGTGGAATCGGCAAATTATTCGGTCGGTTTTGCCCCCAATACCTCAATGACTCCCCCTCCAGCTGATGGCCCGCGCGTCCTCGCAATGCCTCTCGCGTATTCCAGGTATGCGACCATGAATTTCTCAATAACGGAATGCCCGGCCGGCGACGCGGTCTGCGACGGCCAGAATTAATGTCGGCCAGGTGGGCGCCGCCGGCCGAGGCCTGGCCTGTCTCAGCGGCAGCCCACGCGGCAGCGGACTGCTCCGAGCCCGCATCACAATTTCATTTTTGCCAGTGGAGGGAAAGAAAACACTTTCTCCGAGGCGAGCGAGCGGCTGAGAATATATTTTTTTTTCTTTTAAATGCGGGACCGTAAGGAAAGTGTCCGCTCGCTCTCTAATCCGGGACAGTGATTCACTTCTTTTCAAGTCACAACAGCAGGCTGGCGGGCGGGTGGGTGGGTTGGGTTCCCCGCGCGCGAAGCAGGTGAGCCGCTCATGAAGGAGGAGACAAAGTTGTGGAATTATGGAAATGGCAGTAAAATGCAACGCCCTTATACACCGGCAGCTTATTTCCATTTTAAGGATGCTGCTGCTGCTGCTGCTGCTGCTGCTGCTGCTGCTGCTGCTGCTGCTGCTGCTGCTGCTGCTGCTGCTGCTGCTGCTGCTGCTGCTGCTGCTCCGGCGCTGCGAACAGGCCGGGTAGGCAACCTTCTGCCAGCGGCACGGGGGGCTCCGGGGCTCAGCCGTACGCCGCCAATGATACGCGTGCTCACTTATCAGACTTGATAAAACTAAGCGGATACAGGCGTGGTGTCTTGCCGCCGGCGAAACAATCAAACTTGGTGGCGGAGGCGGGATGAGCTGCGGCGGGGGGAGGGCAGGGCAGGGCGGGGGAGGGCGGGGAGGGCGGGGCAGCGGCAGCGGCGTCAGGTTAGCCCTGCGATTTGTCAACAAGGTCGGAATCATTATTTTTTCCCCTTCCTGATCCCGCACGCGCGGCAGCAGTGGCGGCGGTGGAAAAGTGTGATGACGCATGAAATATTCCCCCCGCCGCGCCCCGCCGCGCCCCGCCGCGCCCCGCCGCTCCCCGCTGCCTCTCGACGCCGTCGTGCATCCCATCCCCGCGCCGAGAGGCGGCCGACGCCGCCGATGACGCCGCCGACGGGCCGCCGCCGCCTTTGATCAAAGTTTTCCCTCATTGGAAGCAGGAGAGAGCGCGCACCGTATCAGTGTATTTAAAAGGCCTTGATTTGCTGCGCGAGGCAGGCAGGATCAAAGAAGGAGCTACGACAGCGCACGGCGGCGCACGGCCACCGCCAACCCTCCCCTCCCCTCCCCTCCCCTCCCCGAGGCGGCTGCAGCCCAAGGACCCTCCGCGTCGGGGCCACCAGCTAGAAGTGCAAACACCAACCTCTGCGGGAGAGGGTGGGGGCCGGAGAGGAAAGGAGTGGCAACCACAACGCGGCACAGAGCTGGCAACGCGCTCCTCTCTCTCTCTCTCTCTCTCTCTCTCTCTCTCTCTCTCTCTCTCTCTCTCTCTCTCTCTCTCTCTCTCTCTCTCTCTGCTTTGCTCAGTACTTGCTGCTAGCGCGCGTTGTTCCCACGTGAGATGCTCCGTCTCTTCCCCGGCCCGTCCAGAACCGCTCTCATCACTCCCTCCCCACCCCCATCCCCCTCCCCCAACCTGGTCCGACCAACCTGCTAATTAGACAACAACTCCTGACGCTTGCTAAAGTACGGGATATCGCACGAGAGAAAGAGAGAGAGAGAGAGAGAGAGAGAGAGAGAGAGAGAGAGAGAGAGAGAGAGAGAGAGAGAGAGAGAGAGAGAGAGAGAGAGAGAGAGCGGCATGGAGGCAATGCGTATCGAGGCACCCTCCCTGCCTGCTGCTATTCTGGCCCGGCCGTACCCCTCGTGGGAGCGGGGATGCTAGAGATAGAGAAATGAGAGAGGGGGGAATGGGGGGGGGGGGCTCCTGCATGTTATCCCCACACCCACTCGCGCACAGCCGCTGCTCCGTTGCAGGGAGCAGGATGTAATTGAAACATTTGCCAGGCTGCGCGCGCCGTAGGCCCGGGCCAGGCCAAGCCCCGGCCGTGATAGCAACTACATAGCTGCTTTTTAATTGTGCGATCCACGTTCCACGCTACGAATAAGTGGCAGGGCCGGGGGGGGGGGGGCTCCGGGGGGCTCCGGGGGGCTTATCGCGAGGCCGGGAGGCCCGCCGCATCGGCCCTTTATCGCCTTAATATGATTAGCTCCAGAGAGAAAAGGGCCCTCGGCCGGAGAGTGGGTCAACGCTTCGCACTGGAGTGGGGGGGGGGGGGGGAATTTGAATTCGGTTGAAACAAACGAGTCGACGCATGGAATGGAGACAGCCGCCTGGGATCGAACCCGCGCCTACTCTTGTGTGTGTGGTGGGTGGATGCGGGGGAGGGGCCGGGATAGCTCGTGCCAAGGCGGTCACTCGTGTCTGCGGCCCCGCCCCCCCCCCCCTCCCCCGCCCCCTTTCTCCCCCAGAAGTGGGCCGGTTGTCGTGGGGACGCCACAAAAGAAAAGGACTGCCCTTCTTGCCTTGTCCTCTACCGCTTCACTGCGCGCTACAAATAATATCGGGCTAAGTGTGCGTGTGTGTGTGTCTTTTGACATGGAAATGATGAGGCAGGATGTATAGGGTGAACACCGTGTGTATCGACACGGACGGGGGGAGGAAATGCCACGTTTGTCCCCCCCCCCCTCGTTTGCATTTTTCATGTCCTTTCGGAAATGAAATTATTCCAAGATTGTATAGAGGGCCAGTGCGTTCAAGGGCGCCTGCAAAAAAACGTACATTCAAAAGAAAAACGAAAAAAAGGTCTCGAGGTAAAATATTTCGGTAAAGAAGCTGCTGCTGCTGCGTATACTGTAGCAAGTTGTCGGTTGGGGCGCGGGGGGGTGTTTAGTAATGGTCAGCCATAACTCGGAAGCGATTTCCCGAAAGAATCGCTGCTCGCGCGCACGACTTGCCCGCCACAAAAGTGGCAAACGGCGTGAAGCGGTGGGGACGCCGCCCGCCGCCGGCAAACAGCTCCCCGCTGCTGCTTCACTCTGTTTCCTTTTTGCGCCGTCCGCTCCTCTCTTCTTTCGACAGTCCGCCGACAGCCGTTCGTGCCGTCGGTACTCGGCTGGGAAGGCCGGATGCGAGCGCCGAGGATGGAGCCCAAGCCGTTCCGCCAGCCGCCGCAGCAGAGCGACCGCAGCGCCCCAGCCCGGCCGACCGCCAGTGCCAAAGCCGAAATCGACGCTCGTGGAATATTTCGCAAACGATTTCACCGCCCTTTATGACGCGAGCCCCATCGGCGCGATATAAGACATAACAATAACAGCAGCAGCAGTCGAACGACCGAGGAAGAAAGAGAAAAAGAGAGAGGGAGAGAGAGGGGGAAGGGGAATGTGAGGATGGGACGTTTTGCGGCGGTTGTAGGAGACGAGGATATGGAGCTGGTAGATCTAGAACACCGAGGGGGGGGGGGGCATTCGATTGGCCCGCAGCATTAGAATGTAAAGGGGATCAGAACAAGGAAGTCGTGCGCCGCATGCCGGCGGCCGGCCGGACTCTCAGCCCTCAGCCCCTGCGATGTAGGCAACGCCAGCGCGCCGCAGCACGCGGCCGTCTGGCGGGTCTGCCTATGCTCCGGTCGGCGGGCGGCGGCGGCTGGAGGCGGCTGGAGGCGGGGGCTCCGAACCCGCCGGGCGGCGTCTTGACGCAGTGCAGAACCCCAAAGCCGTTGCCGCACTGATCGCCTGCCAACGTTCCCTTTCTCATCAACTAAGTACAGACGTCTGCTGCACGGCCGGTCCCTGCTGCAGCATAGCAGCAGCATCCCATACCCACAGCGTGTCGATTCACAAGTCTGCACTCACTTCTCGGATTGTTTTGTCATATTTACATGGTTCAAATTATGCAAAAAAAAATGGACCGATGGAAGTCAATGTCGAAATATACACTTCATTTAAAAAAATCGATAACATCGAAGGGCAGAGGGACCGAACACATGTAGACGTGGATAGCCCTCCGTGTTCCCCCTTCCCTGCCGCCTGTAGGACATTTACCGTAACAGGCTCGGGGGAAATGGCTGCGAGGCAAGACCAACTCCGATATTCATAGACGAAACTTGTGTTGGGAGGCCTAAGCAACCCTTCTAACTTCCAGTTGACCGGCGTCGCCTAAGCTGGGTGGACCGACCGACACCAAGTACAGTCGGTGCGAGGGAGGGGGGGGGACTATGGATCAGGACAAACTGTAACGTATGGCAGACCACATTTTTTTTCATTTTTTTTAAAAAGCTTGTTATTTGTAACATTGCTCACTGGATAGGAGATCCGCGTTAAGTCCGCCAGGTTTGCTATCCGCGATACTCCCGCGTTCGGCCGTTTGTGGCCCCTTTGAAAGCGGGTCCGCAGATTTCGCATTCATCCGCACCTTCATAAATCCGCGTTAGCGCTCATGTCAGTGGGACGGGGCGCTGCCGGGGCAGTAGTTCGTTACGCACGCCGAGCTCCAGCCGCTAGTGCCCAGCGCTGCCCCCGGCCGGCCCCCGACTTGGGGCGCGAGGCGTTCATCGCCGACAGTGAACCTCTGGAGGTAATGAAGCAAACGTTTGGCCGTAATTCTATTTTCTGTTTACCTTTGCCCGCGGCAGCCACGGCCTGGCCACGGCCTGGGGGAGCACAGCCCGTTCCACTGGCAGCGGTATCTCTGCACCCGGCCCCGGCCCCGCCCTGCCCTGCCAGACCGTGGTCAGCTAACACAGTTATTTATAGCCGGTCGTGGATCGAGTCTCGGCTTTGTTTTTGAATTTCGGCCCCCGAATTGTTCTTTGTGCTGAATAAACTGCCGAATTTCGTGCAACGATTTAAACGGCGTGTTCGTGAAAAAGAAAAAGGGAACAAAACAAAATAGAAACAGGTGATGCTGCTTTTTGCAGTGTCGCACACTCAACTGACCGGCTGAGGGGGCGGCTACGGTTCATCGACCCTGCCGAAGGACCCCTCCACATTTTTTTATACCCTCCGCGGCTAGGCCGGTGGCCCAGAGACCGCTATGTTTGAATCTCAATACCACTATGAATACAAAGAAGTATACGAGGGAGAGACACGGGAGAGCTCCCCATATTTTTTTTTTCTATTTGGGCAGTGGAGAGGAGTCTCACTGAGGGTGGACTGGGCCGGACGGCCTGGCAAATATGCTTGAAAACGGGGAGGCGAGTGGGGACACGGCTCGGCCCGAGTACAAAGTAAACACAATGTAAACTATATCGAGGGAGCAAATCCCCCGCGGCCGGGCGGAGTAGGCGACCCCTGGAGCCGGCCGGACAGTGCCAATGCGCTCGGACAGGATCGGCCACGGGCTGTGACCAAGACTTTGAGATGAACGACGGCGCATCCTTACAAACATCTTTCTTTTTTTCTTCTCTTTTTTTCTAAATCAAGAATCCCTTTTCAGCTGACGGCTGCGACGAGACGAACGTTATTTTCCCGGATGGACTCCTTAATGTCAGCACAACACGGAACGCCACGATTGGCTGGGACCCGACTTTGGGGACTGACCAGCCAACGATCATCTTGCGCAATTTAATAGTACTCAGACGTCCGGCCCGGGGGCACGGGGGGCACGGGGGCACGGGGAAGGTCCGAGACCCATTTACCTGCGGACCTGCCCACGACCCCTCCCCTTTCCCTCCTGGGTTGCTTATTGTTCTTGACAGGAGTGCGGCCGTCCGGACCGTGATGGTCGAATAACAGCCAGCGGCGGGGGCCGAGTCGAGACGGGGGGTCGAGCCGGGGGTCGAGCCGGGGGGGCCGATCTTCACAAAACCGGCTGGGATTGTGGCAAGAAGTCTATACCGCGCTGTACAGAGGATCTACGCTACTGAGGAGGAGTAAAGAGATCTACACTACGCTGTAACGGAGTTGAAAATAAAAAAAAATTAGGCCGCTCGATTGATGCGAGGCGACATTAATTACAAAGAGCAGACGGGGGGGGGGGGGGGAAGTACATTGTGCCCCTGGAATTGACGGCACTCGTTAGCCTGCCTAAACTGTTTATCCCTGTCCTCCAAGAGGAAGGCTCCGCCCCGACTGCGTCCCCGCCCCGCCCCGCGCCGCGGCCCGATAAAATAACACAGCGTTGGCCGGGGTCCAAGCGCGCGCAGCGTCAACGCGGACCCGCAACATATCCATGGGGGCCGCGGGGGCCGCGGGGGCCGCGGGGACCCAAGTGGGGCGGCGCAGCGCAAATCTGGGCTAGGCGGCCGTCTGACTCGCGGCTCCGGGCGGCTCCGGGCGGCTCCGTGATGGTGCCATTAGCTCACTGTACTCGAGGGGTCCACAACTCTGCTCCAAAGTGTACACTGATTGTGTCGATTGTGTCGATTTTTCCACCTAATTTGCAGAAAATTTGAAATTTTAGACTGGTTAGAGCCCTTTACGGCCGTTTGTAGCCCTTCAATGAAGCCCAGGCCTCATTCTAATGCAGCTTATAAGATTTTTAATTGATGATTGTGTTTGATTGTGTGGAAATGTGTACACTGATTGTCTCGAGTTGTGGACCCCTCGACTGTGCTGCACCGGGACAGGACCGCCGTGCATGGGACCACCAGCCGGATCCGGCACTCCGCAGCGAAGATGAATCATGGCGGCCAGCACAGCACAGCCAGCGCACTCACCTGGTGGAGAGAAGAGAGAAAAAAAAACACGAATTAGTGATGCAGTGTTATAAAAGAAGATGATAAAAGCTATGCGGCGCCCCTCCCCCACGCGGCGCTCCCACCTTCTTCCCTTCAGCGCCCCTCCAATACTGATTTATTTTCAATAAATCCGAGCGGCGGAATGGAATTGCTTTCGGTGAACTAGCGCTTCATTTGATTGGTCCTCACGGTCACGCGGGGTGGGGGGGGGGGGGGAGGCACAAGAAGGGACGGGATTAAAGCTCACTCCGGGCTGCGCCTTCTCACGGGGGTTATATTGAGTGGCGGCCGCAGGGCCGCAGGGCCGGCCCGCAGGTGGAAAGAAAATCTCGGAGTCTCCGGGCCGTCGGCACGCCCTTATTAACAATTATCGTTTTCTTTCAAAGTTCTTCTGGGATTAGAACGGGAGTGGTCTAGAGTCCAATTTTTTTTTTTGCCGGGTGAAAAAGCGCGACGATAGCGGGTAGATGGTGCAGCAGAAACATTCCCGACGACCGGGCGGCCGGGCCGGCGCTGTTCGCAAGGACGACTCCTCGGCCTGTGGCAGACACCCGAGTGGTGCCTCCACCGCGGAGCCGAGCCGAGCCGGTCCGTCCGAAGCGTGCGGTAGGGTCCTCGAAAGCGGCGAAACCAACTTGATTACACCACGACTTTCCGCTTCATTTTCGTCCGCCGCCGTTTACACGCCGTCAACGGGCGAAAGTGGGGCGGCAGCGAGATCGGATTAATACGAGCGGCTGCTGCCGCTACGACCGCGGCTGCTGCTGCTGCTGCCCCTGCTCCTGCTGCCGCAGCGTCAAAAGCGGCCACAAGCGACCGCCAAATGAACTGCTCAGCTCAGCAGACGTCCGCTGCTCATCCCGCCCGCCCCAACACGGCCGCTATGTGGGACACGAACTCCCCTGATTGACTGTGCGGTGGGAGGCGTGGGCTGGGTTGTCACGGGGCATCCCCCGGGCATCCCCTAGGCATCCCTAGGGCAGGGCACCCCTTGGGCACCCCTAGGCATCCCTAGGGCACCCCTTGGCCACCCCTAGGCACCCCTTGGCCACCCCTTGGGCACCCAGCACGCCGGCACGACGCCTTGTCAGAAAGTTGTGCCCCAAAAGTGTTGGCTACAAGTGCACGAACAACTTGCAGCCTTTGTTCGCTTTTTAAAAGGTGATGCGAAAAAGTGTGGCAGTTGGAGGTGGCGCACCCTCCCGAGACAGCATTTGCGCTCGCACTGACCGGGGAGCGGCCGAGGAGGCGAAGCGAGGCTAGGCGAGGCCGGAGGCGAGGAGCCCCAGATTGAGGTCGTGTCGGAGTGCGGCTCTAGGCGGCGGTGGAATTGGTGCGCGCGGCGCGCGGGCGAGAGGCCAGCATAAATAGCATCGTTTACGAAGTCATGCCGGCCGGCCGCCGCCCGGCCCGCCGCCCGGACCCGTGCAGAGTAAACATGGCAGTGATTTTGATGGGAAAACGAGGCGGGAACAGCGGGCAGCCGCGGTATCCGAGCGATGCTATGGCTCTAGCGGTGTTGGCAGCCACGGCCCCGCCTTATGGCCCCGCCGCCCAGAGTCGCACAACCAAAGGGGGGGAAAGGCATGTTTAAAGAAATGTTCAAAACAAAATCCAGGAATCAATGAAATTAAAACAAAACAAACAAATGAAAAGTGAGGTCAATGTCGCTTTGAGCGATAGACTTTGTTGCGCGCGCGCGCAACTGTGTAAGTGCTGCTAGCCTGAGGCTGAAATCGCTGATGAGTATTCGCTCAAAGCCGCAGACCCTGTTCAAGAAGGCGAGCACGGGGTATATATTCCGCCGCCAAGTACCCGAGATCAGCGAGAGCTAAGCTGTCTCACCTCCTCCTCGGGACAGCTCGGCCCGCCGGCGCCCGAACTGATGTCGGCTCGACGAACGCGAGCTCACTCAAGGAGCGAAAAGCCAACCGAACCACAAGAACAGCGCCTCACCTCTACCTAATTGAAAAGAATTAAAATGTGAAGTCATAGTCGCTTTGGACGTGAGAGTTTGCGCAACTATTGTTACTGTGCGTTGTTGATGCACTTGTTGTTACTCAAACTGATGATAATTACGCTACAAATTATTCGCTCAAAGCCTCGGACCCCGTTCGTTGCGGTGAGCGCGGGGTATATATACCGCCGCCAAGTACCCGAGATCGTCAGCGAGAGCTAAGCTGTCTGCTGTTGTTCGCCCCCTCCCCGGGGCAGCTCGGCCCGCCTGGCGCCCGAACCAGGTTCGACACCGGGAAGCGCCGCGGCCCTGAACGCTTGACGCGTTACTGTTCACGGTTACTTCGGAGTGCACACGTGACGCCCGTTCTTTTGGTATATTTTACCCTCGGTCGGCGGACTTACAGAAAAATATTTACCCCGGCAAAGAGTTGAACCATGAACCTTTCGGTCACCGACCAGTCGTCTAACCAAGACGATCCAGTATAAGAGAGGAAGCGCAACAGAGAGTATCGTCGGCCGCGGCGTCGGCCACGAACCAACGTCTAAAAGTAGAAGGATAAGCTCTCGCTGACGATACGTAAAGACCATTTGGTAGGTTCACTAGAGCGCAACTACCAACTGAGCCTTTGTATTAGTCTCCTGCAGGCACCGCACTGCAGATAGTGGGCGCAGTGAGACCCTACCAAATGGTCGTGACATATCGTCAGCGAGAGCTAAGCCTCCGAATTTTTGGCGTTGACCCGTGGCCGACGCCGCGGCCGGCGATACCGTCTGCGCTGCGGTTCCCCTCATACTGGATCCGCTATAGGGTATTCCGGAGTAGAGCTTGGCCGGAAACAAAAGGACGACTAGAATCACAAAAGAGGATACGGAAGCGAACGGTATGAAAAGTTGCGCAGCACGTGCGATTGGCCCGGGGGCAGTCTAGTTATCTGTTCATTGTGAGTGTTCGCGTCTCGGATCTCGCCTCCCTCCCGCTGTGTGCTTCACTTGTTCATGTCCGGTGGCAAAGAATCGCCTCATTCAAACCAACACGCGGCCGCCCGGCAAGGAAAAATCACTTCCCTGCCGCCGCCGCGAAAAGTTAAAAGCGGCCCATCCTGGAGGCGCCGGTGAGAAGGGAGCCTTGCAATCCACTTGAGTGCACGCCGTGAAAGGGCCGATGGCGAAATGGGGCCCCTCCCGGATTGTCCGTTCGGCAGCAATTGCTCATTCCGTTTGGCTTTTCGCGTCTCATTTCTCATCCGCAGCGGCGCGCGCGCGCCTGGAGTAGTCTTGTCCTCGGCTGCCCTGCTGTTCGCGGGCCGCCCGGCCGGACTGGCGGTCGGCTGTGACGTAAAACGCCGCCCGTTTTTTTTATTTCCAAAACTGGTCTCGAAGTGGTGCGGGAGGGCGGTGCGTCCGGGCGTCTGCTGCCGCCGCCTGGACGCGGCCCGCACGGTGCTGCGTGCCGGAGGAGATACGGGCGCTGCCGGGCCGGGCGCCGCCGGGCGCCGCTAACGTGCCGACGCGCCGGCCGGTATGTCTTTGGTGATCCCGCCACAATTTCTCGAGAAGAAAAGAGGGAGCGGTAGCGGGGGCGGTGGGGGGGGGGGGCAGCGCGGCAACGGCACGAATGAGAGTCGAGCGCCGCAGATAAATGGATTCCGGACTCGGGTATGGCAGTGAAAATGTACGCGTCGCTCGCCCGCTTGTCCCCGGCGAGAGCGAAGCAAAGCGCCCCTTGCCCCGCACACTCGCTCACAACACACTCGCAAATTTCTCATCTTCACGTCCTGCTTCCTGTGCGCCATCAGTCGTGCCCGCACAGCAGCCCGCCTCCCGCGCACTCACAGTCAAACGGAATACAGGTCGGCTAGCGCAACCCACTCTGCTTCATCCATAACATGCACCGTGCGAGCATCAAAAATTGATTTTGAAACATTATTTATGGCGACGTTGGTGGCGGGGCGAGGGCGCGGTTAGGCGCTGCGGGGGCGGACTGAGCCAGATGGGATGGGGAGGGGGGCTCAGGTGGAAAGGGGGGGGGGGGAGCAGAGCACAACCACAACGTGTGTGCGGATACAGCGAAAAAGACTCAGGTGAAAACATTTTATTGTTCTCTGCTCCGACAATACTGCCATCAGAGTCAACAAGTCCGTATCGGGGCGTAATGAGGCGTCATGGCTGCACCGTATTGAGTCCCGGTCGCCACCATGCATTCTGGATGGGCTCGGGTTGGCTGGCCAGTGGCACCGTCAACACGTGCTCTGCGCTGTGAGGCCGGGGGAGGCCAGGGCGGCGGAACACACGGCTGCCGTGTATCGACATGGTTATTAAAGTGTACACGCGCGACATGCAGTCTCGCACACTCGGCCTACTTATACTTTCCAAACAAAAACAAAAACAAAAACAAAAAAATTGTTGCAAAACACGTTTTGGGAGGCAAAAAAATAAAAAATGATGGCCATCGGTCTGGCTTTCCTTCCCCTCCTTCCGACAAACATGAACCCAGCTCACGTCCTGTGAGGCCAGACAAGCCAGCCGTGCCGGAGTCCACCCCCCCCCCCCCCCCCCCGCCCCACCTCCACCGGCCCCCATCCGGTCAATCACAGGTGCAAAGAGGGATGCGATTCGCGGCCCGAGGGGGAGGGGGGCACTGGTAGACGCTGACGCAGCAGGCGGCCCGCGCCGCGCCGTCCTGCGGGAGTTTACATTATCAATAAGAGCCTTGTCTCCGCGGACTGGCTCGGCTCGGCTCGGCTCGGCTCGGCTCGGCTCGGATCGGCTCGGCCTCCGCTCCCCTCCGGCTGTCTGATTGCTGCGTGCACATCCCCGCCAACCTGCCGCCCGTCGTCACCCGCCAAACACGGGGAGCAAGTAGGGGGATAAAAGAGAGAGACAGACGACAAGTGCTGCGGGGTGTGAGAGAGCGCGGGCTGCGGGCCGGGGGAGGCCTCCGCACAGCCATCCACACAGCCTCCCGCGGCGACTGCAGTGACCAGCCGGCACTGCTGAGGAGTGCCCGCTGATAGATTGTAGAGCGGACCACTGCTGGGGCACCACTGGGGCAGAAGGGTGGCGCCGGGAGCAGCTTCCGGATTTGCGGGAGGAACTTGACAGACGTGAAAAATGTATGCGGCTATATTCGTCAAAGACGTTGCGAACGACGTCAAAAAGCTACATTTTAAAAAATGACATTGTGGCGCTTGGTTTGTTGGATGTTGGTAACAACTGAACGGCCAGAGTTGTGGGTGGAGCCGGGCTGGGAGGGCAGGCTATGGCCGCCCTGGGCCCCGGCGACGATCGGCCCAAGGCGGCAGTGGCATTGTGAAGTCGGGGCCATAAATCCGCACATCTCTCTGAGGGTATTAAATTGCCGGGGGGGCGTAAAAGGGGGTGGAGAGGGTGAGAGGGTGAGGGGGGAGGGGGAGGGGGAGGCAGCCCAAGGATATCTGCGGTTACGCAGGGACAAGCAGGCCATGAATAGACAGAGAGGGATGAGGGAGGAGCCAGCGGGAATCGCGAGGATGTATAAAATAAGGAGAAAAGATGAGAAGGAATCAGGCGGAGAGCAGGAGAGAAAGGAGGGACGAGAAATTGGAAGGCGAAAGAAGATTGGCGAGGTGCGGGGAGGAACCGACAAACGACACATCGGCTGGCCTTCCTTTCCACCCCTCTTCAATCGATACGACCACGTCTCCTCGTAACCCCGACATAGACCCCGAGCGAGATTTATTCCAGGACCACTTGCATTCATGGTTAATGAAAACAAAGATAGGAGCAGCCTTTCTCGGGCAGAAAGAAACGGCTGTCGAGGACTTACCCAGCAGTCCTTGCTGCCAGCCAAGTGGAACGGTCACGTATGATGGAATGCATGGCTGGCCAGATACATGATTGACAAACGGCTCTCTATTTGTTTCCCTGACATGAGCTGGCCCGGTTGCCCCCCTTACACGCGATGTTCACCGACACGGGAAGGGACAGAGAAAGAGCGAGTGCAGAAATATTGCAAACAAAAACTGTGAATGTGGTCCTCAGGTACCTTCTCCCGTGTTTACCGTGCGGTCTGCCCTGGCCCTGTTCCCTGCAGCGCTGCATGTTGCCGTCGCCTCCCCGGCTCTTACTTCCCCCGCGAGCGCGCGAGCAAACTCCGGCAGCGCCCGGCAGCGCCGCACAGCAAGTGCGGCTATTGCCGTTATTCCAAAGCGCCCACGGCCCGGCCACGGCCCGGCCATGGGTGCAGCCCGGGCAGCCGTGGCGGGATGACGGCCCGCTTGGCCTCGCCGCTTCGCCGAGCTCCCCTGAGGCCCGGCCCGGCCCGGCCCAGCCCCCCGCCTCCCCCGCGCGCCCGGAGATAGCAGAGTATACACGGGCCCGGAGGCACGAGTGCAGAGCCAGAGGGGGTAGCGTGTCGTGTGGCCCGACGTGATGTCTAACGAGGCGACACGCGCGGCACACGCGACACGACACATGGGGCCCGCGCACGCGCGTGAGCAACAGATTGACAGTCGTTGGCAGTGCCGTGCGGACAGTCGGGGCTAAAAGGGGGACCGAGTCATCACGAAGAAGGGAGTCCAGGCGCGCCTCACTCACCCGGGGGCGGGGGCCACGGAGCCACGGCCAGGGTCGCAGTGTTGTGGGGCGCGCCGCGCGCAGCAGTGCACCCGGGCCGGCAGCAGTGGTGCTGCAGCAGCGGCAGCAGCCCGACCTGCTCCACTCCGTGAATGGGGGCCTTATCATCGCCAAGTTGGGGCGCCCACGGGTGTCGTAGCAGCAGCGGTGCGCGCGCCCCTGACGAATGGATACCCTCCCCGCCGCCCCGCCCCGCCCCGCCCCGCACCCCGTCGCTCCAGACTCTTGTCCATTCCGGCCAAATAAGTCCCACTGGAGCGTGCACAAGCCCCTCGCTCGGTGGTAAACTACCCGGGCCGATGCGCCGCCAGCAACTCCAACCTCAATACGTACTCCCCCCGGCCGACCGGTCAGGCGGGTATCCGGCGGACCCAAGCGGGTGGAGCCAGCAGCCCCCGCTGCACGGCTTAATAATACCTCCATGCGCAGCACCGCTCTCAAACACCGTGACCCACATACCGCGCTAAACTGCGACTAACATCCGCACTAGGGGCGGGATGCAATCAAAATTGGGTATTTCGCCGCAGCCGATAGATTCTCTAGGAAACACAATCCCTAAGAAATCACCGCGGGAGACCTCCGCCACACGCACGAACACATGATGATGAGCCTTTTCGTTCATTTCCACGAAGTGCCCGGCGCGTCCCTCCTCTGTAAGGCGGCCCCCTTACATGACTCTGCATCATCCTCGCACTGCCGCCACTCTACGGGAAAAGGCTATAGCTGGCGGCCGGAAGGGGCAGGCGGAGGGGGTGGAGGGTGGAGGCCCGGCGGGCCGCGCGCACCGATTTTTCATACATCCATCACGGTCCTCTGTTATCGCACAGGGCGGCCGCGGCCGGTCAGCAACCAGTGAGATGTGTGTGTGTGTGTGTGTGTGCGTGTGTGGCTTCCAAATGCCAGACCACGCATTCTCGTAGAAGGCGGGGTGAGGGTGGTTGGTGGGGTGCTGCAATGGAGTCCGGCGGAGCGCGGCGCGGTGCGTCGCCCAACGGCAGCGGCTCTCACCAAGGGGGCCGCCGGGTGGAGCACAGCGGGGGCCCGGACACCTGAGCCCGATGCCCCAAAGGCCGGGCCACACCCTCATTGAACAGAGTGAGCGGGGACGCAGGGACCCCCAGGCCCCCGGCCTGCCTCGGCCCCCGGCAGCCCCCATAGCAGCCCCCGGCGGCCGGGCCCGGTGTACATACTATCAAGATGACAAGGTGCGTGCTAGCATGTCGGCCCAAACACCCCGCCCGCCTCCGCACGGACCGTACCGACCCAACGGGCACCGCAGGGGGCCGCCGGGGACCTCCGGGGACCGCCGGGGACCGCAGGGAGCGAAAGCAGGCGACCGACGTAACTGCAGTGCAGATCCAGGCAGTCGACAAGCAGGGCCTGCGGGACCTGCGGTGTCGTGCTGTGTGCGACACCCGGCGGCAGCACGCATTCCGCCGCCGCCGTGGATTACGACGATGTGACAAACACCAAAGCGTTCTGGTTTTACCAAAGCGGGCGCCGGGCGCTGCTTATTAATCAGGGCGAAAAAAAATTATCTCGGTTCGTACGTCAACGTTTTTCAGGCAGCTCCGCGACTGGTCCTCGCGATGAGGAAAAATGTCCCGCGATGTCGCCGTTTATTTACGACAGATATGAATAAAAAGGCGACGGGGACGGTCCACGTCAATCCCGCCACCGCCAGACAGCGCTGCGGCCGCCGCACTGCAGGTATAACGGGCTAGTGCGGATAGATGGGACAGGTCGGCGGATTGAGACCGCCGCTGGTGCGGGGATAGCGATAGAATATGAGGTCCGGGATGAAAAAGTAAAACGACGGCGCGCGCGCGGCTGCGGGGGCGCGACAGGGAGCGAAAGAGGGGGAGCAGCCGGAGAATATCTTTATTATATACGCAACCGGAAGGTAATGAGAATATTTTAAGAACAGAACTTGCGCCGCATCATGAGGAGAGGAAGGGGAGGGTCGGATTCGCGCCTCCGCCAGCTGGAGGACAGAGCGAGGGGGAGGGGGTAAGAGGCGGGGGGGGGGGAGGGGGCAGGGAGGCGCCGAGGCCAAACTTTTTAATAGCCACTTACTGGGGAGAATCCTTTCGTTTCCATCCCGGCGGTCTGCAAAGCTGACCACATCTTATATGATTTATAAGGTGGGGAAGAATGGCCTGGAGATGGTGTCCTGTATCCCAGCCGGCTCGGCGTGCCCGGAGGGTTTAGAGTGCGGCGGGCGGCGCAGGCGAGCGGAAAACGGGGTCTTCGGTACCGTTCGGATCCCTTCGGTTCCATTCCGAGGGCTATCAGGGCGCGGCCCGGGGCCCGTCTTCCCCTGTTTCACCGTCGCCTGCTCTCACTCCGACTATCCCTCAGCGGAGAAAGCTTGCTTAACGACTAGTTTAGTGCGCCTGTCGGCGTTTCCCCGTTTGAAATGGCAGTTGTTTGGCGGGGGAGACAGGAGCAGCGACGCTCACATAAAAGTCGACAAGACCGTTTGTGTGCGTCTGTGTCCGCGCTAGGGCTCCACGGGGAGGGGGTTTGGGGGGGGGGGGGGGGGGGGCTGTGAGAGGCCGCCGCCGGCGTAACACAAGCAATCATGAAAAATAAAACCGCGAGAGAGAGAGAGAGAAAGAGGAAAGGGGAAAAGTTGGTACATTAAAATGGTCGAAAGTCATTCAGACTCACGCATTTATTCACTCACTCGGCGTCACGGCCGGCGTCACGCTCCACGTCACGCTCCAGCGTCACAACGCCGGCCGACCACGCCACTTCCGTCCCGCCGCCGAACCATGAGGCAACTTTCTGTTGCAGGAACAACATTATGAGGCGCGTAATGAGCAGATAGACCCACGGGAACACGGATGGCAGAAAAATAAGGAGGGGGGGGGGGGGAGCACTGCGAAGCAGGCCTCGCGCCCCACCCCTCTCTCCCCTCTCGCTCCAGGGCGTCCAGATCACGGCGATAGTGGGGCCCAAACTTTTTCGCTGTCCGTAATAGGTCGGGTCCCGAGGACAGATTAACGGCGCCGGATCACGAGCGAGGCGCGCGCCATCGGCATTCAGCTTCCAATCAATCACGGCGAGAAGCGGCGATAGGGGGCGTTCGTAAACCACGTGACAATCCCGAGCGTTATGTGAATTTATGTACAACCCCCAGCAGCCCCCCTTGACACCGAAAAAGTTGGGCCGCTCCCGGGGCATCCGCGCACACTGCTCGCCCCCCTGCCACACACAAACACGGCCCCGGGGTTTGTTTCGGCCATGTTTTGAAAAGCGTTATGCCAGAGACAAGGGTATGAAAAATCAATGATGACGTGCGGATGGCCTTGTTGATGGCCTGCAGTGATTTGAAAAGCGGCATGGCGTTCTGCACGCGCGGCCGCCAAAGCACGCTGAGCCATAGGCTAGGCTGGGCCAGGCAGGCAGTCCGAAGGCTATCCGAAGGCTATCCGAAGGCATGCGAGTGCAAATGAACTCCCTCCTACAGGCTATGCCCCGCGCCAGCCACATGGCGTACTCAGAAGGAGGGTGACTTGCACCCGCAGCCCTCCGTGTACACCTGGTTACACCAAAGGGTCACCCGCGCGGGGGGTCACCCTCCCCGGCGTGACGCTGCGCCTTACCCACTCACAGTCAGCGTGTTTTCAGTAATCACCGCAGAGCTGCTCTCTCTCTCTCTCTCTCTCTCTCTCTCTCTCTCTCTCTCTCTCTCTCTCTCTCTCTCTCTCTCTCTCTCTCTCTCTCTCTCTCTCTCTCTCTCTCTCTCTCGCTCTTTCCCTCTCTCTCCCAGCGCCCGTCAATCGTATACGAGTGCGCCAGTGAAAGGGGACGAGAGGGTGAGTGGGGGGAAACGGAAAAGAGGCGGGTGAGGAGAGCCGGCCGGGGCAGCGCCAGGCAGCGCGGCGCCACGGAGGGGCATTTTCAAATTAAACGTCCCTGTCGAGACCAAACCTCATTTGTACTAACAAGAGAGAGGGAGCGAGAGCGAGAGAGAGAAAGAGAGAGGGAGAAAGTAGATCCGGCGAATCACGTGGCGCGCTTCGTCCGGGGCCCCACCTGATCGTGACTAACATCCGGCCCCGGACCATGAATCATCGGGACAGGTGTTGACGGCGACAGTCGCCTCAGGGGGGAGCCGCAGCCGAGGGGGCACATCACGGGAGACCCCCAGCACCGCCTCCTCGTCGCGGCTTTATGAAAAAGAGTCCTGTTACCTTTATATACATGTGTGCGTGTGTGTGTGTGTGTGTGTGTGTGTTTTACTCTGTTTACAGAATTTCGCATAAAGTCGCACATTGACATTAAGGGTGTTCCCCGAAAAATTACTGTTTTTGTTTTAGAAATTTAGCATGACCCACCCCCCTCCTGATCACTCTGTAGTCCGGCCTCGTATGCCTACCCGTGTGTGTGTGTGTGTGTGTGGGGGGGGGGGCACACGTGTCGCACACGTGACAGCTCGACGGCCGCCGCCTGGATGGCGTCGTAAGTGTGCGCGGCGACCGCACGCGTCGCGGCTTCGAGGTGTCGACCCTTACGCCGCGGCTACACGGCCACATGGCAGGCCGCCCCCGCAGCCCCACCCCACTCCGGCCCCGTCCGTCATCTTCGTCACCCGACAGGAGCGGTTACATAATCTAGAATTCCAGAATAGGCACACATTGAAACGGCCCGCATCCGAATGATGCTTCGACGCTTGGTCCAATCCCATGTTCACCGCACAGCGCGGGGCGATACGGGTGCGGCAACAGGAAACTCGGACACCCGGACGCGATCGACACGAGAGCCTGCCACAGCAGCGCCACTCGTCAACAACACACTTTGTGTCGCTGCGGGCGCAGGTGAAGCCCTACGTGCGGTGTCCTGCCGTGCGGCCGCGTGCCGCGCCGTGCCACGCCGTGCCGTGCCGTGCCGCGCCGTACCGCCGCCGTGCCATCCCACTCACCAAATGGAAAGAGCTCTTTGACGCACCGCCGGCCGTGGTGTGAGGGCTGCGGCCAGCGGGAAGGGGTACTTCGTGACGACGCGGGGAGGCGGACCGGAACACTTCATGATTAAGCGGCACCGCGACATATGTGCGGGGCTGAGTGAACGGTCGGTGATGAGCGTCTCCAGGCGGACGGCCAAGCGGACCAAGCGGGCCAGGCGGACAGAGGGGGCGGCTCCTAGGCGAACACTCACTTCATCAGGTGTACAAAAATGCGCACCAAAAAAATTAAATCGCCAATCTGAAGCTGCAGCAGCTGCTGCACTCTGGACACCCTGCCCTCCCTCGCTTCTCCGCTCATTCGAATGTCGTCGTGTGAGAGGCACGCGCAGTGTGACATCTCTGCTGCGCCGCTCGTTAGGGTGGCGGTGATTAAGACTCACTAGTCGCTTGATGCCCGTCCGCCCGGCCCGGAGCCACGCTGGAGCCACGCTGGAGGCTCCAGGGCTCCAGGGGTATAAACGGAGGGGGAGGGATCCGGCGGACCTAGCAGCAGGGCCGCGCTGGTCCTGTGTCCTGTGTACGGGTCAACGTGGGAAGAAGCGAAGTTGCGGGTCACCCTGAAAGTCGATTCCTGCGACGCCAGCGCAGGTGTCGGAGGCTGCTGCCGCTACAGCTGCAGCGGCCCTGGACCGGCCAGGCCCCCGTGGGGCTCAGCGAGGCGAGGCCGGAGGAACATGAAGTTACAGTTGGTACCCGTCTGGGTCACGTGCATCAAGTATTTATCACGTACTTCGGACGGGTACTATGCACAAACGACACGGACAAAGTTGTGGCAACTCCAACAGATCTGATGATGTGGCTCCTTAGCATCATTACCAACCGCTGCACGACGTCTAGTAAAGTTGCCACAACTTGATCCCTGTCGTTTACGCAGTATATCCGTCCGAAGTAAAGTACTCGATAAGTTCTACTGGATGCGTTTCGACAGCATAAGGAAACGTTCCCTTCTCGGGTATGCATTTCTGTATGATGTGCGGCCGTCTAGACGCAATTTCAGGACACCAAGTACCCGATGAGTTAGCCGTTTAATACCCGTTCATGGTCCAAATAACGATAAGGTGCTGGCGGCTGCCTTTCGCGATGCTTGGTGGCCGGCTGTACGGGCTGTCGCTGTGTCCAAGGCTGTGTCTCTCTGTCGAATCTGAATCTGACTGTAACTTCACGTTCACGTCCCCACAATTATTCACTACAAGCAGCAGGGCGCAACGCGAGAGGAGAGGCTTACGAGCAGCGCACATGCGGCCGCATGCGGCCCTCTCTGGGCATTTACTTGCAGGTGGCTAACCCCCCCCCCCCCCCCCTTTTGGCATGGACCTGCGGGACTGTCCCTACGTCCCCTACGGGCATCCCCGTCCCGTACTGCCTCTCGTATTGAAGAAACATACCTCGCTTCGAGCTCCCTGGAGTATGCGTCGCGGTGAGGTCCTCCCTCCCCTCCCACTGCCCCCTCTCTCACCCTCTCTTTCTTTCTCTGCCCTTCTCCTTTTCTCTGTTCTTTCGC
This sequence comes from Odontothrips loti, assembly GCA_038380765.1. Lineage (NCBI taxonomy): Eukaryota > Metazoa > Arthropoda > Insecta > Thysanoptera > Thripidae > Odontothrips > Odontothrips loti. The sequence goes on along the minus strand of CM076244.1, from coordinate 17,872,007 downwards.
CTCCCACTCGCACACCCCTTTTCTCTCCCCCCGCCCTCGCCAAGTCACTCCACTTCGTTCCGCTTCCGGGTCACACACGGGCTGCCCTGTAATCGTGCATATACGACTTAATATCCACCGCTCAGCCTGGCGGGGCCGAGGGCGACCGAGAGAATCAAGAACTCCTCATGCGCTAGCCGTATGTGGGCCGCACAGGGCACCTTGCGCCGAAAACCCCCAGTTTTTTTTTGCTGTTTTCCTTTATCTTCCGCGCAGAAGCCGAGGAGGCGGAGAGAAAGCGGACCGGCCGCTAAGGAGATCCGCGTCTCTGAGGGGGAGGGCAGCCCCATGAAATATGCGTTACATTTCTCATACATGCCGCGCCGGCTCGGCGGCCCCACTCCTCCGCCTGCACTAGCCCTCACGCATGCCGGCCGGTCATCCCCATCCCATTGCTCAAATCGATCTCCATTCTACTTCGTTTACCGCCGCGCCCCCGTCCCGACCCTCTCTCTAAAATTGTCGACGCTCGCTGCTGCTGCTGCTGCGCGTTTTGTGGTGGCCGCTCAAAGCACGGTCAGCAGAGACACATCAGCGGCAAGGAGAAGAAGGGAGAGGAAGAAGAAGAAGAAGGGAGGGGAAGAAGAAGAAGAAGGGGGAGGAGGAGAAGAAGAAAGGGGAGAAGAAAGTGTTTTGCATCAAATCACCCTGCAACACATGTAGCGCACACGTACTGACTGCGCTGCGCTGCTTCTTATTGGGGGAGGCGAGTGCCGGCAACAGGTTGAATTTACAATGGTTATTGTTTCGCGGCACACACACACACACACACACACATACACACAGCGGCTGCCACGCCGCGCGCGCCATAACGTACGCCAATGCAAGATTGAATGTCGTCTGCCCCGATAAACGACACCGATATTTCCCCGTGTCTGCGGCTCTGGCAGAGACACCAAGTGACACCAGCGTCACCGCGTCGACTGACTGCTGTCCGTCCCGGCCGCCGACACGATGCCGTTTCACATCGACATGTCAGTCCGCGCGTGTGTGTGTATGACAGAGAGAGTGAGAGAGAGAGAGAGAGCATACCTCGACTGTGCGTTATAGTAGTTCTGGGAACGGTATTAGACAGGGAGAGTGCAGGCACGTCCTGTCCCAGTGCACCGCAGCATAGAAGTGCACTCTCACAGCACCGTGTGCATCAGGCGGCACCTCATCCTCCCCACCGTGCCGTGCCGTGCCGTGCCGTGAGAGCGAGGGTATGGCGGCGGTCAGTTCCATATGCGCGGAGAAAAAAAACAGTGAGTTCGGTCTCTTGAAGGCATTCTCACGGCCTTGTGCGGTGCTCGAACCCGGGGGTCGGCGGGGGCCGTTGGCGTCACCGGTTACCTCTCCTCTGCTTTTCTTGCGCCTCCCAAATGGAATTCGTCAAAGGGAAACCTCTCAGGAGTTAAAATGAAAATAAAAGAAAAATTACTGGGGTGGGACTGGAGGATCCAGGGGGCTGCGGTGTCTGCCTGTGAAATCCCCCGCAGTCAGGCGGGCGCTGCCTCGCCAAGGCCTTTTGCTTCCTCTCCACTCCTGAGAATCGAATGCAATCAAACCGAACGTATCCCTCTGCGGCCCCCGCTCCCCAGCCCGCCCCCGCCACTCCCTCCGTCTCTCTCGCACCCACGCAGGCGCTGTCTCGCGGCCGCACTCTCTCTCTCTCTCTCTCTCTCTCTCTCTCTCTCTCTCTCTCTCTCTCTCTCTCTCTCTCTCTCTCTCTCTCTCTCTCTCTCTCTCTCTCTCTCTCCCAGCTCCTGTTCAGTCTTTCGGGTTACACTATGCGACCGTGCGGGCGGCGGGTAAAAATCACCCGCAATAATTCTAGAGGGTGGCAAGGAGCGGTGCGGGGCGCCTCCCGACGGGGATTCTACTCCCGCGGTGCCGAATGAGGCCGCGCACAAGTCACGTGACGTACCTGACGCAGCCGGCACATAGGTGTGCGTGTGTGTGTGTGTGGAGAGGGGGGGGGACTCAGCGCCCACTACAGCACGCTCGCTGGTTGTGTAACGCGCGGTCAGAATGACGACAGGCCGCTGCTGCTGCTGCAACTGCAGCGCTGCCGGTCCTCGAGTAGTACCATGTAGTACTCTTGCTGTAGCGCGAGGGAGAGAGAGGGAGACAGGACAGAGAGAGAGAGAGAGAGAGAGAGAGAGAGAGAGAGAGAGAGAGAGAGAGAGAGAGAGAGAGAGAGAGAGAGAGAGAGAGAGAGAGAGAGAGAGAGAGAAAAAGAGAGAGAGAGAGAGAGAGAGAGAGAGAGAGAGAGAGAGAGAGAGAGAGAGAGAGAGAGAGAGAGAGAGAGAGAGAGAGAGAGAGAGAGAGAGAGAGAGAGAGTGCAGCCGCCGCAGTGCAAGAGTCAGCTAGGTACACTTCCGCCGCCGTGCCGGCCGCGGTGCACGCGCTTGGCTGCTCCACCGCCCTCCAGACCCGCCGCCCCGCCGTGCCGCGCCGCATCGCAAGACGCCGTAGCGTGAGTAACGACAAGGCGCCGACCTGCATTTAATGACGGCGACCTGCTTTTCCCTTTTCCGTTATTCCGCCCCCCTGCTCGCCGCTGTGTTTCCTTTTAAATCCGAGGAGTTCCGAGTCCGGGGTCCCTCCGCCATTACCGGGGGCCCCTGGGGCCGGGCGCAGGGGCCGCGGACCGGGGCCCCCATACGGTAAGCGGAGTCGTCAAGGTGAACCACTTTTGTGAGGGGAACAAGTGGGGCTGGCGGGCCGCGCGCAGGGCGTGGCGGGCCTCGTTAAGGCAGCTGCCGATGAACGGGTGCATGGCCCCTTCGGCTCCAGCCCGCTCCAGCCCGCTCCAGCCCGCTCCAGGCCCATCCTGCTCGCCCCGACAGGCAGCAAGTGTGCGTATGGCGCCTGAAAACCCGTCCCGGCCCGGCGGTGAATGGCATCCCGATCCCCACTCGGCAGCCGGCAGCGGGTGCAGCGGGTGCAGCGGGCGCTCACGAGTGGCCGCACTCTGAGCCCCCGGCTAGGTCGCCCCGCCCGGCTGACGTACCTGAAACACACAAACAAAAGCGATTCGCAGTCAGTCGCAGCAGTGCGTCGGCCTCCTGCAAGCCCACTCGGCGCACACAGTCCACAGCCACATTGAATAACTGATCCGGTGATGCCGGGCAGTGCGGCGGGAGATCTGCCCCGCGGCCTCGTCGTACGTCATAACAGGGCAACGGGAGGGCGGCGGCCCGCCCCGCCGGGTGTCACCGTTTGGCGGCGCCTTCTGTCGGCCCCCGGCGGCGGCCCGAGTCCTGCAAACTGCATCAGCCACTCACTTAACTGACACGAGCTACTCCTCGGCGGAGTGGGGCCGGGCTGGGGTGGGGCAGGGGGCGCTTTTCAGCCCCCGTCGGCGGTGGCCCGCGACGATGAAAGAAATGAGCCGCCCCGGTAGAGCGGCAGCGGGAAATTCTTTGTGATACGATGGAAATTGAGGTGGTGAGGGGCTGGGAGCTGCACTGCAGGCACCGCACCGCCAGCATCTATCATCTTCACCTGCATCCCACTTGCACCTATCTGAAATTAGATCTTAATGCACACACACACACACACACACAGAGGCGCACGCGCTCGTCGGATAGCGGGGGGCTGCACTTAGAGACAGTCCGTTATGCCCGTCTGCAAGCTCTTTGTGCATTCGAAAGGGGGGGGGGGGTAGCAGCAGAGAAAGTGCGTGACGAGGCCGTGGATGCATCTAGCGGCGGTGGTGGTGGTGAGAGGAGGAGGGGGGGGGGGGCATCGCATCGCCCGCGCGGCGGCGTATCGAGACATCACTTTTGATAAATAACGTTAAAGGGGATGAAAGGCGGTGAGGGAGGCGGAGGGGGGTGGGGGTAAGGGCGCCAGTGTCATACCAGAGAGCGCGCGGGGTCCGTCTCTTTAGAAACTCCGGCGGGGGGGGGGGGGGGGGGGGAGGCATTCATTAATAACAGTGGAAAGTTTATTCGCGGGAAAGAAGTGAATGGGCCTCCCTAATTACGGCCACGCCGGGGTGCCGGCTGCACTGGAGTGACCCACTCAGGGGGGCACCTACCCGCCGTGGTGGGCCGGAACGTTTGCCAGGACAACCGTTCTCTCTGCGGATGAGACGAGGTCATGTGGGTCTGCTCCGCTCACCCACACACGCACGCACACACACGGCCACACACGCACACCGACCAGGCAGCGGACAAGACCACCCCGTGTCCGCCCTGGGCCAGCCCTGGGGCCCGGGGGTGACCACGATAAAATGTCGTGGCCGTGCATGTAACCGGAGTGGTCTCGACTACGTCTCCCCGTAGCCGGTGTAGCCCCGCTGTAGCCCCGGGAACCCGGAAGCGCCGGAACAGAACAGGACCTCGTGGGAGGGTGGGGCAGCGGGGGCGGTGGCGGTGGCCATGACCAGAGTCACCGAAGCGGCCGCTGGAAGCACAGGGGACAGGTCCGGTCGACCTTCGCATGCCTCGAAATCGGAAGAGAGGGGGGTCGCAGAGCGGGACGCAGGTCCTGGCCAGAATATTGCGAAGTGCAGAGCGGGGGCCGAGGGAGGGGGGGGGGGGGGGGGGGGGAGAAGGGGGCAGATGAGAACATAGTGCGGGCCGGGAGGGGACTCGAGAGATTCACTGCCCTGACCCCCGCCTCGCCTTGCTACCCCGGCCGTACCTTCCCTGGCCATGCCTTCCCTGGCCATGCCCATGCCTTACTTGGCCATGCCTTACTTGGCCATGCCTTACTTGGCCATGCCTTACTTGGCCATGCCTTACTTGGCCATGCCTTACTTGGCCATGCCTTACTTGCCATGCCTTACTTGGCCATGCCTTACTTGGCCATGCCTTACTTGGCCATGCCTTACTTGGCCATGCCTTGGCACACCAAACGCTTTGCCTCCAGGCGCCCCCCTCCCTGGGCCAGCACCGAACCGAGTGCCGTACCGCGCGCGACTGTACGGATTTGCTCGCGAAGCAGGTGCACCAAATGTATCCCAGGCAAAAACTGCTCCCCGTGAACACACCGCCCCACCCCGCCCTGCCCCGCCCCACCCCGCCCCGCCCCTAACGCCTTCCTCTTCGACCCCGTATTTTTTTCTAGATGGCCGCCCGCCCGAGCATCCTCAATCTATTCCATTCCATATTCCTCATAATAGCGTCTTATTACCATTTTGCGCTCCCTCCGGGGCCGCCAGCCACCGGCACGGCGGAGGCCACGGTGGAGGCCACGGCCGCCGTGTCGCAGGCAGCGCCGAGGTCCGGGGGCTGCCTGCGAACCAGCAGCAGGGCTGAATCATAAGCGGCGCTAAGTGGATCGGAGGAAAAGAGAGAGGGAGAGAGAGACCGGGCTGGGAAGATTCATAACGCGTGCCACCTCTGTCCCTTGAGGGGCCGCATTTAATACAGGGCGGTTCCCGGGAAGGCATCGGAAAGTAAATATACACGGTGTAGCAGGCGGCCTGGGCCCGGGCTCCGAACGTGATGTGGGGATGGAGTGCTGCGGGCTACAGGGCTCCAGCTCCAGGCAGCGCACTTGTCCGCCCGTAACGAGGACAATTAATACGGCACGAGCATCCCGCCGGGAACCCGAGCCAGCAGCGAGGAAGGGGTACAGGGGGGGAGGGGGGCGCAAAATAAGGTTGTTATGAGAAAGGGAAACAAAGAGTTTTGATTGGAAACAAATTTCTGGTCGATTCAACGACCAAAAATCAGATTTGTTCGACCTGCTGTCAAAGTTTATGTCACAATGGTTGATGACAGTGAAGGGAGATGAAGGTCGGAATATGTCTCCAATAGTGGAGGAAGAAGGGCGCGCATAATGTGACGCACCCCACTCACACCCCTCCAACCTGTCAGCGGGAGGGGGAGGGGGGGGGGCGTTGGCGGCGGGACCCTTTCGGCTACAGAGGCCATAATAAAGGGGGTAATCCGCAAATCACGGTTTCGCCCCAACATAAAAGTTGAGGCCCCCACGTCTAACCCATCCCCAGCAGCCAGTAACAACAACACAAAGAAAAATGGCCCAGACATGACGAGATCCGCCATGAGCCAACTAATGACGCCGTCAGTTATTATACCGCGCGCAACAAAAAGCTCTCTCTCTCTCTCTCTCTCTCTCTCTCTCTCTCTCTCTCTCTCTCTCTCTCTCTCTCTCTCTCTCTCTCTCTCTCTCTCTTTCGCTCTCTCTCTCTCTCTCTCTCTCTCTCTCTCTCTCTCTCTCTCTCTCTCTCTCTTCCTTTCTCTCTTCCTTTCTCTCTTCCTCTCTCTCCCCTCTCCCCTTCATCCTGCAAGGGAATTGATTGGGGGTGGTAAGACAGAGAGAGAGAGAGACAGAGAGAGAGAGAGAGAGAGACAGAGAGAGGAAGGAGGGGGGAGTAAAGTGTGAGTAAAGAATGACTGGCGTAAACCGAATAAAAGAGAGAGAGGGAGAGAGGAAAGAAGGGTGGCTAAGGTCGACGACCTGCCCTCGCACAATTTCGAACGGTTTTATTTTTAAGAAAAATAAATTCCAACGAAGCATCGTTTGTACGGTTCACTCCGGTTTACTTTGTTGCGCTGCACAAAACGGGAGCCATTTCCGCCGCGATCCGTCACACTGCGCTTTGACGAGGCGCGTGGCAAAAAAAAATAACAACAGCATTCAGCATTATTTATTTTTCAGCCCCCCCCCCCCCCCCCCCCCCCCTTTCCTCCTCCCAAGCGCACCGAACTTTTCCACTTTAAGTTGCTTGAATCTTCTTCACTTACCTCACTTTACGCACACTTTGGCCAATCCCGAGGGACGGTTGTTGTTGCTACTGGCTGCAACGAAAGGAGAAGAGCAGAGCCGGGGGGAAAAGAGACCACTTTACGCAGGTAACAAACACGCATAACAGCGTTGTCCGTATCCCTCGCAGGGAGTGAAAAGAGAGGGGGGCGGGGGGTAGGAAATCGGCGCGAATGCAATTTTTAAGGAAAACTTATCGCTGCTTAATTACGGGAAACCAAAACGAACGAGAGCGTTGTGTGGACGGTGTGTGACAGCCCGAGGTGCGGCCTGGGCAGCCAGGTCGTCCACGGCGGTGTACCCGGGCCGGGTACTCAAACAGCGCTCGGTGGCTGCTAGTGGCGCACCTCTTTGTATGCGCCATCGCCTCAACTCACACAAATTGCTTCGGGCGCAAATATTTGCGGTGGTGGTGGCCGTGGCCGTCGGGCTGCAGGCGGGCGGGCGGGCGGCCCACCTCGCAGGGGTCACGGTCAGCCGGCTAGATAAGGCCCCGCTGCCGCCGCTGCCGCCGCTGCCGCCGCTGCCGCCGCTGCCGCCGCTGCCGCCGCTGCCGCCGCTGCCGCCGCTGCCGCCGCTGCCGCCGCTGCCGCCGCTGCCGCCGCTGCCGCCGCTGCCGCCGCTGCTGCACCGCCGGCAGAGCGGCCCGGCCCACAGCGGTCGCTGCCCCGCCGCCGCTTCTCACCTCGAGCCCACATTATCTGGGGCCGGGATAGTTCTAAACGGCGCGCCGGTGAGGGGTAGAGGGGCGGTGAGGTGAGGGGGTTTGATTATACGAAAGTTGCCGAGTGAAGGGTAGGTCAGTGCCGGAGCGGTCATGGCGCCCCGACCGCGGCACCGCGCCGTCAGTCCGCACTCCGTCAGACCCTCGCCGACACCGCCGTCAGGTCCCCGGCCCCGGGTCCTCTTGGCCTCCGCCCCCAGCCCGGCCACAAAGTGCAGACGGTACACACAGGGCCAAGTTGGCTGGCGCAGCCGGCCGCCTGGCTATCGGACCAGGAATCTACTATACAGAAGGCCCCGGCGCCCCAGCGCCCCCCGGCGCCTCCGGCCGCCCCCAGCGCGGCCCCCGCGGCCCCCCACCGCCCCCCGGCGCCTCCGGCCGCCCCCAGCGCGGCCCCCGCGGCCCCCCACCGCCCACTTGCGTCTCTATGGGAGTGCCATCCGCCACGGTCGGCATCCGTATCGGCGGTTCCTGCAGCTCCGAATGCTGCCCCCTGAGCGGGATTTCTCAAAGGGATGCCATGCTAATAACGACAGTAATACAGCAGACCCGACAGTCTCCAACGTCTTGGAGGACCAATACATCGGGCAGCCCAGCGGGGTGGAGTCCGAACGAGACTGCCTCCACCGGCAGTCACCGGGATGCCAGCTCCCGGCCCGGATATATATATATATATATATATATATGACAGCCGGTAAACCAAAGCCATCGGTGAAAGGCACGCGTCGCCACGGAGGCTCACGCAGGTGAGACGAGACTGCCTCCACCGGCAGTCACCGGGATGCCAGCTCCCGGCCCGGATATATATATATATATATATATATATATATATATATATGACAGCCGGTAAACCAAAGCCATCGGTGAAAGGCACGCGTCGCCACGGAGGCTCACGCAGGTGAGACGCCCGGTGCGCACCCAGTTAAGCCGCTGTAGCGTCATCCCTCCCGGCCTCCTGCCCTCTCATCTCTCTCTCTCTCTCTCTCTCTCTCTCTCTCTCTCTCTCTCTCTCTCTCTCTCTCTCTCTCTCTCTCTCTCTGACACGCACGCACACACGCACGCACTCCGCTTCCCGACTGCCAGCAGTAAAGGCTTCCTCCTCCTTCATTAAAGTGCGCGCCGAGCGTGGCGAGGCGGGGGATGGGAAGGGGATGACATACCAGCGCACGTCAAGGTGGCGTAATCCCTCTGTACACACACACACACACACACACACACACACATCAGCGAGAGAGAGAGAGAGAGAGAGAGACATGGGGGGGGGGGCGACTGAGACAGCAGAGCGCTCCACACCGTATTGCTCCTCCAATCGCCAAGCTGGAGATGACATAAATCGTCACACACTTGCACACTCCGACATCACAAAATTGCTGCCGATGATTCTTGGCAGAGAGTTTTGAATCTATCGTATGAACCACTTGTTCCAAGCCGTACACAACTCTGTTTCTGCCTCTCACAAAGGCAGGAAATCAATCATCAATCGTGGGTAACTCCCGTTTCAAAAGTGTTTACACGTAGAATGCGCGAACCGGCAAGCGAACATATACTGCCCCATTATTGATAGGTCCCGGCGCACCACAATTGATTTCCCATACCGCACTCCGTGTGAGCTTGCCGCGCGCAAGAAGGTAGCCGCGGTGTGTGCGGTGCGGGTGTCAACGTGGGCCAAGGCCTGGCCGGGTGGCCTTTCCCTCCCCGGCGGCCTCCGCACGGCAGCAGCCTCCGGCAGCCCCCCGGCAGCCCCCGACCCCCGGCAGCCCCCCCGGCAGCCCCCGGCAGCCCCCCGGCAGCCCCCCGGCAGCCCCCGGCAGCCCCCGGCAGCCCCCGGCAGCCCCCCGGCAGCCCCCGGCAGCCCCCGGCAGCCCCCGGCAGCCCCCCGGCAGCCCCCGGCAGCCCCCGGCAGCCCCCGGCAGCCCCCGGCAGCCCCCGGCAGCCCCCGGCAGCCCCCCGGGCAGCTCTGTGCTGCGGCCAGCAGCAAGGCTGAGCTGCGAGGTGCCGCGGCCTCCATTGTCTCTGATGATGGCATGACATTTGACGCCCCCTTCCCCGCCCACCCCCTTCTCCTCGGGTGTTTTGCCGGCTATAAGGCTTCGATATTTTCCCGAGAGCAGGCAGGCTGGAGAAAGAGGGACGGCAAGAAGACCATGAGGCGACCGTGCGAGGCAGAGAGGGAGAGAGAGAGAGAGAGAGGGGGGGGGGAGGGGGAGCGATGCACGTCGGTCCCGGTGGCGTCCTGGTGGCCGAGGGGGTGGTCGGCGCACACAGGAGCCGCCCGCAACTCATTAAGGGCGGTGCCGCCAATGACGACCCTTTCGGCTCGGGGCTCTGCCCTTTTCCGCTGTGAGTTGCACTCACACACACACACACACTCACACACACACACACACACATTCACAGAGGAGTGCCAGTCGGAAGGAGATGCTAAGGGCCGCCTCTCTCCGCTCCGGTGGCATAGCAACGCGACAGCGACCGCGGAGATGGAGCACACACTGGCTGAGCGCTGCGCCCGCTGCGCCCGCTGCGCCGCAGCAGCGCGGGGACTGCACGATCCACCTCTCCTTGTACCCGAGCAGACTCTTGGCCGTGATTTACGCGGGGTTCCCGGACCCGCAGCAAATAAGGTGCCGCCGACCCGTCCACCTTGGCGACAAGGGGGTTGACATTTAGGCCCCGCCGGCCCCCCGCCGTCGGCCCCGGCCCCCGCCGGCCGGAGGGTCGCCGTCCAAAGGGCCTCCAGCGCCGTCTGCCGGTCTAATGAGTTTACACCCAAATTAATTGCATTAATATCTCGGCCTCTGTGTGTGGTTCGCCGCGGACCGGGCGGGGCGGCGGGGCTTGGCGCGGAGGGGCGGGGAGGGGAGGCGACCCGAGTGAACTACGGTAACAAGACAGGTGGGTATCAGGAGGGCCTGGCATGGCGCGGCGGCCGCCTGGCCTGTCTCTGGCAAGCGGAACAGGCAGCCTCAAGTGGCTTTCAGACGGCTTGGCACTCAGTGTGCGAGAGAGAGAGAGAGAGAGAGAGAGAGAGAGAGAGAGAGAGAGAGAGAGAGAGAGAGAGAGAGAGAGAGACCACAAAGCGGACGCACAAACACACACACACACATGCAGCAGCAGCCTCGTGCACAAATCCGTGTCAAGCAGACGAACGTCTCTGAGGACCAGTAAGGGCCACCGCACGTGTGCGAGGCGGAGTGCGTGCGCGCGTGCGTGATGCCTTCCCAAAGGCCGACAAACCCATTGAACACCGCCGAGCATCGACGACATCGGTTCATAATTTAATCAAAACAGTTCAAACCTGGCGCCTGCAGTGGAAGTCGTCGAGCGCCCCTCCAGCTTATCTACACTCGTGCAGCACTACTCGTTCAAATCATCTGTTTTCGTGTTTCAAAAATAAAAATTATTTTTTAAAAAAAACGTAACTAGCTGCCAACTTTCCAACAGCAAGAGGTGTAAATAAATATATCTCGCACGTTGACGCCGCGGTTGCTGCGCCCCGACCACCGGCGGCAAATAAAAACCCCTTTAATTATCATGGAAGATACTCACACCGGCGCCCCGGCCAGAGTGAAAACAATGGTGCGCACAAAGGGAAGCAGCGTACACATGGAGTGGCCCATCCCGGCCCTGCGCGGCCTGCGGCCTGCGGGCGGCTGGCCGGCGGCCGGCGGCGAGCGGCCAGCGCTGGGTACCGCACCGCACCGCACCGCACCGCACCGCACCGCACCGCACCGCACCGCACCGCACCGCACCGCACTGCCCCGTCGCGCCGCGCCTCCCTACGTAACGTGGCTCATTCCATTATTCAGATGATGTTGGCCCGCCCAGAGCTTTGCCCCCTCCGCCACGGCCACAGAGAGGAGTTTCAGATGCGCAATGAGGGAGGGCTCGGACCGCTACAGTGATCGCAACGACTCTTCCACAAGGAGAGGGTGACTGCACCCCCCGCCTCGCCCCAGCAGACGGTAAATACGACACAATAACTACGCGAACCCGGAACACACACACACACACACACACACACACACACACACAGAGTCGTATACAACCTGCAGGCAGGTGCGACTGGCGCGGCATCCATAACACGCCGCCGATAACCGTTTGGAAAAGCGCGCCAGGCGGGGCCAGGGCTCAGGGACAGTTGTGCAGTTTGTTATTATGACGTCCGTATCGCCACAAAGTAGTAGATTACGAGTTCATATATGTGGGCCGCACTTGTTACGCCCCCGGCACCCAATAACAAGCACTTGCTGCAGCCGCGCCGCCGCCCCTCCCTCTGCGCTCCCTCCGGGCGGCTCCGGGCGGCTCCGGGTTCCCTGCGGAGCCCGACCGGGCTAGGCTAGGCTGGGCTGGTGGCCGGGTCTTGCTATCGCACATAGACAAGGTATACCCAAACTTTTGCGCAGTTGGGTGGGCCGCCCGGGCCGCGCCGCCATCCGGCACAGATGTAGTCGGTACAGGCAGCCAGCCCGAGGCGGCCGGGGGCGGCCGGGGGCGGCCGGGGGCGGCCAGGGGCGGCCGGGGGTGGCGGCCACAGACAGCGGAGATGAGCCTGCCAAGACTCCGATAAATATCCTCTCGTTTCGACGGTCGCAGAGCGCACACACGGTACAGCACGGCCCACCCACCTCCCTGACTGGGCCCCCTTCTGCCTAGCATCTTATGCGATCGGCAAAAGATGCCGAGGGCTGCAAGAATTTTCATTCCGTTTTGTTTATTTATTTTTCGGCCCGTGCCATCCTCCCCCGCTGCGGGTCAGGAGGAAAGTAGGTCGGGACGGGATTTAAGCCATCAGCATTTGCTGCAGGGTCTGGCCTGGCGTGTGCCTCCGGAACCGGTTCCGGAGCGGACAGTGGGACGTCCCAAACCGTCCGCCCACCCTCCGATCGGACGCCCACACACGCTCTTGTCACGTACCCATCTTAAACGGCAGGAATATATGCAGTTTCCTGACGGCTCTGATGCGCGGCGCAGATCGAGAAGACCCCGTTTGCATGCGGTCTCCGTCGCACTGCCGCCCAGTGACGCGGGAGGAAGAAGGACAGAGACAGGAGGGGCGAGGAGGTAGGAATGCCTTTGGTATGCAGAACACACGCCCCGGACAAGATGAAGGAATTTCGATCCCGAATCAGCCGTGTGATCGCGGCACGGTGCGGCACGGCGCGGCACGGTGCGGCACGGCCACCAGTCACACCTACGTGTGTATGGCGGGGTCGGGCCGCCGGGGCCGCAGGGGCCGCCGAGGGCCGCCGGAGGCGCCCGGAATAACAAGCGGCGACATCCACGTGCAAATATCCGTGCAAAAGACCAGCACGCTACACCACGCCAGGACGGCATCTTGATCGACGGGACGGGACGGGCCGGCAGCCCCTTTAACGTGGCGTGAAGTCGGGGCGCTGCCGGCCGCCCCGCTCCGCTCCGGGCGCTGCACGCGCGCTGTCAGCGCCTGGCGGTCGGAGGATAGGCAACGCGCCCGCTCCGGTGCACTGCGGGACAGTCTACCCAGCCGGGCGCTCTCTTGGCGGGCGCTGCGGGCGGGAAGAGAAGAGAGAGGGCGGCGTGGCGCGAGTTTTTGCACTACTTTTCGCGCCCCAGTGACCCCCCCCCCCCCTTCCCCTCCCCTCCTCCTCCCAACAAACGGCACCCATTGTAGCAGCATCCTATTAAGAAAAAAAAGTGCGTCCCTATACCCCCTGCAGCCCGCCGGGAACGACGCTGGCAGAGGTGTATGCGCAGCAAGAGAGAGAGAGAGAGAGAGAGAGAGAGAGAGAGAGAGAGAGAGAGAGAGAGAGAGAGAGAGAGAGGATTGAAGGTCTGGCTCGACGCTTTGTCCGCGGTCTGAATGTGGATGTGAGCGGTGATTGTGTGCGGTCATTTGCGCCGGTGATAACTCTCTCTCTCTCTCTCTCTCTCTCTCTCTCTCTCTCTCTCTCTCTCTCTCTCTCTCTCTCTCTCTCTCTCTCTCTCTCCTCTCTCTGTCTCGCTCTTTCTCTCGGCCTCCGGTACGGATGGACGCGGAGTCAATTATTTCACTGCGCCGTGTATATTCGAGCAAGGCATAGCGGTGCCGGGAGCGGTGCCGCGGGAGTTTTGAAAAGCAAGGGCGAGGGAAAAAGAAAATAGACGTGATGTAGGTGTGTGCGGACCGAGCGGGTAATCATCACCGCTTCCTGAACAGACGTGAAGAATGCTTCGGTTTGTTTTCCCTTCCCTCTTCCTGCTGTGCGGGTCGTGCGGACACCACAGAGCCAGTCGACATCAAGGCAACGGCGTGTGGCGGGTCGCGTGCGGCGTGCGGCGTGTCGCGTGCCGGCGGTGGCTCAAACGTATCCGTAGACAATAAGCCCGTCCTCATCACCATCAGGTCAGGCGCCGCACGCTGAAGATCGAATCCATGCCGCGCAGCTGGCGGGAGGGAGAGAGAGAGGGGGGGGGGAGTGTATCGCAGTATATAAGAGGACATATTATTTTCGAGAGCAAGATGGGGAGGGTCTCCCGGGCGCGGGGGCGGCGGATATGTGGGGAAGGGGGGGGGGGAGGGAGAGAGGGGGAGGGGACGGGGCGGCACACCGACCCGACGTGGGGGAGGGGGCCTGAGGACAACACGAGTGTGTGAGAGTGAGAGGGAGAGAGAGAAAGGGTGGGGAGACTGGGTGTGTTAGCTCCACATGCCTTTCGGCTGAAATACTCCCTTTTCCCAATCCACACACACACACACACACACACACACACACACACACACACACACACACACGCCTGGGACTCTCCGCTCTGCGTCTACTACGCCGGGCCGGACCTGTCCCTCGCAGCAAATGGTGCTGAAAGCGGCAGGGGCCGAGCTTGTAGGCCTCTCCTCCCGTGCGGCGCTGGGCTCCGCTGGGCTCCGCTGGGCTCCACTGGGCTCTGCTGGGCTCTGCTGGGCTCTGGCTCTGCTGGGCTCCGCTGGGCTCCACTAGGCCCCAGCCATGGCCTCGGACAGACCCCACGGCCCAGACCGGCCCAGCACGGCCCTGGGGCCCGGGGCAGTGGAGGAGAGATTCGCTTCCAGAAGTCTTTTGATTCAGCCATGCGTACGCCGGGCGCCAGTCATACAGTGTCACCCGTTTTCAGACATTTTTATCTTCGCGCAATCGTTTTAAAACGAGCGTGGGAGAACGTTGTAAGGGTGCGAGTGAGCCCTTGTCTCTACCCGCAGTCGGTCTCCGTTCCACCGACGCGGCTGACCGCTGCAGCCCATTTCACACGGCGCGGCGAGGGGAACGCAGCAGCGGCCATGTATGGACTGTGCTTTCACCACGTAGCAACAAAGAGACTGGCAAAACCGCGCAGAGCACGTGATTGTGTGTGTGTGTGTGTGTGTGTGTGTGGCGGACTTTGGCTGCTCGCACATGACTGGTAATGAGAAATGTTTTCAGTGCCGCGCTGCCGCGCTGCCACTCTGCACTGCGGTCTGCGGCGGCGTCCAGTCAGCGTCCAGTGCCCGTCCAGGGCCGATCACGTTGCGGGATGGCTCGGTCCGGCTCGGTCCGGCTCGGCTGCAGAATGACTGAGGGGTTCCTCACTCGTGTAATCATTTAAACTCCGAAATGTAACCTTTTAAAATCTTGATGAAATTTCGTATAATCTTCGTAATCGGTGTAATCTTGGGTAATTTTCATATAATCCCCCGTAATCTCGTGTAATCTCGCATTCTAATATTCGAAAAAAGATTGTACTATTATTTTATCTCATGTAATCTCATGTGATCTTGTGTGGTCGAAAGTATAAACTTTGAAATCTCGAGCAATCTCTGTAACCTGCGAAATATTTCGTACGCTCCAAAGTCGAGTGAGGGAGCCCGTAAGACGTGGACACGTTTTGTTTCTCCTCGGCTTCCTTTCCCCCCGCTGTTTGCTGCTCCCTTTACTCTCTGTATCACCCTCCGCCACTCCTTGTGCGTGCGTTCGCTCGGCATAACGCGACCGCTCAGGCGTACACCGGCCGGGGCCGGGGCCGGGGGGGGGGGGGGGGGGGCGGGGTCCGCACTGGGAGGGGCCCGGACGGCTGGACTCGTGTGTCTCAGAGTACACAAGTAGCACAAGTGCATCGCGACTGGATCAAAACCCCTCGAGGCGCCGCCATACGGACGGCTCCGACGGGGCCATGGCCTCCAGCAAAGAGCAGGACAGATAATAAAAGAGCGGGAAGCGCAGTGAGCGGCGACTTACCCCCCCCCCCCCCCCCTCCTCTCTCTCTCTCTCTCTCTCTCTCTCTCTCTCTCTCTCTCTCTCTCTCTCTCTCTCTGTCTCTGTCTCTCTGTTATTATGGCATAGCGGAACCGCTGCACGGCGTGTGTGCAACGTCCCCCCGTGAGAGAACTGTGGGTGAAATTACAAAAGCGATGCAGCAATGGTCGCTTTATTGCAGAAAAGTTAATAAGTAAATACTGTGATAATATTAGACTGCCCAAGGGCCAATGGCGGGCGAATTTGTGTCACGTGTTTCGTAGTGTAGTTTAGGTCCTTTGAGGTTCAAAATTCGCGTCGCTCGCTCGCTCGATTGTAATTGATAATACACATACACGGTCCAGAATTGTTATCATTATTTCAGACGGTTTCAGAAACGTTCGTGAGGGTTGCCTGAATTAACGTTTCGTACCATGACCACACACAAAGCCTACAGTACTGCCAGGTCTCGAGGTTTCGACTCCCCCCTGCGGGCACTCTGAAAATGTCACCGCGAAAAGTGGGTCAAAGGGCCAAGGAAATGGCCTTATTAAAGATGTTGTGATTGCTGAAGAATGGGCAGGAAATTGAAATCAAGTAAAGGGGACGAAGGGAAAGGGGGGGGGGGGGTGCCTCTGCTGCTGTCTGGAAAACGGCGGCGCGAGTAAGACAAGGCGAGGCAGACATGCGTGAACACTGCGTGTGCGAGGGAGACAGACAGCGAGAGAAAGGGGCGCGGTAAGAAGGGGAAAGGAAAGGGGGTAGAAAAGTGGGACGCATATAATCCTTGCACCGAGACAGGACAGTATGCGGACAAAAAGAAGCGGCGCGTCGGAGCGAAGCAGAGAAAAAAACTGGGCGGGCATTACACGCCTTGGCGACGACATTCTTCGCGCCCCGCACAATACTAATAATTTCAGGATGAGAACGCCCGCATCGCGCACAGCAGCGCACAGCGGCGCAGCGGCGCACAGCGGCCCGCCGCCGAAAAGGAGATTTAACAAGGAAGGAACAGCGCCATAAGCTCGAGTTGGCGGCGGGGTGCGCGGGCGGCCGGGATGTGCGTGAGATCGGTTGGAGCCGGGCCAAGCGGAGCGAGCGGAGCCGCCTTCAATACCACGTGATCACGTGCGCGCCGCGGCCGGGCGATGCCGTCAGTGGAGTGCGGCACAAACAAAATAATTGGAAACTTGAAAATTTTCCTAGGATTTACTTGATTCGACTAACTCTACGGGAAAGATTTCAGTCATTTCAGTAAAATTTTCAGACGAATTAAATATTTTCCGAAAAAAATTACATTTTTTGTGACCGCGCACCCAATGAAATTTTAATCCCCCCCCCCCCCTCCTGAAGACACAAGGTCGCGTCCGAATTCAGGCCACAAGCGGTCACTCTAATCAGCTAGGGTGCTGGCTGAGACCAAACACCTCCCCGCGCATCGATGATGATTGGTTTTCCTCTCCTTGCCCGAGGTCAGGGCCGCTCGGGTCCCGCCGCGCGCACCGCGCACCTCATCTGTGCCGACCTGTTCAACGGCACCGCCAAGAGGGGCACGAAAGGAGCAGTGCGGGAGGTGGCGAGGGACCGCCGGACCGATTCGGGGGAAATAAACCGTATGACGAGGACATTGCAGCCGCCGAGGAGCACGGCTGAGCACGGCGGTGGGATGGGATGGGATAGCCCTCGGCGGCGGAGCAGCCGCGCCGGTTCGAACCGTCGTCGGGTTAAATCGGATTTTCCAACAAGGCAAGAAGGGAAAGTTGGCTAACTTATTGTGGGTGAAATGGGTTCCAGAGGGTGGGAGAGGGGGGGGGGGGCGTCTCGTCTGGGTGAGCCCTGGCCGTGCCTGAGGCCGCGCTGTGCCCCCGTCCCCCGCGCCCCACCCCGACCAGCGCGGAGTGAATCAGCCAACAGGCTGCCAGTCGGCTGTCCTGCCCCCGAAACAAGCCTCGCCTTGCCTCGCCTCGCCTCCTGGTCCCGCGAGAGTCTCAGCCCGTGGTGCGGTGGCCGCGGGGGTCGCAGCTGGCCGCGGGTTCAAATACCGGACCAGAGTTGCCTTCTTCGCCTCACCCGCCACGACGCGGCCGCCAGCAGCTCTGAGGCTACGTGTGCGGCAGGTCGTGACTACTTTGCGCTAGTTCTATTTGCCTGGGACGCACATTGTGTGTGTGTGTGTGTGTGTGTGTGTGTGTTTGCGCGCGCGCGGTCGGTCTCTAGGGGGGACTTGTGGGGCCTCTCTGAGGATGAGGGAGGGGGGGCTGGCGGGGCTGGCTGCCTCCACCACGGAACGCTTAAGGAGTTGCAGGCTCGCGGCGGCTATGCCCCGGGCCCAGCCCAACCAGGCCCGACCAGGCCCGGCCAGGCCCAAGCCTGCTGGCTGGAACCTCACTGATTTATCGCTCCGACAGATTGTGCTAATGTATGGCCGCCTTTAATCCGGGCCCGGGGGGGGGGGGGGTGCACACACCGGAAAGCATAGAGAAGGATGAGAGAGAGAGACAGAGAGAGAGACAGAGAGAGCGAGAGAGAGAGACGGAAGGAGAAGAAGAGAAGATAAGAAGGCGAGGGGGATAAAGAAGGTCAGGGAGGGAGGGAGCAGGGTGGGGGAAGGGAGGGAGCGGGGTGGGGGATGGGAGGGAAGCTCGACGTCTAATGAGGACATCAGGTTACATCCCTTAGCAGACTTAAGCTACGAGCAGAGAGAAACAGAGAGAGAGAGAGAGAGAGAGAGAGAGAGAGAGAGAGAGAGAGAGAGAGAGAGAGAGAGAGAGAGAGAGAGAGAGAGCACGCCAGGCCGGAGGAGGGGGAGGGAGGGAGAGGGAGGGGGTTCTTGTCTCCATTTTCCCTCATTTTTCCCGGCGGCCGTGCTGTGCCGTGCTGTCGTTGGGTGAGCATCGTGACGGCAGAGGCCGCCGTGGGAAGGGGGGGGGGGGGGGAGGCTTGTTTACCTCCGACGACAAATGCACGGGCCGACTAGGCGCCCAGGAATCCGGGCGGTGCACATGGAAGGGCGGCAATCCAAGGCAATCCGTTCCGCCGACGGGCGGCAGGGCCAGACCTCGGCCAGACCTCGGCCAGACCAGCCCATTTGCCGGCCCCAGCAGCCGCAGCAGGGCCCAGCGGCAGCGGCCCAGCGCAGTCCGGCCAGCGCCAGGCTGCACGCCGTCTGTGATTCATTGTGACCCAGTCCGGTCCAAGGATTTAAGTCCGGCGCAGGGGGGCTAACCGATCCGACGAAAACAAAGACCGTACCACCCCTCTACCCCTCCCCTCCAGCCTGAGGTCGAGCACAAAGCTGTCTATACATAGGTACATCCTGACACAAAACTTTTACCGCCTTGCCCTTTACCTCGCACAGTTAGTTTCTCTCTCTCACACACACACATACACACGCGCGCGCGCGCTACTTTAGATGTAAGACGTAAGTTGGCCTTCCCCGCCCCGGTTGGCTCGTGCAATGTCATCGTCCCGCGCACATGGCGGCGAGGTAAAAGATGTAAAAAGCCAGCCCGCGGCAAGTACCCGCCGGGCCGCAAGGTGAGGTGGTGGGCACCGGGGAGCAGCGGAGCAGAGGCGTGCCGGGGAAAGTCCTGCAACAGATGGCCCGTCCCCGCGCGATAGAAATTCTCCCCGCCAGCGCCGCCGCCAGCGACGGACCCGGGGCGGGCGACTCGGCCGCCTCCACGAGGACAGCCCGCCCTGCCGCCCAGCCCGCGCGAATATTTCACGGAGGCAAAGTGCGGACGGGGGCGCCATGCAAGAAGGCGGTGAGCGGGGCGGGCGGCAGGTGCGCGTCGTTAATGAAGGCGGCGGGAGGGGGGGGGGGGGGGGGGCCGCCGACGTGAGGGATTAGGCGCGCTTCATCGGCGGTGAGATAAACATGACGGATCGCCAGGACCTCGGCACGGAGAGGGGGGCATCTTATCGTTTGGCCGAGTGCAAGGACACCCGGGCCAGGGCTCGGAGTGTGCGCCAAAGAGCGTCACTGGGTCGGTGTATACTTAAGCATTACTTTTACTTATGTATTACTTATGCACCAGACCTGAGCAGCATTACGGAACTGTGGAGTCTGACCACCTCCCGAGGGGTCCCTCACTCGTGATACAAGCGTACTGTGATTTAAAAGCAATGTGATCGATTTTTTCACGACCTTTTTTCTGATTTTTCCTGGTTTTCCTGTAGTTTTGGCACGAATTTTCTTACTTTTTTCTGATATTTTTCTGACCTTATCTTTGTCTGACCTTCCTAGGGTGGTGTTCATTGATTTGTTTGTGAGGGACCCCTTGCCTCGCCCGTGTGCAAAGAGGCACACGTGAGACCTTTATTTTCATGGCGGTCATCCCGTTTACCTGGGGGGCAGGTGGGTCGGCATGCCCCACGTGACACAAACTGTCGTTTGTTATGACAGATGCCGCCGGCGGGGGGGGGGGGGGCACCACAGCTGCAGAGGTGGCAAAGTATAATGGATGAGCTGAGACAAGCAGGAAGAAAAGATTAAAGCCGTGGCGGAGGTGGCCGGATGCTTGGCAAAGAAAGGGGAAGAAGAAGAAGCCGCGGGAAGCAAAAAGTGATGCGGCGTGTCCCAAACTGGAGGGGGGGGGGGGCAGCCGAGGCTAATTCCAGCGCTGCGGCCGGGTGGCCGGGCCTGTCGGGCCGCGTCCTGTGCACAACCTGCACTCTGAGCCGCAATCTCCTCCGATTACCGGCCCCAGGAGACGATAGAGGAGAGGAGAGGGGCGGGAGCTGCCCCCGGGGCCCTGCTGTGGGTGCGCGGCCGAAGCCTTCTGGCCAGTGAACGACCGAGGCCGCGTGTCGGAGGGCGAGCGCCCCGCGAAAGAAATATGCGGCCCGCAGCACGGCTCTGATTGTCACATGGCGGCGGCCGGGGGGTCCTGGGGGGTCCTGGGGGGTCCTGGGGGGTCCTGGGGGGTCCTGGGCGGGGTCCTAGGGGTCCTGGGGGGTCCTGCGGGGTCCTGGGGGTCCTGGGGGGTCCTGGGGGTCCTGGGGGTCCTGGGGGTCCTGGGGGTCCTGGGGGTCCTGGGGGGTCCTGGGGGGTCCTGGGGGGTCCTAGGGGGTCCTGGGGGGTCCTGGGGGTCCTGGGGGGTCCTGGGGGGTCCTGGGGGGTCCTGGGGGGTCCTGGGGGGTCCTGGCACAGACAGGAATATGCCTCCGGTGCGGGTGCCAAGAACGGGATGAGATCTGCGGGCGGCAGGGGGGCGGGGAAGGGGGCAGGGACAAGGAGACGCGCGGAGACTTATAACAAATTGCGCCGGAGGCGCCCTGCTAATACGTCACATCCAGCAAAAAGACCCGTTCCTTCTCTTTTTCTCGGGGATCGGATTAAGAAGGAGCGGGCGCCGCCAGACGGGCTTCTTTACCGGCAGCGGGCCGTCTTGGCTTTCCGCTCCGAGCCACCCACCCCCTTAACTTGACCGATTTTTTTTTTCATCCAGGAAAAAAATTATTATGTATTGACTAATTTCTAGGCGGGTCTCCCTATACAAGTCCGGCCGGTGTGCGGTCAACAGAAGGCTGGGCTGACAAAACGCCGCGCTGCCTCAAACTCGAAACGGGGAAATTTTCACGATATACGTGACAGGCCAGGACTTCCAAGTTGTGTGTCAACGAGAGAGGGGTAGGGGGAAGGGGCGACCATGCACTCCCCCAACCGCACCCAACTACTTTAAATCACAACAAAGCCTCTTGCGACCAACACATGTGGCACGCACAGGCTGTGACCCCCCTCCCTCCTCTGTCTCTCTCTCACACACGGCACTCAGAACCTTCCCCTCCTCCTCTTCCTGTTTCGCCCGTGCCCTCTCATTTCCCTGTATATACACCCGCCTTATCCCGCGGCCAAAACCTTCAATCCCTGCAGCACTTTCCCTTGTCGTCTATTCCTCTTTGCTTCGCCCCCCTGCCCTCTCTCTCTAGCCTGTCGCCAACCTCGAATCCAGGAGTTATGGCTCGCCTCCTAGTCTAGGCTCGACTTGGCACTCGCTGGATGGAAGGCACCCAGCCCAGGACACTCCCAGGACTCGGGCTGCTCGGGACCTGCGAAGGCGTTTATCAAGAGGGCTGCGCGCTGGAAATAGGGCGGAAGCAGGACGGGGACAGGAGACGTGAGTGAGAGAAGGAGCGAGAGAGAGAGAGAGAGAGAGAGAGAGAGAGAGAGAGAGAGAGAGAGAGAGAGAGAGAGAGAGAGAGAGAGAGAGAGAGAGAGAGACAGAGAGAGAGACAGACAGAGAGAGAGACTGAGGGACCCGCGTGCTTACCTCCGGCGGGCTGTGCGCCTGTGGTCGGCAGGGTAGGCAGCACGCAACGCGGCCGTCCCCTGCGGGCCGGCAGCGCGCACCGCGCACGGCGCTCGACTCGACTCGACTCACCTGCAAGCATGAAAAGCAGAACTGAATGAGGCGAGCTTCCTTTCCCCTCCCTTCCCTTCTCCCTGCGGTGCCTCGGGTGCCCCGGACCGTTGACAACGACGGCGCGGGCAGCACGCAGAAGCCCCGCGCCGACCCGGGGCGACATAGCGTGCTCGACGCCACGCCGCGCGAGTAAACTTGTTCATTTTAGTGGCGCTGCTAATGCGCCCCGCTGCTGGCTGCTAATGCTACTGCCGCCACAGCCGCCGCAGCCGCCGCAGCCGCCGCAGCCGCCGCAGCCGCCGCAGCCGCCGCGCTGTGGTGCCGTACCTGCGCTCCCCGAGGACTCCGAGAGTTTCCATGCCGAGCGGGGGGACAATAGAGCGGCTCGTCGTGTCCGGCAGCCCCACAGGGCCGCACGCGCGCCGATGGAACCCACCCCGGGATTTGGCCTTGTCAAAAATGATTCCAGCCCACTTGCCATGGTGGGCTGGCATTCCATCGCACCGCCTTGCGAAAGGGCTCGCACGGATTCTGAGAAGCGGAGACACGGCACGGCCTACCTGAGGACACGTCGCGTCCATTTCCTGCGAGAGGGTTAGGTGGAGGGAGGCTAGTGAGACACGGCGAGGCGTGGCAAAGGCGCCAGGCTCCGCCGGGCTCCGGGCTCCGGGCTCCGGGCTCCGGGCTCCGGGCTCCGGGCACAGCGCCCTCACACTTTCCTTTTACGACAGCCCGGCTGGGCCTCCAGCCCGGCAGAGCCCAGCCCCTCCTGACTCCAGGCCGCTCCAGGCTGTAGGAGCAGGAGTGGCGGCATAACTTGCCGGATCAGGTGCCGTCATCGGCAGCCCAGCCGGCCCAGCCGGGCCGGGCCTAGGCAGCAGGCAGCAGCAGGCGGCCCGCCCCGGCCCCGCTGCCCCCCGGGGGGCCCCCGCAGGCCAAGGACCCGACACCGGTCCGCCTTATCCGAGAGCTGAGGATCAGATCAGGGCGGCCGACCTCCGGAGCGTGACTCACCCGGCCAGATCAGGCCCGTGCCGCCGTGTGGCACAAGGCCGCGGTAAGGGCACCCTGGAGCGTGCCGAGGTGTTGGTACCCGGCGGCTGGCGACAGGAATGAGGCCGCGGACTGCTGCTTCGCGGACGGATGCTGACCCACCGTCTCCCCCGGCTTTACGGCCACCGAGAGCTGTCGCGCGAGGCCGCCCGAAACTCGGCCGCACTCTCCGCCCTAAAACACTGACGGCGTCGTCTCCCGGCCCCGCGGAGCCCCCCGCAGGGAGGAGGTGTGAAAGCCGGCCAACGCGCTGCACCTCTGCCACTGGCTGGCCGGGCGGCCCACACCGGCCGGGGCTAGCCGGGGCGCGCGCACTCACATACGCCTGCATATTTCATCGACTCGCCTGCTGTGTGGCGAGGTGCCGGGAGGGGGGCCATAGTACAGGGGGCCGGGCGGGCGCCGGGGCCGGTATGGCACATGCACTGCCGTATGACGTAGTGCACGGGCCCGGAGGCCTGGGGGCCGGGGCCCGGAGGCCCGGAGGCCCGGAGGGTCGGGTAGCGCACGGTCACTGCGAGTTATGGCCTTGCCGGACCCTAAGCAGGCATTCGGGGCTCCGGCCCCGGCTCATCCTCGGGGGTCGCTCGCAAACTCGGCGCCGAGGTGGCCAGACTCCTTTTCCACACGGCCTCTCGTGGTTGGTGCCCCACTGAGGTCCGGGATGAGGCTGAGGTTTCAGGTGCTGGCGGGAGTCGACCCGAACGCAGCTTCGCACGACGACCTCGACGTCCGGGAGATGGCGTTAGGTGACTCATGGACGAGCCCCCAGGCCCCGGCCAGGCGGTGTGAGACTGCCGACGGGACGGACGCGCCCAGGGACAACGGCCGAACGGGACAGGCTGGTGATGCAGATGCAGTGCACTGGCCACCCATGGTGCGGGCGCGTCGAGCCGAGATGCCGAGGCGGTGGCGCACTACAAAGAGGGGCGCTGCCGTCGCTGTGCCATGTAATGAGAAACTAATACGATTCCGCAGTGTTCCTGATGCGATCCTCTGATACGGTGCTGCGGGTGCTCCTATCGCATCCCATCGCGTCGGCAATAATAGTTTTGGGTAGGGAGGGGGCCCAGCCGCGGTATAAACACACGCCGCGCGTGAAGGACACCAAGGCGGGCCTACCGGGGGCGCGCGGCGGGGGAGGGAGGCGGTGGGGATCGTCCGCGACGCTCCAGCAGCGCTCCCATCGACACATTATTATATCATACAAGTTTGAGACCCCCTCCGCGCCGCACGGCCCGCCCGGCCCGGCCCGGCAGGCTCCTGGCATAACTTGGTGCCGCGCGCAGGGCTCCGCAGGGCTCCGCAGGGCTCCGTAGGGCTCCGCAGGGCTCCGCAGGGCTCCGCAGGGCTCCGCAGGGCTCCGCAGGGCTCCGCAGGGCTCCGCCGCCCGTAAGGCCCCTTCCCTTCCAGCGCGAAGGACGTGATTGGTCCCACGGGCGGCATAGCGCCGGCAGCAAAGGGCCTCCGCCGCCCTCCGGCTCCGGCTGCCCCGGACGGCCTCGCCCACGGACGGCCTCACCACAGACGGTTTCACCCACGGACGGCCTCACCCACAGACGGCTTCGCCCACGGACGGCCTCACCCACAGACGGCTTCGCCCACGGACGGCATCGCCCACGGACGGCCTCACCCACAGAGACGGCTTCGCCCACGGACGGCCTCGCCCACAGACGGCCTCGCCCCTAAACACTCGACACAACGACCTAGCAGCGACGGGTCCACGGTATACAACCCCGAACACGTCCAGCGCTCAGGCGAAATTCACAATTCTGTCCCCAAATTTTTGTATTTCAAGAAAAAAGGCACGAGAAAAACACGAAGCTGCCAATATGCACCATTTTTTTTTCTTTACAAAAGATGATTTTTTAGATGGAAAAAAAATTGATCGAGGAGAACTTACTGAGCCGGGAACGGTTGGCGGCGGCGCGGAGAGCAGAGCGGTGGGTTAACTCGCTCCCAATCATAAATCAATGGCGGGCGTAGCCGGGCGGACTGGGCCCGGGGCCGGGGTGTGTGTGGGGGGGGGGGGGCGGCTACTGGACCGCGCGAAGCTGCCAGTTGCGGCGGTACTCGCACATCAAATGGAAGGGGTGCACACGCACGCACGCACACAACACACATACACACACATAGGGCAGTGGGAAAAAAAAGTGGCAGATCTGCTGCACGGATCCAATGCTAAAGGACGACACCCCAGCCGCGCCCTGAGTGTGTGTGTGTGTGTGTGTGTGTATGCGTGTGTGTGAGGGGGGTTGTGAGGGGGGCAGGCGGGCGGGGAAGGGGGGGGGGGCATTGTGAGCCGGGATTACAAGAGGCACGCCTTCACTGCACGGGACAACAATGCGCCCCGAGCTAGTCCGCCCTGCCGTGCGACAACCCCGGCCCCTAGTGCGTGCGTGTGTGTGTGTGTGTGTGCGCGCGCGGGCGTGTGTGCCCATTCGAGCGCGCTCCCGTCCCGGAGGCGGCCACCACAGCCGCCCCACGTCGGAGGTGCGCTGGGGTCGGAGCTCGGGTCGGACACAGAGGACAAACCGGGGATCAACGGCGGTGGGCAGGGAGGCGGACCAGGCGAGAAGAGCGGCCTACAAAACTCCACACTCATTCGCGTCTGATTTGCTCCTGGAAGTCTCACGCAGAGGCCGTGTGCGCAGTCCAGTTAATGTCATTCACGTGTCGCCCCGTTCGTTTGTGTCCGAAATTGGCTTAACTTCCCTCCGGTTCGGTCCAATAAGGTCGGACTACAGCCCAAGGCGCTGCCGGCGTGCCCCCCCGGCTCGGGACGAGCACCGCCCGGCTTCTGCCTGTCAGGCGGCGTGTTCCATCCCCAGCGCCAGCAGCCAGCACCACCACTCCACTCCAGGAGGCCAGCCAGCCAAGCCAGCCTCCAAGCCTGCTACCCCTGACAGGCCAGGGGCCGGGGGCGGCCGGGGGCCGCGCCGTGGCCAAGCGCCTCCCAACAGGTTTCACGGGCAAGAAGACCTTGCTGTCTGACACGTATGGTTGGGCCCGTCTGCGTGACAGATCCCCCCCCCCTCCCCTCCCCCTATTGACAGCAGTCTGGGGTTCTCTGCCCCCCTCCGCAGAAGACGGGCAGACAGAGAGAATCGGACGTATGCCACACTGAGATTGCCTGGGAGGCTGCGGCCAGCGGCTGTGACAAGGCTGTGCGCCGCCTCGGCCTCGGCCCCGACGGCCAACGACCGCCGATGACCGCCGCGCGGCACCCGCATACACCGCGACGCCCAGCGATCACGGAGAGCGTTCAGAGCGGCCAGCCATCCGTCAGAGAGGCCCGTCCTCATCACCGCGTCCCGCCTCCGGCCGCAGTGATAACAGAGCGAGAAATTGAAATAAGAGAGCGGCAGGATCGAGCGCGGCGGATGAGAGCGGCGGCCGCTTTGATGAATGACAAAGGAACCCACGCCTCCTCTGTGCTTTCTCATCCCTTCCCTCTCACCGGACGCACTGGAGAGAGAGAGAGAGAGAGAGAGAGAGAGAGAGAGAGAGAGAGAGAGAGAGAGAGAGAGAGAGAGAGAGAGAGAGAGAGAGAGAGAGAGAGAGAGAGAGAGAGAGAGAGAGAGAGAGAGAGAGAGAGAGAGAGAGAGAGAGAGAGAGAGGCGGGGGAGAGAGAGAGAAGGTACTCCTGCGGCAGTAGACCTGTACAAAGGTGGGATGTGGGTGTGATTGAAGGCCGCTTGCCGCCGCTTGCCGCCGCTCGCCTCATCACCGAAGGCCGGCGCCAAAGGCCGCAGAGCCGTGCAGGCAGAGCGGGGCGGGCGGGGCCGGGAGCTCCTCTGGGGCGTACCAATCACCGGGCTGTGCTGGGCTGGCCTTCCCCTCCCCAGCGGGCTGCCGGGGGCAGCGGCAGCCCCCGTCCGCCCCCGTCCGCCACACGCAGCAGGCGGCCGCGGGCGGAGCGCGGCCTTGCGACCACAGCAGCTCGCCGAGGCACCTGTCCGGCACTGCTCTGTCGGGGGCCACCCCGTTTGTCGGCCAGGTGAGGAAGTTGGTTTACGTAATGTGGAAACAGTTTCAGTGTCGGCTGGCTCCGCGGGGGGTAGGATCCGCGCCGCGCCGTGACCTCCTCGGTCGTCTTGGTAAGCCGGGGGAATCCGAAGTAATCCGGGTAATCCGCAGGTAACCCGGCCAATGGATCATCCGCCATAGATACCGATTTGGCTGGTTGTTTCCTCCTCCACCCCGCCGCTGCCCGCAGAGTCCGGCCCGGGCGGCTCAAGGACCAGCTGGAATTCACGACTTGACGGCGTTCTTTTGTTCGCCGCACACGCCGGGGGCCGTTTTGATCGCTCTGGTGCGTGGGCCGCGGGGGCCGTCGGCGGGCCGAACTCGAAGGTCGGGTCCGGGCCGGGGCCGGCCGGTCCTCGGAGAAGGCGCGCGCGACGGCCACGAGTATCACCTCTATACTTTATTGGCAAACTTTGGCCGTCGTGAAGAAACAGAAAATATCTCGGGGCCGTCGCTGCGCGCACCCGGAGAGGGGGGAGGGGGAGGGGGCGGTCAGGTTACCCCCACTTTTTTGCAGAGGTGTAGGCCGCCGCCGAGCTGAAACTACTTTCGCCGGACCGCCTGTTACTCTGCGTCGGATGGCACAACGGAAAGTCGACAAATAAGTGGACGGCACAACTCTCCGCGCGCCCTGCTTGTGGTTGCCTCGGTCCGGTCGGTCTCACGGCCGGAGCTCATCAGTCCGCTCCGCAGCGCTGTTGATGCTCGTGTTGGCTGCGGGACGGTCCCCGGCCAGGGCCCCCCGGACTAGGCCGCGGCCTCACCCACCCCGCCCACCCCGATGGAGTGGATTCCCTGCGCCCACGACCCGCGCTAGAGCTCTCCGAGCCCTCAGTTTTTGCTCCCCCGGCGGGAGCTGAGAAGCAGCCCTCTGCGCACGCCCAGGCCAGGCCGGGCCGGGGAGAAGAAGAAGCGAAGCGCGCGGCTTGGCACTCCCACCCCCTCCGCGATGCAAGCCGGAGCTGCAATCTGGTGCACTGCGCGCGGTATGTCACAGAGTATGGACCTCCCCGCTGCACTCGCGGCACTGCTAGTGCAGCAGCGGCCGCTTCGATGCCCGACCCCTCGGCCGCCGGGCCGCGCCTCTTTTGAACCCCTTTATAAGCAGGCGGGGCGGGGCGGGGGGCGCCGCCAGGCACTGCGGCGCGCCGCAAGGCACGGAGACAAGGCCTGTCAGCTGCTAAGCCACAATGGTCCGAGGACAACGAAATAACACGCAATCAAGCGGACAAGCAAACGCGCTTTAAGGCAGTTATAGCAACAATAGTGTTTGTCCGTAGCCTGCGGGCCCTGGGGGCCCTGCGCGGGCGGGGCAAGGCCCTAGGGGGAGTAGGGGGGGGGGGGGGCACAACACCAGGCCTGGCCTGCTGGGTGGGCTAGTTCGCGTCAATCCGTCGCTGGTGGAGGGGAAGGGGCGGCTTAGCAGCAAACGGGCTGAGTCCGGAACCGATGAACCGAAGCCGCGGGAAGAGTGAGAGGGGGGGGGGGGGGGGGCAAGCGTCACTCCCCGAACAACACCCCCCGCAAATCCTTTGCGGCCATTAAACGTGCTGCATTCGTCGGCACCCTCAGGTGTAGTAAGTCCACGCTGGAGAAAAACCGGCGGGTCGGACCGAGGGCCACAGAGGGGGCCCCGGGGGAGGGGGCCCCGGAGGGGGAGGGTGAACGATAACAATCGAATGCTGTAATGTAGCGTTGGCGTGTCGCCAATAGAAAGGTGCGGGCAGCGCAGGCATCGAAGTAAAGGGAGGTGAGTGTGTGTGAGTGTGTGTGAGTGTGTGTGAGTGTATGTGTGTGTAGTGTGTGTGTGTGTGTGCGCGCGCGTGAGAGAGAGCGAGAGAGAGGGAAAGACTCTGCCTCTGCTGCCGCAGCGGCGCATGTCATAATATTTACCTTACCAAGGGCCAATTGCAGGCAAATTTGTGTCACGTGTATCGTAGTTGTAGTTTTGGTCCTTTAGGGTTCAATTCGGTCGCTGATGTCGCTGACAGCGCTCCGCCTCGCGGGTCGGTAACGTTCGCGCGCTCAGGTGCTCCTCTGGGGTTGACGTGGTCAGCGGCAGCGCCGAGGGCAGCACCGGTTCGGGCTTAAAATTTGGCTGCATAAAACGCACCTTGACCAGCCGATGAAACCTTCCAAAAAACAATCGATAACGTTTTTGAAGCCGCCGCTCTCACCTCTGTGTTGTGTGTTGTTCGTGCTGCGTCATGATTTTTTCCCCCCTTGTCGTTCAGCAAGTCACTCTATATCGATGTTGTAGGGCCCCTCTGTCATCATTGTGGCTGTTCGCTATCATCCGGTCGGACTCGGCGGCCGGCCGCGCCAAAACATCCGCGCTTCCGGCAGGCCTCGCAAGCGCCCAGCGGCGCCCAGCGGAGCCCAGCGGAGCACCGCCCTCCGTGATAGCATACGATGAATGAAATATTCATCCACATCTTATCGACCGCCACTACGACTGGGGATGCCAATATCATGTCTCTCTGTCTCTCTCTCTCTCTCTCTCTCTCTCTCTCTCTCTTTCTCTCTCTCTCTCTTTCTCTGTCTCTCTGTCTCTCTCTCTCTCTCTCTCTCTCTCTCTCTCTCTCTCTCTCTCTCTCTCTCTCTCTCTCTCTCTCTCTCTCTCTCTCTCTCTCTCTTTCTCTCTCTCTCTCTCTCTCTCTCTCTCTCTCTCTCTCTCTCTCTCTCTCTCTCTCAGCCAGTCGAGGTGGTTCAGAATATCGAGTGAAAACAAGCAAACCGCCGCGTTGTTGCTGCTGTCCTTGCCACACAAACCTCGAGTGCGATGGACCGAGAATAGAAATGCCGCGACGGCTGCTCCACTGGCCGCGCCTATCAACAGGGGAGGGAAGCAAGCTATTTCTCATAGTACAATCATCGTTCCGCCTGCTTCGCTCTGGAAAACAGTTTTCATTCTTCAGTTATTAATTTTGAGAAGGCTCGTTGGATGCCGATATTATCGTGCAGTCCGACACACACGCGGCCTAGTTCTGTTGCCTCGCACCCACACATGCAGAGGGCCGCGGGAGACGCTATCGGGCGCAGACACGCAAGACGGTTATCGGAAGACGCCACCGCCGCCCTGGCACACTTGTTGGCGGTGAGGCAGGGGCGGGCGGGGCACAAGCCACTCCTGCAGGCCGCTGGGCTCCGCGGGTCGGGTTCCGCCGGACGCCCGCCGCACGCCGCCCGCCGCACGCACGTCGCAGTTTTTGAATGTTTACCTTCTCGCCGCGCGTGCTCCGGTGGAGAGAAAGGGAGCCGGGCCAAGCCGAGCCAAGAGCAGCCGAGATTAGTTTCAGCTGATCGGCCTGAGAGGGGGGGGGGGGGGGGCACGTTTACCCCCCGCGGGGCTCAAAGGATACAACGCCGCAGCGCAGCGCACATCCCCCCACCGCGGAGCCAGCGACAAAAGGGCGAATCTAATTTAATATTAACCCGCGCGGACAAGGTCAATTTTCTTTGACCGTGAAAAGAAAATTGCGCAAAGTGTTCACGCGAAGACTACACTAGTTGCAGAGAAACGGGGATGGAAGTGCGGAAAGGGGGAGGGAGGGGGGATTACTTCTTGGTATACTAATCGAAACTAATGACTGCAGGTTGAAAGGGAGAAAGGGAGGAGGGGGGGGGGGGCGCCTCGCCTTCCGTCCGCCCCGCACACCGCCGACTCCAGAGTAACTAAGTACAACGCGGTGGCTCCAGACCGAATCAGCGGCGACTTATTCAGGTCCGTTTACCGACGAAATGGATTATTTTCGGCGGGAAAGCGCTGGTGCCGCGGCGCAGCAGCCAAAGCCGGGCCCGTTTTTATTCCCGCTTCCGTCAGGCGTCATTCACGCCGTGAAATGACATTGGCGTTGGCTCACATCACGTTCGGTGAGGCCGCCTATCCCCTTCCCGTCTGCTCTTTTGTCCTGCTGGTCCACTTGCCCAGGTGAACGGAGTTACATATTTATTGTTGTAAATGGACCGGCCCCCGTGCGAGTAGGCAACCAGTACTGCAGGCGCGTTGCCTTACGCCACCTCCGCTGTTCAAGACGGTAATTACATACAGTACTTTTGAAGAAGAAAAAGACTACTTTTGAATCACGATGTGACTTCTATTTGTGAGCTGGTGAGGAATGACATCTATAGGGCAGCCACCGCACAAAAACAGTAAATGACAGAACCGCGGCTCCCCGAGCTGCCAGCGCTGTGAAACACAGCAGTGTGCAGCGAATCAAATTTGCATGCCCTCGGACCTATCCAACTTTAATGGCGCTAGAACACGGCCAGCACCACAACCCTCACATACACACACTCAACGACAAAAATGTTTTCCCAGCCCAGTGACACACTCACGCATGTCAGCACAATGGGCCGGCCGGGAAACACTCGGCAAGTAGTAGCTACCCTTGTGCACTGCACGGCGCGGCCAACGGTCGGTCGGTACGGTGCTCCGAGTACTCGGGTCGTGATGGCACTGCCACTTGCCCCGACTCCGGCTGTCCTGCCCCCATCCTTCCCCAGTCCGCCCAGTCCTGCCGCTGCTGTTGGCTGGAGGATAGGATTGTCACGGCCACCATGGTGCCGGGGGATGAAACGACCGCAACGAAAACGCGTCCGCACGGCGCTGAGGGTCTGTCTGTGAGCGGGCTGGGGGCGGCCGGGGGCGGCCGGGGGCGGCCGGGGGCGGCCGGGGGTTGGCGCGGGAGATCACACATCTCGTGCCGAGCCCCGCACAGGTGCATGCTTCCCAGGGCGGATTACTTACTTAGAGGTTGCCGTCGTGGACCCCACGGGCCTCCATGGGCCCCCCAAGGCCGGCGCCTCTAATGACTCGATCACACTTTCCCCCACTTTCCCCTGCTAGGAGCCCCATATATCCGTCACTGTCCCTCTCACGGTTATCCTCCGCACACATGTCCGAGCGCACACAGACATACGAAAACTCACACACACATGCACACGCAGCACAAGGAACCGTGGTCACCGCCAACCCACCTATCCATCTATCTATCCGCCTTCCGTGCGGCCCCCCGCCCTTTTCGGTCATTGTTCACACTTTCCCAAGCGACGGAACCAAACAACTGAACAACAACTTTGAATGATCGCGTTGTGGCGTGGCGGGGTGTGGTGGTCCGGGTCGGGTTGGATTGGGCTGGAAGAGGAGGGGGTTGGAAGAAAAGGGGGGGGGGGGGGAGAGGGGGATTGGGTCGCTTCAAACCGGCTGGAAAATTCACAACATCCGGCCTGAGTGCGTATGGCTCTGGGACGTCCCTTGCCTTCCCTCTCCGAGCCAGATTCTGGTCCGGAGCCAACCGAGCATTATTCTTCGACAATATTGTTGTGGGCCAAAGCGGACTGGGGCCGGGCCGGGCTGGTCTGGGTCAGGCCAAAGCAGTGGGAGACCAGCGCTGTGCTTCATGTCCGCCGAGACTGCAAAGCCACTTTCCGAAAATCCGCGCCGTGCCCCGGCCGTGGCCCGGTCGTGCCCAGCCACGTCTCCGACCCCGGGGCGCCTAATCCGCCGGCCGGGTGAGACACTTAAGCCCTAAACCAAGCCAAGCTCCGGCGAGCTCAGCCGGCGGGGAGGAGAGTCCCCAGCGGACCGTGCCCGGCGGTGACCCGGCCGACCTGGGGCCGGGGCGGCAGCGGCAGTGACCCAAACTACACGGCCGGGGGTCGCGCTGCGGAAGCGCCAGAGATCGACCCCTCTTGCCCTTAATTGGCAAGTTGGCGGTTCGAATCCAGGCAAGGGGTGGGGGACAATCTGTTCCCGGCCGCGATCTCTACCTAGGCTTGGACACCGAGTTCCTGTTTTGTGTCGGGGGCTGTGGGTGTCCTCCGTGTGTCCTCGCAGGCTGCTGGGTCCTTAGGGTGTCTGCGCCTGGCCACGCCCATCAGCCAGATTGGGCGCCATTAGGGCCGTGTTTACGAGCGCACTTGTAACGCGCCTTGTAAGCGGATGTGAGTCACACATGAATCAGTTCGCACGCCCAGCGGGTGGGGGCGCCAGCAGCAGCTCAGCTCCTCTGCGGTGCGGCACCACACGATGTCTCCAGCCGGCTGCCTAGCTGCCTATCTCAGCTGCATCGGTAGACAGGCGAGCAGCCAGCGGGTGGCTGCCTCAGCCGGGCCATGAGGCCGGGCCATGAGGCCGGGCCATGAGGCCGGGCCATGAGGCCGGGCCATGAGGCCGGGCCATGAGGCCGGGCCATGAGGCCGGGCCATGAGGCCGGGCCATGAGGCCGGGCCATGAGGCCGGGCCATGAGGCCGGGCCCCCGCCCTGCCGCCGGCCGGCTGCACTGGGTCTGGGGGGTGGCGCCGTGCGCCCCGCCGCTCCCCGAAACAGATAAAATCGCGACAATTTCGCCTGCGTAACAGTCCAGCATGCATCATGGGACACTCCTTCTTATCCGACGCAAACTTTTCGTCGCTCTCGCCTCGTCTCTCCCTCTCTTCGCCACTCTCTGTCTCTCTCCCCTTCTCGTCTGCCTGCTCCTCCGTGCTGCAGCCCCTTCTCCTATCGCCTCGACAAACGTATTGCTGCTGGATGTCGCCCAGCTCCCCTCGCCGCACTGCCCCCGCCACGGTCACGGCCTCGGCCTCCGGCAAGACGACGGCCTCGGGGACGACGGCCTTCGCCTCGGGCACGACTAGCCCGAGGGCCGCACCCTTTGCTTGTTCGGCGTGATCCTGCCGGCTCCCAGCCGTCGCCCGCACCCACGGACTCACTCGACCCGAGTGAGCCTTCCCCGAACAGCGGGCAACCGAGTGCGACCTTTACTCAAACTTTGCACTTAAGGGCTTAAGTCGGACGCGTTGTGTCTGCAGGGTGGGCATTGCACGGTGCTGCAGCAGGCGCGGGCGCCCGGCCTGGCTGGTGCGGCTCTTGTAGGAGGCAGGAGCGCCCACTGGGAGTTGAGGGGCGCGTGAAAGGAGAGAGAGGAACGGAAAACGCTCAGGCGGCGCTGGCAAGTACTCTCCGCCACAAGATGGAAACACAAACACAAAAGAGCTTGGTAGTGTTGAGTGGTCCGCGCGCGCAGATTTTTCTTTTTATGCTAAATAATAGAGGGCAATGGCTCGGCGTGGCGCACAGGCACGTAATTAAGCATTTTGCGTGGAGAGTTTTATTTAGATGAGGAATCCGGATGCATTTCTTTTGAAATGGGAGGGAGAGAAACTTGAAAAGTGAGGGTACTTAATGCGAGCATATGCGAGTGCAGCCGAGATAAAATAACGGAGGTAAGGATACAGCACCCTGCGGAGTCGGCAGTTGAACCCGGCCACTCTGAAGCTCGTCGTGTTTCAATGCTCTGCTGCTCAGGAAGGAGATGCACTGGAAACGCAAATTCAAAACCCTTGGAGGTCCGAGTTCAAATACCGCTCCAGGAGTATTCTCTATTTCACGTGTCGTTTTAACTCGCCATTGCAAGTACCCTCCGAGGGATCGACACCGGCCGGTCGGCGGCGCCAGCAGGTCTGCCGGAGTCGGACTGCCGGGGCCGAACCGGGCAGCCGGAGGGCCGGAGCGGTGCCGCATTGCACCGCCACCTCCTCGTTGTAATCGTAACGCACTCCTCGTAACGAGCCCCTGTAATGGCGGCCACATTTCAAGGCGCGCAGGGGCGGAACAGGAAGGACGGGCGAAAAGGTGGGGGATGGGGGGGGGGGAATTTGCCGAAAACAATCCGCGCGGAGTCGTCGCCCCTTTTTGAGGTACGGGCGTAATTATGTCCGGCCGGTCTGCGCAGAAAGAGAGAGACAGAGAGAGAGGCAGAGAGAGAGAGAGAGAGAGAGAGAGAGAGAGAGAGAGGAGGGGGGTGGAGCAGTAAAAAAATTTCGAGAAAAGAAAAAGGGAAAAAAAACAAGGAAGGAGCCGGAGATTGAATCTAGTGCTGCGACAGAAATAAATAGGGGGCTGGAGCCGGCGACGGTAACGCTGTGGACTGAAAGGTCCCCAATCATCGGCGCCAAGTCCAGAGAGTGGCTCCCGCGGGTCCCATGGCTCGGCCCATGGCTCGGCCCATGGCTCGGCCCGGCCCGGTCCGCTCGCATAACCTATGCCGCTATTTCCCCTGCCCTTTTCCTCGTAGGACACAAGACGCACGGCTCGGTATGAATCAGCGTTAAGCGCCGCTAAGGAACTACTTCCAGAGTAATGCGACCTGTAAGCAGGTGCGCCCCGCCCCGCTACACACACACACACACACACACACACACACACACACACACACACACACACACACATGAGCGCGTGCGCGCACGCCCATACGCCGGACAAAAGAGCCGCGCCAAGGGCGAGGAAGGCGGGAGTAAGAGTCCCTCGGGTGGCGGAATGGCGTAAGGCCTCCCTCCCCTCCTCTTCTCGCTATCAAACGAATAAGGACTGAGCCATTTACTACTTCGGGGAAAGTTTTCTCCTGTTTCCTGTAGGGGAGTGGGAAATGGATGACCAGCGGCGGCGGCGGCGGTAGCGGCAGTGGCAGTGGCAGTAGCAGGGTAAGCCGGTGAGCGGCGCGCCGGCGCCCTCCAGCCCCAGCCGCCCCTCAACCCTTCCCGCAGTATCTCCGGGTCGCAGGCGGGCATACGGGTAGCCGACGGCACCGGCCAGGCACCGGCCGGGGGGCCAGGGTACCTGAGAGGGGACCGGAGGGGGCGGAGGGGGCGCAGGCATGCTTTGGCCCATATCATATCGCACGCACACACAGACACACACACACACACACACACACACACACACACGGGCCGAGTGTGCGCGTTGGCAACATCGGTAGCCAACAGCCGCCGCACTACGCAGCAGCAGCAGTGGAGGAGGTGGTGGCAGTGGTGGCCGCGCGCGCTCCGGGCAAAATTATGGATTGCCAACACTTTTCTCTCCGCACCTGCAGAGCAAGCGCGCGAGCGTTTGTTCTCTCGACAGCGGCAGCGGCAGCGGGCTCCAACGGCGACTGGTGGATAGTTTCGGCCAGCTGGAACGCCCTCCCCCGCACCCGTTTGAAAAAAAATATTATAAAAATGAAAATAAATAAGTTAACTCTCTTTTTCCGAAGTGAAGACTAATGATATGACGGGTGGAAAACAGGGCGAATGAAAAGCGCATAGCCGAGGCGGTGACGAAGTCCCGCTCAAGCCTCGCCGGTTCCGTGGCTTAAGCGGGGTAATCAGCAACGGCCGTGATGAGGGCTCATCCACTGGAGTGAGTGGACCCCCGATATCTTCACCACCTTTTAGCTCTGAAGAAGCAGAGAAGAAAGAAAGGGGATTCACCTTTCTCCTCCTACCTTCAAAAAAAGGAGGGGAAAAAAGAAAGAAAAAAAGCAGCGGCGCTTCATTTTTACGGCGAGAGGGGTTCAGCAGGACAAACCACTACCACTACCACTACCGCTACCTCCTCTGCTAGGTGCGGGCGCGGGCGGCGGCCACGGAGCAGGTGATGGCAGGAAAAGAAAGGGCCACAATTGACCTGAATGACCGCCCAAGTTTATCAATGAATCACAGGTGCGCGAGCGCGTGCGCGTTTGCGTGCGTGCGTGCGTGCGTGCGTGCGCTGGCAGCAGGGGAAAGGCGAGCTGGGTTTCCGCCCTTCTGTCGCACGCGGGAAACCTATTGATCACGACTAGCAGCGACCCCCCCCCCCCCCCTTCTCCCCACCCTTTTCCCTTTCTTCTCTCCGTCTGCCGCCCCGTATCACCAGGTCCAGTTAGGGCGAAAGGTGGAATGTGCGTGTAGAGAGGGGCGCCAAAGGACACACGCGGGCCCGCAGGGCCGTGCCGTAGGGCCGCCTCTGAGCTCTGCGCGTCCGCATGAGGAAAACAGACTGCGTGGCTCTGTAGGGATGCACGCGCATCACAGAGGGTCGGAGTGATAGGGTTGAGGCAGGCCACCACGGTCTTGTGGGCAGCCCCCGCAGCCCCCGCAGCCCCCGCAGCCCCCGCAGCCCCGCAGCCCCGCAGCCCCCGCAGCCCCCGCAGCCCCCGCAGCCCCCGCAGCCCCGCAGCCCCCGCAGCCCCACACACGCAGAAACAGAGAAAGGGACGTCACGGCCACTCTCGACACATGTATGACACACGGGCTGGGCAGCCGCCGCCAAACACCAAAGAGATATGTACACAGCGCGGCATCGTCTGATAGATGGAAACGCCTCCCCGACAGAGATATGCGCGGGCCTGCATAACTAAATCATGGCATCGAGGGAGGAGGGGGGAGAGATCGCGGCACCAGATAGCACCGGCCGGGACCGAGCCGACACGACCCGGCCGATTCGGGGCGGCGTGTTCTCGTCGTGTCGCGGTGCCCGGCGGTCCCCTCGCCTCGGAGAGAGGCAGTGCTGACGAGAGAGAGAGGGAGAGAGAGAGAGAGAGAGAGAGAGAGAGAGAGAGAGAGAGAGAGAGAGAGAGAGAGAGAGAGAGAGAGAGAGAGAGAGAGAGAGAGAGAGAGAGAGAGAGAGAGGACTGAACCGCCAGGCCACACCCAGCGGCCATGTGTCACAGCAATGATATCACGGGGAAATGGGACACTCATGCTGGGCAGAGAAAAAGAAAATAGGGGTGTCGTTGGGGGTGGGGGGGCTAAAAAGAAATAAATACAAATAAAACAATTGTCAAAATAAGCATGCCGCAATGTAATAACACGACGAGGCGCGACAGGGAGAGTTTGTGGCCGTCGATATTGTCATATTCCGGCGGCACCATCCTCGGTGGTCGGTGGTGTCGCTGGGTTATTTTGCGTGGTGTTGGTACGCCGCCTCAACTTGACCGGTGGAGAGGGTTCAATGCACCGCACCCCCCGAGGCCCCCTCACGGCGGGGGACCGGTGGGACGGTGGACGACGTAGTAGCGGAAGAAACCCCACAACTTTGGCGCCGCCCCCGCGTCCCGGCATCGCGAGCACGGCGAGAGGCCGAAGCCTTGTCTTCGAACGCGGCAGCGGCGGCGGCTCCAAGGCTCCAGGCGCTCGGCTCCAGCAGCTCCAGGCGCCAGAGCTCCAGGCTCCAGCCAGAGACACCGAGTCCCCTAACTGGCGGCCGGGTCGCGGCGCCTGCGTCGGTCTGGTTCTGGTCCGAGCAGTGAGCACACGGCGCCGCGCCTGCGCCGCCAACCTGTTGCTGGCATTCAATAACGAGCCGGGGGAATTAATTTGACATTAATTAATTCCAAAAAGGACGAGGCGGTGTTGCCGGGCGATAAACAGAGCACGCTATGCACGAGGAGGACGCGGGCGCGGGGGGGGGGGGGCTGAGGTGGGCTGAGGGTGGTAAGGGCGCTCCCCGCGCCGCACACGCGAGCCGAGGGCGTCAGGAACTTGATCGTCGGGGTGGTCAAACGCAGCGAAAGAATGCGTGATGGAGCATGCGAGATACCGGGGGCCGCTCAGGGCGGTGCCGGTGTGGCAGGCAGGCAGTGGCCCCCGGTACACATCCCTATAGGGACCATGTGCGGGGGACACTAACCCTGGGGATATCCGAGGGACGTTCCACGCATACTGGTGTTCACGCATGGAGGTAATGATGGACTTGCCCTTCTTCCACTGCACTATAATGGCTGAGTGCGGCGCGGCGCGGCACTGCGGCAGACACCGATGAGCCGCCTGCGCACCGCCCAACACCCGCACATACCTGAAAAACACACAAAAGCCAAAAAATGTTAACGATTTGTTGTTGTTTACTTCGCAGTGCTTTGAAAAGGTTTATGCGCCGGCAGTGCACGGCGGTGTTGACCCGCGGTAACTGAGCCTGCTGGCCTGCTGGGGCTGGGCCGGACCTGATTGCTAATCACGCCGTGTCAGCGCCAGGCACTGCGCTGCACTCTGCACCACACCGAGCCGCCGATCTGCTGCGCGGAGCGAGACACTCGGGGACACCGCCACAGCCTCGGTGACGGTGCACGGCCCCCTTTGTGAACGACGCCCAAACGAGGCCCTTTTCAATTTTTCTGAATCCTGTGCTTCGCATTATGATCGTCGCCGTGCACGGCGTCTGCTGCCTAGGAGACTCTGCTTGCAGGGGGGGGGGGAGCGAGTTGACAACAAATAAAGTGCGCCGACATGTGCAAAGTGGCCGTAAGTAAGCGGGGGGCAAAACTGTGCTCTGTGCGCCGCTGAGCCTTCACACACCAAGCCTCCCCTGGCGACGATGAGGAGGCCGGAAGAAAGCAGCGGGCATTACATCTCACTTGCAGATCCCACGGGGCGGCACGGCGGCGGCACGGCAGCGGCACGGCGGCGGCGCGCCCCCTGGAACAAGGCCTAAGCCCCGCCAGCCCCGGCAGCACAGCGGTCCCCGGCGGCCTCAGCCCGGCCAGAACACAGGCCACCTCCTTACCTCAGGCCTCACCTCACGGCCTCACGGCCCGCAACCTTGGTCTCGTGTTTCCATTAAACTTAAGTCGCGAAA
The DNA here is from genome assembly GCA_038380765.1 of Odontothrips loti. Taxonomy (NCBI): domain Eukaryota; kingdom Metazoa; phylum Arthropoda; class Insecta; order Thysanoptera; family Thripidae; genus Odontothrips; species Odontothrips loti. The sequence goes on along the minus strand of CM076244.1, from coordinate 17,832,490 downwards.
CAATTACGGCGGGAGGTCCATGTTATGAGGAGGTGCTGCTGATGCTGCCGCCCCGCGCAGATCGAGTGGGACCGCGGGAGGGGAGTGAGGGAGGGCGGGAGTGAGGGAGGGCGGGAGTGAGGGAAGGGCGGGAGTGAGAGAGGGCGGGAGTGAGGGAGGGCGGGAGTGAGGGAGGGCGGGAGTGAGGGAGGGCGGGCGGGAGTGAGGGAGGGCAGGAGTGAGGGAGGGCGGGAGTGAGGGAGGGCGGGAGTGAGGGCCGGGCCGGGCCGGCTGTCCGGGCGCACCTCCACGCACACGGGGTCGCCGACCTCCGCAGCGACACGGCCCGTTCCTGGAGGCCCTCCTCCTCGCCGTGGCGATTATAACCGGGAACCGGCGCCCGGCCATCTCCCCGGCCGTCACCCGGCCGTCACCCGTGCCGGGCGTTTGTTGGAACAGTAAATCAAGCCACGACTCTTTTCTTTTTGTTCCCCCCCCCCCCTGCCCCCCTCGCAAATCTCTCCGCAAATATGGGGAGACACTGCCGCGCTTCCTGTCACCATCGATTTGCTCCTGCTTTCCCCTCCTATTCGCTCCGCTGCTCGGCTCGTCTTTATCCCGGCAAGTCACCCGGCATGAGCAGTCATTTGAATTGCAAAGCCACGTCAGCGTCAGCCCGACGTGCTCTAGCCGTGCCGTGCCGTGCCGTGCCGTGCCGTGCCGTGCCGTGCCGTTACCGTGCCGTGCTGTCTCGGCCACGCCCCGCTGCACCAGGTAGGGAAAGGGTAGTAAAAAGATGGCATCCATCCCGCATGGGGGAGGGAGGACCAATGGCCGGAAGTGCCTGTTTCCTGGCTCGGAAAAACATACTCGAACGGCGTGAGGTCCATTCACTCTGCAAAACACGATCTTTCACATCAACGTGTAGTGTTCCGCTCGTTCCATAATTACCTTGACTTATAGCGTTTATTGGCTTTCGCAGTGATGCGGAGGTTGTAACATTTTCAGTATGTCTATTATTTCCCTCTTCCTCGCTCCTCGCCGCGCCTGACAGCGCTTCCTCTCTCTCTCTCTCTCTCTCTCTCCCTCTCGCCACAGCCGCCCGCTCCTGGGTAGAGCCTGCGCAGAGCACTGCGTCGGCACCGCGTTCCCCTCCGTCCCTCCCCGACCTCTCCTATTGTTGGCAAGCCCTTCCTTCCCCTCCCTTCACCCACCCTCCTGCCGCCACCCCCCGCGCCTCGCCCCCACTGCGAGCACCCACTCCCCACCATCGAGGGGACTTCATAGACGCTGCCGCGCGCTCTCCCAACACAGGAGACCGTGTGGCCTAACGGATAAGGCGTCGGACTTCGGATCCGAAGATTGCAGGTTCGAATCCTGTCACGGTCGGGAATAGTTTTTTTGGTGTGAGTGATTAAGGTAGGATACATTCGAATTATCGCTGCCAAGAAGAGAACAAGAGCAAAGATCTTGTTACTATTTATTAGAGCTGTAGCTGGATCCGACCTGATCCAAAAAAATAATACAACACGTTCGAAGGAAATGATGCGCCTCGGAAACGCAGAAACACCACATTCGCCGTGATAGAAGTTGAAACAAAATCAATGGCAGCGGAGGGATTCGAACCCTCGCCTCCGAGGAGACTGGTGCCTTAAACCAGCGCCTTAGACCGCTCGGCCACGCTACCTTGGTGGGAGGGGGGACGAGCTGCGCCGATGTGATTGCCCTGACCGAGCGAGAAGCGGGCCTCGTGACGAGCCGAGCCGAGGGCCCGGGCCAAGTCCACGTGCCAACGCGTGGCGCGCGTGGCGGCGCGGCAGCAGCAGCGGTAGCGGCAGCAGCGAGCGGTGTGGCGCGGAGCGGCACCGGCTGGTCTGGGCTGGGCCGCTGGGCTGGGCAGGAGGCAGGCAGGGCAAGGCAGCCCGGCAAGCCACGGCCCAGCCCAGTGTGGGCGCCGCGCTGCTGCGCTATCGCGCGCTCGTCGCCCGTCCGTTCTGTCTCTTTCTCAGCGGGGTCTCGACCGGAAATAACGATTATCACTATTTTAGTTCGTTGAGTTTGTACGTCGTACCTACTGGCACGGCGTTTTGTTGCCTGATTACTGGACACATTTTAATCTATGTAACTACTGGATACCTTTCGGGACAGCAAGCATTGATGTATGTGGGGACTAGTGGGAAAGTGTCCAGATGTTTTAAGTTGACACGAGTCCCAACCGAACTAGCCAGCCAGTGCACGTTCAGTGATGTTCACTTGTCTACGTCGACAAACAAAAGTTTTCCCGCGGGGACGTTTCCAGATTTCATCTGAAATGTCGAACGCCATTGTTTCGCTGTTTTTCCGCCAGTGTACTACACCGAACTTTTGAAAGCGAAGTCCCCGCTCGCAGCAAATTGTGTGCACTGCGCATGGCACTGCGGCGGCGGCAGTAGCGCTGCGGGTGCTGAGATCGACAGGTGCCACGGCGCGACTCAAGTTCCGGCGGTTCCAGACCACACTCGCGCGGTTTCCGTCCGGCACCGCACCGCTGCTGTGCCGGGCCCCGACATGGCGTGCGGCGAGGCGGCGGCCTTTGGTACCTTTGGTGCCCCCAGTCCCGGGGCTGGGCCGTCCGATACTATGCAGACCTACGCGATCACAGCGGGGCCCTTTCATTTTCTGCCGCAGTGCCGCCCCATCTGCTCACCCCGCTCCACCACCACCTGCCGTCGGGGATAAACGGCAGGCCGCCCCGGCGTGCCCGCGCCGCTCGCGCCCCCCACAGAAAACAATTAAAATCAGAGGCCCCCGCCGCCCGGGGCCGCGCGGCACGGCACGGCACGGCACGGCACGGCACGGCACGGCACACGCCATCACGCGCAGGTAACCGTAGGCCCGGTGTGGCGGAAACCGCAGGCAGCCCGTGCAGAACCAGCCCGGCCCTGCAGCGGCCCCCGCCCCCGCCCCCCGCCCCACCGCCCCCAACCGGCACGGCGGCGGAGGAACGCTGCCTTGAATTAACGAACTTTCGATGAGCGCCACGTGATAATTGGAGCTCTGCGGGGCAAAAACATAGTCGGCCGCGCCGCCGCCCGGTGTCGAACCCGTGCCGCCTGTAACTGTGCAGCGACAGCCCGCCAGCCCGTGTCCGCCGTTCGGTGCTGTTTCGCATCGATTTGGCCGCGACCTCAGAGCAGTCCGGGCGAGATGCACTCGGCCAGGGGGAGCACACCTGCCCACCCGCAGCGCCGCGCGCCCCCGCTGTAGAAACGCCACACAACTGGAGCACCCCGCTAAATTTTTGACTCGCGAGTTCATTTCATTCCACAGCTCCAGGTGCTGCGGACGTGCACCAGGGATAAAGGGGAGGAGGGGAGGGGTGGGGGCAAACTATAACGCGTCATGAATCTTGGAGACGCGCGGGGCGATAATTTACATCAGAGCAATGTGATGAATAAATGAAAGTAATTAGGGCGCAACCTTGCCGAGCGCACGTGAGAGAGAGAGAGGGAGAGAGAGAGAGAGAGAGAGAGAGAGAGAGAGAGAGAGAGAGAGAGAGAGAGAGAGAGAGAGAGGGGGGGAGGGGGGGGGGGGTCGCGTCCTCAGTGTTGTTGTTGTACTTGCTCGTCGTTGTTCTTGTCCGTAGCGCAGGAAACAGTGAAAACTTGCACACCGCAAGCCCAGCCCAGCCCAGCCCAGCCCAGCCCGGCCCACAGCACGGCCGGGCGTGTCGGTTGGGGCCGCCGGGGCCTAGCGGTGGTGGTGGGTAGCAGCGCCCGTCCGCACACGACGCCTGGCCGCCAGGTCTCGAGAGGGTGGGTGCTGCAGGGAGGGTAGAACGCGCACACTGGTCATACAGGGCAACTAGGGCAGGGCGCCTCAAGGCTGAGGCCAGCCCGAGCAGGCCGAGTCTGCGGGTGCGGAGGCCTTGCTTGGAAGTTCTTTCCAGGCGCCGCGTCTCATTATCAAAGGAGGGTTTTTGAATATAATACGGCCTTGCTGCGACAGAGCGGCATAGTGCGGGGCCTGGAGTTAACTCCGCGGGGAGAGGCCGTGGCGTGGCGTGGCGTGCCGTGCCGCGCCACTGCCGGGCTGGGGCCGGGCGTCGGCCGTCGCCTCCCCTGACGACACAGCCGAGGGGCCGTAAACCTCGCGCGCTAAGCTCTCTGCCGCTTTATCTGAATCCGCCTCATGAAACCTGTACGCGAGGAGCGCTGCTAGCGGCGCTGCAGCCCCCTCCGCCACCGCACCGGAGGCGCCAGAGGAGCTAGAGGCGCCACAGGAGCCACATGCGCCACAGGAGCTAGAGGCGCCACAGGAGCCACATGCGCCACAGGAGCTAGAGGCGCCACAGGAGCTACAGGCGCCACAGGAGCTAGAGGCGCCACAGGCGCCAGAGGCACGCCGCCGAGCCAGCGTCGCGTACGCGGGACGCATTGCCGCGTGCCTGCGAATAAACAGGGGCATAAAAAAAAAGGAGGCACGACGGCAAACGTCACGTCAGGGGACGGCGGCCCCGGACGGTGCGCCGGGCTCGAGAGCGCCCAGGAGGCCACGGTGGAGTCGCCAGCGCGGGAACCAGAGCGGCTGCAGCAGTAGCAGCAACAACGAGCAACAACAACAGCAGCAGCAGCGCGGGTTGCCGGCGTTCTTTGGCGGTGATAAACCACCGCCTGCAAAAGGTAAGAATGGAGAGGCACAGAACACATAGCCTGCCGCTGCGAAAAAGGGCGAGCGGGAGGGGAAAATAAAAAGTTGGGCCGCCACCCATCGCGGCGGGTAGGGTAAACGAAGAGAGCTTTATCATTCCGGCCCGGAGCCCCTGCTGGGGTCCTGCTGCGGCCCCCCTGGGCGGAAAACGTGGGAAAATATTTATTATTCGTTGGCGTTCGCCAAGTCCTGTTTCTGCTCTGTCCTGGTGCGCGGTGCGCGCGTGTGCGCTCCGGGGGCGGTAGGGTTGTTGTGAGGGATCCCTCCACTGGACCAGCTCCAGGGCCGCACAGTCGCTGTCGCCCACCTGCAGCACGCTCTGCCTCCGGGCCCCGGCTCCGGGCCCCGGCTCCGGGTTATGTCCACTCCCGGAGAGCGCTGCCGTTGTCGCCCCACTTCCCTTCCTAACCCCTTTCATGCAGCTGTTAAAGCGCCCTCGCAATATCACAGCCGGGCGAGATTGCATTTATTGTTATTTCCAAGGGACCTGCCTATATGCCCGCCGCGTGTGGGGAGGGAAGACGGCGCTGTGCGAGGGGATGACACGACGCCCCAAGGGCGTTCGCGTGGCGCTCGCGTGGCGCTTGCGTGGCGCTTGCGTGGCGCTCGCATGGCGTTCGCCAGATGCGGTTTATGTCAGTCTCTTACACCAGGCGGCCGGGCCGGATTTAATAGGGTGCTTGTGATAGGGTTTCGCCCGCCCAGCCGCGTGCGGCGCTTGCCACAGCACAGGCTGCCATATTACGGCACGAGAGCTTGAGGAAGACGAATGTCAACGCTCGATCATACACTGCTGCCGAAACATTCACGGCCGCGCAGCGCCGGCGTCCAAACAAAGACGATGGTTAATTTCAATTTGGGATGAAATATGCCCCTGTATGCTTCAGTGACAATCCTCCGCCCTCATCACGCCGCTCGCGGGGTGCCTTGCGACACCGCCACCGCCACCACAACCAAAAGAAGCAGGGGGAAAAAAGGAAAAATGAGAAGAAAACAATTTTTCACCCAGCCGGTCGTCATATGAAAAATTTCTCGTCGCCTCCTTTCTTTTGTGTGACACCATTGCCGCCAAAAAGTGATGGCGGCGCATTATGACACCTCACGGGCCGGGCGTGGCCGGGCGTACCGGCTGGCTGGGCTCGGCACGTCCCGGCACACTCATCAGGACATTCCACGACGGCCCCTCACCCCCTTCGCTCCACCCGCCGCCCTAGCCGCCCCGCCCCAGCGGTGCTCCATCTTCGCCATTCTGGGGCACGAGCAGCCAGCTGAGGGCTCGTGCCTTCGGTCTCCGGTCCCCGGCCTCCGGTCTGCGCGGACGGGGCGCGGACGGGGCAGGTGAGCAGCAGTCAGCGGCAGTGCGGCCCCGGGGAGCAGGAAGTTAAGAGGTTCGAACACCGACATGGCGGTGCTCTGAGAGGTGCCGGAGCGAGGTGATAAGCAAAGCCCCCGGGCGCCGGAAGGGATGAAGGGTCATCAATGCTCGGTTTGCTTTGCGGCCTTGAGGGGGGTCCTTTAGAAAGGGGCCGGGGCCGTCGGGGGGGCAACGGGGGCCCTCGAGGTACGCGGGCTCCGCTGGCAGAAAGGACTAGACGGTCCAGTCGGGTCAGATCAGCCCATAGCTCCGAGCCCAGCCCCCGGCCGGGGTCTTACGCAGCGTCCGCCAGAGAAGACCTCGCCTGCCTCGACTCGGCCGCGGCAGAGATCCTATCGAGACGAATAAAACCGGCCACATTTCACCCCCCGGACGGGGACGTGGAGGGAGGGACCATGGGAAAGGGAGACAGAGAGAGAGAGAGAGAGAGAGAGAGAGAGAGAGAGAGAGAGAGAGAGAGAGAGAGAGAGAGAGAGAGAGAGAGAGAGAGAGAAAGGGCAGAGATGGGAAGGGGGGGGGGAGAGCAGGGCTGGAAGCAAATTGCGGACGAATGATGGAGTTGCGAGTCCCGATAGCCATCGCCGACCCCTCAGCCGCAGCAGCACCCACGTATACGACAGGATGGCAGGTACAACAGCACGGCGATGGCAACCGGAGATTATGCATAGGAATCTCACACACGCCAGCCAATCAGAGTCCTAATATCACGGCCAATCTCCGCGCCAATAAGCCCCTCGGCCCCGGCCCAGCCCCTCCCGGCCCCTCCCGGCCCCTCCCGGCCCCTCCCGGCCCCCGCCGCAGGTCCTATAAACCTAGCCAAGGCCGACGGATGTACTAAGGCCTGCCCGGCCTTTCGCGCGGCGTCGTTCTTAAAATCACGACCCAACTTAAAACAGCCTTCGTCTTCGTGTTGGCATTGACCGCGGGCCCTGATAGTGCACCTCAGCCCAGAGGACCCCGTGCGGCGCCGTAAGTCGAGTCAAAGTCGGCGGATACTCTCACTGTTATGGGGTGCCAAGGTCGTCGCAGCAGGCCCAGCCGGGCCCAGCCGGGCCCAGCCGGCCAGGCATGCAAGTTTTAATGGGGCGCGCGGCTGCGCCCTGCCGGCTGCCGTCAGGTCCGCCATAGGCAGCCATCGGCGGTCATGGGCCTCCGCGGGGGGGGGGGGGGGCGCCACGGGCCACGGCGGGCGGCGGCCGTCTACTTGCGAGAGGTTGTTACGCGCTGCTTTATTGATGTCACACCCCGCAAGTCGCGGGGCCCTTCTCCCCTCATAACCCCCCTGCTAGGCCGGAGGCGGGGGTGTTCCCCCTCCCGCCGACCCCCGCCGGCCCCCGCCGGCCCCCGCCGGTCCCGCGGACGCCCATAAATGTTTGCGTGCGGAGCGACGCGAACTGCCCTCTTGGAAAGTGAGAGGGAGGGGCAGGGCGCGGCGCAGCGTCCCGTGCCGTCCCGTGCCGTCCGAAGGGCCGACTGCCGACTGACTGTATGTGCTGACGATGACACCCCTGTGGCCGCTATAGCGAGACCGCCAGCAGCGGCGGCGGCCCCAGCACGGCCCCCGGCCCGCCGCCCCCGGCCCGCCGCCCCCAGCCCACCCACGACGTGAGCTCTCCGGACGCCTCCCTTCACTGAAACCTTCCGAAACGACGTTAGTGTAAGCGGGCAGCCGCACCGCACCGCACCGCACCGCACCGCACCGCACCGCGCCTGCTGGGTAGGCAACGACGGCATCCCCCTGCACGGGTGTCGGGCGGGCTGGACTACCCCGCCGCTCGCAGGCGCTCGCCGTCGTCCGGTGTCTATCTCGGCCCGAGCAAACGCAGCGGCAACGATGCGGCGCCACTCCCACTCACTCATTCATGCATTCATGCGTTCGTTGAATCATGTTCCAAGGCGGCGGCGGCGGCGTCATCCGATTGGAATTGGTGATTGGGGAGTGGACGCGCACCGCCCGACGCCCCCCTCCACCCCTTTCCCTCAGCGGGGGCAAATTATTTTCATGCCTGGCCATCTAATTGGCGTTTTGAATAACAAGGCGCCGTATTCCGGGCGCGTAAAACAAATTAATTGCAGCGCCGGCATTAGTGGCCGACCGGCACGCCGACGACGTGTTTCGCAGGCCAACGATACTGGAAGGGAAAAGCAGAGGGGTTGGTGGGGGAGAGAGGGGGAGGATAGTTTTATGCTTGCCAATTTCGGTGATTGCCTCTCAACTTTGGGAGGTGGCCCTCTGCCGCAGTCTTAGTCACTGATATGAGTGTGCTCCGGTCTCGGCGGGGTGGCGGCGGCGGCCGGCGGCGGCAGCCGCACCGGGCGAGAGGCGCAGTTTCTTTCCGGCTGCTGTGGGCCGCCAGGCCGCTGAGATTAATGCGGCACTAAACAAAGTATTAAGCGGCGCTGGGAGGCCCAATAATGACGGCCATGGAGCTCATCGACCCCTCCCCCAACCCCTTCCCCCTCGCAGACTCCCTCTCTCCCTCCGCGACGCTCCGCTGTCGTTCCGCATTGTGCGGCCCGCGACACGCCGGCGACGCTGGCGGCGGACGAGTCGACTTGATGGCAGCAGTTAGCGGGGGAGTGTCAGAAAGGGGACGACGAGGCCGACGCGCCGATTAAAGGGCCGCCGACGACGACGGACAACGTTGGCAGCTGAGGACGCGAGTAGGAGGCCGCGAGCCTCGCGAGGTTGGCAGTGGCCAGCATAGAGGCTGACCTAGGCGATGTCCGCGGTGTGGTGGCGACGCTGCCGGCGATGCGAGTTGGCGCGTTGGCAGGGAGGGGGCAGGAGGCAGGCAGGGTTGTCTGGCGGGGTGCCGCTCGTAAAGCAACCCTTGCCGCCGGGCCGCACACGCCGCGCACCCCGCCAGCTATAATCAGGAACTCATCACGGGAACGGCCCAGACCTGGTGCCGGGCGTGCCGGGAGTGCAGGCGTGGCGGGCCGGGGGCGGGGGGCAGGGCGGGCGTCCGTCGTCTTCGGGTATCTTTGCGGAAAAGCCGTAAAATCCATCGTGATTACTGCGAGTGCCGCGTGCGCGTCGTGTGCGAAATCTGCATGGGGGAAAGGGAGGGGGGTGGAGAGAGTGTATGTTAGTTTTTTGCATGTTTTATTGGGGATTTTTATTTTTGTTACAATTCAGGCCAGAGAGAGAGTGTGTGTGTGTGTGTGTGTGAGAGAGAGAGAGAGAGAGAGAGAGAGAGAGAGAGAGAGAGAGAGAGAGAGAGAGAGAGAGAGAGAGAGAGAGATGGTGTCCTCCAGGCCGCCATGGCCACCATGGCCGGAGCACCGAAGGGGGCGCTGCTAGCGCTGGTGCGCGTGACGGCCGGCCGGTACTACATTGAAAGCCTCTTATAACGAACATTAAATCGGCATAGTACACCAACGTAGCAGCGACAGCACTAACAACAACAACTTCAGTCGCCGAGCTGAGCCGGCGACGGGGCTTTCCGTGCCAACGGTTTCCAATAAAATAGTTGCAGGCATGACGATCCGTTTATGAGAGCGTCAAGCACGTTGCGGCACAACCTGAACACCCCGGTAGTGCCGGTGCCGGTGCCGGTGCCGGTGCCGCCAGAGAGCGTGCTGTCCTTGTCGGTGAGCCCGCGGCCGCCACCGGAGTGAGGGAGAGGACGGCAGGCAGCGGCAGCGGCAGCGGCAGCGGCAGCGGCAGCGGCAGCGGCAGCGGCAGCGGCAGCGGCAGCGGCAGCGGCAGCGCGCCATAACGGACGGCCGTCTACTGCCGCAGGCATATTTATTCTACGCCACATTGGTACTCTCGTAGGACTTTTTAGTCTTTTTGTACCTTTTATTTGAAATAAATCAAATCAAATCAAAATCAAATCTCTCTCTCTCTCTCTCTCTCTCTCTCTCTCTCTCTCTCTCTCTCTCTCTCTCTCTCTCTCTCTCTCTCTCTCCCCCTCTCTCTTTCTCTGTCGCTCGGGGAAATGCAAGCACGAGGTACGGTATTCAAACACGGCGCCCGAGTTTTCTGTTGCTACCTTTCAAGTGTATTAATTATCGTGGTACGAGCGCCCCCCGCTCCCCTGCCAGTGCTCCCAACTTCTGCCTCGCTCTCGTCGTCCTTCGCTGCTGCTGCTGCTACTGCTGCTGCTGCCTCTGCTGCTGCTGCTGCTACTGCTGCTGCTACTGCTGCTGCTGCTGCTGCCGCCGCCGCCGCCGCAGTGTCAGAGTTGGCGCCTGTCCGGGGCCGTCGCCGCGCCGTGATTGGTCAAACGGCCCGGCGCAGTAGCGCGGCCAGCGGATTTTCTTTCGCGCCGGGGACGCCGATCACCGCCCTCTAGAGTATAACGCAATCCATCACGGGGGCCGCTGGCGCTCCTCGCGGCCGCAAGTGACAACAAAGTGATAGAGTGTCCGGCTCAAGTGGGCGGTGGGCGGGGTCGGGGGCCGGGAGGGGCCGGCAACGCCGAGAACACAGCAGCCGACGGCAGCAGACACGGCAGGTGAGTCGGGACCATTCGGGACGGGGCGGTCCGCTGTCCGCTGTCCGCTGTCCGCGTATTATGGTTCGATTACAGGCAATCAGGTTTGGAGGCTGCGGGGCGCCATCCCGTCAGTGACGTCCCGGAGCCAACACAACAAAAATAATTAAAAATAAAATGACGTCAGGCTGTCGGCAGGCTGACCAGCCGGAGCTGGCCCCGCGGCCGGCTCTGACAGGCGGCACAAACATTACGAAAATAAAACAATTTTTACGATGCGTGGCCGACAACCAAGGCAAGCCGGTAGCAGTATGGCAATAAAGGATAAGTTGGAAAACGTCGTAAAAAATGTGCTTGAGCCGCCTCGTGCTGGAGGGTGAGACTGAGTTTAGGGCGCTGGTGATGGTGGTGGTGGTAGTGGTGGTGGTGGTGGTGGTGGTGGTCTGGGGGCCGGGCTGTGGGCCGGGCTAGCAGGGCTAGCAGACGGGCGTCTGAGTGCAGCAGTAGCAGCCGTGCCCCGCGCAGCCCCCAGCATGGTCGGCATAGCCCGGCAATACCCCCGAAATATCATGGCTACTCATGTTTATGAGCCGAGTCCCCCGGCCGGAATCGAGGGCTAGAGCCAGCCGAGTCAGGAACAGGAAGCGGGGAAGGTTATGGCGTAGCGATGTTAGAACCCGGGGGATGGTGCGCGCGCGCGCGCGTGTGTGTGTGTGTGTGTGTGTGTGTGTGTGTGTGTGTGAGGGGGGGGGGAGGTCGAGCTGTTTCAAATATGTGTAAAATCCCATTCGTTCCTTTCTGCTTGACGCGCCCCCCAGCTCTCCATGGCCACGGCCTCTGAAGCTCTGCTTGAGGGTATAAAAGTGATCTCCCCCCCCCCTCATCTAAGCTCCAGTCCTCTTCCGCCTTCTTTTACACTTCAAAGGTCCGTATGTGGAGACCCCTCCACTCGGATATTTTCCATACCGCCGGAGTGTGGCGACGGAGCGGAGGTCGGGGGTCTCGGGGGCGGCGGGCGCGGCGCCGCCGAGATGACACGGGCCGGGCACCGCCCAATATACCCAGTCACTTCCCGTCACTTCTCTGCCCCACTCGCAGCCAATAGGGCCGTGTCGGGCCTGCGGCCGCGGGGTCGGCGGGACGCTCCCCTCGCAGGTCACCGCCCTATTGGCCCCCCGCGCCCTCCGGGGCCCCGGGGCCCCCGGCACGGACAGCGTCTTTAGGCTCTCTACGCCAGCCAGTCAGTCCGGGCTGTCCAGGCCGGCGAGCCGAAGAAGGCTAACGCCGAGGCGTTGAGATTTGTTCTGGATGAAGTGTGTGTGTGTGTGTGTGTGTGTGTGTGTGTGTGTGTGTGTGTGCGGGGGGGGGGGGGGGGCAGAATAGTGGCGCGCAGGGGCAGGCAGGCGTGGCGCGCGCAAACGGAAAAGCCGGGCAGGAGCGTCGAATGCAAAGCGAACGTGCCCGGAATCAGCGAGAGGGACGGGCTTGTGTATGCTGTCCACTGCAGAAAGGACCCCGGCCCCGGCCCCGGCCACCACTAGCGCTGGACTATCCGGGTACCGAGGCCGACACGACAGCGCCGGTAGCAGCGCCCAAACCCCAAGGGCGCGCCGCGCGCCGCCGCGGCTGCAGCTTGAGAGGGAGGCACAAAGGACCAGGCGCGGATCCAGGGGCGGCTCTAGGGGGGGCGATGTACCGCTTTCTGTCTACTTTCAGGTGGATTGTAACGCGAATCGCCTACCTTTCGGGCGCCCTTCGGGCGCTCACGCGCCGTAGCCCCCGCCACTCCCTGTAGCCCGCCGTAGCCCCTGCCACTCCCTGTAGCCCGCCGTAGCCCCCGCCACTCCCTGTAGCCCGCCGTAGCCCCCGCCACTCCCTGTAGCCCGCCGTAGCCCCTGCCACTCCCTGAAGCCCGCCGTAGCCCCCGCCACTCCCTGTAGCCCGCTGTAGCCCCCGCATGACGGGCTGTAGACCCGGCCGACCCGAAGCCTGCCACCGCTGCGGGGCTCGTCCTGACAGGGGTGACGTAGAGGGGCTGCGTTGTTACGCGATGGCCCGATTTGTTCTGGTCGTTACCGTACGCGGCGGTACCGCGGGGGGAGGGGGCACCACAAGCAGCGGAGGCGGTGCGGGGCGGGGCGGGGCGGAGGGATTCGCGTTCAATTGTGAGGAAACAGGAGAGAGGCTGCGGAGGGGAGGTGCGTGTGTCCGGGCCGGGCCGGGGGGCGGCTTGTACCTTTCGCAGGCCAATGAAAGGCAGCGCCTCCCGCCTCACCTGGGCCGCGTCCAAACACGGCCTGTCGTCTTGGCCCGGCTGCTGAAAAGGATAGAGAGGAGAAGGCGCGGGGAGTCGAACCCGGCCCCCGCCCGGCCCCCGCCCTCTGCTGGATCCGAAATCTCTTTATTCCCCTCGGAGCTCCGTGCCGCATTCAGCACGCCCTTCCCTTCCCAAACACCTCCTACCCCGTCGCTCTAGTGTCTCGCCCGGTCTTACAGTGCGGTTCGCTTTGTAGGTACAGCAGAGAAAAAAAGATCGACTTTAAAATATAAAAGAAAATGAAAAAGTCCGTCAAATTTATTCCATTAAAATGTTACAGGTTGAATTTATTTCCCGTCTTACTCTTCCGTGGTGACGTTTTAGGAGATGGAAAATTATTTTGCAAGATGATTTGCCACCTACCCTCCGTGCAGCAGTGTCTGCTAATAACATGCGTGGTGGTAATATTGTCCGGCGCGGGGCGCTCCGGCGCGCCGTGTCGATGGTATCTGGCGGCCGGGCCGGTGTCCCGTGCTGATGAGGGTGCCGCGGCTGACAGAGGGGTAGCCGCCCGGCTCGTCCGCTCGGCTCGGATGGCTGTGGGATCGGTATCGCCAAAAGTGTGCGCGGACACTCTCTCCACGCCAGCGAGCCCAGCCCAGCCCAGCCGGCCCCGCGTCACGTCACGCCAACCAGTCGGCACGGCGATAGCGGCCGCGGCGGCTCCAAATAGGGCATTTCGGGGAAGCTCAATCCGGAAGCGAAGCAGACGCGACCCTCCATACTCTGTTTCCGCTTTCATTCTTCTTTGCCGTCCTCTTCACTTCCGGTCTGAGCTTCTCGGAAATACCCTCTGATGCGGCTTCTTTCGCTGTGGGTGCACCGCTATGCGCAGCGCGGTGGCAGCCGGTGCACATGGGACCGGGGGTCCTGTGTCGGTGCCAACGGACGATGAAAACATGTTCCGGGCGCTTTGCGTGGCTGATGACCCTTCAGAGAGGGTTCACAAGCAGCGTACCGGCGGTGCCACTACGGCGGTGCCACTACAGCGGTGCCACTGCTGCGGTGCCACTACAGCGGTGCCACTGCTGCGGTGCCACTACAGCGGTGCCACTGCTGCGGTGCCACTACTGCGGTGCCACTGCTGCGGTGCCACTACAGAGGTGCCACTAGACAGCGGTACCAGCACAACGCTACAGCTTGTTCCGGGGTGCTCCGAACAAGCGTTGGAATAAAGTCCTCAGGGGCGGCGTGCGGTATAATGCACGCACTCACGCACGCACGCACGCACGCACGCATTACACACGCGTGCGCGCACACCGACACAAAGGTCTGATTGCGTGTCGGCAGGCCGGTTCACCGCTGAGTGGATGAGAGCGCCAGCCGTGTAGTATGCGTGACTGCTGGTGGGGGGGGGGGGGGGGGCACCTCGTTCCGGAGGCAAATCATCATCAGCTCTCACTTCATCGCAGCAATCCGACGACTCGTCAAGTCGTAACGCAGGTGGGCAAGCGCCGTGATTAGCGAGGGGCTACACTGCAAATAAATAACCCCCGGCAACCGAAAACGCAAAACGTGCGGTTTTCCTCGCGACTTAAAGGGCTAAGTTGTACCCGTTTCCACTGAAAAACAATTCGAATTCGAATATCAATCGAGGAATCAATCTGCGCGCGGAATCGTTTGATGCGGTGGAGAGCGCAGGGCTCGCGGAGAAATGTGAAGAATAATTTCAACGAGCGAGCAGGGGAGAGCAAAAAAAAAAAAAAAAAAGATGACGTTCGATTTCATAGAATGCAAAATTAATCGTTGATTCCAGCGAAAGATATGGCGTGGGGGGTTGACCCCGGCACGATTTGGTCTGGTGGCCGCGGCGGAGGGGGGAGGGGGGGGGGGCTGCCCTTCCATTTGGAGTCGTGCTTCATATCGATATGTAATTCATGACCCACACGGGCCAATGCTCGTCGGCGGTATTACTTTTTAAACGGGCAGTGATGAGTAGGCATAGGTCAAGCGTGTGAAAGGAAAAGCTGTGCGCGGCTGGTCTGTGCGCAAAGCTGAGGGCCCGGCCACAAAACACGTCACGCACTATATTTCCATATTTGCACCCTGAGGGGGTCCGAAAAGTTCTTTGTCCCCCTCCCTCCCCCTGCTGTCGTGGCGCCCCGCTCTCTATCCCCCCCCCTCCCCCACTCCCTTGACACGATGCTCCACTCGCGGCGGGATTGCAAGGGCGTGTCCACGGCGGGGGAAGGGGATTGGGGGGGGGGGGGGGCTCACGCGGACAGAGCAGGCCAAGCTACTGCCACTCGGTGCAAAAAAGAATATATAAAAAAATGGTTGAGTTGCAGGGGGGAATAACAATAGGAGGTGATGACGCCGTGGTAAAACACTGGGCTCTATTTTATTCATTCGCGCTATAGCTCGCCACCTGACGGAAAGGAAGGGATGCAAAAGGAGGACAAGAAGAGGAGCACTCCGATAGCCCTTCCCCCGCCGCACCGCGCGCGCGCGCGCTCTCGACCCTTCTTGTACCTTCTTTTCTTTTTTTATCAGTGAGAGTCAAAATCACATTGCAAATTTATGAACCTGCTCCTTTCCCCCCTCTCCCTTCTACTCCCCCCCCCCTCCCCCTTCTTCCCACGCGCCCGTGCTTAAAAGGGAAAGGAGACCAAGCAAAAGTTTTAATCTCAGAAGAACGAAATGTTGGGGGAGGAATCAGGTTACGGAAAATAAGCTCAACTTCCTTATTAGGTTTTAGCTCCTCTCCTCTGCATTCATAATGACGAGTGGATGTAGTTCCGGCATGATAACTAAAGAGCAGCCGCAACCGCCCCCCCCCCTTTCCCCTACGAAACAAGGGATGAACCCTCAGAAAGCGATTTCTATTTCCAGGAGGGGGGGGGGGGGAGAATCATCCCCGGCTTGGCGGCGACTGAAAAGATATTGACGCGTCTCGATTGTGACGAGACGACGATACGACACGTCGTGCACGCGTGGCTTTGGATAAGCTGGGCGGCAGCCGGGCGAGACAGCCCCGCGGGCGGAGAGAGAGAGAGAGAGAGAGAGAGAGAGAGAGAGAGAGAGAGAGAGAGAGAGAGAGAGAGAGAGAGAGAGAGAGAGAGAGAGAGAGAGTAAGAGCGGGATAGAAGGTGTCAATATCAATATATCTGAATAAACACGTTCCGCGCCTGGGCCGCGCGCGCGTAGGGAAACCATATTTGTCGAGAGAAGAGTGGGGGGCAATTTCAAAGTGGCTCCGAGCGATTTCGCATAGAAGGCGTTGATCTGACGCGCGAAAGCACACGAGGCAGGAGGGCCCGCCGATAGGGGTGCAGGGGGCGTTGACGTGGCGCTAGTGAGGCGCGGCAGGGCGCCCTCGCCCCATTCGGCGGCGGCGTGTTTCGATAGGTCGCGGATGGAGTTGGCGCCGCTTCGCCAAACACTGTCGTCTCCTTGTGATCCCCCGCATTATGAAACCCTGGGGCTCACCTGGGTGGGGGTGCGGGGCCGATACACCAACCCTATACAATACAATGTTTAAAAACTCTGCCCGCGCCCCGATGGCATTTTTCAAAATCGCTCTTCTTTTCAAATTTCTGTCTCGTGGGTTTGCGACGGCTGAGAGTTGAGCCGTTCCGGCAGTTTGTTTCGCCCGCTGTCGCAGCCGTGTGGGGCAGCGAGGGCGCCGGGCAGCACCCACAGTATGGCGGGGCCGCCTGGGACGCGACGGCGTCTTTGCGATGCTGCTGAATATTTTTCGTGAATATTTCCATGGAATCCTCTGTCCCCCTCATGGGACCACCGCACGTCCGTATATCTTTTACAGGGTCCCGGCCCGGCAGCGGCCACGCCGCCGCACGCCGCCTTCCCCGACGTTT
This sequence comes from Odontothrips loti, assembly GCA_038380765.1. Lineage (NCBI taxonomy): Eukaryota > Metazoa > Arthropoda > Insecta > Thysanoptera > Thripidae > Odontothrips > Odontothrips loti. The sequence continues at coordinate 17,815,867 of CM076244.1, read as the reverse complement.
TTACGCGTCTCTTCCCGCATAAATGTGATCTGCGCTGTTGAGCGTCTCTGCGAGGCCGCGCCGCCGCCGTGGAGGCCGAGGCAGAGGCCGAGGCCCGCGCCAGAGCCCGGCACACCCGGCCCCCCGCTGACGCCCCCCGCAGGGCCCGCGGGCGACCTGACGGGGTCCTCCGGGTCCTCCGGGTCCTCCGGGTCCTTCCAACCCCAGCCCGAGCCCCGCCAACGACCACAGCGAGTGGGAGAATCCACGACCAATGGCAGCGCAGCATCGGTGCGGAGCCCAAAGTGGGGTGCCCTGAGAGGGTGAGCACAATCAACAACCAATCAAGACATTTTTTACCTCTCTCTCCTCTTTTTCCAGGCAGGGTAGCGACCACCGCCCGCGCACCGCAGTTTGTACGGAATGGAAATAGGGTATTTCGCAGAAGTCCCAAACCGGAAATAACGAATGAGTCAAGGAGAACATCAGCGAGAGCAAAGAACCTCGGGTATTTCGACGGTTTCCGTAGCAGTGAGTATCCCCGCCATGGCGTCAGCCACGAGCCTACGTCAACGATTTGGAAGCTTCGCTCTCGCTGACGATATGTCACGATCTTTTGGTAGGGTCACACAGCGCAGCCTGCAGAGACTCCTACTCAGGGCCGCGCAGGGATGGGTTGAGCTGTCCGACCCTACCAGATGGTCGTGACATATCGTCCGCGAGAGCTAAGCTTCCAAATAATTGACGTTGGCTCGTGGCTGACGCCGTGGCGGAGATACTCCCTGCTACGGTCTACGGTAACCGTTATGATACCCGCGCTGTGTTACTGATGTTCTTCTTGACTTCTTCTTCATTTCCGGTTTGGACCTTCTCCGAAATACCGTATTTACATACCGTTTGTGGGCGTGGAACGGTCGGAATAACGGCGGAGCGCTGGCGTGGCACCTGCCGTGAGGGCTCAGGCGGGCGCAGTTTCTATCGGCCCGGCCATCTCAGAGAGAGGCGCGGCCTGTCACCAACCGGTTGCTGTTGGAGATGACGGCGCCGATTCTCACAATGCGATGTAGCGCGCCGTATTGATTACGCCCGCGATACGCATCGCGCCGCGCCGCGCCGCACCGTGTGGCATCGACCCATCGACAAATGTCGGGTGTAGACAGGCGTACGGGCACGGGCCGGCCGGGTGACATGACAGGTCGGAGCCGGGAGAAGCACGTCCGACGCGCTGTGAAAGAATAATGCCAACGTTTTCCCGTTGTCACACCTTTCTACATCCTTTCGTTTCATGATGGTTATTTTTTATTTTACTTTTGGCCCGCCAGCGTCAGGTGCGAGATCCTCTTTATACTTCGATTATATTAATGTTGCGGTTGGTGAGGTCCTTCGCGGCGCGATCGTCTCGCCTTACGGGGCCTCTCAAATGAATGCCAGACTGGCGGCCGAGTAATGACAACAATAATTACATCCTGTCGAACAATAACCACCTCCCGATAATTCCGATAACGCAGGCGCCCCCGTAGGGCGGAGCCTGGCGGGGCCCGGCGGGGCCGCTGGTGGGGCCTCACCTCCCCGCCGCCGCCGCCGCCGCTCCCCCGCGCCGCGCTCCAAGATTGCTCAAAAAGCAATATTCCGTCGGGTTTCCTTCGGAGGGCGATTTGACACCAATCAGCCGCTCATCAGCGCCACATTTCCTGGCAAACTCGCTCGTTACCGGGGCGGCCAACCCCGCCGACATACCACCGCAGGCCCCCGGGGCTGCCGGGGCCGCGGGCCGCGGGAGGCGACGGCGGCAGGCGGCGCACACCCACGGCCGACAGCGCGGGCCCCGGGCGGCCCCGGGCGCCCCCGGGCCGTGGAGGCCCTCTGCAGCGGGCCGCCGCCGGAAATGGAACTCCAATTCAAGCGGCGACAGGCATGCCGTCAGTCAGGGTCCGTGCCGACCGTTCCGACCGTGCCGACGGGGTGGTGCCGGCGGGGGCTGCATTCCTGCCTGCAGCCGGTTCGGCACGGTCCGGATCCACTGGCTCCGTAGGCCTTGCCGTAGGCCCCTCTGCTCGGGCGGGGCCACCACCTGCCTCAGTATTGGCTGCTGTGGGCCGGGCAGCCATGGCTGCCATGACGATCCCGTCGACACCGTCAGGAGTCCGCAGTCACGTACCGGGAGGAGACTGCCGCATACCTGAAACAAAACCAGGAAAGGAGTCAGGCGTTGTTGGGCGGAACTTTACGTGAACTCGTTGTTTTTGTTCGGGGGTTGAGATATTAGATACCGCGGCAGTTTCACCGCGGCCTCGGAGCCCGGAGCTGCGGCCGGCGCCTACTGATGCGCCGCGGCTGGAGGGTTCTGATGCGAGGGGGCGGGGCCGTTACAGGGGGGGGGGGAGAAATCTCCATCGCTGCTGCCGGGGGCGGCCGGGGGCGGCCGGGGGCGGCCGGGGTGCGCCCCGCTGCGCGATCCAACGCGGAGGCGTTCCGCACCGCAAAACTTGGGCCGCCGAACGCGCGGCAATACAATCATTTCCGTCTTTCGGTCTAGAAAAACTGGAGAAAGATTGGCGAGGCCCGGCGGCGGGAACTGCAAGAAGCACACAAGTGGCGCGGGAAGTGTTTGAACCCTCAGGCAGGATGCGCGGCAGCCAGCGGCTTCGTTTCCGGTTTGGACCTTCTCCGAAATACCCTAAAGTGCATGAAACTAATCCGACCTAACTAAAGCATGACATACGACATACGGCAACAGAAAATCGCGCATTCCCATGTCGTCGGTTCTGCATGAGGGACGCCCCGCATTGTTTCCGTAGTTTGCGGAGCGGAGGGACTCGGGAGGGCTCCGCTGGCTCCACGGCTCCACTCGGCGCGCGCAGTCACCTGTCGCTCGCTGTTCCCGCACACACACATGTAGCGGCCCAAAGTTGCGTTCCTCAAAAAGGGAATCAATCATGCGGCGCCCCGGGTCCCCGGGCCTCGGCGTGCATGCAGTGTGCGGATGCGCGCCGAGCAGAAACTATTCCATTCAATTTGGAAGGCAACTCTCTTCGCTTGGCCCGGCGGCCGGGTTCGTGCCCGGGCTGCACTTTATAACCTCCATGCGGGCTGCGCGGCGGGGCGCACTCGCCACTCCAATCTAGGGGAGCAGCATGGGGGAGGCGGCCATAACCGATGCGGCGGCACGTCACTCCCGGACGCCCCCCCGCAGCGGGGGGTGCAGGTCCACCGAGGCTGGAGCCGCCGTGTCGTAGCCGGTGTGGGCGCTCGGGCGCCCCGACGGCCCCGACGGCCAGCAAAGTGTGCATTAAACGTGGATCAGTGGTCTGGGCATCACCCCGGCCGTGCCGAGGGCCGTGTCGAGGGCCGTGCAAAGCCCTTTGGCCCCGTCGTCGGCGCCATTGTCTCTGTGTGCGTGCGTGTAATGAAGTGGAGAGGAACAATATGCGGGCCACATTACCATTCTCGTGACATTTATGATGTGCCTGGCTGGTGGCATGCGCGCAGCTAGCGCAGGCTCAGGGGGCGCTGGCTTTGGCCGGGCGGTAGGCCGGGGGTGGCGGCCAGTGGCGGCGCCGCAGGTGGGCCGGACTGGGCCTCGGCCTCGGCAGGGGGGAGCGGAGGGGTCAAGGGTCACCCCGCGCCGGCCCACGAGGACTTCGGCTCTGTTTTCGCTTTACGTCCCCCTCTCTATCTAAACGCGACTTTCAATCACCGGGGAGGCCCACCATAAGCTGCGAGCCATGAATTACTATGCGCAAGTTGTTATCCCCAGAATGGCTCACTCGATGCGGGGCGGGCGGCGGTTGGTGGCCCTCGCGGCCGCGGTGCGCTGAGCCGGGCTGCCAGCGGCTGCCGAGTCGCGGGATCGATGCCCGATAATGATGCCATTTTTCCGCGGCAGCAGGCAGCAGCCCCCCCGGCTCGGCTCGGCTCGGCTCGGTTTGTGCGCTCTGATCCCTGCATGATGAGGACGCGGTGATGCCGCTGACAGAGAGAGCGCCTTCCCAACTCCTAACGGCCACTAGGCTGGGCTGGGCTGGGCTGGGCTGGGCTGGGCTGGGCTGGGCTGGGCTGGGCTGGGCTGGGCTGGGCTGGGCGGGGTGCAGCGGACAGCGGACACAGCCAGGCAGCAGCCCCACCTCAGAGCTTTTGTCCGCCATAGCGAGCCGGGGGCAGAGCTTTGGGGAAGCCGAGCCGGGAGACAAAGCTCGAAAGTGATGCGGCGCGAGTACTATGCCGTGTACCTGACCCACCCCCAGCGGGGTCCCCAGCGGGGTCCCCAGCGGGGTCCCCAGCGGGGTCCCCAGCGGGGTCCCCAGCGGGGTCCCCAGCGGGGTCCCCAGCGGGGTCCCCAGCGGGGTCCCCAGCGGGGTCCCCAGCGGGGTCCCCAGCGGGGTCCCCAGCGGGGTCCCCAGCGGGGTCCCCAGCGGGGTCCCCAGCGGGGTCCCCAGCGGGGTCCCCAGCGGGGCCCCCCCGCGGCCGGCCGGGCATTAGTGGGTGCCCCACAAACAGAGCCCGCGCCGCGCCGCGCTCCCCGCCAAACACGGTTACCATCTCATATGCTAATCCGCCCCGTAGATGGGGTTCGGCACAAAGCCCATCACGTGGCACCGCTGCAGCCGGGGGCCGGGGGCCGGGGCCGGGGGCCGGGGCCGGGGCCCAGAGCGCGGGGCGCGGCAGAGACAGCGGGGCGCAGCGGTGCTGTTTGACTCACTGCGGCCTGATAGGGTAGCGCCGCCACTCCAAGGGGCTTTAATTCGATCCTCGAGTCGGCCGTGGCTCTGCCTCCCGTGCTGCGCCCGCCGCGCCCCGCCGCTCCATAGCCACGCGCCGAGCGGAGCGCTCGTTTGTATGCGATGCCAGTTTAACCCCAATGACACCGAGTGAGCGCAGCGCGCGGCCCTGCATCGGAAACGGTGCGCGCACGCGCCGAGCGTGCGCGCAAAAAAATAATAAATAAATCAAACCCGTTCTAACCTCATAAAGTTGTCCAAACTAACCAGGTTGTAAAGATTTAGCTGCAGAGCTGCACTGACTGTTTTTTGTTGCCTTTTCCCCTCCACCAGCTGCTTCGCTATAAACACTGCGCCCGTTCGAAGCGTATACTCGCAGCTACGCCTGTTTTAAAGCGTGGCAGTCCTGTAATGTATTTGCATGGCAGGATCCCCTCCTTATACGCTTCAAGACGCGAGAGTAACGTTATACTTCAGGCAGGTATGTAGCATATGCTTCGAGGGGTTCACAACTCTAAGTTTGGGTGTACACACGATTACCAAGTTGTAGTGATTACCAGTGTTAGCGATGATTACTGAGATCATTCTTTACCATGATTACCAGCGGTTACCAGTCATTTCCGCTGATCACCAGTGATTATCGCAGATTACCGTTTGATTACGACTGATTACCGTTTGATGACGACCGATTACCACCTTAAATAATGACCAAAACCGCGAATAACCTTGTGTGATTACCAGCGATTTTAATTGATTACGGCATGATTACCAAGGCGATGTACACGCGATTACCGGAGTTGTCATCAACCCCTCGATATGCTTCAAAACGGGCCTCAGGTTACGCCTTAGTTTTGCCCTTGGGCGTGTCCGCAGTCGGGGTCGCCTTGGCGTCTGGTTGTTGACGGTGAACTGCAGGCCGTTAGACCGGTATAAATGGGCCTTGATGCTCCGCATGCTCTGCCCCGCCGCTCGGCTCAGTGCCCCGTCAAGGACCCCGTCCGGACCGCATCCGACGACCCCATTGCGGCCGCGGAATGCCTCCACTTAGGCGGCACGGGTTACACATTTTTCGCGGCCCCGATAAGGCAGCAGGCGGCTTTGATTAATCTGAAGCAGGGCACTGCGCAACCCCGTCACGTCCCGGCGGCGCCAAACAACACCCCGTCGCCGCCCCCCGCCCCGGGAGCGCTTCTTTTTTGCCCGTTCTTGTGTGTCATTCTCGTTTCGCCCGTTCCCTCATTTGCTTCGAAATGCCTTCGCTTTCCCACCCTCTTCATTGTCAGAGAGGACAAGAGGAGACGGGCGAAGCGGCGAGAAAGCAAAGGGGGAAGAGGAGGAAAGGATATCATCCTCACACAGTCCTCAGGGTAACCACTCGCGAAGTAGGAGAATCCGACAATCGTTTCCGTCTTAGGGAGCAAGTTGGCCAACCGCATCGCGACCAGAGCGTGGAGGGGGAGGGAGGGGCGCTCCCTGAGCGGCATCTCGTAACGGATAGGGACCACGGGGCGTGCTGGGTACGGACTGCCTGCCTGCCAGCGCTGCAGCCTGCCTGCCTGCCTGCCTGCCTGCCTGCCTGCCAGCGACGACACCGCAACCGTCCCATGTTCAAAGTTTGCGTTGGAGTTGGGCTTTAATGCTGCGTCTTATTCGTGAGCGACTGCGACGGGCATAGTGCAAAAGGAGATAGAGGACAGCTGGGGGAGGGAAGGAGAGAGGGGGGGGGGGGAGTGCGACAGAGCCCTAGTAGTAAGACGGATGGGCAGACGACACACAGGGTGGAGATGGGGTAGCGGAGAGAATGGAAGAAGGAGGCCAGAAGGAGGTGCACGAAGAGGAAGCCCGCTCCGCTGGCCCAAGGTAAGCCATATCAACCACACTTACGGCCATTGTGTGGACGCGGAGCGACGCGGAGAGTTGGTGCGCGCAGGCCTTGACGTCGTCCCGGATAGGGGTTGGGGGCAGTGGGGGCGGCCGTCACTGTTTGACGAGAATGACATGCGCCACCACGCCGTGCTGTCCTGTCTCGTCCCGGGTCGTCCCGGACCGTCGTGCCAGACCGTGGCGTTCATCAGCGTGATGCAGCCCAGCCGGGTTTACGACCACCAACGGGGGCCAGGAGTGGGGCCGGGGGCCGGCCGTCCCCAGCCATCAACGCCGCTGTGTCGTCGATTCAGCCAGGATTCAGCCATCAACTTCGGCAGCGAACGCATCGGCGGCCTCCCCCCTCCCCAGCTCTCTCCGCTGACCCCGTTCCAGTGGTTCCAGTCCGATCTCCGGCCCGATCCTTCACAGGTGTCCAACCGGAAACCCCGGTGAGGGGGGAAGAAGGGGTTGGGGGCTCGCGGTTCCAGCAGGCAAAACGGATTATCGCGGCGTGCCCTGGCGTGCCTCCGACCCCCCGTGGGCCCCCCGCGAGCCGCGGGCCCCTTCAGGGCCCCACGGGGAGATATCGCTCAGACAGTTTTACGCCCTTCCGCCAGGCCGGGGCCCCGCGCGGGGCACTGCGGGGCTCGGAAGAACCCCCCGGGACTCCCTCCAGGACTGGCGGCGGAGGTACAACAAGGACGTGGGTACCCGTTGGGTAGCGCCTCGCCTGCCCTGGCCTGGCCTCGCCCCACGGCAAGCCGTCCTCTGACTCAAGAGACTTGACAGACGGCGCCGAGGCCAGGCACACAACTGTGGTGCACCGCCGGGGCTGGCAGCAGGGCCCTCTCCACCGTGTTATTGTTACGGAGCGAAACAATAAACCTGCCGCCTTCGGGGCAATCAAGGGAGAGAGAGAGAGAGAGAGAGAGAGAGAGAGAGAGAGAGAGAGAGAGAGAGAGAGAGAGAGAGAGAGAGAGAGAGAGAGAGAGAGAGAGAGAGAGAGAGAGAGAGAGAGAGAGAGAGAGAGAGAGAGAGAGAGAGAGAGAGAGAGAGAGAGAGAGAGAGAGAGAGAGAGAGAGAGAGACAGCAGGCTGGGAGGCAGGCACGTATACCACGGCGAGTGATGCTGCTGCTCGCTGGGCGGCGCCCGCCGGCGGCTAGGTAGGCACGCCGCGGGCGCCCGTGCACGTTGGGTTGCCTACGCGCTCCATGCACAGGCGCTCGCTCGGCTCGGCCGTTCCCGTGGCAGCAGCAGCGCGTACATTCTGATATTCCCGGGGCTGCGGCTGCGGCGGTGGCGGCTGCGGCGGCGGCCTCCACTCTCCAACCTGTTGTCGCGGCAGGCCGTTAGCCTCTCGGCGACCCCTGCGTGACACGGCGGCGCACTCTGGCGGTGATCCTTCAAAACTACCGACACACACGAAGCGGAGGGCGGCCGCAGCAAGGGGGAGAGGAAAAGTTTTGGCAGCGCAGCCGGGCTGGGCTGGGCGATGCACGGGGATCAGCATCGGCGAGCAAGCGAACCCGGCCCGGGCTGCCCGGGCGCGGCCTTGGAGATGCGGGACGTGGGAAAGATGAGAGGGTGGACTGCCGGTAAATGCCTGGAACGCGCGCGCAAGTTGGCGCTCCGTAGGGGGATGGGAGGAGAGCGAGAAAGGGTGCGGCGGAGAGAGAGAGAGAGAGAGAGAGAGAGAGAGAGAGAGAGAGGGCGAGGGCAGAGAGAAGTTGGCGAAACTTGCACGGATGATACATCCATTACGGTGCCCCCCCCCCCCCCCCCGACGTCAGAGGTTCGACAGAGCCATGGGCGAGTTTCTCGCTCCGTGACCCGGCGGGGCGTGGCGGGCTGGCCAGGGCGGGGGACGACCACCGGCCAGCAGCCAATCGAAAGGAAAAGTAGTAGGGTCTGGTGGCGGGCAGGGGCTGCACGGTAAACGAAAAACACCGGGTCCCGAGATGCGGAGGGTAAAAAAAGCACAGTAAATACAAAATTGGATCAGTTCTTCCCAGAAATCGATGAGAGGCACGTCCAAACTAGGGTCTTCGCCCGGGTCTTGTCCCACCGCTACCCATTGAAACATGGCAAGCATTCCGGTCGGGAGCCCCGTGCTGGCGCCCTGAGACGGAGCGAGAGGTTTCGGTCGAGGAAGGCTTAATTGTCCGCTGGCCCGCGGGCTGGGCCTTTGCTTGGGACGTGGACGGACTTGATCGAAGCACGTTAAAGGGTGTGTGTGTGTGTGTGTGTGTGTGTGTGTGTGTGTGTGTGTGTGTGTGTGTGTGTGCCGCCGCCATTGCTGCAGGTGCGTGGACTCCGCTAGCTCCCCCTCGGCACAAAAAGGAGACCAAGTCATTTAAGACCCCCCGCTGCTCGCCGGCCCCGCCCTCCCGGGCTCTGCGATACATCTCGTCCGCAGGGCCGCAGGGCGAGCCGCACGCCCTGCGTGCCTCCGCTCGGCATGGCTCTGCCGGCTCTGCCCTCCAGGCTGGAGGCTCCAGCGAGGAGAGGCGAGCGCTCCGCCCTCTGCATCGGACGCATTGCGTCACCAAAGGCAGTGTTGCTCAGTATCCATCGTTTAATTACCAAAAAGCCGTGGCTTTCGAACGCACATTGTGAGAGCAGAGAGACCTCTCCCAGCTTGGGCTCTGATGGCGATGCCAATACGCGAGCTGCTGCTGCTGCTGCTGCTGCTGCTGCTGCTGCTGCTGCTGCTGCTGCTGCTGCTGCTGCTGCTGCTACCGCTGATGCTCTGCTCACCTACGTCATCTCACCCGCTCTGTGATTTCCTCCCCGTGTCCGCAAACCCCAGGGGGGAGACGCTGACGGGGTTTGCTCCTGGTGACACGAACGCCGTGGCTGCAAGTGATTCGACGGACCGCCGTGGAAAGAGGGATGGAGAGACGGGGGAAGAGGCCCGGGGGGGGGGGGGGGGGGAGATTGGCCGCGAGGCAGGCAAGCGCCGCCTCATCGTATCGGCTGATAAAGATACACGGCACGTCCTCCTACAACTTTGTTGCTACATTTCGCCAAGTCTTCCTCTCTCCAAACCGCCCCGCCCCGCCCCGCCCTGCCCCCGAGCTTCCCCTTCGCCGAGTCTGTCATCGGCTGCCGAGCGGCCATGGCGGCGGCGGCGTGTCTGCCCCGCCGTAAGCCCCCATTGTACCCTGGTCCAGGGAAGCTGTGCCCCCTCCCCCTCGCGCTGTCGGCTCGTATCTCCAGGATCGTTGCCTACTGCCGGAGTCCGCTGGAGCACTACTGGAGAAATTAGAGCGGCTAGGAGGAGGCGGTCGGTCGACCGAGGATGCCTGCTGACAATGTCTCTGCCGTTTTCCGCTCCCACCTGGACGGTACTACAGTGTAAAGGTCAACGAGTGGGGCACGGTGGGGCACTGCAGGGGCGGGACGAGCGCGGTGGGCGAGCCGTCGTCGTCATCACACCGGGGGGCTGTCCGGTCCGGCCCGGGCACCTCGGCGCCGTCTGGGCTCCGCGGCCCTCGTGGGCCGACAACGGCAAGGCCGGGCACGGAGTTGGGATGACTCCCCCTGGACTGCTCACTGCTCGCGCCGCGGTTTTGGTTTTTCTGCGGAAAGTTAGTTCTATCCGCACACAAACGGCCCGGAGAGGTCACACACCTTCCGGCAGGGCAGCTGCACGCGGAACATCGAACCTTACTTGAGATGCGCCTCATGCCGGAGTGCAGTGACCCCCCCCGTCCCCAGAGGTCCCCACTCGTCCTCGCTACCTCCCCCTCCCATTATGCACTGGTTCCGAGAGGGCGCGGGCAGGGCGGGCGGGCGGGCGGGCGCACGGCAGCGACGGCAACGCGCGTCGTCGTCAAAATTCGCGCCACATTTGCGGCGAAGACTGCATAAACTTCGTTTTCAAAAGGCGCCGCCGTCACCACCTCTGCCGAGAGGCCCCCGCGCCGGTTCGGAGCGCCCCCCGCAAAGACCCCCCCCCCCCCCCCCCCCACGTCGCCCCCCGCGACGCCCTTCCCGGCTCCCCTTGGCGTGGACGCCGCCGTGCAGACGGCAAACACACGCGCGCGCTCGAGAAGCGCTGGCAGCGTTTGCCTCTGCGGAAGAGGAAAAGGTCGGCGACTGCTGGTGTTTGCCTGCGCCCCGCCCCGCCCCCCGCCCCGCCCCGCCCCGCCCCGCCACGCCACGCGCCGCCCCCCGTCACGCTCCAAACGAGCAGCGCCTCGGCGGGCGCGGAGCGTGCAGCGTTCTTCGTGCACAACCCCCGCCCCGCCCCGCCCGGCCCCGACTTCCGAGCTTCCCGCTCGGAGAAGAGTCGTCAGCAGGGAAGAGGCCAGAGGCCGCTCACATAGTATTACCGCGGACACCAGAGCAGTGTACGCTCGCAATGCGCCTCCGGTCCTGACCCGACTTCGCCGAATCGCGGACTCTTCCAACGTACGCGGCTGAGTCGAGGCGAGGCCCCCGATGCCAACGCCAAACAAGCCAGACCGTGGTGGCGATGGGGTTGGGGCGCTGGGGTCGGGCGGGGTGATGGCGCCGACGTCGGCCCAACTAAAGCAGAAGGACTTTCTCCTCCCCGCGGAGAGGGAAAGCAAAGGAGCTCGCGGACGGAGTTTGAAAGTTGTTTTCGGTGCGTCATCGTTTCGCTATCCAGTTTGCTCACGTGCGTATGCGGCGCGTGGCAGCCACCCTCACAAATTACCTGGAACAGGCCGCGCCGGCGGCCAGCGCAGCAGCAGCAGCAGCAGCCGCAGCAGCAGCAGCAGCAGCAGCAGCAGCAGCAGCAGCAGCAGTTGCAGCAGCAGCCGTAGGAGCCGCAGCGAGCTGGCTCTGTGAACCGCGACGCGACGCGCCCGCTGCGCCGGCAGCCCACCGCACAGCCGTGGCCGCTGGGCTGCGTGCCTCTCAGGGGCGCAGTCGGCTGCGGCCGCGGCTGGGCCGGACCGGGCCGCCTCCAGGGTCGGCGCTGGTCGGCGCGGCCGGCAGTCGGAAGGGAAGGGGTCTCGCCGTCGGACACGGCCGGCCAGCCCCCGGCCAGCCCCCGGCCAGCCCCTGGCCAGCCCCCGGCCTGCCCCCTGCCACTGCGTCAGGCCGGATTGGGCTGAGGGAGGCTGGGCTGGCCAATGCCACGGCCTTGACAAACGACCGGACGGGGGCCGACGCGGCGGCTGGCCGCGACCACCGACCGCATCTGTGTGCCGCGGCAGCTGCAGCTGGCGGGGGCGCGCCCCTAACGTAAGCCGGCCGGCGAGCGCACTGGCAGTGCCCGACCACGACCATCCGGGGGCGGGGCCGGGGCCGGTCGGCACCGCATCTAAATCCGTAACCCCGCGTGCGCGACAGGGCGTGTCAGCGGCCTTAGGAGTGCGTGCGTGCGTGCGTGCGTGCGCGCGGCCCCGCCGGCCTCTCCCACGGCTGCCGTCCCCGGCCTTAGGGTGCCCCCAATACGCTGGGAGGGTTTGCGTTACCCATCTGCGAGCGCAAAACGGCGGAAAGGTGTTCGGATGGTGGTCCATCAGTGTCGCCTCGCCTCGCCCTGGCACTGCTTGGTGGCGAGCGGTACATTGTGTCGTCTAGCACATATTGACATCGGGCACACATCTCAGACAGACGGACAGGAAGGGGGGAGTGGGCGTCGGCGTGGACCTCCCCCCCCTCCCCTCCCCTCCCCGCCTGGTGTTGGGAATGAGACAGAAACAAAGGGACGGGCCGACGGACAAAACTGACAGAGGCGGACGGCCCAGCCGAGGGCGGGCGAGCAGTCGAAGAGCTAGCGAAAGTCTAGGACGGCTGCAGGAGGCACGGCTCGGCACGGCGCGGCACGGCGCGGCCCACGGTAAGAGTGTTTGCTTCTATTCTTGGGCCGCATTTTCCTTGAATGTCAGCGGGCAGCAGGACGTGGACGAGGATGTGGCCGGGGGAGGGGAGGGGAGGGGCCGTGCTTGTTACGCGCGTTACCTCACGCACTGCCGCGCGGCCGAAGCAAACAGAATTCAAATTCGCAGTTGCTTGCCGGTACCCGCGGCCGCGGCCTGCGCTGGTGCTGTCCTCGCCTCTGCTCAAAGGACGCGATGATTCCGTCAGCACGACACAGAAAAAGTGGACACAATGTAACTGATTTCGATTTGGTATCGGTCTGCACGTTATGCTGCAACCGTATACCTACGAAGATGAGAAATGATACTAATAAAAAGCGGGAGGACCCCCGCTGCAAGCGGCCGGTCGGGGGCGGACGACAAGGGGACAAGACATCGCGAGGGACAGAGACAGCGAGAGGGAGAAATATTTCTCTCATTTCATCTCGCCATTGTCCACAAAGTGATCGGGGGTGGGGGGGTGGGGTGGGGTGGTTGGGGGCAGATTTTGGTGCCGGCGCCGCGCGGCCCGGCCCATGCGCGCAACTCTTGTGTTTCGCGCGCGGCGTCGACACCGGCACGGCTTCCCCGGCTATCTTTAGCCCCGCCGCTCCCCGCCGCTCCCCGCCACGACCGGTGCGGCGGGTCCTCACAATCAGCACTCGGTTGTCGGCGCAGAACTTCCTCTGACAAACAGGCAGAGAGGCAGACCGCTGGGGCGACTGCGCCCAGAAATGAGAAATCAATTTCAGCCCGCAATCCGCCCTGGCCTGTGTGTGTGTGTGTGTGTGTGTGTGTGTGTGTGTGTGTGCGTGTGTGCGTGTTCGCACAGTAGCAGAGATACGTCGGTGCGATACGCGGAAAAGTTATTAACTTTTCAGTCTCCTCCCCCACCCCCTTTTCCTCTTCCAATTTCTGCTGCGCTTCGGAAGATTGCAGCGCGCATACAACAAACACTCTGCGACAGAGCGTTCCTGGTGCTGTCGTCTGTTGTATCGTAAGATGGACTTACTTCTCAGAAAGGAGAAATGACACCGGAGAGAGAGAGAGAGAGAGAGAGAGAGAGAGAGAGAGAGAGAGAGAGAGAGAGAGAGAGAGAGAGAGAGAGAGAGAGAGAGAGAGAGAGAGAGAGAGAGAGAGAGAGAGAGAGAGAGAGAGAGAGAGAGAGAGAGAGAGAGAGAGAGAGAGAGAGAGAGAGAGAGAGAGAGAGAGAGAGAGAGAGAGAGAGAGAGAGAGAGAGAAGCATAGGAGGGAAGACGGCGGTCGGGGATAGAGAAAGTAGAAGTGGGCCCCTCCCCTCTCGCCCCACTTCCCGGTCGTGCGACGCTCCTGCCCGTCCAGTTATGTGCATGTGAGCGATGCCGGCCGGGCCTCCGGGCCTCCGGGCCTCCGGGCCTCCGGGCCTCCGGGCCTCCGGGCCTCCTTTGTGTGCTCCTTGGCCGGCGGCAGCTAGCCGTGTGCAGCTCAGCCGGCCTCGAAGCACCCCGTGCTCAGAGCATCGCAGAGCAGAGCACACAGAGCACACACCATGTGGGGCCGGCTGGCTAGGGGGTTGATGCCCCTCGGCCGTAACTCGGAGTTTTGACAAGCTGGCCGTCGCGGGGCTGGAAGGGAGGGGGAGGTTATGGCGCTGATACATATACACCAGGTGATTCACAAGGCCGGCGCTGGGCCGTCGCATCGATGCCTCCGGGTTACTGCCGTGCAGAATGAGGTGGTGGACGAGGGGGCCTGTGAAGAGGGCCATGGCGCGGCCCGTCCAGAGACTGCGGGAGGGACGGGGGGGGGGGGTCTTACCCCCTTCCAATCGTCACCCCTCCTTGCCCTTGGGATACCCTCCGCTGCTGCCATCATGGAAATTAGCTGCTCGTTTCATTTGATCCTTTTCTCTGCGGAGTGGGATAAAAACAGCAAAAAAAAAAGAGAGACGAGGCGGGGAGTTTAAAGAAGATGATAAGCCCCGGCCGCTCTCCTCGAGGGACTGAATTACTGGAATAATCAAACTTGGGTGACCTGCGATGTGTTATTGCGTGGTGGAATATTATTGGCAGATTCACGGCTCCGGCAGTGGTCTGCGGGGGCAGCTGGGCCCGGCCCTGGTCCGTCACACCTCTGACGCGTCACATCCGGGACGTAAGAAGCGGCCTCGATGGTCCTCGCTGCCCTCGGCCGCCTCTGTTCGGGAGGGAAGAGGACGGAACGGAGGATGCGGGGCAAGCAGCCGCGCAAGCGGCGGAAAAGAAAATGGTGTTGCCGCCAAATCGCCGCGTGAAGGCGACTTAAAATGGAGATGTAGAGGGCGCAGCGGAACCGGGCCGGCCAGCCCCCCGGGGGCCCAGGGCCTAGGACTCGGTAATGGGGGCCCTCGGTGAATATGCGGCCATTATGTTAATGTGGTGAGGACCAGCAGGCCGGGGGCGGGGCGCCAGGGGCAGGGAGCCGGGGGCGGGGCGCCGGGGGCGGGGCGCCGGGGGCCGCACACGCAGACACAGCAGCACGGCGCGGAAAAGGAGGCAAGGGTTGGGGGTGAGCGAGGCGACGACAGCCGCCGGGGAGCGCCGCCCGGACGCTGAGGGCGCTCTGGCCTTTGCGCTGGCTTCATTAGGCAGGCGGTGACGTCCGGGAACGGCCCGCGGACGGCCCGCGGACAGCACGCAGCCATACGGTCCATCCGGGAGCGGCGGGCGGCGGGAAGGAGCCGCCATCCTGGGCGCCTGCTTGAAATCCTCCCCCACACACAGGTGCGATTCGTAAAAATATAGAAGAGAAAGCTCCTGTTTTTGTTTTTGTTTCCATGGTGAATTCCGACGTCCCCGCTCCGCCATGACCCCGCAGGCCCGCAGGCGTTGGATGTGTTCGGCTGGTTGTGCTCTTCTGTTTCGCCGAAGCGTTGTGTTCCTGGGATTACGGGCGCACATCTCCCTCCCCGAACGCCTGCCGCCGCCTGCCACCGCCTGCCCACGTATGAAAACTGTCCGCGAGACACCTGATGTGAAGGAATAATGCAGAGAGGGAAACGAAATGTGTCGCCCTTAATGTTAGAGGTGAGACCTGGCGTGGTGCGGCGGTGGCGGCATCGCGCACAAACACGGCTGCTCTCCATTTTTCATACTTTTCATACAGTGCGCGGCTGACAGGGGGTCACGGGGGTCGTCTGCTGCTTAGCAGTGTTATTTGCCCGGAGTGCGGCGGGCCGGGCGGTCGGGCGGCGGGGGCTGTGCCAAAACTGCAAGCAGCAGGCCGTCTATGGCCCCGGAGGCTAAAAGCTGAAACAGAGACTCGGCGCGCGGCCAGAAAGTGGCCGGGCTGGGCCGGGCTGGGCCGGGCTGGGCCGGGCTGGGCTGGCGCACTCGGAGCAGCATAGGAGCTGAGCGCACACAGGCAGGACCGCCAGGACCCGACCGGACCGGCCTGGACCACATGCATTATGAATGTGCCGCTCATCTCCTATGCTTTATTGGCACGCATTCTGAGGCCGCGCCAAGGGCGCCACGGGCGGAACCCGGCCGGAACCCGGTCAGAACCCGACCGGAACCGGTTCCGATTTCGGTTCAAAATGGTCTGAACCGTGTTTTGCGTGGTCGTCGTGGAGGAGTAGGTCCGTCGCGCCGCACTGCTGGGGCACAGACGGGGAGAGCAGCGGGCGTGCCTACCTCCCCGGCGCAGTGCTGGAGGTCCACACCATGTGCCGCCGTCCCCCGACCTCCCCTTCCTACACCACACGTCACACTCGATACCGCGTGTCTCTGGAGCAATAAACCCACTGGGAAGGATACTCTCCGAGACAGCTCTCGAGAGAGAGAGAGAGAGAGAGAGAGAGAGAGAGAGAGAGAGAGAGAGAGAGAGAGAGAGAGAGAGAGAGAGAGAGAGAGAGAGAGGAGGGAGGCTGAAAGGCGTCGGGGGCTGTCAACCATTGGGAAATGCAAGCCAGCAGAGACGCTCCCTTAGTCGGGGTAATGAGGAATTCATAATGACTGTTCGCTGCATTTTGGCGCCGCCGTGGCGTGACGCGTGAGGGTGGGGGCCGGCGGGGAAGGAGGGGGGGGGGGTGAATCCGAAAGGGTTAAGACGGGCGTGTCGCTATCAGATTCGTAATATCATCCCACTGCATCTGCTGGAGATGCCAGTGTAATCCATCAGGGGCTCACTCTCTTTCTATCTCTCTCTCTCTCTCTCTCTCTCTCTCTCTCTCTCTCTCTCTCTCTCTCTCTCTCTCTCTCTCTCTCTCTCTCTCTCTCTCTCTCTCTCTCTCTCTCTCTCTCCCCCCCCCCTCTCACTCGTTGCCGCCGCTGTACAGCCCGTAAATGAAGGCCCGGGTGCGGAGTCGTAGAGCCGTAAATGAAGGCCCAGGCGGAGTGCCGTGGGGACAGCCTTATCTCATCTGTGCACCTAGGGCGGGGCCCCACCGGGGGGTCGGGGAAGTCGAGGGGGCCCCGCGCGCCCCGCACCACTAATCCTTTGGAAAGCCGCAAGGGCGCGGCGCCAGTACGCAGATATTATTGGTGGGACGTCAGTAAGACGGAGAAACTTTGCTCCAGCCGCGGCAGCAACCCCCGGCCGGGGTCAGAACTCGACACCCAGCGCCCCTGACAATGAGTGATGATGTTTTGGCGTGGCGCGGCGTAGCTCTGTCTCTCTGTCTCTCTGTCTCTCTCTGTCTCTCTCTCTCTCTCTCTCTCTCTCTCTCTCTCTCTCTCTCTCTCTCTCTCTCTCTCTCTCTCTCTCTCTCGCTCTCTCGCTCTCGCTCTCGCTCTCTCGCGGCGTGACACGTCTCAAACTTGGCTCCAGAGAGCGACACCATCGTAAATTTGTTGCCAACTGCCATTCGCTGCCATTGTGTAGTTTGGATGTGTTGTTTGCGTTGGCGCGTCAGTCACACAACTAGTCTATGTGGTTTGGCGAAATGCACGCGCCGAGCGGTGCGCCGAACGACAAGGTGAACCGGCTACCCGGCCATCCTATTCAATTCCAGCTCCAGCCATGTCGAAAACCCTTGTTTTGACTTTCTGATACTTCAAATAAGGCTAGCCGGTTCTTATACACTCAATAGATTTCATATTACACAAAAGGATACAGCTCTGATTTTTGCAGGGAAATATTTCTGTAATTACTTCCTTGCGAAGGATGCGGGGATGAAATTTAATTGTGGAGCGTCGGCAGCTTGGCTTGGGTGCGCATCCCCCCGTGCGCCGCACACACCCCGACGGCGGCGTCGTCGTGACTCAACTTTACGGGCCAATAAAAACCAGCAGCAGCGTCACACACACCCACACCCACACACACACCCACACACCCACACCCACACACACACACACACACACACACACCACACCCACCCACCAACACACACACACACACATTGGCATTACGTGACGAAACGGCGCGCAGAGCAAAGAAGCAAAAGGCCCCATACCGTATCCCGGAACGCCTCCTTCTCTCGCGTCGTGTGTGTTGTTTGTCTCCCCTTTCCTGGTTCAGCGGCAGCCGCGCATATCTTCTCTCCGTCAGCAACAAGACAGTCGTGTTCCTCTTACTTACACATCCTGCATAATCTATTTTTAAGGATTAGCACAGTTGGCGTGACATGCTCCGGCTCCTGCTTCATTTTCTTCCCGGCTCGCCTGGCTTCGCACAGTCTTTCGTCGCCGAATGGGCGAATGTTGCCCATCACGCCCCGCGTAGAACAAAGCGCATAACACCCCCAGTGTCGGGGAAAAGGCGAGTTGTCCGTGTCCGGGCCGTGCCGTGTCCGGGCCGTGTCAGTAGCAGCAGCAGCAGCAGCAGCAGTGGCGGCGGCGGCAGCGGCGGCAGCGCGCGGAAGCCTCGCCTACCCTCCCCTTTACAAGCAAGCCCCGGGCAGGGTGGCATAACGCACACAGGCTTGTAGCCCAGGTGGTATAGGGAGGGCCTTCTTGTGTAAGGACGACGGAGTCAGAGCTCATTACATTTGTTTTCATATTCGTGTCGGATTCCTTAACTAACCACTGCTTGTCTTGCGTTATCATTACTTGCACGACTCTCTCCCTCTCTCTCTCTCTCTCTCGCTCTCTCTCTTTCCCCCTCTCCCTCTCTTGCAGACCCAAACACAATAACAACCCTCTAACGCGAAACCGCAGAGTAAAGAGGGGGCGGAGGGGCGCGGCTCTTCCGCACTGCATTGGAAATTGAAAACAAACTGACGGAGCGCTCTGCAGCCCGAGCACGTGTAGCGAGAGGGAGACGGATGGCGGTGGGAGAGAGAGTGAGAGAGCGAGTGGGGACATGTGAGGCGGTACGACTCGGCGTGGACTTGACTGGTGTTTGCAAAATGAAACATATACAGCAGCTCTTCTGTGGGTTTGCCGATGTACCCCCTCGGCTCACCTGGCCCAACCGAGCTCGGGGAGGGCAGGGCAGCCCTGAGGATGGCGCACAGTCCCCGCGGTGCCCTGCGGTGCCCTGCGGTGCCCTGCGGTGCCCTGCGGTGCCCTGCGGTGCCCTTGCGGTGCCTTGCGCAGTACCTCGGCAGGGACTGTGTACCCGGTGCGCGCTGGTCGTATTTATGGTCGGGGTCCGGACTGCAAACCGTGGTGAACTAAGTGCCCGGGCGCCGGGCCCAGCCGGACCTGCAGCTTTGGGAGATGCATTCAAGTCTGCAAGTTTGATAACGGGCTATAAAGGCAGATTTATGCAGGCGGCCCGATAGACGGGAGCGTCTCGGTATGGGCGGCAGGTGTGGCCCATGCGGGGGTGGGGGCGGCGGGGGCCCAGGCGGGGGCGGCGGGGGCCCAGGGGGGGCCCAGGCGGGGGCCCACAGGGGTGCGCGGCCGCCCCGACGGCCCCGACTGCTGACCGGACATTCAGTCGTCGCTGCCAACACGTCCGCGTCCGCGTCCAGAACTACAGTGCTGCCGCACAGCAGCCCACAAACTGCTGCCCTCGGCGGCCGTTTTAATTATCGTGTCATCATTACCGACTGCCGGGGGTGGCCGGGGGTGGCCGGGGGCGGCCGGGGGCGGCCGAGGGGCCGGCGGATCGGAAAATTACGTGGGGTAAGCAGCGGTGTGCCCCGCCAGCCTCACCCACCCTTCGGCCGGTCGGCTGGTCAGGGGATGGCGCCGGCGGTGCAGATCGGCTACCGCAGAGCCGCGTCTCACCGGCAGACAAGCGGGGCGGTGTGGGCTGCACGCTGCCGGCAGCAGCGGGGGACCTCTTATTCACTTTAAGCGCCGTTTTGCGGCTCCAAGCGGGCGTGATGAAACCGTCGCCGCCTGCATGCCTCGTTGTGTGTGTGGCCGACGGCGACCGCAGACGCCACGCCGGGCCACAACTTGGCCCGTCTCCCCTCATCAAGGCCGGGGTGCAGCTAAAGGGAAAGGGGTGTGCTGCACCCCGACGCCGTCTGGCAGGTGCCGCCAAAACTCACCGCCGCCGACGGCAGACCCACACACACACACTCTCTCTCTCTCTCTCTCTCTCTCTCTCTCTCTCTCTCTCTCTCTCTCTCTCTCTCACACACACACACACACACACACACACACACACACACACACATACACACATACACACACGCGCGTGGGGTGGATGATTGTGCGACGATACGAGCCGCCTGTGGCCGCCCTGCCGAGAGTCGCACGACACCACCACAGCCCGGGCCCCACGGGGGGCGCAGGGGGCGCGGGCACAGACGGTTATTGCGGGATGCCTAGCTGCACACAGAATCTCCGTCCGTCCCCCCCCCCCCCCCCCCCACAAAGTTTTGTGGCGCCGTCGTGCTTCCAACCGCTACTCAGCGCAAGGGAAGGTCGTGTGTTCGTATGTATGTGAGGAGGAGGGGGAGGGGGGAGGGTACCCATCTGAAGAGGCAGTGGCTGTTAAGGTAGGCGGAGGGGGGGGGGGCACATGAAGAAGCCGAGGCAGCCGGCATTTTATATTACAGGCCGCCGGCAGCGCATTTATACTAAAGCGGCGCGCCCTTGAGAACCGCGGGGTGGCAGGCCGAGGCGGGCCGTGGTAGGCCGTGGCAAGGCTAGGGCCGGGCTGAGCGCGGGCGGCGGGGCGGCCTATTGTGGACATACATTCAGGCGCCTGAGACAGCGGGTGTAAAGAACGCCCGCCACCCCTCCCGGAGTGCATCGCATGCGCTGCACGGCGTGGTGGGGTTCTGGTCTGGTCGGGACGGGACATAGCCATCCGGCCGGCTCCTCCGGCTCCTCCGGCTCCTCCGGCTGCTCCGGCTCCTCCGGCTCCTCCGGCTCCTCCGGCTCCTCCGGCTGCTCCGGCTCCTCCGGCTCCTCCGGCCCCTCCGGCTCCTCCGGCTCCTCCGGCTCCTCCGGCTCCTCCGGCTCCTCCGGCTGCTCCGGCTCCTCCGGCTCCTCCGGCTCCTCCGGCTCCTCCGGCTCCTCCGGCTCCTCCGGCTGCTCCGGCTCCTCCGGCTCCTCCGGCCCCTCCGGCTGCTCCGGCTGCTCCGGCTCCTCTGTGTCACGTCCATGTCGCCCGGGGTGCGGCGTTACCGCCCGCACCTCCGGCCGCCATAAGTCCCACGAGGTCATGAGTCTGGCCATGACGTAGCGCCATATCGCGGCCGTAAACGGGCTGTAGCGGGTTGTTCTTCATACTCAGCGGCGGCCGTCTCCGAGGCCGCAGGCCGTCGGTGACCGTCGGCGACCACCGGCCGGACACGCGGCGCCGGGGTGGACGGCCGCGCCAGGACCACCACACCAGGGGGATGCTTGTGGGAGACCACCGCGCCCCCTGCGAGCTCACCGAGGACCCGGACCCCGTCACGTAGGCAGCCCGCCAGACGAGGCCGTTACGGGGAGGCGACATCTGCCGCCGGAATGCCATGAAATGAAATAGCGGCACGGTTTCCGAAGGCCGGGGAGGGCCGGCGGGGCGGGCGGCGGCTGGTGTGGTAATTGAATATCGCACACGCACGAGCAGGCGATCCCCACACATGCGGCTCCGGTGCAACAGCTGCAATCTGATTATTTAACGAAATCGTTAAATCATGCTGTCTCCTCGCTGCTAATCTGTGCATGCCTGGCCCGGAGCTGGTTTCCTAGAAGAGTTCGGTCAGACCAACGGCGCCTGCTGGGTAGGCAACCAAGACTCCTTGCATGCAGGCGTGTCGTGCGGGCTGGCCTACCCCAGCACTGGCAGGCGCTCGGCGGAATGTTTTTCCGCAGGGTCCCGCCCGTCCCGCCAGTCAGCTGGCCGTCTCTGCGGGGGCGGCGGCTGCTGCTGCTGCTGTTGCTGCTGCTGCTGCTGCTGCTGCTGCTGCTGCGCTGCTGCTGCTGCTGCGGCTGTGCCCCTGACGGTGTTGTCGCCGCGGGGCACTTGCGGCCGTGTAGGCCGACACTGTCAGGAGCAGACAGGCGCACGGCACGACGGCCACCACCAGGCGCCGCCAGGCACTGCCTCCCCGCCCCGCCCCGCCCTGCCCTGAGGCCAGCGGCCTTATGTTTCACCGGACTGCAAGCTGATGCCTCTGTCTCAGCGGTTCCGGCGGGGGGAAAAAAAGGGAGAGAGTGAGCGAGAGAGGGGAGCCGTCGTGGTCGGTGTGAACTGATCGTAACGTGCCGAGGCGCCTTCGCAGACAAACAGAGGTAAAGTAGGAAGAACTCGGGCCGCCGTCCCGTTGCTTGACGCACGCGGCAGTCGAGTCCCGCTAACTAGCTCCACACGGAAGCTCCGCGGCCCGGCGCAGGGACAGGGTCGGTCGGGGCGTCGTCGGGCAGGACAGCAGGGCGGCCGCCTCGCTGGGCTGCACCCGCCCAAACTCCCAAACAGCCGAAGACCCCGTCAAAGTTTAATCAAAGCAGTACGGACGGACGGACTAGCGGGCTGGCTGGACACCGACGCCGTGGCGGGGGCCGAGTCGGCGGGCTACAACAACGCGTGGCAGGGCGCGCGGCAGCGTGTCAGGCAGCGTGTCAGCAGCTCGGTGAGCAGCCCGATGAGCGGCCCTCATACGCGGAACGTCTCCTCCATATATCGGGGATTTCGCTTCCCAGAAAAAAATAGAAATAATAAAATAACGTAGAGCTGGTCCGACTGTGGGCTTAGGCTGGTGCCGGCGGCGATTGGTGGTGCTGGGGGTAGAGAGCGGGGAGGAATGTTTGGCCCGAGGCGAGCGGTTGCGGGGGCGGCGCGGGGGCGGCGCGGGGGCGGCGCGGGGGCGGCAGGTCCCTCCGTGTCCGCCCGCCGCGTCCTAACGGCCCTCATGCCCTGCCTCCCTGCCGCCGGGACGAGCAAAGGGAGCTTCGGACAAGTTCGGATTTGGCGAGGGATCTGGGATCCTGGTGATGAAGATAAGTCGCTATAGCCGGGAAGGCCTCATAAGTTAGGGGGCTCTGCCGGGCTCTGCCGGGCTCTACCGCCGTCCCCATCGTCGAGTTGTGACGACCTTGGTGAGAATGGGGCTCAGGCCTAGCGGCGCCCGGAGCCCAGCCCAGCCCGGACCCGGCTCAAGCCCTCATCCGGCCACCGCTCGCCTCGTCCCTGACCCTGACAAATACGCGGACAAGTGGCAGCAGCCAGCCCAGCCAAGAGCGGTGCGGTGCGGTGCGGGTGTTTTCCGGGGATGACAAAGTTGACGCGGACGGGTACGACGACGAGCAAACACAACAGAACAAAATCACCACTGAAATAATTGTGCGTTCGTGCGCGCGCGTGTGTGTGTCTGTGCCTGTGTGTGTGTCTGTGTGTGTGTCTGTGTGTGTTTCTGTGTCTGTGTGTGTGTGTGTGTGCGCGCGGAAGCGTTAGGAAGATGGCCACAGGAATGAATCGTGCAGCCCTGATGAGGAACCCATCACGTTCTTATCGAAATTTTCGAACCCGCCTAGCGTGCCTGTGTTTTACACCAGATACCGCATTCAGCATTTCTACGGTGAAAAATAAAATAGAAAAGGAAGGGAGAAGGCAGATCGGACGCCCATTAGCAGAGCGCTGACCAATGGCCGGCCCTCACGCGATCCCACAATAAAGCCAAGTTTTCCCGCGGAGCATCGATTCGGAAAAGCGTCGACGTCGCGGGCCTTATCACCATCCCGATGGAGCCATCAGCCGGCGGGGCCCTGCGGGGGCCACGCCCACTCACCTGGACACGCCAATTACAACTTTTTTGGCGAAACGACAAGAAGCGAGGCAAAAGACGCCGGCGTCGTGCGAAAAGGAGAGCCGCCGGACCGAATCCTAATTCGGCCCCACTGGTCCTGCCCTGCCGGTGCCACCCCTGGCGCCGCCCCCGGCCCCCACGGACGGCTGCTAGCCTGGCAGCATACTCCGTTCTACTCCGGCCGGCGAGCTCATCCCGGCCGGCTCCTTCATAACAGGAGGCTCCTCCTCTCTCTCTCGCTCTGTCTCTCTCTGGCAAACAAAGTGAAAAACTGCAACTCGCGCTCGGCTCCTCTCTTGGCTCTATGCATTGGACGGCTGCGGACCCTGCGGGGCGGATAGAAGGCGACGGGCCGCGCAAACTAAAATCCCCACCCGGCAACTGCAATCGGGCCTCGGTCGCGCAACCTAACCCGACTTTGCTTTTTGCGCACAAGCAAATCACCAACTTCCTTCGCAAAAAAAAGAAGAAAGAAAATCGCTCATCAGCCACTCCCCCCCCCCCCCCCTCCTTTCCCCTCTCTGTTCTCCCTCATCTTTTTATTCGCCGCTGATAAAACTTGTGCCGTAAGTTTCCGGTGAAATTCCCGATAGTGTCAATTCCGCAGAAGAAATAGATGCCCTTTCCTCCCCGAGTTGTGTTCGGCGTCACAAACGCCGTCCTGTATGCGTTGTGCGCGGCGCCCCCAGCGGACCCCAGCGGACCCGCCTCCCTCGTTGGCCTTGATTATTCGACTCTTGTCTTAGACGCCACAACCACGACCCCAAAAAAAAAAGAAGAAAAAAAAAAAAAAACAACGCCGGCGCATCAACGGTCCCGTCCCGGCTGCGGCGGCCCGTGGCGGCAGCGGCAGGCCGAGTCCACGCCGTCGCCGCTGGGCTGGGTGACGACGGTGACGACGGCACGCCCCAAAATTGGGTCCTAATGACCGCATCTAATGCGACCACCGCAGCAGCGGCGGCAGCAGCAGCAGCGGCAGCCAGCGCGGCCAGGCCAGGCCTATCGTTGTATGCATCAGGGACACACCCACAGGCCCCGCAGGCCCCGCAGGCCCCAGGGGGGGTCAGCACTCACCGCGGCAGCGGAGGCGGGCTCGGCCTAGATATGGAGCAAGCGCAGTCCATATTTTTTGGACAAAGTTGGAAGAAAGGGAGGGGTAGGTCATGGCGGGGCGGAGCGCGCGCGTGGTGGGGCGCAGAAGAAGGCAAGTTGTTGTCGTGAGCAGCGCCGAGGCGGGCAAGGCGTGCGCTCCGGATGAGGGGGGGGGGGGAAGCACACTGCGGGGCGCATGAAGAGGATGACGTGAGGGATGGGGGGAGGGGGGCGGGCGCACTGCATGCATACGATATTACCGTACGTCTCGTGCTCCGCCGCGCTCCGGTGGAGCGTCCCCTTCGTCTTGTACACGATCCTGGTTTACAGTGTCTACCCGCACCCCGCCGGGGTGGCGGGCGGCGAAGGGGCGTCGACGGGGACGCTGCGTGAGGCCGCCGCGCCGTCAGCCGGTTACCTGGCCGAGTAGGGCCGCGGTCGCGGACGACATGCCTGCCCGCAGAGCTGATGTGCGCCGAATTCCGAGGATAATAACCCGCAGAGAGGTCCGCCCTGCAATTGGGGTCGTCCGCGTCCCTCACGCACTGGGACACCTCACATAGACTCGGACGGCACCCCGGCCCCGGCACACCCGCTGCCCTGCGAGCTGGGCTTTTTGCGGGGCTGGTCCGGGCCGGCCGCACGATAAGGGCAGAGGCTGGGGCTCCGGGGGGCTCCGTGGGGCTCCGGGGGGCTCCAGGAGGCCGTGGGGCTCCGGGGGCCTCCGGGGGGCCGGGGGCTTCCGGGCCTCCGGGCCTTCGGGCGCCGCCCCGGACAGTCATGCCCTGCCACCGCATCACCACAACCCCGCCCGCCCGCCGCCCCACCCGTCGATGCCGTCCGATGCCGGTGACGCAAACCCAGAAGGGACGAAGAACACTTGATTTGGATGGCAAGGACTGATGCTGATGCTGCACGGGCCCTACCGTGCCACGCCGTGCCGCGCCACGCCACGCCGGGCCACCGTGGGCCGTGGGGCCTTCATCAAGCGAAACGTGCTCCCCAGTGCCGGCTGACGTGCGGGGAGCACACACACACACGCGCGCACACCACACACACGCACACGCACGCACACACACGCACACACACACGCAGATCGCGCTGTCGCCGGAGGCGCAGCCCTCACGCTACGACGAGGACTAACACCGCAGCCCCCGCACTCCCCCTGCCACCCTTCCCCCGGCGCCGCGTGACAAGGAAATATGTGAATTACGTCATGTTTTTCCAGCGTCATTCGCTTTCCCTCCGGCAGAGGCTCGGGCCGCAGGACGCTCCAGGCGGCATGCGACACGCCGGGGCCCCGAAAATAAGGCTAATAAAAGGCTAATAAAAGGGGTTTACTTGGACTGAAAAGTCTAAAACGTAGCGTTCACTCTCCTTATGCGGCCCCCGTCCGAGGCCAACCGGACTTCGGCGTGTGTGTGTGTGTGTGTGTAAGCAAACCGAGGATCGTTTTGTGGGAGCGGGACGCATAGTTGTTTCTCTAAAGCATAGTGGTGACGTCGCATGGGAACAGTGCTCAGGGAGTGGGTGGGTGGGACAAGGAGGTCGGTTCGGTGCATGCGGGAGTGCAGGTGGGGAGGGGAGGGGAGCCATGGGACCGCTGGGTCCAGCCGCGAGCAAGGAGTGCTCCAGAAACTCCCAGAGGAGCACCCCCCTCCCCATCCCTACCCCCCCCCCCTCTCTATCTTTCAGGTAGTGCTCACGCAGAAACGGAACAAAGGTTGGCACGCAGGGGAAGGGGGCGTTAGGCCGTACCGAACCGCCTGTCAGAGAGAGAGAGAGAGAGAGAGAGAGGGGGGGGGGGGGGGCGCACAGGTGTCGGGTTTCTGTCACATCGACCCAGGTAATGTAGCCGGAGATTTCAATCCTCGGCTCGACTCCGGACGCGACGGAGCGGGGCTGATGTTTTGGCCTTGCAGGTCGGAGAGCCGGACCCGGAGGCGGTGTGGGGCCAGGCAGGGCCCATGACCGGACCGGGCGGCCCCTGTGGCGGGACCATGTCGTGCGCTACACAGTGTTCTCCTTTCGACATTTTAGAGCTGTCAGTTGCCAGTCTTTAAAATCACGATCGCTTCTGTCAGAGGTATGGCGCTATTTATCGGAAAATTTTGAGGCACAGCGCGACGTTGTGTAGTCCCCCATTCCAGTGCGTAGTAGTATGTAGTGCCGCACATCGGAGTTTGATACTCTCTCACTCCCCCTCACTCCTCATTGCCTACAATAGACGGAGACAGAGTACACACGCGGGAAGGGGCGCGCCCCGTCGGCCCAACTTGAAGGGGTTCCCTGCTTACACGACGGGCATATACTTTGTCGCGGGAGGGGCTGGCGACCGTGACCACTGGGTCCAAATGCCTATCGCATTCTCTCTCTCTCTCTCGCTCTCTCTCTCTCTCTCTCTCTCTCTCTCTCTCTCTCTCTCTCTCTCTCTCTCTCTCTCTCTCTCTCTCTCTCTCTCTCTCTCTCCCGCCGCCTCCCCACCTCCCTCGCTCTCTCGCACCCACGCGATCGTGGGCCCCCAGCGGACCCAGCGGACCACTCGAAATATGACCACGGTCCGTTTGCGCTGAACGGAATCCTCTCCTCTCCGGACGGCCCTCCGCTCTGGCCCGGCCCCTGTCGAGTGATGAGAGATCCACTCTGCTGCGTTCCAGGGCCAGACTGAGGGACAGTTTCCGATGCCATCCAATACCCCCTACCCTACCCCTTCGTACCGCGCGGGTATTCTGCCTCGCGTGATTTTACCTCCCCGCCCCCCTAGCCCCCTCTCCACCCGACACCCGCCCTTTCCACAAAAACCATCAGTCTGTCTAGCCCCGGGAAACGACTCTGCGATTTATAGAGCGGGCTACACTCCTCTTGTGATCGATCCCATCATTTCTTTGCCGTCGCTGCGCGCCGTGATATTCAGCGCAGATTTATTTGAAGGGGCGTTTTCGCGGATCGCTTGCCCCTAGTGGCCGTGCGGCAGGCCGCCGTGCGGGTAGAGGACGTCTTGGCGTCCTGGGGGCCTGCGGGGCCTACGGGGCCTGCGGGGTGGCCGGGAATCTCCCCGCCGGTGACGTCAGTCCCGACCAACATAGTTCAGCCGAACAGAAGAAGGATCTTAAGTGTAAAAAATTAGCCGCCCGCGCCATGCCTCTTCGTCGGCCGCGCAAGCCCAACAAAACGACCCTGGTCATCCGGGGTCATCCAAGCTAATCGTTTAATCCAAACAGGCACATAGTTTCAGGAGTTGTTTCCTCTTTGGGCCCCATCACAACACAACGTCCGCATCGCGGACCTGACCTGACAACCCGCTCCGAGCGGAGAAAGGGGGAGAGACAGAGACATCCGAGGACGACACCTGTGCACATTCCAGGGACCACAGGGAGTCTTTCTCACTCACTCCAGTGCCCCCCCCCCTCCTCCACCTCCTCCAGGAGCGTCGTCGCGGCTCGGCACGGTGAGACGACGTTCGCCTCGTCAGGCAAGCGTGGTTCCGCTCCAGGGCTCCCGACCCTTCCCGCCCTCACCGCACTCCGGCCGGGCACCGGCAGCACCGGCAGCACCGGCAGCACCGGCCAGCGGGGGCCGTCCGAAAACCACTTCGATGGTTTGGCAACGTTCCTAAATACGTACGACGACGAGGTCCGCGCGCCGTGGCTGGCGTGAGACCTTCAGCGCCCAGCAGAGGAATCAATGCTGGCCTCCGCCGGGAGTCGAAGCCAGGTCCACTGGACGCGGCCAAGGACGGAGGGGCCGAGCCGGCCGCGCCGGGACACTGCAGGACACGGGGCCCACCGCGCAGAAGCTTGGCGGCGTGGGAACCTATCGGCCGCAGCCCGGTGGGGCAGGGCCGAGGGCAGGGCCTCGACGGGGACCTGGGGGAGGGGGGGGGGGCAGTGCGCCACCGTCCTCAGGGCTTTCTGCGTGTCCAGCGACGCGGCGGCACTCTCCCCGCGGTCCGCACCGCGGCTACGAGGGGGTTTTTGACGGCCATCACCGACTGCGGGGAGTACCGCCGTACTGCCTTGAGAGGGACATCACGACCTCCCGGGAGAGGAGTGCGCGGCGGCGGCAGGTCAAAGGTGAGGGGCGGGGCGGGGCGGGGCCCCGGGTGGGGTAGGTGCCATGCCGCAGGGTGATGGGTCCCCGGCCGGCAGCGGCCGAACGACCCGGCTCCACTCTCCATTTCACGACACCTGATACCCGTGCCCGGCCGAGGAGCCCCATTCAGTCCGCCCGAGCCCTCCCCCTTTCTTCACTACTATGCGGCCACCTGCAATGCACAGCACCGCGCACACACACACACACACACACACACACACACACACACCCTTACTACCACACGCTATTTTGAAAAGCAGAGACAGCGACAGGACGAGGGAAAAAAGTGCTGTGCGTATTGCCTGCCTGCTGCTGCTCCTCTTTGTTAATCAATTCTCCCGACCAACTCGCACTTTGCTCGGGGGGAAGGGGGGAAGGGGGAGAGGGGTGAATGCTGAGGGCAGCGTGTCGTTCGCGGGTTGCAACGGTTATTCGGGTCGTCGCTCACGTTTATCTCACTCCCACACAAGGGTGCGGCCGCCACTCTGGCTCTTTCCCTCCTCCCACCCCCCTCTCACACACATAGCACACGCTTCCCCCCCCCCTCCCCCCAACCCAATCGCTGTCATTTTTATTCCCGGGCAAGAAACGCGGACGCACAGGAATAACATGAAAATATCAGCAAAACAGCAGCAGCAGCAGCAACCATCACGGAAAAGCTTTCATTTTTGTTTTGCCCGGCGCGTTCGTTTAGAATTTTGTTGTTTCCCAGAGGAGAAATATGAATAATAATCGGCATCCATACGTTAACCAGGTACCGGAAGGACCGTCACTGCCCCTGCGCCAGCAACAGTCCGACTGCACGGTAATCCATGCCGCTCTAAAACACAGCAAAATCCCCATAATGCTCCTAGTTCAAATTGATCGAATTATTTTAACAGGATACTTTCTTTAAAATGGCCTGAGGCAACTTTTGTTCTTCGACTTAAGCCGCATTGGAAATCACTACCGCTGCTGGGGGAGGAGAAGAGCCCCTAGATCGTGGCGGCGTCCTCCGCCCTGTCGGCCGCCCTCCGTCCCCGTCCTGTCCGGGGCCGCGATTGGCACCACGCCGACGTCTGATGCGGTATGAGATCCGCAAAACTTGTCGCCTCGAGAATAATGCGATTTCCTTGTCGGCGCGTGGAGCGCCGCCGCGCCGCGCCGCGCCAAGAGCGATGCGGCGCCAACCACGTGATCGGCAGAAAGCTTCCCGATACAACAACAGCAGCAGCGGCGGCGGCGGCGGCGGCGGCGGCGGCCCCGCCACGATAAATCTCAGCCGGCCTCGGCCCCCTCTCGGTCCGCGTGAATGTCTTCGATGGGCGCGGTGATAAACAGCACGCGCTTTATGGCTATGCTGGGTGCGTGCTGCACGACGGCGAGGGCCGCCCCGCGACCAGGACGACCTGGACATGACACACGGCAGCCGACGCGGAAGAGTTTACAGGACGCCGACGAACGGGCGTCGGTTTTTGTTGTTGGAGCACGTCGCCAAGTAAGTCGTGAAGGGAAGCGATACAGGCGGCGCCGCTGGCCAAATAGCCCCCCCCCCCCCTCCCCCAACCCCTACCCTGCGGGGCGTCGGTGAGGCGTCGCGCATTAGAATATGAAAAGTTTGGGCCAGTTATCCGGAAACGTGTGAATTTTCTGCAAAGGCGTCCACCCGCGAGGCGGCGGCGCGTGGAGGGGCGGGGCTGGAGCATCCGTCGCGTGTTGGCTGGTGTGGCGGGGGGTGGAAGGGGGGCGGGGGCGGATTCGCAGAGCAAAGTTTTGGTTGGCGTATACATGAGAAATGAAGACGGACGAGTCACGAGACTGCCGCGCTGAGACCCCTGGAGCGGGGGGAGGGGGAGGGGGGTTAAACAGTCAGAACCTATCACTTACCCCGCCGCCGCTGCCGCCGCACACAAAACGCTAATCACGATGTGCGTGATGATGGAGGGGCTGTGGGAGGCTGCGGCCGGCCTGCTCTCGCGCCCCCGTGCGCCCCCAGCGGCCCCCAGCGGCCCCCGGCCGGCCCCCACACATGCAGGCGCGCGTGGCGAGGGTTCGTCGGCCCCGGACTGCGTCCTTAGACGCGCGCACCAAAGGCTTTGGCTGCCGAACCGACGCGGGAGGGTTTTTATTTAAATCACGTTTAGCGAGAGCCGTGGTGCGCAGCTCCAGATCCCTGTGTGCTCCGGTTGGGGCTGCGGGGGGCCGCGGGGGGCCGCGGGGGGCCGCCGAGACTGCCGGCTTCACACGATCAACAAGGGGGACCAAAATAGGATGGCGCGGCCGCCTGATGCGAAAAGTTGCAACCCGCCGAGCCGGCGCGCGTCTGGGGGGGGGGGGGCGTGGCGGGGCGGGTACAGCGGGGAGAGGAGCCTGGCGCTACTCTATATAAAGGCTGGCGGAAACTGGGGCAAAGGCTGGGGACCTTCGACAGGACAGGGGGGCCCTGCAGGACCTTCCCTGCTGGGGGTGATTACAGGCCGCGGCTGGTGTATCACTGGCAGGCGAGTTAACCATCACGTGATGAGCACGGCCACAGTCCCCCCCCCCCCCCCCACCGCTCTCAAAGACAGCAAATGGTATTGCCCCGTCCGCGCGAGGCAAAAGGGAATTAAGCTGAGCAACAACACACAGCTTTAGGGGGGGGGGGGGGGGTAGGGTTTCAGTTCTACCGTAGCAGAAATAAAACTGAAACGGTATCATCATCATCATCATCATCACATCATTCTCGACGGCCACATGTCATCTCCCGGATAATGTCTCCGAGCTCCGGGCAGGCATGCCGCTGCCGAGTGCGGCCGAAGGCCCGGGGAGCCGGAGGAAATTGAATTCCGGGCGCGAGAGATAAAGAGAGATGAAAACCGGAACGAAATGAGCAGACGACCCCCGCGTCCGTATGTGATATTTCATACTGGGCTGCCCAATGGCCAATAGCGGGCGAATTTGTGTCACGTGTTTCGTATAGTGGTGAATTCGCCTCGCTCGCTCGCTTGATTGCAATTGATCAATTGATATTCAAGAACTTATTACGTTACAATATTTCAGTTACTAGTTTCATTCATCGCGTCACAGTTTTGCCCGGGTTAGGGGGGCCCCCCAACGCCTCTGCGGCGGCGCGCGGCGCTGAAGGCGGGGTCGGGTGGAGAGCCGAGGATTGAATGGTGGCCGGGCGCCTGCGAGTCGCCGATAGGCAGCCCGCTCCGCTGCGGTGCGAGGCGTGACCGGCCGTCCGCCGTGGTGTCAGGCGCTCCCCGGTGTCTCCCCAGCGTCTCCCCAGTGTCTCCCCAGCGTCTCCCCAGAGTCGCCCCAGCGTCTCCCCAACAGTATCACAGAATACCGCGGGCCCTCGGCCCCTGTTGTCATGTTGGACGGATGTGTGTTTGCATTATGGTGGCCCGCTGCTGTCCGGCAGAAAGTTGATGTTCGCGTTCCCATTGCGGCCGCGACTCCCTTTTGTTCGGCACAATCAGTGCCGCGGGGCCGAGTGCGGTCCGGCTGTGGGCGCTGCCAAGCGCTGCCAAGCCTGCCTCGAACCCTTCCGGGCCGCCGCCGCTGCTGCCGCTGCCGCCGCTGCCGCCGCTGCCGCCGCTCGGCCCGCGGCCTCGAGGCCCAGTTAATTTGATGCGGGATGCTGCACTCGTGCGAGGCGAGGCGAGGCCACAGCCGCCACGACTCCGGCCCGGCAGTCCCGTGGGAGCGTGGTCTGTCGCCCTGTGTCCTTTAGCCCACGACGTCACACGTGCCGACCTGCGTCCAGCCGCCCCAGTGCGCTTGCGGCCTCCTGTGGGACTGCGGGGGGCGGCCGGGGGCGGTCGGGGGCGGCCGGGGGTGGCCGGGGGCGGCCGGGGTGGGTGGGCTGCGAGCGGACTCGGCGCCCCTGTTTTATGCATGCGGATCGCGCGGCCGCGCCGAGCGTGTTGGTACTTGGCAGCACCGACAACACCGCTCTGGCGGCGCCGCCCCCTGCCGCCCTCAGCCGCCCCCGCCACCCCCAGCCGCCCCCGCACAGGCATCGAACTACCCGCTGATGGGGCCGCGCCGGCTTAGCAGCCAGTGGGGAGGGATTTTCGCGAAACCTGCGCGAAAGAATGCAGCGTGCGAATAATTTGCTGTTTGGAACGCTGCCGCCGCCGCTACGGCCGCTGCTGTTGCTGGCTGTTTGCTTCGAGTCGGGGTCGGGCCGCTCGCTTCCAGAGCGCTGCCCCCGCACTCACACACACACTACGTCTTTTGCTCACATCGTCCATCGCCCCGTTTCCCACAGTGCAGCGGGGGGAGAGAGAATAATGCAGCCCGGCCGTTACCTGCAACAGAAAAAATAAAACAAGCAGACGTTAATTAAGAACTCCGCCACTCTCTCTCTCTCTCTCTCTCTCTCTCTCTCTCTCTCTCTCTCTCTCTCTCTCTCTCTCTCTCTCTCTCTCTCTCTCTCTCTCTCTCTCCCCCTCTCTGCTGCAGCACATGTGCGTGTTGATATACAGCCACCGGGCTTGCCGCACTTCTCGATGGCCAGCCAATCACGGGCGTGCAGCCTCACACCGAGTAACCCGCGTTGGGTCCACCCTGCTGCCCTCCTCCTTGTGTACTCTCTTCATTTGCCCCCCCCCCCCCTCCCCCTCCCTCTCTGTGCTGCCACTACGGGGGGACGTAGTAGTAAAAAGTGTGCACACTCCTCGAGGCTGGGGCGGGGCCTGCCTGCAGGGTCCTTGGCAGGGCGGGGTGGGCACGGGCAGTCGAGGCGCAGGCAGGGCGCAGGGGCCCAGGGCCCGCTTGGGCGACTGGAGCGCCCTGAGTGTGCCCTGCTGCTTGCTTGCGGGGCGCTTGCCGTCGCTGGCTGTCGCCTGCAGTGCCGTGTGTTGGTGGTAGTGGACCCGGCGGCCCGGCCCGGGTCACGAGGACACCCCCAGACACCCCGACCTGCCCCGGTTCCCCGGTGCCCCAGGTCCGCTACGCTCCGCCTTGCCTGGAGAGTGCCGGAGTGTGCTCTGCACCAGCTCGCTTGTAGGATGGCGTGGTAGTTTTGCATCACCAAAAAGTCGTTGCTGCTGCATCTCCACCCCCCGTCCTCCCTCTCTCTTTCTCCCTCTCCCTCTCTCCCTCATCTCGAGCCAATGGGCCGGGACAAAGGCACGGCACGGGCTACTTAAGAGGCCGTATGCACTATACGCCAGGCAAGGGGTTGATGGCAAGGCGACTGGAGGCTGAAGGCTGAAGGCACTCGGGCTGGCTGCTGGCCCTGCTGGCCGACGTGTGTGCACTCAGGTGCGAGCGAGATGAATGCATGCGAATGCCCCCGGGGGTGGGAGGGAGAGCCGACGTGTGCAAACGCCTTTCCCTCGCGGTGGAGTGAGAGAGATAGGGGGTCGACATCGACGGGGACCGCTAGAAAAAAATATGCTACATGCTTCATCGACAAATATAAATTTACCTCGAAATTTTAATTTTAATGTTCCATCTGTAAATATGAATACAGTTCTGATTGACTCCCCGAAAACATGGCGCTTTGCTCTGAAATGAATAATGATTAGTCGGCTCGAGTGCCGTGTGACCCTTGGGCGTTTTCATCATTGTCGGGGGGGATGTTCCTTCCCCTCACATAACAAGCACGTGTGCGAGTGCCCAGCAGCCGCGTGCGAGCGTGTGTGTGAGAGAGAGAAAGAGAGAAGGGTTGGCAGGGGGAGGGGGGAGGGGGCTGTGTGCTCTCATCACCCCTCGGGGTGGTATATGGATATGAAGAAAATCATATAAAATTGAAATGAATTGATAACAAGCCGAGAGGCCTGGAGGACGGATGGGCGGCGAGACACACACACACACACACACACACACATACACACACACGCGCGCGCACAAAGCGGCGGTAGCAGCCGGTCAGACAGCTCATCGCCAAGCAAGCGTCTACTCGCACTCAGTTTTATTTCAATTAGTCGAAATCTGGAATTACGCGCGTACGGGTTCAGCAGTGCAGGGGGAGTGGGAAGGGGAGAGGGAGAGGAAAGGGTTGGTCCAGCTGCCGCTTGCGTGTAAACAAAACCGACACAGGGGTTTCTGTATTTTTCCTTTTTTCCTTTTTTCCCTCTACAGCGCGCGTGCGCGCCAAATTTAATTTTGCGGCGAAGCACCTATACCGCCCCGAAACCTCACTGCCGCCACCGCCGCCACGAACGCCACCAGGGAGGGGCAGCAGCGGCAGCAGTAGCAGTAGCGATGGCTATCGGCCCCATCGGCATTGGTGGGGCTGCAGGACAACGCTGTCGTTCCGATACGGAACCAACTCTCAGCAAACCGTTTCCACGCAAACGAGTCTCCGCCAGGTGAACCGCGACAGGACAACCGAGAGGTCGTCACTGATCGGAAACAGGTACATCATCATGTTGATAATTATTATTCCCGTCGCCGTGGCCGAGCTGTCGGGGTGAACAGGAAATCCGTAGCACGGCTCGAGGGCCACACGCCTCCGCCCCCGCCGCCGGCCCGATACCGCGCGGCTTTCGATGGTAATCACATTACGAAATGAGTCGGAATAATCGACAGGGACGCCCCTTTGTGATAACCGTGGCTCCGCACGCCCCCGCACACCCCCGCACGCCCCCGCAGCCCCGCACAGCCCAGCGCGCAGAGAGGCGACCGCCGAGGAGGATAGTGCAAGGCGGCCGCCACCGTCTTTGGAGGGGAATCCCGGCGGAAAATGAGGGCGAGCGGTGAGGAGGAGAAAGGGGGGGGGGGAGGGGGCTCTAATTGATGAATTTTGCAAAGGGAGTGATTAGGCGGTGCGTGGGCGGGCAGCCGGTGGTGGCCGCGATGGACCTTATTGCTGCCCCGGCCGCAGCCCAGCGCACACTACAGGCTAGCGGCCACAGGCGAGGCCACTGCAGGCCCTGTATGCCCTGCCTCTTTGACCGGTTAGCTGGACAGCCATTACTCCCCCCCCCCCCCGGGTAAAAACTTTGTCACGTGACTTGGCTGGCGGCGCGTATATCCTTTGCGGTCACCGACTGTACCCCAAGGGGTTCCTCACTCGTGTAATCATCCGTACACCCAAATGCAATCCTCTGCAATCTTGATGTGATCTCGTGCAATATTCGTAATCTATGTTATCGCGGGTAATCTCATGGAATCATGTGTAATTTCATGGAATCTTGTGTAATCTCAAAGTAATCTGCATGTAATCTTAGGTAAACTTCGTAAGAAGGCGGAACAAGGTAGAACAAGATGGAACAATGTAGAATGTAATATTTCGTGCGCTCCACAGGCAAGTATGAGGGATTCCTTGCTGCACCCGCACTCTGTGACGTTGCCGACAACTCTCCTTGCTCCGTGTCGCGCAACGCCGTCAGCAAGTACAGCTTGTAAATAAGTGACGGTGACACCGGGCGGCGAACTGGCGGCCCTGGCGGCGTCACGGCCAGCAGATGTCGTCGGCGCGTTGCATTTTCGTCAACACTGCGGTGGAAAGTCGTCTCTCTTATGAACCGTGCGGACGCCCTATTTCCGCGTAAACAAGCTTGTCCCGACCGTCAATGGGGGGCCTGACGGGGAGCTCTGGGGAGCCCTGGGGAGCCCTGGGGAC
Source organism: Odontothrips loti (assembly GCA_038380765.1). Lineage (NCBI taxonomy): Eukaryota > Metazoa > Arthropoda > Insecta > Thysanoptera > Thripidae > Odontothrips > Odontothrips loti. Next base: position 17,779,638 of record CM076244.1, on the reverse strand, counting down.
CCTCGGAGACTAAGAGGAGTGGCAGGCGGAAGGGCCCAGGCTTGTGCTTCCTGCCAGCTCCTGCCAGCGCGCGCACTACGAACAACAACGAAAATAGCTCATTCATCGAGCCGGCCCAGCCTAGCCCAGCCAGCTCCTGCCTCGGCTGCTGGAGGGAGAGAGTGCAAAAGGTTATTGCGGAGGGGAGGCGGGAGGGGGCAGCACATACAGTAAAGTAGTGGTGCTGATGGAAAGGGTGGGCTTCTTTTGTGCCCGCGTGCGTGCGTGCGCCCCGCACCCCCGCGGCCCGGTCCCTGCCCGGCCCGGAGCTAACCGCCCCACACAACGAAGGGCCCCGCCCGGGCAGGCCCACCAAGGCCTCACCAACCCCCGGCACCACCCCGCCGCGGAGTCAAACCACGTTAAATCCCGTTTGACTAATCGCCGATAAAAACGTCACGGCTTACTCGTGTGACCGAGTCGATAGCCCGGTGCAGTACATACACCCCGCGCCAAAGGGCCGAAAGAGCGGCCGCCGGCAGGAGGGGGATTTGCCCCGCAGAATGGGCGTGGGCGGGGCACAGCTGGAAATCCTGACCGAAGACGCGTCGTTGGCAATTATTTGGTCATACGTATTTTGTCCGTACGCTCTTCATCACGCGGCAGGAAATGCTGTGGTACACCGCTATGCACACTGTATCAGAAACTTGTGCACGGACAGTGCTCGTAGAGCGGTCACTAACTTTGTCGTGCTCTTGTGGCCACGCATGCGTGGACGGACGCGGGCACACACAACACCCGGTAGGGCTTCTCACGGCGGGGCGGGGAGGGGCGGGGCCCGTCCGTGGCCCGAGTGCGTCGGGGCGGTGCGCCAGTGGCTTCGACGCCGTTGACAAGCCCGCTGAGAAGCAGCATGGACAGGGGAAGACAGCAGGAGGAGCTAATTGCCCCTCGCTGATCGACTGGGGGGCACACCATCCCTGGGGACAGCCCTAGGGCCTATGTGAGGCCTGTGAGAGGCCTAGCCTGAGGTGGGCGCGGCTGAGCGGTGCAGACAGAAATACAACGAGAGTGGCAACGGAGGCAGGGGAGGGGGCGGGCGGTTTGATCGGGAGGTATCACGCGCCGCACTTGTCCTGTCGCCACCCCCTACCCACCCCTAAGCCCGCCGAGGCCGCATCCTGTGAACTGGCGCGGGCCGGGACGTCTCGTCTCCACCGTGCATGCATTATTGATTGGGCCTCAGGACGAATGACACACATGTGTTTTCAGCCGGCTTCTTTTGCCTCTGGGAGCAGCAGCAGAAGCCACCTGAGTCTCGGCGGCCCGGCCCGCCTCCGCCGGCCTCGCGGCCACCGACCCCCCCCCCCCCCCCCCCCCCCCTGACCTTACACACGAACACACCGCGAGGCAGGGTGCAGCTCAACGCTCGACCGTTTCTTGTTCTCTCTTACTCTCTCTATCCTAGCCAAGTAATGTTTGGAGAAATTGTCTCAGCTTTGTTCTTCTTTCTTCTGACCCGCAGGGAGTTCGAACTCTCTCTGTCCGACTCGTAGAGCTTCTGCAGGATGCAGCGGGAAGAGAGGAGGGGAGGGGGTTGTTGCCATAATCCCCGATATGAAAGCCGAGCGGAGGGCATCCAGGAAGCCGTGGCTGTCGGCGGCCAAGTGGCTGGGCTGCCGTGATAGACAAGCATCACCTGGGCCGTGAGGGGATTGCGGCGCGGGGGCCGCCACGCCCCCGGCCCCGCCCCCGATCCCGCCCCCCGGCCCCCGGCCACGGCCATCTCTGGGAGCCTCCGGGCAGCACTCGCGATATTGCCAACAAACTTTGCGTTGTAGTGCGCTCCGGAGGACCCACCTGCTGCTCCCGCGCACCAAATATGCAGCAGCAGCAGCAGCAGCAGCAAGGCGTCGCACCGCCGGCAGAAAGTAAAGTACGCCGCTTTTGGAAATGGAAATAAATGGACTTGCGGTGCGAAAAATATAAATAATTAAAAGCTCAGCTGCCCGGTTAGAGGCGTTGGCAGAGTATTTGATCCGGGGCCATTACGTCGTCAACGCCTCCGAGCCTCGGGGAGAGGAGGGAGGGTGATGGGGGGGGGGGGGGGGGGTAGGAGAGAGTCCTTGGTATGCCATGAATTCTTTGCCGGCATGTTGACGGTCATGCGGTGGCCCTGCCCGGCTGCCCGGCTCGTGTACGATGATCCCCGGTCCGGCGGACCCCGGTATGCACAAAATACCTCTCTGAAATCCCTCTCTTAGAGGGGAGCCGCGTATGGAGCGGCGAGGGGAGGGAGCGGAGCGGGCTGAGGTGCGGTCATTCATAGGAGCATGCCGGAGAGAGAGAGAGAGAGAGAGAGAGGAAGAGAGCAGACTCGGGAAGGGGTGAGGTTTAGCAAGTATGCAGGAGAAGGAGAGAGGGGGCGAGTGAGCGAGCGAGTGCGGGGGAGGTGTTCTAGACGAGGCATGAGCCATCAATCATCGCACTGCTGCGCTGATATCGGAGACACGGCAGCCCTGGCTGAAAGAGGAGAGAACGGGAAAGAACGAGGGAGAGATAGAGAGAGGGAGGAAGGAAGGGGGAGGAGTGAGTGAGTGGCCACACTCAGTCGGGGCGGTGGCGCTGGTCCAGGGGTGGGTGAGCGGATAGCCCAGTCGAGCCCAGCCGAGCCGAGCCCAGCCGAGCCTAGCGGACACATAGCGGAGCCTGGCGGAGCCATGCGTCTTGCAAGTTTCCGGCAGTCGGGGAGAGTTTTGCCGCGTCTTTTCGGCCAATCGCGGCTTTTGGAGACCCGCGGGAGCACTGCATCACCGCCTTGTGGAAACAATAACGCGAGTATCGGAGGGAGGGGCGCAGCGGGCGCGGCGCAGATCCATCCCCCGCGGACAGGTGGACTAGCGGGCACGGAGCTTTGTGAGGCTAGGCCAGCAGCGGCGGCCAGCGGCCAGCCCGGACTCACTCATGCGCCAGCGGGGAGAATACCTTCGGAAATAGCGCCGGGCCCACTGGCATACGTCTGTGCACCGCTCTCACTTGCACACCGGCCGGGGCCGGAAGCTTTGGTATCCTGACTGAGCCTGCGGGGTCCGCTGGGGTCCGCTGGGGTCCGCTGGGGTCCGCTGGGGTCCGCTGGGGTCCGCTGGGGTCCGCTGGGGTCCGCTGGGGTCCGCTGGGGTCCGCTGGGGTCCGCTGGGGTCCGCTGGGGCCCGCTGGGGTCCGCTGGGGCCCGCTGGGGCCCGCTGGGGTCCGCTGGGGTCCGCTGGGGTCCGCTGGGGTCCGGGGGCGCAGCCTCCTTTCCTTTGGTACCCACCAATTACGGCAGCCATCGGGCCTTCGGGCCTCCGGCGGGACGAAGCCATTGTCCTCCGCGTCAGGGAAAGAGATCCCCGACTACGATCATGGCCGTGGCCGGGTCCACACGCACGCCGCCGCGGCCGTCACCAGCTGAGCGCTCTCTGCCGGGACGCTGCTTCTCGCCCTTCCTTCCGCCAGCTGGCCCTTCCCTCCCTGCTTGACTACGTATGGGCCCGGTTGCCCCGACGGGGGCGCTGCAGCAGGGCCTGGCTCTAAGAGGAGACGGCGGCAGTTGCAGTTTGTAGCAGGGAATGCACGCCATGCAAACCAATACCAACAAACTGTCTGGCGGGCGTAGGGAGGGTAGGGCCGGCCGACCGGGGAGGGCGGGACGGAGGGAGGGGTGGTTCATTTCCTGACTCGCTTTGTATATACGTAAGGCGAAAAGGCCAGTGGGCCAGATGAAAGTCTACTTTGCGAACAGCTGGGTGCGGGAGGGCGAGGGGCAGGCGCGGGAGTGGAGGGTTCGAAAACCGATACTAACTTTTTTCCTCTTGCGCTTATTATTTATTTTGGAGCCAATGAAGGCGATCTCAATACTGCATGCCTCGCGATGGCATTTCTGCCTGCTCATGCCAATATTCGCATAAGCAGCAGCGTGCCTGCCCTAATTGCAGTACCTCCGCTTTTTACTTTTGTTTTTTGCCTCTTTTCTTAGGGCAGCCCCTTGGGGGCCGCCGGCTGCCGAATCCGGCCACGCAGTCGTTGATCCCGCAATAATAGAAACGAGCGGAAGGGAGAAAGAAGGTGGCAATCCACCGCGGGGGCCGGGCCGGGCCTTGTCGAGGGCGGGCGGGCCGGGCGGGCCGGGCGGGCCGGGCCAGAGGGTTGTAAAGCTATGTGCCCTAATGCCATGCCCTGGCCAAGGCCTGGCCAGCTCGCCGGCCGGGGTCTCCTCATGGGGCTTGGATTGCAGGTTTACTGGTCACGAACGACGCTAACCTAACAATACAGGGGGCTCGGTGGGCATTGCTGGGAGCGCTAGCCCACACTTACCCTACCGCTCTGACCATGAGGGCGGTCCGGGCTGTCTCCGCTAACGGCACCGGCCGCGGCGGGTGCGCGCGCACGGCACGAGCGGGCGGGAGCGGCGCGGCGGCGGTGCGTTTCGGACGCGGCTCCGAGGCAGTCTGCGCGCGTTTTGTAAACGAAAAGCATAGCCCGGCCAGGCCCAGCCCCCGCGCTACCCATTCCGTGTTTACGTGAACCCCGCCACCCCCAACCCAAGTCGGCAGAAGGGTTGCGCGCGACCCCCACCAGGCCACAGCCCCTCCCGGACCCCGGCGGCCCCCCGGGGGCCAGCCCGGCCCGGGGGCCGACAGGGGCACTTCGCCCAAATGGACCCTTGCCTCGCCGAAGTGATACCAGCACTCGCGCGAACATAACCGCCCGGCTCGGCACGGCCCGGCCCCACAGGACTACCAACTGCAAATTTGTATTTGTAATTGAGCTTACGCTCTGTATCAACCAATGCCGAGAACCGGGCGCGGAGCAGCAGCAGCCGGCCTGAAATTAGCAGAACACAAGCGGCGGGGGAGGGAGGGGGGAGGGTGCATTTGCGGGAGGATTGCTTATTTGAATAGGACCCCGTTCCGCCCCGCCCCGCCCCGCCCCGCCCGGACCGCTGCCGCTCTGGCCGCGCGCGCTTTGTGGCCCGTGGTGGCACAACAAGCGGGCGGGGAGGACTCGCAGGCCCAGGCCCACAGCCTCAGCCCACAGCCTGCTGGGCCGGCTGGGCCGCCGCACCCGCCGGTTGCTAGTCGGATATTATTTATTTGCCCGCGCCGCCGCTTTATTGGGAGAACGGCGTCGCAGAAGGGTGTGCAACTTGTTGCGGCCAGAGGGTTTCCAGCTCCCCGGTCCGCCGATACAGGAGTACTGGTTACAGTACCCCGCGTGGCTGATTACTGCGTTGTGTTTCGCAGCCTGACAACACACGTCTTCGGGCAGGACATCAACACGGCTCCGTGTTTGCGCGTGTGTTTGTGTGTGTTTGGAACGGGCGGGCGGATGGGCCGAAATGGCTGTTGGCAGCCGCCGTCAGTCGCCGCGCCGCGTCCGCCCCGCCGCTGACCACCCGCCGGCCCCGCCCCGCCCGCACGGCGTAAGACATTACATCACTCTGCTCCCTCTGCGGAGACCGCTGGCAGACGACACACCAGCAGACGACACAACAGCAGACGACCACACCAGCAGAACGTGGCGGAGAGTTTGTGTGTGTCGGCGCTGAATCGCAAGCGGATCCCCTGCAAACGATTGTTTGTGTACGGAGGCTCTCCGTCCGTCCACGACTGTGTACTTGTGGAGGGTCCCCCGGGCGCCTCCTAACGGCCGGCCTGATACCGCCGCGCTGCCTGCGCGCGCGCTCACTCCTCGTCAGGTGGGAGTCCTTCGGTGGGGGGGAGGTGGCACCTCGAAGAGGTACCTGGAGGGGGACGGGGTTTCGGCCTTCGGCAACTCCCTCCTGCCGCCGTAAGTACTCGACTTTTCTCCCCCACCCATCCCCTCTTCCTCCTCGGACGCGAGCTGCCTTCTTCCTTCCTTCCCGTCGAACAGGTGCGAGCCGCCGGCCGGACGCGCCTGCCGCCGCTGCTCTCTCTCTCTCTCTCTCTCTCTCTCTCTCTCTCTCTCTCTCTCTCTCTCTCTCTCTCTCTCTCTCTCTCACGGAAGCACACATTGATTTACTTGCGCGACGATTCCATCTGCAAGGTAAAGATTGAGCTGCCGTTGCACAAGAATTTGTTCTTACATCCAATAAGAGCGGCACACATTCTTGGAGTATCAACACCACCTCCGTGTGCGCGGCGCGGCGCGGCGGCGTGCGAAGCCAAGCGGAACACAACACGGCCGGGCGGCGGGACGCGGCGGGACGCGGCGGGGTAACCGTCACAGCAGCAGCCCGGGCAGACCGGGGCCCGGGTGCGCGCCGAAGCAGCGAAGCAGCCACCGAGGCAGTAAAATTGAAAAGGACGAGAGCGGCGGGCTGCTAAGTGACCCCGGATATCGGGCGCGGCGCGGAAGGTGCGCGGGGCTGGGCTGGGCACCATGCCGTGCCGCCGGTACAATATTTAGGGGGGCCAATCGGCTGCACGCCAGCGCGCGCGACGCGGCGGCGGGAGGAGGGGGCGGGGCGGCGTGGGAAACCCGGCCGGCGCCACGCCGAGCGGGATTCGCGAAGGATCATAATAATTACGGCCGGCGTGTGTCGTATAAGAGGAAAGCGGCAGCGCGGTGCGTGAGCGCGCGCTGGATCACCGTTATAGGGTATTTTGGAGAAGGTCCAAACAGGAAGTGGAGAAGAAGTCGAGAATATAGGAGGGTGTGCCGCAGCAGGGGGTATCTCCGCCGCGGCGTCGACCCCGAGCCAACGTCACAATTTTGGAGGCTTAGCTCACGTTGCTGATGTGAACCGACTCGTTGGTTGAGCGGGAGAGAGATAAAGAGAGAGAGAACGTTTGTGTGTGTGTGTGTGTGTGTGTGTGTTGTGGCAGGTTCCTTGTTGGCCAGGCGCGGGTGGGTGGGTGCGTGTACTTGCGCAGAGCCGCCGTGTGAACTCGTTACACGTGTTCGCTCTGTGCGGGTCCGGCCCGGGTCGGCGTGGTGCCGGTCCGCGCCCCCAGCACTGCCACGGCCTGCCTGCCTGCTGCTGCTGCTGCTGCTGCTGCTGCTGCTGCTGCTGCCCCCCATCCCGAGGAGTAATGAAGACCCCAGCTCCCCTCCACCGAAGAGGCCGAGGCCGTGCCGTGCCGCGCGCTTTCGTTCCCAAGCCCCCCCCCCTTCCACCTTGCCGGTATCAAACACCTGATGCCGATCGGATGGCCGCCCCGCCGCCGCCGCAGCCGGCCGACGCAGCAGCAGAGCGGCGTCCTCCCGCCCGGAGAGAGAGAGAGAGAGGGAGGGAGGGGGGTGAAGGGGTAGGGGGCGCGTTTGCTATCATCGTCCACGCGTCGGCCCCCCGTCCTCGCGGCGTCACCGACCCGCCCCCGTCCGCTCCGCCGCGCTCTCTCCCTGACAAACTGTTCCCCGACGCAGCGGAGTGGCGGCGGCACGGCGTGTCTCTCTGCTGCCCGTGAAGCCAACAGTTAGTCTGTCAAGAGATTTATGCGAAAAGTAATTCCAGCGCTGGAAATAAAGCTGGGGCACCAGTGAGAATTATGCCCCGGCCAAGTCTTTCAGCTCCTTTTTGGACGCGCACCACCCACACAGAGTTCCTTTTCCCCTTACAAAAGCCGGCTGCTGCTGCCTCCAGGAGGAGCCGAGGCGGGGCGGAGCGGGACAGGGCGGGCACAAGTGCCAGACTCCTGAGAGACGGAGACGGAGTCGGGCTGGGAGCCGCGCGGAGCAGAGCCTGCGGATCCTGCGGATCCTGCTGATCCTGCGGAGACAACGGATCCTGCGGAGCCTGCTGATCCTGCGGAGACAACAGATCCTGCTGATCCTGCTGATCCAGCGGAGACAACAGATCCTGCGGATCCTGCTGATCCTGCTGATCCTGCGGAGACAACGGATCCTGCTGATCCTGCTGATCCTGCGGAGACAACGGATCCTGCGGAGCCTGCGGATCCTGCGGAGCCTCGCGGGCCCGGGAGGATTGAAAAAGATGCTTCAATGTCGGGGTCGTTGGCGGAGGGTCACGCGAGCAGGCCAATGAAGGGCGGTGAAAGGCATGACAGCAGGTGGTGGCGTGGCCTCATGTCGGGCCAATCAAATTAGAGGCCGTGAATGAATGAATGCATGAGAAAATGAATGAATGGATGAATGAATGAATCAGATGAGAGTCTCGCAAATATTCTGCCTACCATGCGCCCCCCCAAGGACAATAGCGTGACAAGTTTGTCTTGGGGCAAAGTTCGTGGCTTTATCTCTGACGGGTTCACACACACACACACACACACACACACACACACACACACACACACACAACAAAAGCGGCGGCCGGCCGGGTGACTTAGTTGGCGCCGCCGCGTTGCACCTTGTCGCCGTATTCACGACCCGTAAATTATGAGGTGTCCATAATTGGGGCATTGAATCGCCTGCTCCAGCCCCAGTCCGGGGCCCGTCATGCGCGAAAACGGCGCCTGTCCCGGCTAGGCTACGGGCTGCCGCCCCGGCTGCCGCCCCGGCTGCGCGTGCTAGGCTGGGCTGGGCTGGGCGGGGTGCGGTGCGGTGCGGTGCAAAGCCTTGCCGATTACCATCCAAAGCCGAGCCGGGCTCGTTAGGCCCGCCATTGTCCGAAAATCAAAGGCCGCCCGGCTGCGCTTGGTCCGCGATGCTCTGCGCCTTGGATGGGTGGATGGGTGGATGGATGGATGGATGGGTCGCACTATTCTATATTGACTGCGACGGATCAGCCAGCCGTGAAGACCCGGCGGGGCCGGCGGCCACTGTGCACTGTGCCCACTGTGCCCACTGTGCCCACTGTGCCCACTGTGCCCACTGTGCCCACTGTGCCCACTGTGCCCACTGTGCCCACTGTGCCCACTGTGCCCACTGTGCCCACTGTGTGCCCACTGTGCCCACTGTGCCCACTGTGCCCACTGTGCCCACTGTGCCCACTGTGCCCACTGTGCCCACTGTGCCCACTGTGCCCACTGTGCCCACTGTGCCCACTGTGCCCACTATGCCCACTGTGCCGGCGGGCGGCGGGCCTATCGGGCTGCTGGACTTCCCCGTCCCAGCAAACGACACCCCACCGCCCAGGTGTCTGCTCGTGTCTGCTTGCGAAGCAGAGAAAAATGAACTGAAATTGACTGGCGTAACTTCAACCACGATTATTTCAACGGAAGGGTCGACAGAATCGACAAATGAAAAATAAAGGCATGTTTAAAGAAATGTTTCGATTATAGTTCAATGAAGCATTTAAAAAATTGGGCCGGATAAAAATTTATAGAATAAATGATGTGACGCCATTTTTTACGGACCAACTACAATCCAGCGAGCGAGCGACGCGAATTTCGAACCCAAAGAACTAAAACTACTGCTGCGAAACACGTGACTCAAATTCGCCCGCGATTGGCATGCTCTCGGTATCGGTAACTCCTCCTTCCCCCAGCAGCCGTCTCTGACCCCCCCTTCCCCCGGGCGTTACGTAGGTTCGGCTATCAGCTCGGCCCCCGCCTCGGCTCGAATAAAACCTGATCAGCGTCAGATCAGCGGAAGCAGGAAATATGAGCAGGCTAGTTCGACACAGACTGGCTCGGCTGCTCGGGGCTCGGACTGGCCGCGGGGGGCGCGGGGTGGTTACGTACGACCAAGACGGGGGCGGATGATACCGCTTTGTTAACTCGTGGCTGTCCTATCGCAATATGTAGAAAATATTGTTACGAGATTCAGTGTTCACAAATCTCGTACAAATAAAGAAAAGTTATAAGTGTAAAACAGGACGCAATTTTCTACGACGTTTTTAATATGGTCGCCCGTATGGCCATGAAGGAATTCCGCATTTTAATATTTTTAATCCATGACACGTTTGGAGCCTCTTCTCGCGCGGAGACACCTGCCCAGCCGCGAACGTGTGTGATGTTGTTGTGTGAGTGCGTGCGCATGTGTGGGTGAGCGCTCCGGCTTCCGGTGCGACTCATAATGAGAAGGCAAAAATCCCACGGAATACATTATACGATCGGACGGAGCACAGCACAGCACAACTGGAGGCAAAGGAGAGAGGACGGGAGAGGAGGGGGAACTCTGCTCGAAATTCCAAGCATGTAATGCATTTCTGCCTGCAATTAACCCCTACTCCTACACACACATGAAAATAGTAATAAAAAAAATACCTGGTTTCAGACGGTAGTCTCTACACGGGCATTAATCATATAGGAGTCAGCACATCGTAAAGACGAGAAATGTTTGCTATTCTATGACCGCCCCTAAAAATTGCCGCGCGCATCTGAAATGAAGAGCAGCAGGCAGAGTGCGGAGCAGTGCCTCACGGTAGTTTCCCAGAGCCGATGGCCTGTCGCCCCGATAGCTCTCAGCGGGCCAGCGCCTCCTAACGAGTTGCTAAAACTCCAGCGGCTTTTGTTTTCCACGTCAGGGTAGGTTTTGTGTGTGTGTGTGTGTGTGTGTGTGTGTGTGTGTGTGTGTGTCATCGAATCGGCAGGCAGGGGCGCGCGGAGTTCCAGTCGGCGGGGTGAAGGGGATGGAGGAGAGGCGACGCAGCCGCCGGGGTGTTCTCAGCCCGTCCATTTCCATCGCCCAGGATTGTAACCCATTTCCCTCGCAGCGCACCAATGGGAATCCACTTCCCTCACTTGTTTCTTATTCCCATTGCCGCTGCCGCCGCTCCACTGCCGCTGCCACTGCCGCCGCCGCCGCCGCCGCCGCCCGCTCGCACGACGCGATATTCCGCGCTTCTATCTATAGCCGCCGCGCCACTCTCAAAACTCGGTCCGTCGGCTGACCGTTCGTTGTGCACAGTTCTGCCGCCGCGCCGCACCCCGGCTGAAGCGGCAGCCAGAAGGCCGCAGAAAGTAGGTCTTGGGATTTCGAGAGGATTTCGGGAGGCGGATCGGCCGGGGTGGGTGTCGATAGGCAGGGGGAGATTGCAGAGGGAGGGGGGGGGGGGGGGGGGCGGATAGTACTGGTCACGTCCGCGCACGAGTTTCATTAGTGTCATGAGCTCTCGATTAAAACACACACCCGGCCCCCCGGCATGAGAGCAATCACGTTTTTCGTTCCGCAGACGAGGAGCGGCAGCGGCCTCCATATGCCCTTCCGATATTTGGCTTTGGAAGGCACACGCTCCGCTGACGCCCGGGCAAACGGCCACGCCCCGAAATTAAAATATTTCCCCGCCCCCCTCTGCTGCTCTTTGCGGCGCCATGTAATTTTTCTCCCATTTACGAGAGCAAAGACGCGGCGTGTCGTGTCATGCAGGCCCAACAGCAACGGCTGCTCGTGTGCAGCGCAAATAAAAATGTCGCCGCAAATATTAATAATTCGATGGCCAACGTTTTCGAGATGGATGCGCAGCCCTCATTAACGGGTCCGCTGATTCAAAAAGGACCCCACACACAAACAAGCGCGCGCGCGCACTCGCGCACACGCACGTGGCGGGTGTGACACACACACACACACACACACGAGGCGTGATTAATGTTCCACCAGGACAGCGTTGGGAAACAGCGTTTTCCGCCAGCAGTACTTAGCAACTCAAAAATTGTTTCATCCCTATAGGGTCATCATACCTTAGTATATCGAATCCAAACTCTGTGTAATATTCCTTTTTATTTTGACCTGGAACTGGGAGAGAGAGAGAGAGAGAGAGAGAGAGAGAGAGAGAGAGAGAGAGAGAGAGAGAGAGAGAGAGAGAGAGAGAGAGAGAGAGAGAGAGACAGACAGACAGACAGACAGACAGACAGACAGACACGACACTCCCCCCCGACCCCCGATAACGAGCGACATGGTCGCTACGGCGGCGGCGCGGCGGGTGCTCGGCTCGGCTTGCCGCGGACCGCCGCCGCCGTTCTGTTCTGTTCGATTCCACCGAAGCAATGTAACACTGGGAATAAGCGCAAGGCGTGCGAATAATGCCGCGGCGTCGTGGGAATAGGCGCGGCCGCGGCCCCCGGCCCTCGCGGCCGCTCCCGGCAGCGGTGCAGCAGCAGCACCTCCCGGCCCCCGCGACCCCCCGCGCCCTCAGCTTGTCCCCAAAGTGTGGGACCTGTCAGTACAATTTGCTGGAAATGTGGTGGAAGAGGGAGATAGCGTCACGTCTACGCTCGGATTGGATTCAAGCAGCGGAGCAGCGGCCCCGCGCCGCGCCGCCTGGCTCTGCCCAGCCCGGCCTGGCCGGCCAACGACGTGGGCTTATTTCGTTTCTCACGAGTATGGAAACGGACATGGAACTACTGCTGCTGCGAAATACAGTACAAAGTCGACTGCAAATAGGGTATATTCCTGAGTAGTGGTTGACCGGAAACGAGAAGACGGCGCGCCACGTGCTGCGTAATTTTTCATACCGTAGACTTCCGTATCCGTTTATGTGATACTTGTCGTCTTCTCGTTTCCGGTCAAGCTCTACTCCGGAATACCCTATTATGTCGCCGGTTCAAATGTCCGCATTTCAGAGGTGTGATCCTATGGCAGGCCCTCGGCGTGTGTGTGATTTCTCATGAACAACCTGTTTTTGCTCTGCCGGGAAGCGTCTTCTGTTGTTCCTTTCCTTCCGTTTACGAGCCCCGCCTATTGTCGACAAATGACGAGCAGTGCATGTCGCTCGCTCGCTGGCCTCTCCGAGCTGAGCCGGTGGTCCCGGTGGTCGCACGCCCGACAGACGACAGGTGAATTTGATCCCAGGACGGCGAGACGGTCGCCGTCGGAGAAAACAAAAAGGGAGCGTCGTGTTGATGAGGAGGCAGTCGGTCACGAGCGTGCCGGGGCCGGGGGCGGCCGTGCCGGGGGCAGCCGGGGGCCGGGGGCGGCCGGGGGTCACCCACACTCCGGCACAAATGAACGCAGGACTATCCAAATCATTACCACATTCATGACAATCACTGCCGTGTATACGTGTGCCCTTAGTGTGTTGTTATTTTATCGTTATTTTTACCGCACAATTATTCAAGCGCTGCTGTGCTGGGCTGCCTGCGATGACGGCCGGCACATACCTGTGCATATGATGCGTCCTGTTTGCCAGCCCGGCTCATGCAGGGAAGCCCTGCGTAATCCATACCGTAATCCCCCCCCCCCTCCCTTTCCCTCTGAGTAACCCTTCCTCAATGTCTACCAACAACAGCAATAGCCTGAGGGAGAACGGGGGGGGGTGCTCAAATTCGAACCGCTCGTCAGAGAGGGGAAATGGCTGGGCACGCAAACATGGGCGGCGAGAGAAAGGAGTGATCGAAAATGAGGTGAAGAGGAGAGGAAGAGAAGGAGTGGGGAAGCAGGGAGTGCAAGGGACATTCGTCAATGGGCAGGATGCGACTGCCCGGAGCGTTCCGCCGGGACTCGTCCCAAAACAGTTTGTTGCACTCCTGCGGCTTTTTTCCCGCTTGGCTGGCGATGAGACCATCGGCGAGTAGCGCGGCGCGGCGCGGCGCGGCCTCCGTCGCACTGACTGATGGACTGCAGTGGGGCAGGGCGGCAGGGCAGGTGGTGTGGGCCGGCGGCAGGGCAGCGGCCCGGGCCCAGGACTGTCTACCCCGGCGCCGCGGCCCTCCCTACACTAGGCGGTCCTGGCCGGAGAGTCTACGCTCCTCTCCTCGGTCCGCGCCGGTGACAACAACTCAAAACTTAAGTGACAAGCCGACATGGATTCCGCAATCTCCCACTCCGCTATCTCGTTCATAAATCACAAAAGCAGGGCCAGAGCCAAGATACGATGGCACCAGCACGCCCCGCCGCAGTCGGCGGACGAGGCTCACGGCGGCAGCGGCGGCAGCGGCGGCAGCGGCGGCGGCTGGACTGAAACTTGCCTTGTTGTCTGCCTCTGCCGGCGCTACCCCCACCCCCGCAGAGCGCAGGACACTCCTGGCGGTATCTCTGCTCCGCCGCGGCTGCGATTTTCACCCAAAAGTCGCCAAAATCCAGTTAAAATTCTAAGTTATGGATCCCCACGGAGCGCGGCGGCCGGGGGCGGCCGGGGGCGGCCGGGGGCGGCCGGGGGCGGCCGGGGGCGGCCGGGGGCGGCCGGGCAGGGAGAGTGGCGGATCAGAATAAGGTGTAAATTGCGCGGGCAATTTATCGTTGCGGCCGCATTAAACGGCCGCTCATCCGCAACGAGGACGGGGGCCTCCCTGCCTCTCCGCGTCCGCCTCCCGCCCTCTCCCTCCCGCCCTCTCCCTCCCCTCCTCTCCTCTCCTCTACTTCCCCGAGCCCCAGACTCCACCTCGCACCCCCGCAGCGCCACGCCAAGCTCCACGCTAGCGCCTGCTGGAGAGCAGCAGAAGCTCTGCAAGGTCACCCAGATGGAATGGGATAGGACGAGGCGATGGGCTTCAGCGTACACCCCCCCCCCCCTCCCCCTCCCCCCTGCCGCCCTCACCAAATGAGCCCATCTTCAAAAACTTTCCACTTTTCACGGCAGATTTCGCTCTTTCTTCCGGCTCCCCCGGCTGCAGCGGCTCAGCCCGGCCGGCGGTGCGGACGGACGTCGCCAGCCTGTCGGCCCCGTGCCGCAGGGGGAGGCCGTCACGGCGGGTCCCCGGGGGGCCCAGGGCCGTCCTTGGAGGAGCGCGCACTTCATTTTCGAAAATGTTCGACGGAGGAGGCGTCGGCACGTCTGCGCCGTGCAGTGTTCGCATGGCGGGGCCCGACACGGCCTATAGCGGGGCGGCGGGGGGCGGCGGGGGCCGTGGGGGCTGCCGAGGCCGGGGGAGGCGGGGAGGGACCGGATCTGTGCGGCGGGTCGCAGCACTTTGGCGAGAAGGGGGGAAAAGAAGGTTAGGCCGTTCGTTCGTTCGCAAAAGGGGGTGGGGGGCGGAGAGGGGCTGGGGAGGCGCTCCACCGGCATCGCCGAGGCAGCGCCGAGGCAGTGCTGCTGGGGAAGAAGCGGGGGCCGGGGGCCGGGACGTGCCCGCCGACCGAAGAGGAGAGTGCTGGGCTGTGGAGGGTCCGAGCTGTACGCAAATGTAGCATTAATGATGGGTATGTTGGACCGTGGAATGCTGCGTGCTGTTGCCATGGAGACCGAACGGGTCCGGCGGCACAGCGGCCCACGCAGGGGGTTGCTAGAGAGAGAGGGTGAGTGGGAGGGGGGGGGGGGGGGAGAGAGAGGCGCAAGGCAGGCGGAGGAAGAGGATCGCTTCCCGTTCGTTTGTATAATTAGATAGTGTTTGGCTCCGGCGTATGTTTCTCACTTAGTGCTATTTGTATAAGCCGGCCGACCGGCACTACCCGAGGGGGTAGCTGGCCTGGAGAGAGAGAGAGAGAGAGAGAGAGAGAGAGAGAGAGAGAGAGAGAGAGAGAGAGAGAGAGAGAGAGAGGGGGGCATGCTAACGCACACGAAAATGGCTTACAGGCTAGCTATGCGCTGTGCGCCGCTGTGCGCCCTTGTACAGCACGCCAACAAGTGAATCAGGGGGGGAAAGATTTCCCGGCCGAATGGGGCCGAGCTGAGTCGAGTCGAGGCGGGGGCGGGGGTCGGGTCGTAGCGGACGGGGCGGGCCGGGGCGGGGCGGAGTAGGACCGGCGGCTAACAAGCACACTACACCACAGCGCCGCACCATCGCCGCTTGATTTACATGCTGGACCGGCAGAAATCTGGTTCCGCGCGGGCAGCGCACAATTTCTCATGCCGCAATACTGACTGCTACACATGCTGAATTAATAGCGAAAAGAAACGCGGCGGCGCCCCCGTTGTGGGATGACAACAACAACTGCGGGGGACAGACAGATGCGCAGCGCAGGCCGGGCAGTGCCGCACTGGGACGGGGCGGCCGTGGCCTGCAGGGACTGGCTGCATAGGGACTGGCTGCATAGGGACTGGCTGCATAGGGACTGACTGCATAGGGACTGGCTGCATAGGAACTGGCTGCAGGATTGGCTGCATAGGGACTGCTGAAGGGTCTGGCTGCATAGGGACTGGCTGAAGGGATTGGCTGCAGAGGGACTGGCTGAAGGGTCTGGCTGCATAGGGACTTGCTGAAGGGACTGGCTGCAGGGACTGGCTGCAGGGACTGACTGCAGGGCTGCAGGCCAGCGGACCATGGCACGAGGCCTCGCCCCGACGTCTCCGCAGCGGTGTGGTGTCTTCTGCCGTGCGGTCGGCAGCCGCGCGGGCAGACAAAAACTTGGTCAGGTTGTTAGGGCCCGCGTGGGGCTTCTCCCCCCCCCCCTCCCCAACCAGCCCGCGGGCTGTCCACGACGACTACCTCGCCTCGCACCGCGTCCACCCACAAGGGGCCCAAGGGCACCCGAAGAAAGGCGGGGGCCATTTTTGCGGAGCGGTTCTCTCCCTCTCTCTCTCTCTCTCTCTCTCTCTCTCTCTCTCTCTCTCTCTCTCTCTCTCTCTCTCTCTCTCTCTCTCTCTCTCTCTCTCTCTCTCTCTCTCTCACACACACACACACACACACACACACTTACTCTCTCTGGCCGATATGAATGACCGCACCAAGGGATATGGGGGTGGGAGGTGAGCAGAGGGGCTGCTCTACATTCCCAACCAATCACACAGCTGCGCAATCACGCCAAATATCTCTCTCCCTCCCTCTCTCCCCCGTCCTGCTCGCCCTATCTCCCTCCCTCTCGCTGCCGAGTGCGTCGCGTCGTTCCCACACCGCGCTCCCCAGCCGGCGGCGGTCAGCGCCTTGGCCGGCCGGGCCGGGCTGCCGCTGGGAGGGGACGGGTTATGGTGATGAGTCATAAGAGCTGGGCGGGGAGGGGAGGGGGTCCGCGAGGGGAGAGCGGTGCGCAGGTCTGTCAGTGCCCACGGAAGATGGCCCTACGCTAAGTTGGGTGCAAAGAAGTCTGCAAAGAAGACATGAAAATCTGGTAAATGAGCCTCTGCGGCACTGTGACACCTCCGCGGCTGGCGGCCCGTCCCCGCCCCAGGATGTTATCAAAATGTAAATATTCCTTCCCGAAACTTGCCGAAATCGCCTTTCTCTTATTCGGATGGGACGGGCGCACTTTCCACACCGGCTGCTGCTGCCGCCCGGATGGATAAAGGAGCCGGAGCCGGGCGGGCGCCAGGCCGGCAGGCCACGCGGAGCCACGCGGAGCCACGCGGAGCCACGCGGCAGGCGCGGTCCCAGCCGGGCGCCCGGCGCGGCGCGGCCCGGCGAGGCAACGCGGGCGAACAGTCATAAAACATTTTCATCTCATGCAAATGTAATGCAAGGCAGACACATAATGAACCTCCATTTTTCATTCCCGGCCATCATTTCTATCTCGCAGCAGTCTCGCGACAAGGCAGCCACCGACTCCACACCGCCGGCCCGCACGCCCCCGCCGCCCCCGGCGAAGGTAGCTGGCCCCCGAGCGTCCCCAGCGGACCCACCCTCCTTGCCGTGGGTTCAAACCCCGTGAGGGTCAGAACTTATTTTTGCGGCAAGAATGCACACACAGGGCATATGCATGTACGATTGAGGTGGGGGTGCAGGTGGAGGCTGCTGGCGGTGCAGATGGGGTCTGAGGGCCTGGCACTCCGGGCACGGCGTGATGCTCGGCTTGATAGTTGGCCGCGATGCGCCCCCTGATAGCGCCGGGGCAGTGCACGGGCCGCGGGGCCTAGCGGGGCCTAGGCCAGGCCGAGCCTAGATGTGCTCATGGCCCTGGAAGGGCACCGGCGCAGGGGATCCGGGGAGACAGGGGGCCGCCATGGGCCGCCATGGGCCCGCAAATGCCAGGGGGGAGACAACATGATAAGAAAGGGAGACGCAACATCAGGGGCAGAGACGCGGGCAAGTTCAGCGGCGGCGGGGAGCCGGGGAGGAGAGAAGAGGAGCATTTTGATGGCAGGGCGGCTGCCTCGGCGGCTGCTGCTGCCGCCAGCCCCGGCCCGGGCCCCATCATGACCATCTCCTTGCGCTGCTAGCGCTGCTCCGTCGTGTCGCCGAGCCGGGAGGTCCCCGCCAGGACAAGTAGCTGTGCCGTTTTGGAGGGGTGCTACGGCGTGATTCTGAACCATCGCCTTCCTCCCCACGCCCCGCTCCGCCCGGCTCCGCCCGGCTCCCTCCAGTCCAGTTAACCCTCCTTTCCTTCCGCGTCGCTCCCCGCGTGACCCGGCCGCAGGAAAAAAGTGGACATAGAGGAGAGAAGAGAGCTGGCTCAGGAGCCGCAAGACACCTTCTCGCACACAGCCGGGATCCGACTCGGCTGCCAAGAAGACGTGTCCTTGCAGAGGAACACCTGAGACGACGGAGACCGGCGGCCCCGGAGGCACCGGAGGAACCGGAGGCTTACTCGGCACATCGCAGCCCTGCCGGGTCACACCGAGGCCAGGAGTCCGGAGGCCCGGAGGCCCGGCACCGGACCATACGCGACAAGGGCACCCCCGCTATCACCTTTCCAGATCGGCCGGCCCAAGGATCCCCTTACGCCAGGAACGTGCCCTGTTTGGGAAAGGGTTGGAAAAACTACACCCCCTGCGCGGCGGTAGCGGCGGTAGCGGCGGCAGCGGCGCAGTTAGAACGTCATCGGAAATGAAACGGCAACACGGGCGCCGATGCCTCCTTTACACCCACCCAATGAATTCGCAATGACGCCCGGCTCGGCTTGGCTCGGCTCGGCTCGGCTTGGCTCGGCTCGGCTCGTCTCGTCTCGGGGTCGGGGTCTTGCAGCGCTCCGCCACGCTCCGCGCCGTATGACCTCCATCCCGTTTTGCGTAAAACTCTGCCCCCGCCTCCCTGAGGGCCGCACATGAGGGGGCGGCCATAAATTCGGTAACAGCTGCTGCAGCCGCTAAATCAACCCCTCTCGCAGGGTTCTAGAGCGTGGCGGCGGCGGGGGTTGTTTTTAAGCGATTCTACGCGGCGTTACGTTATTTACAAACGACCCCCTGAGCGCTTGCCCCCCCCCCCCTCCCCCCCATCCAGCCGTGCCGTGCCGACAGCGAGTCTGTCTGAGATGATGCCGGCGGCCCGGGACGCAACTGGGGGAGGACTCGGGATGGGGTACGTGCTTTGTGCTCCACGTGCCTGCCTGCCTGCCTGCCTGCCTGCCAGGCCGCCAGCCCAACAGCCAGCCCGCTCGCCTTGCTAACCTTTCGAGCACATGAGGGATGGGCTTGCGGGGTAAAACGTTTAAATTTTGGACGAGGCGCGCGCCATTCGCTCTCTCTCTCTCTCTCTCTCTCTCTCTCTCTCTCTCTCTCTCTCTCTCTCTCTCTCTCTCTCTCTCTCTCTCTCTCTCTCTCTCTCTCTCTCTCTCTCTCTCTCTCTCTCTCTCGTTCACAGACACAGACACAGACACACACACACACACACACACACACACACACACACACACACACACACACTCGTGCCACCCACTGGGGAGGGCAAGTGCCAAAAGAAGAACAAAAGCAGCAAAAGGCAGAGCAAGCGAGCGCGTCGGGGAATGGAAATGCGAAGTGAAATAACGACTCGACAACAAATTAGCCAGCGCTAGGCGGCGCGTCCGCGGCGCGTCGCCCCGCCGAAAATCAGGCAAAACGGCCAAAGCTCTGGCAAACCGCACCGACAATGGTCCGCCATAGCGGCCATAACTACATGACGCAGGGCCGCCTGCATTCAGACGGGATGGGGCGGGCTGACTTGTGTCAGACAGACAGACAGACAGAAACAGAAAAGTCCAATAGAGTACTCCGGAGAAGCTCAGAACGAAAGTGAGAAGTCGTAACGAAGACGGAGAATGCAGGTGAAGTATGAGAAATCGAGTTTTCTGAACCCCGCCACCCTTCAAAAATCCTTCGATTTCTCATATTTTCTCCGGGATTCTTCTTCTTTGTGACGACTTCTTACTGCCGATTCGGCCTTCTCCGGAGTACTGCATTTATTTGCAACACAGCGTCGAAATTGTAGACACTACTTCTAGTTTTCCGGGATGCCGACAGGCAGCGTGAACCCCGTGCAAGGTAGACTGCTCGCCGGCACGGCCGCTGTCGGGTTGCCTATCCGAGAGACCGCAAGGGGCCAAACGGCAAGAGGTTTTACGCTGCGCCGCGAGGAGGGAGGAGGCGGGCAGGTCGGTCCGTGCCACGCGAGGGCCCCGTGGCCCGTGTGCCGCCGTGGGCTGCCTTAGGCTGGCAGGCGCCCGGCCGCGGGGGGCGGGGCGGGCAGGGCAGACGTTCACACGCGGTCAAGCAACTCGCAACAATGGCTTCCATTACACTATTGTTGCTTGAGACCCCAGTCCGCCGCTGCCGCCGCTGCAGCCGCCGCCAGCCCGGCCAGCAGCGGCAGCACCGAGCTCTAGAGCGGTACCTGCTGGTCCTCGTCCTGGTGGGCCGGGAGTCATTCCTGAGGGCCGCGGTGACCACCTCCGCTAGCGTGCTGTTACACACCACGTACACGCCGCGCTGGCCACAGCTGCTGCTGCTGCTGCTGCTGCTGCTGCTGTGTTTTTTGGCGGTCTAGTCACGCGATTCACTTGTCTAAACAGTTGACAACATGTCGCCGGGTAACAACAGGGGACACCAACCCCTCGTCGGCTCGGCCCTGTTTTGCATCGCCGCCCTGCCGCCCCTCCCTCACTCCCTCTGCAGGCCCCGACCCCAACAACCACCACCCCGGGGTCCGCCCGGCCCGGCCCGGCACACCACCACCCTACTTTTGCATTCGAGCGTTCGGCGGCGTCCTTGCGTTCCTTTAGGACAGGTCAGTGGGGCCTGGTGGGAGGTCCCCGGAGACCGCGGCACCGCTGTCAGGCTGGCCACCACGGCGGGCCGCCACCAACCCAGCCGCCGACAACTGGGTCCACTTCTTTGCGTCTGATTAGCAGTCGGATGATCCGGTCGGCTCGGCTCGGCTAAGGTGGCGGCGGTGTTGTGACGCGGCCCTAACCGAGGCCTGCCGAGGCCTGCCCTGCCTCCCCCAGGACATCCCCGCACAACTTGATGGCGAGAGCGGGGGGTGAAGCCTGTCACATCGCCCACTTTGCCCGCCTTGGCCCCCGCCGCGCCCCGTCCCGCGCCCGGGCAGGGACGTAGGAGTGAGCGAGCGAGTCAGAAGCACGACATGTCAAGCCAAGAGTTTCCTCCAAGTCGCGCGCGCAATACAGTCCGTCTCTCTCTCTCTCTCTCTCTCTCTCTCTCTCTCTCTCTCTCTCTCTCTCTCTCTCTCTCTCTCTCTCTCTCTCTCTCTCTCTCTCTCTCTCTCTCTCTCTCTCTCTCTCTCTCTCTCTCCCTCTCTCCCTCCCGCCCTCTGCTGTGGATTAGAGAGATGATTATCATTGTTTGTCCTACGACGCCGACGGAATAATCCTTTTCTACGCACACGCACACACACAAACTTACTGCGCGCGCAAACCTAGCGACATGGCAAAGTAATTCGACTTAAGACAGTGCACTGTTTACACACATGTTTGAAACGTTTTCGCGCCCCTCGATGAGCGGCCGGCGGAGCAGACGGAGCAGACATTACGGCCGGCTGCTGTTTGCTGTCCGCACTCCATTCAATCAGCAGGGCGACGACACGACAGCGGTCATGGAGCGGAGCGGCGTGCGCCGCCGTCTGCGGACCGAGTTGCCGATGCGATGCGAGTCATTGGAAAACCAAACAAGGCGCGCCGCCCGCGCTGGACAACAGGGCGGCGGCGTGTGGCGCCTGGGGGCGTGCGTGTGCAGAGCGTGTCACCGAGCCGCCCGCCTCCACGGGGACGACGTGTGGCCCCCGAGCTGCTCGCCGGAAGCAGTACAGGTGCTCCATTCTGACGGGTAGCTGGGGACGGTCTCCTGGGGACTGGGGAGGCCTCCAAGACGGTCTTGAAGACCTCCCCAGGAGAACGTCCCCATTGCTACCCGTCAGTATGGGGCACTTACGCCGACGACTGGAGGACGGCGTGCGGGATTTCCATGCGTCACCCTTATTAGCAGCTGCGGCTCGTACATGGCAGCTCGGCGGCTACGAGACACGCGAGCTGCACTGCTGGCCACCCTCAAGAAAGGGAAGATCGACAACGGCGCTGATGAAATTTTTAACCGATTCCATCGGGGAAAAATATCAGTCGTTTTATTGAACCGAAATTTAAGCGAAAAAAACAACAACAACAGACGACTTGACGTACAGTTACAATAATTGATTTCCTTTATAGTTGGCCTTACCTGCCAGTGGTTATCCGGGTGACTTCTCCGCTGAAAGCACAACATTGCAAAAGCATGTCGAGTGCGCGCGCTCGCCTGGGGGGGGGGGAACCAAAGGGAAACCTCATCCGGAGGGACGCGAATGTGTAGCGCCCGTCCACACGCACGCAGCACGCACGCAGCACGCACGCAGCACGCACAGCACGGGCCCCAGCATGCCTGTGTGGGCCTCACACGGTGAATAGAACTGGTCCGCCCGAGATTACAGGACGTTATTGTCCCTGCCGCTGGACTTGGCCACTCTCTCAGCTCGGCGGCCGCTGCTCCTCCGCAGGACGTCAGAATTCGTGTGAGCGTGAGAAGCCGCCTCCACACGGATAAAAATTATTCGTGTGCGCAACTAAATGTTTCGGTTGATTTCCGGACAAGCTGTAAATTTGGTACTGAGATCTAAAATATTGTTTGGGGACCTATTTGTTAGATGTGCCAACGAAAACGTAACTGTTCCGACTAATGTGTGCGTTGCCGGAGCAAAACTACATTTTTGCTTCCGCAACAAATCTTTTCGTTGGACCAGCAAAATTTTAGTTCTGAGAACAAAAAATTACTACTTGGTAATCAACTGAAAAATTTGTTGTGACCAACTACTCTTTTTTCGCCGCGTACCGCGCCCGGTACGGCACTCGGCCCGGCGCCCGGCCCGCTCCCCGTCACGGACGATCTAGCATAGGCAGCGCCAAGGCACTCGTGCGCGCGGGAGTCTACCTTCCAGGCGTACAGCCGAGCGGCGCGCGCAACAGCGGCCGGACCCGGGCAGCGCAGACCGCAGCCCGGTCGGCTCGCCGTGCTCGAGAGCCCGCCGGGGGCTGTTACGGTGCTTGCGATCGGTGTGTCCAGCGTGCTTAGCGTGACCGCGGCGCCTTGTCCGATGTAACGTCCGGGATGCATTCGATCGTCCCTAAATAATGCGGCGGGTGGCAAGGCAGCGGCCGGGCCGGCAGGTGGCAGGTGGGCCAGCGGGCGGGGCGGGGCGGGCGGGGCGCATGCCGGCGGGGGCGTTGCCATGGGGGCCCGCGCCGCGCTGTAGTGTCCCGGCGTGCCGACTGGTGCCGACCGGCGTGCCGCGCTATTTTCGGGCCCCGGGTGACAATCGCAGGTAAAAGCGCCGCGGACGCCGAGCAGGGCAGCAGAGGGCCGCCGTGGACACCGGGCCGACCGCCGGACGCTTGGCGGTTGCCACGCAACAACTCCCTCCCTCTCTCCTCCCTCCCCCCTCGTCGGGATGCCCCTGGATGCTCCGGAGTCCCCGGAGGCCGAGGAGGCCCGGAAGTACGAGAGCGTTGTCTGCTGCTCACCTTGCACTGAGAGGATGAGGCTGGCCAGCAGCACGACGCAGACGAACAGGCCTCGACACCACGGCCACGGCCAGGGTCGGCCCCCCGACGAAGGCATCCTGGACGAACGGCGTGTCACTCGCACTCGACGACGGCGATGGCGGCCACCTTCTCACATGTCAGCGGGACGCACATTCACATTCACTTTTTTTTTTGCCTTTCCTTCAATGGAGATTATTTCTTTCGATTTGCACTGCACTTTCGGTCGCTTGAATATCACTTTAATCACTGTGCGCACAACCACACACTGTTGACGGTATATCCTGTGGATCCTGTGCGGGGACGGTGATGCAGGGCACGCTCACTGTTGTGACGTCACGGTCTGAGCGCGGTCACACCACGTAAAAATAAACGCACCGCGAAGCCTGTTTCGCACGCTCCGCACGCCACACACACTCACTCCACTATTTTAGCTCACAATGACCTGACCGGCCCGCGGCCGGTACGTGGACGCACACGCGCACGCACGCACTCACGCGCACACACACGCTCACGCGCACCCCATGGCGGGGAGACACCCCCCGTCCGTCGTTCGTTCGGTCCCTTATTTCGGTCCGTTCCCTTCCCGCGCCGATGTTCGCGACGATCGGACAGCCGGCTTGAGCAGCGCGCAGCCACACGCGAAGGACCCCGCCGACTGCCTGCGACCGCCTCCGTGGAGGAACTGGCTAGCAGACGACGCATCCTGCGGGCCGCGGCCGCGGCGGGGCAGGGCGCCGGCACAACCCCCTCCCCGTCCGCACCCTCCGAGCCGAGCGCAGAGCCGAGCACAGAGCCGAGCCCGGCGGACCGGAGCCGAGCCGAAGTGGAGCGCGCCGCGCCGCGCCAGGCGAGTGTCGCGGGCTTCCCTTCCCTTCCCCTCCTTTCCCTTCTCTTCCCTTCCCTCTCCGCGGGCTGCAGCGCTGCCCTCTGGCGGCGGCTCCGGAGGAAAGGAGTACGAAGTATACTGCCCCCAGCGCCGCCACCGCTGCGGGACGCAACCTAGCGGCGCGGACAGGTAGCTGGTACCTCGGCAGCCCCGGCTCGGCTCTGCCCGGCTCAGGTGGGTGCCGATGCATCCCCCCCCCCCCCCCGCCGCCGGACGGAGCGCAACGGCCGCTGCACCTGGTGCGTCCGCGGCCCAGCGACGGCCCAGCGGCCGCCTAGAAAGTGCGTGCCGTGAAATCGCTTATCTTCGCGAGCCCTAAAACAGCCCCCGGCCTCAGCCTACATATGGCCACCGAGTCCACGGCCACGGGTAGGAACGGTGTTGTGTGACCGGGCAGCAGACGGGCCGTGCGGGGGCCGTGCGGGGGCCGTGCGGGGGCTTACAAAAGGCTTACAACGGCTGAGGCAACACCCAGGGCCGGCCGGGCCCCCTTAATCTAGCGATCCCCCCCTATGGTTCGGGCCCTTGGGGGCTTGGGGCCGGCTCCCTTGTCACACGGGTGGTGTGCGACGTGCACGGGGACGAACTCGGGTCGGGCCTCGGCACCCCGAACAGGGCTGCAAACAAAGACGCGGACTGGGCGCGTGGCGTGTCTTCTTTCTGGTGCAACTTGACGCCTCCATTTGAGACGCTCGCGTGCGCGCGCGGTCTGCAGCCCGGCGTGGTGTCATGCCCTGGCGGCCGCCTCATGGCGGTGTCATATACGATTGCAGGTGTGCGAGAGAGAGAGAGAGAGACAGAGAGAGAGTGACACAAATGGAGAGAGAGGGCATGGAAGGGCCGGGAGGTGTGGGGGGGGGGGCAGACATCAGTTCCAAGGAGTCATGATTCATTCAGTTCTCGTCGATGGACGCGGCACCAGACGCTGCGTTGCACTTAGAGATCATCCATTAAGAACGCCCGCGATGGAGAGCCTAATTTGGCCAAGTCCGAGCTGAGATGGCGCCTGCCGGTTAGGCAGCCACGACTTTTGCACGCACACGTGTCGCGCGGGCTGGCCTACCCTGGAACTCGCAGGCGCTCGGCGTCGCCGTTCAGCTTGTGTTCGTCTTCTGCTCACGGAGTCACTGACTCACGCGCGTGCGCGCGGCCTGCCGTGTGCAGCGTGCAGCCGCGGGGGAGGTGAGGGACCTCTCGTATCCGGCGAGAGAGCGAGAGAGACGGCGGCGGTGCGTGTGACGGTGAGAAACAGAGAGAAGAAGCAGACGGTACGAGCAGTCGTTCGCCCTCGCGCCGTAAGCAAGTCTTGCCGGGCCGGCGACGTCCGCTGTCCTGTCTGCTGAAGCAGGGGGAGCAACTCACCTCTCTCGGTTCATCCGCCCGCGCCGCGCCGCGCCTCGCCACGGGCCGCGGAGCACAGCAGCACCTGCGTCCGGCCCGGCCCGGGGGCCTCAGGGGCATTTAAACTGATCCGGACAAGGCGGTGCTGCCCTGCACTGTATGTCTTGGGGCGGGCAGCGGGCGGGAAGGGCTGATTCATGGAATCCCCAGGAAGCTGTCGAGGCTAGATCCAAACCCCGCGCGGCTCGGCGGCGTCCTGGGGCTGTCGTTGGAGTGGAGGGGGGAGGTGCTGGCGGGGTCACTCCGAGCCGAGCCGGGGCGTCAGCGGGGCCGGGCGGGGCCGGGCGGGGGGTTGGCAGGAAAGGGGGGCCCAGCTGCGAGGCGGCGGCACGGCGGGATCATGAATGGAGACGGATCCCCCGGTGAAAAAGAGGACAGGCTCGGCCTGACAGGAGGAAGAGAGGCGGACAAGGTAAACAAGGGCTGGCGCCTAATCTCCAAAGGATTGCCCGGACACGGGGGCGTGTTCCGAGTCGGTCTGAGGGTCCATGTGGGTGCGGGGAGCAGTCCTGGAAGCTGGTTTTGTGTTCTCCCATATGAAGTAGGGTACTTCGTAGAGGGTCCAAACCGGAAATGATAAAGAAGTAAAGAAGAATATGGGTGGAAACAAAACGCGGGTATCATGTGGGGTAGCGCAGCAGAGAGTATCTTAGCCACGGCATCGGCCACGAGCCAACGTCAAAATTTTGGAGGCTTAGCTCTCGCTGGCCATATGTCACGACCGTTGGGTAGGGTCAGGCAGCGCCGTCAAACGACGCGCATCGAATACACTTCCTGAGCATTGTCACAATCAATGGGCGTGATTCGTGACAACCGAGGTCGAGGAGTTGGTGTGAAAAATATATCGAATCGTCCGTAGGCGCGGCGACCAGGAAAAGGCGGGAATATCGTGGCCAGGAAGGCCAACTGTTGAAACGGAGCGATATGCTCCCGTGCGCGCCTCGCGGTGGCATGGGTGCCATGTGCGTGTGTACGAGAGAGACAGAGAGAGACAGAGAAAGAGAAAAGCGCGGAGGAGTGGGTTGGGTTCATCGCCAAAGGGGCGGCTCCCTCCGTGTCCCAAACCTTTTTTCTCTCTCATATTGAAAAGAAGATGAGAATATGGAGTAGCGAGAGGGGGCAAGGGGATGCAATGCTGCGGGGGCGGAAGAGGGGAGGAGGGTGGGGGAATCCACCGTGTCGTCCTCGAGCCTCCCCCCCCCCCCTTCCCCCAGGATGTGACGAGGGAAAGGGGGAGGAAGGCGATCCCCTCCCCCTCCCCATCTGTTGGCTCCCCCCCCCCTCCCCCTCTTGCTCGCGGCTCGGTTGCCGGCGCGGTGCACGGCGCGGCGTGGCGCGTTGCGGCGGGCGGACGACGGACTTGGCTGCTCGCTCAGTGCTCCTTGGTCCGTGGTCGCCGTCGGCGGTGTGCTGGCGTGCTGGCGTGCACTTGGCGTGCACTCGGCGTGTGCTGTGTGTCTGTGCGTGCGTGCGTGCGTGTGCGGTTCGGCGGGGGCTCATGGTGACGTCATGGCCAAGGTGATGGCCCTGGAGGTGGCGGCCGTCTTCGGCGTCGCCCTCATCCTCGTCGCCTGTTCGCCAGGTAATTCAACGCCACATTCTTAGAAAAACGGCCAACCGAAATCGTAAGGGAAAAAGAAGAAATGACAGGCAAATCTGAATGTCGATCTGAATACGTGTAATGTTCCTCAGTGCTGATCGCATGGTGGGAGTATGTCGGAGAGTCGTTTGGACGTCCGCCAATGTCGTTGAAAATGAGCGCGGGTCTTGACAACAACATTGCCATCCCTCCGACGAAGTGCTCCTGCGACAGACATAGCGGGGCCCCGGGCATGCTTCACATTTGCGTGCGCGCCTTCATGATGACGGCCTGCGTGGGCGTCTGCCGGCGTCGGCGTGCTCCCTGCGGCGGCTGCGGAGGCCCCCGCGGCTGGGAAAGCCGCTGCGTATTCGGCGGCGCCTCACAAAAATAGACGGTTTGCGCGTAAACCTGCCGCCGGGGGAGGGGGGGGGGCGAAACAATGCTGCCCAGTTATGAGCGGGGGGAGGGAGGGGAGGGGGTGCCGGGGGGCTGCGATGCTCCCAGTGCCACCCCCGCCGGGGGCGGACCGGTGCCGCTGCTGCAGGTGCTGGTGCACGCAGGGGGGGGGGGGTGAGATTCGCGGCACATCGTATGCCGGGGTGGGTCATGCGCGTGTGAGCGGTGACCGCCAGGCCGTCTCGTCAGCCGTCAGCCCGGCAGAGACAACACGGTGTCGGCTATCTGTCTTGCGAGCGCGGCCACAGGCGGCCATTGTCTCCTGGGCCGGGAGGGGCGGGGCGGGGAGGGGAGCGCGGCGAACCCGAGCAAGCGCGCAGCGAAAATAAATGACACCGCCTGGTCGCTAGCTGCTGGCAAGGGCCGCATCGCACCGCGTCGGGACTCGAACCCGCGATCCAATGAGGAGGGTGGCTCTGTAGCCTTGGGGGCACCGTGCGGGGGTAGCAGCGGGCAGCGGGCACCACCGCCTTGTCGTCAGGAGAGAAGAGCCGCGGCGTCAGCACAGGAAGGCGGTGAGGGTGCGCGGGGCGCGCGCCGCCAGGATATGGGGGTGGCGGCCGGAAGGGCTGGGCCCGCCCCCGCCCCTCTGTGTGTGCTCACACGGTCTGCGAATAATAATAATAATGGTTTAAAATTACGCGGTGTAGCGGCGGGGGGTAGCGGAAGCCGACGACACGCCCACGATAGAGCTCGGAGGCAGACAGCTCTGTTTCGCGGGTTCAGTTCCCTGGCAGACCCTCTTGAAGGGAGGGACCAAAGCTTGTTAGCTTGTTCGTCCGCCGACCCCGTGCCCCTGCACTTTTCATCTCTCAGCGCACGAAATTCGACGGCAAACGTCATGCGGTGCTTGTTTTGTAGGCTGCTGGCTCGGCTGGGCTCGGCTGCTGTGCCCCGCGCCCCGCACGGTGCGCCCGCCCTGCTTTCGCACACCGCTTTCTAGACCGACGCCCTCGCAGCGGCCCCGCTGCTGCTGGTCTGCTGCACCCGCACAGTCTAAACCGAAACCGAACCGATTGGCTGGTGAGATACGTTTCCGCGGAGGGAGTGGCAAGTGGCAGGCCGAGGCAGGGCCTGGTGCTGCAGTGGTGGCCGCCGTGGCGCCCGCAGCGCCCTCGGAGCAAGTCGATCACGGAGGCGCATTGATTATTTGTTTACTCGAAACACCAGCAGCAGGAGAGGCTCTCCTCCGCCTGGGGCTGCCTGGGGCCGCTGTGGCCGCTGGGGCCGCTGGGGCCGCTATAGGCCCCCACGAGCGCCCCCCGCAGAAGCACGCCCTCCAAGTGTTTACAGAAGCAGCCCGTCCACTTTCGGCGACTTCCCCGCGAACCGGTTAGAAAATTCGCGTCACACATTTTCAAAACGTTCGGATAAGACTTTGGGCATTGCGTGAAGCTCTCAGTCTGTAAAGGTATTTTGAGAGAAATATACTTGGAAGGTTTTGAAATTATTTTTATTTTTTTGTATTTGTCGTGAGCCATTCACTTCCTGAGAACAGAACGGGGTAAGTGATACACAAAAGAGTACTGTACGTGTATAATTGGCACACCCACCGCTGCGTTCTTGAAGCTCTGGTTCCTGAGTTGCCCGCTCGGTCCGGCTTTTTCACAGTTTGGCACCCTTTCGGCGCGCCGAGGTTGGCAGCAGTATGGCGGCTGCCCGCTCGCGCGAGAGTCGAAACGGACCGACCCAGCGGTTGCTTGAAGGGGCGCGGGGCGGAGGTTCGGCAGACGTTAACACCTTAGAGGCTCAGCTCGCGCTGATGGTAGTCATGACCTATTGGGAACCGCAGACAGCGGACATTCAAGCCGCGCGAGACATGAAGATATAATAGTGCTCTGCGCCGAACGGGTTTGCGCTGCTTGACCCTACCTAATGGTCGTGACATATCGTCAGCGAGAGCTAAGCCTCCGAATTTTTGACGTCGGCTCGTGGCTGACGCCGTTGGCGGAAATACTCTCTGCGACGGTAACTCTCATTATACCCGCGCTTTGTTTCCGCTGATTTTCTTTTTGACTTCGTCATTTCCGGTCTAGACCTTCTCCGATATACGCTGCGGGCTCTTCCCGGTGTCAGAGCAACGAGACGCGTGTCGTTGTGACATTGTCCCTCGGGTTTGGCCATGGCAAAGAGGGCTTGGCCGTCACAGGCCGCCAGCTGCCCCGCGGGGCCGGGGCCCCCAGCCCCCCTCCAAGGCCCCCGTCAGGGCCGAGTCTTCATTGCAGCCGGTGCAGTACGTACGGAGGTCACCTGACCTGACCACCGGCCACAACAATAGCGTGTCCGGCCCGGCATATCGCTGTCGTGTCGCGGCGAGGCGGCCAACGTCTTCTTCAATGGAACGGCGGGGATGGCTGAGGTTGGCCGTTTCATTTTCTCGCGCCAAAAACGCTATGCCAGGGAGAAGGAGAAGGCCCCCCTCCCCCCGCCCACCCACCGGACGGACGCCGCAAAGGGCTGAGCCACATCGACCAACAAGTAGAGACTTTTTTTTTTTTTAATTTTTCTCGCGGAGAGGCGGTTTTTGATGTGGAAATACTCCGCCGTCCGTCCGGAGTGTGGTGCGCGATGAGAGGGCAGCAGAAGCAGAGGAGTCGTTATTCTAATGTGGCCGGTAAGGTAAGCAGCCCCGGCGGAGGGGAGGGGACCAGACCGGAGGGGGCCGGAGGGGGCCGGAGGGGGCAGCCGTGGCGCGTGGCGGAGGCCCGGCCCGGGCGCTCGTGCGAGGCGGACCGTGACTAGCCCGGCCGTGCGTGCCGGCCGTGCAGGCCGTGCGCCGCAGCCAGCAGCGTAGCAGCGTGTACGGCGTGGTCCGGTGTGCCTGGCCTGACAGGGAGCCAGCCGGTGGCGTAGCCAACGTCTCCAGCGTAGCTCCAGCAGGTGCTGTGTATACAGCCCAACCGCCGCGGAGGGCCGCCGCAACCCCTGCAACCGGAATTAGAGTGGAAGTCAAGAAGAACATCAGTGGAAACAAAACGCGGGTTTGGAGAGGGTTACCGTAACAGAGACTATCTCCGCCAGCCACGATCCTAGGTCAAAATTTTGGAGCCCTAGCTCTCGCTGACGATATGTCACGACCGTTTGGTATGGTCATCCTACTAAAACTTTGGGTAATACCGTACCGTCAGTTAGGTAAGGGGCGATGAGAAAGGGAAGTGTGATGCTTTAATGTTTACCTTCGGGGACCGGAAAGAGTGGGGGAGGAGATTCGCCCCCCCCCCCCCCCGCCTTCCCCTTAATTATGCCCTAGCTAAGTCTTCAAATATCAGATGCCGGTTCGCGGCTCACGCCGACGTGGCGATCTGCTACGGTAACCCTTAAGTTACTCGCGATTCGTTTCAGCTGATGAATGTCTTGACTTTCTTCAGTTCCGGTTTGAACCATGTCCGAAGTACCCTATCTGACTGAGGAATAGACTGCACCGTACGTACGGCTGGCTTCGGGTAGCCTACCTTCACGCGCCCGTGACCATGGTGGCGTCGGGGCCGCGCCGAGAACCAAGACCTACCCGAACGTAATGCTTGACGTGGTCGAGGGGCGAATCACTCGCGTAATCATGTGTACAAAACTCTACAAATTTTTAAAAACAAATCGAAAAAAACTGCGAATTTAAAGTTGGACTTAGACTTTGTGCCGAAAAATAGCACCGGCTTAGGCTGACATAGCCAGAAAAGCAATGAAGTTCTCAAATTAACGAAAACCACGGAGTGTAATCCGACGAAATCCTGAAATCTGTGTACATAGTTTAAATGAGTGGTTGGCCCCTCGGACGTGGTTCCGTCTCTCGTCCACGGCCCTACACGACTAACACCTATGTTTTAAAAAAATCCAACAAATCTGAAGTAAAATTCGAACCTTACAACGATTAAAAATTAGTTTTTTTTTTTCAAAATCCAAATCAAGGTTGACTTAAAATTGTACTCTGCACATAAAATCTCACTTCAAAAAATATTATGAAAAAAGTTGAGAAATTGGTAGCACAAGCTTTGAGCACAGCAGTGAGTAGCGCAGCGCCCGCGTTCAATTATCTAGGACACATTTTAATTGGCTCGGCTCTGGTGTGCGCCGGTCGCGCCCTTTTTAACACGGAAAGCGAAACTACAACACTGCGCCAGCACGCCAGTCAGGCTTGTTCCGAGAAATGGTGTGAAGTTTTGCAGGACGCACGGCGGACAGCGTACGGCTCGGCGGCGGGGCCGCGGCGGAGGACTTTGCCGTCAAACTCTTTATTTATTTGGAGGCGGCGGCGGCGGCACCTTTCATGGGCATCGCGGGGGGCGGGGCCGGGCGGGCCGCGCCTGTCATTCATTCATTTCGAAAGATGCCGCGCCGAAAGCGCTCCGGCACGGCACGGCACACACGCACAGATGCAACAGATGAGCGTCGGCCACACCGCGCGTGCCCAGCAGGGAAGGGGCGGGGCGGGGAGGGGGAAGGGGGGCAAGGGAGACTCCCAAAGTTGATTCATTGCCCCGCACCACGCCCAGTGCGCGACATGACAACACGCAGCGCCCGCCCGCCGAGGACAGTGACACAGCCGCACGCATCCCATCCTATCCCGCCTCGTATTAACCCCACATTAACGCCGCCGCCCAAACACCGCCGAGCGCGTGCGCCTCCTCGGCCCGCGGCCCGGCCAGGCGGCGCCCAGGCGGCGGCACACAATGTCCCGGCCCTCCCCGCGCGGCGGAGGCCCCATCGCGTCCGGCCGATTCAAAACTCCCGCCGCCGCCGCCACCGCGACTGCCACCGCGACAGCGCGTCCGTCCGCACGACGCGGCCACAGCAACAAACAACTCCATTGGCCGCGGTTGCCTAATTCCCGATGGACATCGCCTTCGCCCTTCCCAGGGTGCGCCCCCCCCCCTCCCCCGGCCCCGCAGCCCCCCGGCCCTCCCCTCCGTGTTTCCTCTGCGTGGTGACACATCCTGCCATTCATCCACTAATTCAGACGTACGCGCGCGAGTCGGAGAGTCCCCAGTCCCATTCAAGTAGCTGAGTTGAAATGCAGCGGAGGCAGCCAACCCCCGCCCCGGCCCCGCCCCGCCCGATATGGCCAAGTACTGACGGCGCACGTACGCGCTAAGTACTCCGGCGGAGGCGGGATTCGAACCCGGGACAGCGCGTCCATTAGCATACGCGGCTGCATACGTGCGAGCGTCCTGCGTGCTCCGGGCGCGCCCCTCTCCCACCGCGCTTCCGGCTAAAGACTCCCGTCGATTTAACCTTTACGCAAAAAGTTTTCTGATACGGAAATCCTCCCCGCGTTCCCGCCCCAGGTCCGGCCAAGTGTGCCCGGCACGAGCTCGACTCGACTCTCCAGCGCAGGGCCCTCGTATCACGTGACACGTATTATAGGCCCGTGCCCGAGGGCCCCCTCCCCTCCCCACCCTGCCGCGCTGCGGACTGCGTAGATGCACAGCAAAGGACGAGTGCGCAGCCGAGGTTGTTATAAGGTGTATCATTGGCCCCGGGCAGTTTCGGTTTTAGGCAGTCCCGCAACGCACTATCTCCGTCTCTTTCTGTCTCACGCGTCTGGCCGAGCCAGAAAGAGACGGAAATAGTGTGTTGCGGGACTGCCTAAAACCGAAACTGCCCGGGGCCAGTGATACACCTGGTATAAGCGCGTACGGGACAGCGCGTACGGGGCAGAATCTGCTGGTTCGCGAAACCGTTACCGGCTCCAAGAAAACGTAGTATCGAATGAATGAGAAGGTTTTGTTGCCTAACTTGCCTAACGATAACGACGGTGACGCCGTTAGCGTTAGAAGTAACGTTCACGCACCGTCACCACCGGCACTGGTTTCCACCCCGCTGCTGTATCACCCCCTGTGAACCTGTGCACCTCCAGTGGGGGAGGCGGGGGCGGACGGAAGGTGGAAGGGGCGGGAGGGGGGGGGGAGGATGGGAAGGGCTTCCTCGTCGGCCCCTGCAGGCAGCGCGGCGCGTGGATCGTCCTCGCCGACGTGACGACCGCCGCGCCGCGCTGCAGCCCGCGGCCAGTCAGCGCAGCTAGCGCAGCACGTCTGCCCTGTCGGTACCCACCCGCATTACGCATTCGCCAAGAGTCGTTAGAACGGAAGCCTGGCGGTGGCGGACACCGGCCGCCGTGTCCCCGTCGGGGCCGTCGGGGCCGTCGGGGCCGGCGGCTAGGGGCCTTATCACCACCCACCGCCAGCACAGCAGACGCGCTGCGGGCCGGGCGATGTCCTATGGAGTACACCTCAGGCACATACGGTTATGCGACGCAGTACGAAAATAATAATAAATAAACATTTTTTGGACAGTTTCCAATGAAGAATTCTTAAATTATTAATAAAGAATTTATTAATGAATACGTGGACAGGGAGCATTTCCATTGGTTTCTAGCACAGTCGCGGCCGCAGTTGTCAGCGGCAGCGGCAGATAATTACTAAGTTGTTAGTTACAATAAACGCGTTCCGAATGGTCGGGGAGGCTTATTTCCGCGGCTGGCCTCCGGGAGGGGAGGGGAGGGGCGGAGGCCCAACGGGCCGTTCACAGAGAAACAAGCCCCGGCCAGAGTGGGGGGAGAGGAGGGGATTCGGCCAAAGCCCGCCGCCCTGATCCTGCCGTCCCTTTGTGATCCTTTGCCGAGGATCCCGCGCGCGCGCGCACCCTTGAAACAGCATTAGAAGTGGCTTAAACCTGCCCCCCCCCCCCTCTGTCACCCCGCGCCTGTGTGGTAAGTAACACCCTTCTCTCCTCCTGCGCTCACTCCAAAGCGGGACAAGGACATTCGCATTGCTCTCTTCTGGACAGGCGGTGCGCGATTTGGTGACTAGTGAACGCGACAGGTCTTATATGGCAAAGGTTAGGACGAATGCTCGCTTCTTCAGTCGCTTCGTCTCTCTCACAATGCGCTGCCGAACGCTCTCGAACTTGTTCCCTCACCGTGTGGCTCGTGACGCATTCAAGTTTTCTGACATCTGGCCAGTGCCTGGTCTGAAATTTGTCCCAAGGCTGTCATAAATGTTCGGACTTCCTGTCCGCTGTTGTAGATGACGGTCTTGGGGGCGATGCGTGTGTTGGCGCGCCACACGCCCGCCACAAAGGCGTGCCCCGTGCAGGCGTGCCTCACCACCCCGAATAGTGCTCGCCGGGGGGTCTGCCGGGGGGCTACCATCGCGTCACCGCCCTTTATTATTACATTCCGGACACCCCGAGCCGAGGACGTCGGCGAAGACGACCCTCGTCGGCGACGCGCGAATTTTTCATCGCGTGCCGCCAGTGTGCCAGTGCGGCGGTGCGTGAGGCTTGGCGGGCTTGGCACCGCGACACAGCCGTTTCGTTTCCGCAGGACACATTCATTGCTGACCCAGTGGCGCTGCTGAGATGAGCTGCTGAGGGCGCTTGCCAGCCTCGCGGCCCCCGCGGCCCCACCCAGTTAGAGAGCACCCGCATTCAGTCCACATATCGCAGACCCGGTATGGGAAACTCGGCCCCTCTCTAACACTAGACTGCCCAAGGGCCAATCGCGGGCGAACTTGTGTCACGTGTTTCGCGTAGTTGTAGTTTTGGTCCTTTGGGGCTCAAAATTTGCGTCGCTCGCTCGATTCCAATTGATAAATAGACATCCAAGAATTTATCGTTGAAGCCTTTTGGGGGGCACACCAGCCCCGGGGACTGTGTGCGCCCTGACCAATGAGGCTGACGGCCTATGTATGGAAATCTTCTCCATACGGAGAACGCACTACCGATGAGTATCACCTCCGAAACGCACCGGGACCAAAGAGCTGCCCAGACCCTAAGCGCAGACGGAGCACATCGCGCGCAATTCAGCGCTGATTGAGAGACAGCGGCAAACGGGACGAGGCGGCAGGCGGCTGGCCAGGCCCAGCGGACGACAGTGGCTATAGTACCGGGAGCGCGCTGCACAACTCCAATGCTGCTCCGTAGCCGCATGGGTTGGCGGACCGGCCCGCGACCGGGACGTGCAGGGTTCAGTTCCTTGCCGGAGCAAAAATTTTTCTGCAAGTCCGCCGACTGAGGACGGAGGGTAAAATGTACCAAAAGAACAGGCGTTACGTGTGCACTCCGAAGAAATCGTGGACAGTAACGCGTCAAGCGCTTAGGGCCGCGGCGCTTCCCGGTGTCGAACCTTCACTGGTTCGACTCCCCACCCCGGGAAGTGTGTCTGGCGAGACTCGGCTGGGCGAATGGCAAGGGACGAAAAGGCATTTTTAAATGATGCTTTGAACTATAGTGGAAACATTTCTTTGAACATGCCGTCCCCCCCCCCCCACACCCCCCACCCTGCTCACGTGTTTTTCCTTGAGCTGAGCCGGTCGCGTCGTCTGCTGCTGCGTCTTCTTCTGCTTCTCCTTGGCCGAGTCGCAAAACAGCTGACTGAGAGTGATGAAGGCCGAAAGCCGCCGCCGTCTCTTAAGTTGGGAGCTTTACGAGGGGGAGAGGGGCGGTGCGTGCAGGAGGGGGGTTGGAGTGGGCCAGTGCGGCGGCTGAACAGCAACCAGGATGCGCCCCTTAACGATGTGGCCCTGTGACGTGGCCCGGCTCCACACGCAGAAATATTGTGCAAGGCTTGGCCGGGCGCCAGCAGGGCCAGCAGGGCCTCCGCCATGCCCGTCACCGCGCCGCCGTCTGCCGGGTTGGAGAGCAGCCCCACATTGTATTTATAGAGGGGAAAGGCCGGCCGGGGGCCGGGGACGGGCCCCCGATGTTCGCGTTCGAGCGTCTCGGATGCCGTGCCTCAAACCGCAAGGCGACACCGGTTGTCTGCCCTCGGCGCCGTCCTCGTCTTCGGCACCGTCGTTCCCCCCGGGGGTCCGGTGGCGCCGGGAGGTGCGCGCCATCCCCCGTCCGCCACATGGACGGTCAGGGTCCCGTCCGTCCCGTCCCGGGTCTCGGCCCGCTCCCGGGGAACGACCAGCGAGTGTCCCTGGCTGCGCGGGGCAGCGACGAGTGAAAGGGGAAAGGCGCCGGCCGTGACAGCGGGGTAGCGCCGCGTCGGTACCCCTTTCACCGGCGTCGGTGTGCGGCGTCTCCTTGATCTGGCGCGTGGGGTATTTCCGTGGTGCTGATGGCGCTCCCTCTCTGAATGGATTGCAGGGCTGTCGGCAGTGCGGATCGGCCAGGTGCAGGTGCCGCCGCCCCTGGCCAACGGCACCGCCAAGGACGTGGTCCTCGACTGCGACTACTCCCTGGACGGCGACGAGACACCCGAGAGCATCGTGGTCAAGTGGTTCCTCAACAGGGAGTCCAACCCGTATCCCGTGTATCAGTGGATCACCAACAAGATCCCACAGGTACTGTGTCCTGTGTTGCCGCTGCAGAACAGCCACTGACTGTTAAATATACTCAACCCGGATTCGACAAAAAAAAAACTTTTTTTTTTTTTTTGCAGGCGCTGGGTGCCCTGCAGGGTAGGCTGAATCTCGGCTACCGAGCGACGGACCAGCCTTCCACGAGGCACCGCGCCCTCAACATCCTACACCCCACGATCGAGCTGAGTGGCGAGTACAGCTGCCAAGTGTCGTCGTTCTCCGGCGAGGACGTCAAGTCCAAGAAGTTCATCGTTTACGGTAAGTCCTGTGAAACAGTTTTACTTGCTGTCTAAGCTCACTGCAGTGCAGTAGGACAGAGGTTTTACGCCTTGACGCACCCCTCGCTCCGCACCCCTAATGGGTCTGTGTTCTGTTTCAGTTCCGGAGGAGAACCTGGAGCTGACCCAAAGCAAGACCAACGAGGAGGGACAGGTCCGGCTCTCGTGTGAGGCGGACGGCGTCTTCCCGAAGCCCGAGCTCGCCTTCATCAGGTCCCGGAACGACACGGTGACGGTGATCGACGGCGCCGAGGTGCGGGTGGCGGACCGCAAGGACGGCCTGTTCGACATCGAGGCCGACATCGTGGTGGACGAGGCGGCCCTGGAGGGCGAGGCGCAGCTGGGCTGCAAGCTCACCCTGGAGGACACGCCGTACTCCGTAATCGCGTGGGAGGACTACGAGTCGAGTGAGTACATGTGCCAGTAACTAGTGAGTGACTAACGCTTCCGTTGCCGTGCGCGGGTCTCTCGCGTTGCTTTTGTGTTCGCCTTCCGTGTTTTATCTATGAGTAAAAGTTGACGGGACGATAATCAGCTCGTGTGGGATCCATCGACTAATTGAAAGCACCGATGAAGGTGGTGCTAGAATAATTAATATTTTTTTTCGTAACTCGTGTGCCGACCAAGCGGACATGCCGGGTGTAACTGAATAATGGCTTTAACTAACAGCCGCATACCAGCTACGGCTTTGTGTGACACTAACCCTCTGCGCAGGGCGGCCGACGACGACCCCCACTCCGCCCCCGCCGACCCCCGCCGGGGCCCCCGGGAGCCCCGACGACGGGCCGGTGGGCCCCGATGAGGGCGTGCCCATGGAGTCCATGCACCGCTCGGCCAACGGTAAGGAGCGCAACGACGTGCACCGGGACCGGGGCACCACCTCCGACCAGGAGGCGACGGTCTCATGCATGGAAAATGTCACTGCTTTAAAGTTCAGCAGCTTTCGCCTGCGGCACCAGTACAAAATGCGCTGCCAGTGTAAGTACGTGTTTGTGGGGGTGGCCAGGGGTGGCCCCTCCCTCCCGCTTGGTGGTGGTTTCCGGTAGAGTACGTCGTAGTCGTAGGCTGCACGCAGTGCTGGTAGCTGGTGTTTGGACCCGGAGCAGAAAAAGGAAGGGCTGGAAAGGAAGACACCTAGCCCTGGTGTTAGTCTGGAGGAGTCGGCGCCCGTGAGGTAGGCCACCCATCCAGCTTCGCTGGGTCACTGGCTTCGCCACGAAGGAGAGATCGGTGTGTGACGGGGAAGTCCGGCGCGAGTTGACAGGGGTAGTTGGTGTAGCGATAGTTGAACGATGCATTCAGGCCTTGGTTCACACTAACTAATTCTGCTTTCTTCCTCACTGTGGGGCGAAGAGAAAACACTGCCGTGATGGTGTGCCGGGTGCGGCGGGCCCCGCGGGCGAGGCGGGGGGCGTGGCCGGCGCGGCTGCGGCAGCTGCGGCAGCTGCGGCCGTGGGCGTGTGGGACGTGTGGGTCAGCCCGAGTACTCACCTCGTGACCTGTCTCGGGTCGCGGCCTGCCCTGCCCCGCCCGACTTGTCTTTACGACCACTCTGCTTGCGCTGCTCGCCAGCCGCAGAGAGAGGAGGAGGCGAGGCTGGCCGGCCGGGCCGCGCGCAAAGATTGTCGACTACAAGCATCATAGTCTCGCCGCGGCATCATGGCGTGACGATTTTACACTCTCACCTATCGGCAGCGGCAGCAGGGCAGCGGCAGCAAGGCAGCGGCCTTACGTAGAAACTCGTCTTGTCTCACCTGCAGCCTGCGGGTCTCACTATACTACCCTACCCAGGCCCAGCCACCAGATCTGGCTCCTGGCTCTGGGTTTCTGTTGCCCCTCGCCTCGACTCGGCCTGCCCACCCAGACCGCTGAGCGCCTGCGACTGCTAGGGTAGGCCAACCCGCACGCCACGCGTGCAGTCACTAGTCGTGTTTGCCTACCCAGCAGGCGCCCGGTGTGTGCTCAGAGGCCAGATGTTACGTCAACGCTGGCGACAACGTAGAGGCCTAAGGAGGCCCCAGGTCCAGTGCACCCCGGTCGGTACCGCGGGGTGGCGGCCGGAATGCTTCTGCAGAGGTCCGCGACAGGGAGATGAATGATGGCTTTACGTAATTTATTGACGATCCCTTGACGCGTGTTGCAGTTGGCGCAGCGGCGACGCGGCCTGCGGCCCCGCTCTCTCTCGTGCTGTCCACCGGCCTGGCTACGTGGGCCTGGTCCAGGTCCCTCCTCGGCTCCCCCGGGCCGCGGCCCTGACGGCTACGGCGGTCCTTTGGCGGTGGCCCTGGCCGCCGGAGCGCCGCGGACGGCGCTGACACGGCGGCCGGCCGGGCCGCCCCACCCCGCTGCTCCGGACGGCTCTCCTCTCGCCCTGTCAGGTTGGTATCCTTATGCTATTTGAACAGCGATTAGTAGTTTGCAGCGGTCACTCTCCTTGACACGCCACGGGAAAGGTGACGCCGGGCGGGCGGGGCGGGGCGTGGTGGCGGGCCGGTAATTCCACGCAGGTGGATGCTGGTACTTTCTACACGACACACACACACACACACACACACACACACACACACACAAACCGAGCCGGGTGAGAAAATAATTGGAATGCTCCACGAGTTGAGAGGACGGCTGGTTGGGGCCAATCAGTCGTCCGCCAACCCTCGGCGGTCATGGGACGCGCAGTTCCAGTGTCACCTGTGGATACCACTCCACCTCTCGACGGGAAGGGCAGCTCGATTGTCGGGCCGCTTCTACGCATGGGTTTCGATCAATGTCAGAAGCCGTCCGAGATACAGGGACGGCTGTGACGGCGAGGTGAGGGTCACTGTACCAGAGAGAATCTCCAAACCACCAGTTCGAGTCATATCTCGAATGCTTGGCTCTCGCTGACGATGTGTCACGACCATTTGACAGGGTAACGCAGCGCAGACGCACGCTTTATCATCTGTCCAGCCAATGTGCCATACCTGCCAGCGAAGTCTGGTGCTGCTCGACCCTACCATATTGTCGTGACACATCGTCAGTTAGAGCCAAGCGTCCAGAAGTTTTATATTGGCTCGCAGCTGACGCCGTGGTGGAGGTACTCTCTGCTACGGCAACCCCGTAGGGTATTCTGGAGTGGAGCTTGACCGGAAACACAAGGAAGATAAGAGGCACAAAAGCGGATGCAGAATAGGGTATTTCGGAGAAGGTCCAAACCGGAAATGGAGAAGAAGTCAAGAAGAACATCAGCGGCAACAAAACGCGGGTATCATGAGGGTGACCGTAGCAGGAGAGTATCTCCGCCACGGCGTCAGCCACGAGCCAACGTCAAAAATTTGGAAGCTTAGCTCTCGCTGACGATATGTCACGACCATTCTGTGCCACTGAGGATGCACGTCCCCGGGCCGCGCGGTCGAATTTTGCGGTATCTGACCCTTTCGAATGTTCGTGACACGTCATCAGCGATAGCCAAGTCTTCGAATATTTGATTCAAGTTTCGTATCCGCTTTTGTGATTCTTGTCGTCTTCTCGTTTCCGGTCAAGCTCTACTCCGGAATACCCTATTCATCTACATGGTGCGCGCGTCGAATCTGTACCGTCGGTTCGAGGCTGGCGCCGATGCGGTAATACTCTCTACTGCGGTGCCATTCAGGTTCCCCGCGCTTTGAATCCGCTGATGTTCTTCTTCGTTTGCGGACTGGGCCTACTATGAAATACTTTATTGCGTAGCAGCACGGGGTGAACGCTGGGTTCGAACGTCACTGACTGTTGCTTTCTGTTGCAGAATGGATGACCCTACCGCGCTGCCGCGCTCTGCGGCTGCTGCTGTGCTTTGGCTGTGCCTCCCTGTGACGGAGATAACGACTTCATCAAAACCTTTCCCATGCAAAAAAAAAAGAAACACCCCACTTTAGTCACGGTGTTATTTAACTGTTATGGCCCTCACTCTCCGGCGTCGGAGTGGGCTGACTAAGCGGTACTGTGTGCCCGGCTCAGCCTGCTTGTGTTTTAGAGTAAGTGTTGTCATGTGTCCTTCCTCTGTCTTTAATATGCGAGTGGAGATGAAAAAAAAGCAAAACAAGTGCGAACTAGTCGATATCATAACAGAAATGTATTTACAAAAATAAGTAACAAAAATATGTCAACAAATTGAGCAAGTTGCTCAGAATAATTTAACAACAACAATCTCCTTTGCCGAATAGTGAGGAGGAACGTCATACTACGAGATGTACATATGTCTTTTATAATTTATAATATATGTTTCATAAATTATTTTTACAAGGAAAAATATGTTAAATATAACGCTCTACCAAAACTACAGGAGTCTTTTTCAACAGAGCTGCTGCATGGTATACGAACCATCAAATATCACAAAACGAGCATCAACAACAATTATAAAATAACAACAAAAAGTCAGCCGTGTCACCCTTTCGAAACAACTACACGCTCTTCAATGGCAAAATGCAACAATATACAATACTCTTAGGCTTTCTAAAGTGTACGTATAGGTCAAAATGGCATAGTGCTAATCACCGTGTCGTGAAAAGACATTGGTATAGTCCGTTGCAATTACCCACAGTGGCCAACGACAGCACAGCAGGGTTGGCAAACGACGGTTTGTACTACCGGCACTTAAGGACGAGTGCCTCCCCTCTCAGGGGCCACGGGCCGAGATGCGGTCCGAGCCACGGGCCCGCGGGGACCTGGCCAAGCCATCAAGTCAGATGCCACGCGCGCCCGGGATGTCCACAACAGCTTTAAAAAGAAAAAATAAAAAAGAAAGAAAGAAGGAACAACCGAGATATCGCGGTCGAAACACTGAGGAGTGTGACTTCCCAAGCACGCGTTTCATACTCAACAATAATGTAACTTTGTCATTGATTTAAATTGTGACCTCTGAACCAAGTGGCGGCCCATCATGTATTGTATCGGCGACTTACATCAATGGCCGAACCCGAGTCTCTGCACGGCACCTTGGCTAGTTGAGTCCAGTCCAACCCGGATACGCCTAGATCTAGGTCACTCAGTCGTCTTTGCTGTGGTGCACCGGCTTGCCGTCCTCCTTGATGGGCGTCGAGGGGACGAGCGGGGGCTTGAAGCCGCCGTACTCGATGCACAGCTTCCGCAGGTTGCCGCGGTGTCTGCTGGGGGGAGCGCCGGGGGGCCCTCCCCTCCGCGATGACCGCCCTTTCCAGTGCGCGGGGTACATGGTGTGGCTGGGCCGGAACGAGTACACGTGCTCGGCGCAGTGGACGATCTTGTCCGGGTCGATGCCCGGCACCGCCTTGTGCGTCAGCGCCGTCACATCGTCCGGCGATGGGTGGACTGCGTGCGAGATCTTGTACTTGTGGTGGAGCACCTGCTGCGGCACCTGCTGCGACTGCACCTGCGACTCGGACAACTGGAGGTCCTTGATGGGCAGCGCGATGTAGTGCTGGAACGGCAACAGGTGGTGCATGGGGTGCGCGCCGGGCAGAGCCACCGGGTACTGCATCGCCATGAAGGCCGGGTGCGTGTATGGGCGCTCCAGGTTCACCAGGCGGGTCACCTGCTCCGCCGGCGGGCCGTGCTGGTCGTGCTGGCTGTGCTGGCCGTGCTGGACATGCTGGCCGTGCTGGCTATGTGGGCCGTGCGCGATGGGGATGTGAGCCGTCTTCTCCACCTCCACCAGCTTGGTGCTTGCTGGGACGCGGTGAGGTGTCGGACCGGAACCGGGCGCAGGTGGTTGGTCCTCGACGCGGACCAGGCGGGTGACGTCGGCGGCTACCTGTTGCACTAGAGCCTCGAGCTGAAGCTTGTTCTCCTCCGGGATGACGGCGGCCTCGGAAGGCTCCCCGTGGTTGGGCGTGACGGCGTCCTGGAGTTCCTGCGGCGGCTGCTGCTGCAGCAACAGGGCCTCGTGGACGACGGGGAAGTTCGCCTGCTGCAGCATGTGGAGAGGGAACTGCAGTGTCAGCGGCTGCAGCAGCTGGACATGATGGGGCTGCGTGTCCGCCACGCTCTGCTGCAGATCCAGGTCCTGCGGGTCCTGGGGGTCGTGAGGCTCTTCCTGAAGCTGTTGGTCGTGCAGCGGAAGTCTAAGGAGGTCGGGCTGCTGGGCCTGGACCTGCTCAACTGGCAGCTGGACGTGCTGCTGGCTCTGGAGCTGTTGGTCCTGGAGCTGCTGGGCGTGATGTTGGTCCTGAAGGTGCTGGGCGTACTGGTGATCCTGGAGCTGTTGGTCCTGGAGCTGCTGAGCGTGCTCTTGGTCCTGCTGATCCTGGAGCTGTTGGTCCTGGAGCCGCTGGGCGTGTTGTTGGTCCTGGAGTTGCTGGACGAGCTGTTGGTCCTGGAGCTGCTGGGCCTGCTGTTGTTCCTGGAGCTCCTGCCGCTGAGCTTCCTCCTGAAGGTGATGCAGTTCCCGCCCCCGCTGCTGGCGCTTTTCCTCCTCCTGAAGCTGTTGCTGCTCCTGTTGTTCCTGGAGCTCCCTGACGTGCTGCTGCTGCCTCAGCAGGTGCTGGTGCTGGCTGATGTAGTACCCGGGCGCGTGCACGTTGCCGCGCTGTTGGACGTGGTCCTCGTCGCCGGCCACCTTGACCGAGTCCAGCGTGATTTCGGTGGGCACCTCGACGGACTTCTGAACCTCGACCTCGGTGCGGTAGTGCGCCTCGTGGACTTCGTTGCTCTTGTGGATGGTCATGTCCTTCTTGAGGCCGTCCTGGAGCTTCTGCTGTTCCTGCTGGAGCTCCTCGTCGCCGAGCTGCTGCTGGTGTTCGTCGTCAGCGCTCTGCCCGGATGGGCCTGATGGGCCAAGGTACTGG
The DNA here is from genome assembly GCA_038380765.1 of Odontothrips loti. NCBI lineage: Eukaryota > Metazoa > Arthropoda > Insecta > Thysanoptera > Thripidae > Odontothrips > Odontothrips loti. Next base: position 17,735,587 of record CM076244.1, on the reverse strand, counting down.
TGGCCGTCGTCGGTAACCTCGAAGGCGTTAGAGGCGGCTGCTACCTGCTGGCCGTCCTGGACGCTGTGCTGGCTGCTGTGCTGGGGACGGGGGGTGATGACCACGGTGGGCGTTGACGCCGTACCAGAGTGCGCCTCAGCGTCCTCGTCCGTGGCAGTCGTCCCCAGGGAGGAGAACGCCGACGACGACACCGACGAGGGCGAAGACGAAGGCATGGGCTCTGGCGTGACTGTGACGGTAGAGCCATAGAGCGGGGAGTACGAGGACGGCGTCGAGGGAGTGGTAGACGACAGTCGGGCACCGTAGTTCTCGCTGACCACGATCGGCTTCAGAGTCGTCGTCGGTGTAGGCGGCAGCGGGGTGCTGCTCCCGATGGGTTCGCGATCCGCAAGGCCGTTGCCGACGTTGCCACGCTCGTCCGAGTCCGAAATGACGTACGCCGAGATAGAGTCGGCGCCCTTGAGATTTGGCCCCACGCTGACGGCCGCCCCGATGGCCTCCTCCCTGGCCGGCGTGGAGGGCCCCGATGGCCCCGACGGTCCCGACGGTCCAGAAGACCCCGATGCTCCGGCCGCGTTGGTGTCGGCCAGGAAGGACGTCACCTGGACGTTGCGCTGGCCCCCCTGTCCTCCGATGTCGTTGGCGGCGAGCTCGGCCTCCGCCTTGCCCGCGTACAGCGAGTTCTCGCCCAGGTCCTGCAGCAGGCCGGGCAGCAGCTTACCGGGCCCGGCGGGCACCGTGGCTCCTCCAGGGCCATCCGCGCTGGCAGCCAGGGACATGGCCGGCGGGATGAGCGTCGCCGACGGTGTGGGCAGCGGGGCGGCGGGGGCGAGCAGCGACGTGGCCGGGACGCCCGGCTCGCTCGGCTCACCAGAGGCCACCACCGCTGCGGCTGCCGCCTGCTGCAAATTAATGATTCAATTTAAAATTCCGGTCATTTTTTAAGCAATCACTTCCAGTCGCCCCCCTGCTCCCCGCTCCCTGCTCCCTGCTCCGCCCTGCCCGGCCCGGTCGTGAGTGGCGCGCTCTCTATCCCACCCGCACCACCGGGCCGGGCCGGCTACGTCCGGGTGCCGCGGGCCTGCGCCCCGCCGGCCCTGGCCGCTCCCAGACGACAGACGGACGTCGCGGCGGACGCGCGGACGCAGCCACTCGCTGGAAATTAAAGGCGCGCTGCTCTTGGCCTAATCACGCCGTCATTTAGAGGCTGATGGATAACAGGTGTGGCTCCCCCCTCAGCCCCCCCCCTCTCCCCCTTCCTCCCCCTCCCAGCGGGCGGCGACAGCCTCAGCCTCCTCGGCTCAGTGAGCGCAGTGGCGGCAGCGTCGATCGGCGACTTTCTCGGCTCGGGGACGCGAGCGTCTCCCGTTGCATACATCGACGCCCGGCCCCGCCCCGCCCCGCCACGTCTCCTAAACGGGGCAGTCAGCGGCGTGCGGCGTGCGAATCCCGACCCGAGCCGGGCAATAAACATGGGAACATGGGCCAGGTGAGCGGAATGAGAAGAAAGGAAGAATAAAACTGCCAGGCGGGGCGGCGGGGCCTTCGATTACGGTCATCCCATCCCCGAAAAGCGATTGAGGCTGCGGCGGGCCGGGTCGGGAGGGGCCCTCATGGGGTCCTCGCTCGATGGGCGATCTCTCTGGCGGCGTCCTCGCTCGGTCCTCGTCAAGGTCCCGGCCTGGAGTACGCGCGGGCCCGCTAAGAATTTTCATTCCGGCATACGGTGTGTGGGCAACATCCACACCATGAGCACAGACTGCTCCATGAGGAGAAGGCGCAACCGACGAGAATCGGCAGCGCAGACGGAGCACATCGATCACAATTCCGCACTGATTGACAGGCAGAGGTGAACAGGACAAGGCGGCTGACCAGGCCCAGCGGGCGGATAGAGCACCCCGCGCGAGCCAGTAGTTCTGCTCTGCGGAACGACAGTGGGTATAGTACCGGCAGCGCGCTACTATCCTCCATCCCAGCTCCGTAACGTAGTGGACTCGGCGGCTGGTCGATGACCGAAAGGTTCGTAGTTCGACTCTTTGCCGGAGTCAAACTTTTTTACCGACTGAGGACGGAGGGTAAAATATACCAAAAGAATGGGCGTCATGTGTGCACTCCGAAATAACCGTGGACACTAACGCGTCACGCGTTGGTGGTAAGCGGCGCATCCCGGTGTCGAACCTTGGTAGCTTGGTTCGACTCCCCACCCCGGGAAATGTGTCTGGCGAGACTCGGCTGGGGCGAATGGCTAAGGGTTCAGCCATTCGTCGTCGAAAGGTTCGGCCTTTCGTTAACCGTAAGTCCTATGAATCTGGGACGTAGGAGTGCACCTTGCGAGTTCTCTCGCTTGGCAAGAGAGTATCCCTCGGGGTACGGTACGACGGGGCCTATGGATGGCACAGCGGTGTCTCCCGGATGGCACAAACCTTGGAGAGCCCTTGCGGGAATACCCAGGACCGGGAGCCGTAGGACTACTTTTTTCATTAATTCCTCGATTTTGTTTTGAAAGTACGAAAAGGCATTTTTAAATGATTCTTTGACCTATAATCGAAGCATTTCTGTAAACATGCCTTTTTTTCACATCCACCCAGCCTCCGCTGACCCCGGCCCCGGGGACCGTGTGCCCCCCGACCATCAAGCCTGACCATCCAGGCTGATCCCACTGCTGACCACGCAGGCTGACCCTTAGGCTGACTACAAGGGCTGACTCCACAGCAGAGGAAGAGGAACGGACAAAAAAAAAAAAAAATCCGGTCGCTGATAGCGCTCCGCCTCGCGGCGTTAGCGCGCTCGCTCGCTCCGCGAATTACCCAACGACTGCCTGAGCTGGGGGGTAATGCCCCCGCGTGTGCGAGAGAGACACTGGGCGTGGCGGGATGGGCAGGGCAAGGACGAAAGAAAAAGTGATCGGCACCTAGAGAGGGGAACGAGGGCCGAGGCGGGCCTTTAATTGCGATCTTTAGCAGACAAGTTACGCTCGTTAAAAAGGAGGGCGGCGGGCGTGGCGAGGCGGGGCGGGGCGGGGCGGGGCGGGGCGGGGCGGGGCACGCGCGGTGTGAAGCAAAACTCTCTCACATTTATTTGTCCCGTCCGCGGGACGTCCGGGCACGGGACGCGCGTACGCGGGCGAGACTTGGGGGGACTTGGCCCACTGCCAGCCGCAGCCGGCGGATGCATTTCAGTTTGGATTCCAATTTAAATGGATTCGCCCGTCGTCGAACGTCTCTTTTCCCACTCTGCGGTCCGGCATCAAAATGCCAGAAACTCCAGACCTCTACAGAAGCACTGTTTTCTGGACTTTTGCAGTGGGACTGAGCCCAAATTTCACCCCGCGGACCGGCGCTGGTGCGTCCATGCCCCCCACGGAGCGGCATACTCCCCTCTAGTACTCCCCGAGCTTTTCATGACGTTTTCATCAGATTCAGTCTCTCGTCCCGTTTCAGCCGGTTCCGGCGGTCATCGGGACGACCGATTCGTCAGGATGTGACGAGACAATCCGCTTTCCCTCGGGGTGAGTGTGGCTCGGCCAGGGGAGGCTCCGGGCGGCTCCGGGCGGCTCCGGGCGGCTCCGGGCGGCTCGGCGAGGATCCCTGCATGCATTAATCGCCGGCGTCGCCCCCCGCGCTGCCCGGCCGGCCCGGCCCGGCTCCTCGTCATAAGCACTCCTCCTCCCGCCAAATGATTATATTGAGCCGTTTACGGCAGGCCGCGCCCCCAGCCCCCTGCTCCTGAGGGGAGAAGAAAATGGAAAGAAAAGTGGCACGCCGCATTGCTGATTCATTTTTTTAAATCATTATTTTTTGCCGGGTTGCGGATGCGGCATTTCCCCGTCAAACTCTCATTTATCCCTGCGGCACGTACGAAAAACTCTTTTCGATTATCGCGTACCCCAGAATGGAGACCATTTCACGGTGCGAAAACCGGACTGCAGACTACCTTCCCGATGCTGCTGCTGCTGCAGTTTACTTGACACCGAAAATTAGCAACCGTACAATGCCCGTACATGGTTAACGCAATTTTTTTTTAACGTAGAGTTTTGTCATCGTCAGCTGTCATTTACTGGTTCCAGTTAGTACAACTTCAAGTTTCTCGCCAGACAGTCTGTCACGTGGTCTCGTCGGGCGGTCACGTTGTGTCGCACTACCTTGGCCGAGACCTTTGGCTACCGGGTCGCGGAGTCTGCGTCCCTAATAACACACATCCACCTCCTCATCCTTCTCCTCACCTTCTGAAACAAGTCAACGTCAAAATAGGTTAATAGTAGGTATTAAGTTAGAGTATGTACGTCAAACTGTTGCTGCGGATTGGTTTTGGTCAGGTTGTCGCTCGGCTGTCGACCCTCTTTTATATTCACTATGAAAAATTCGAGCGTAATCTCCAGCGCCGCACGACGGAGCACGGGCACACTGGAATTTCTCATGAGCGTGGACGTGGAGGTGTCGACACCTGAGCTGGCACGATCTTCCTTGTACATAATTGTTACAGTTGTAAATTTCATCCTTTGCTACCCACCTGCTGTTGTTGTTGTTGTTGCTGTTGTTGTTGCTTCTGCTGTTGCTGCTGCTGCTGCTGTTGCTGCTGCTGCTGCTGTTGCTGCTGTTGCTGCTGCTGTAACTGCTGCTCCTCCTGCTGGCGCAGGGCGGCCACCGCCTTGCCCCCGAGCGCGAACTGCGCCGTGGTGACGGCCGAGCCGTGGTTGGTGGTGTACGACACGATGGGGTGGTAGCCCCAGCTGTCGGTGATGAAGGACACGGACTGCTGCAGCGACGAGGACCCCATGGGGCCGGCCATGGCGTTGTGGCCCATGGGCACGCTGACGAAGTAGCCGCCCAGAGTGTGCGGGCCCTCCCGGCTCTCCACGCGGCCCGAATGGCCGCCGAGACCGTCCATCACCGAGTACTCGTACTTGTACTTGGACGCGTCCTGGAACAGAGCGGAGCAGAGGGTCCAAAGGTCAAGTCCGGGTCCGAACGTGAATACGCTTTCACGCTGCGCAGGCGGCGCCGGGCTGCGCGGCGCACAACACAAACTCTTTAACGGGTCCGCTTTGGGCAGCGCGTCAGGCTGCATCTCGTGTATCCTGGGATGGTCCGCCTGTTGGTGTGAGCGGTAGCGGAGGTGGTGGGGGGGGGGGGGCTTAGCGAAGGGTAGCGGGCAGTGCAAGCGCAGGCTAGCCTCGGGCCGGGGACCTCCAACTGTTTATAGGGCGAAAGCCTTGCGCACGTGTACCTGGGGTACCGGGGGTACCTAGTATACTCCTGCTCTACTAGAAAGGGCCGACCCAACTATCTCGCGAGCCGAGCGGCGTGCAGCCCTGCAGAGCAGAGCAGACTCATGACTGGACAGGACAGAGCCGACCGCGAGGCCTTCTCTCATCAGGCAGGGCCGCCGCTGCCGCCACCGCCACCGCTGCCGGGACAGGAGCGGGACGGACGCGGGTGACGAACTCGGGCCGGTCTGTAGCTGCCCGGGCAGCTGCCGCATGCTGCAGCAGCAGCAGCTGGCGGGGGGCGGGGGCGGGGGCGGGTGGTGCCGATATGTAATAGGCTGCGGACGGGAAAGTGATGCCCATGTTACCCGCCCGCGCTCGGCGGCAGCCTCGCCCCGCCTCGGCCCGGCCCTGCCGTCAGACCGACCTTCCAATCCAAACAACTTTCACTGCCCATGCATAAATATACGTAGGCGTTACTTTTTGAGCCCGGTTCGGTTTTGCAGAGTTACATTACGGGCAGTGGCGGCGGGGCCCAGGCCAGCCCAGCCCTGGACGCTGATCCCCGCGGCCAGGTCGGTGTCCTCTGCGCGTGCGAGTGCGGGTGTGAGTGAGTGAGTGAGTGAGTGAGTGAGTGAGTGAGTGAGTGAGTGAGTGAGTGAGTGAGTGAGTGAGTGAGTGAGTGAGTGAGTGAGTGAGTGAGTGAGTGAGTGAGTGAGTGAGTGAGTGAGCTGGTTTCGTTGTTTCCAGGATGGAAATGAGAGCCCCTCCCCGAATCCCCGTCCGCGGCGTGAAAAAGATCGTCCCTTCCCGGGTCGTGCACAAGTCCTCGGGCTCGGCACTAACTGCAGCCGCAGCCGCCTCTGCGGTGCTCTGCGGCGCGGCGGTCCGAACCGTTACGACACCGTTTTATTCGCCGGTGACGGCGGTGACACTCCCCTCCATCCGGGAACCTTAAGGTTTACGGCGCGGGGGGATCTTTACTCTCTGCGGTGTGGCGCGGCGGCGCCGACATGGGGATGAGAGCGTGTGTCGGCCGGGGGGCGTCCAGTGAGCCGCGGGGCGAGCCGTGCTTTACGGCCGGCCCCCGGCTGCGGCTGCGGCGTGTTTGCCGTCGCCGCCCTGCAGGGCCCTGGAAATGTTTATGCCCCTCCATCATGAGACGGGGACGACGACGTCGGGACGTCGTTGTCTTCTGAAAGCGCCGGACCGGAGCGAAAATCACGCGGCCGGGGCCGGACCGGGCTGGGCCGGGCTGTGGCCGTATCGCACATTCTACGACGGCCGCTGTGGCTCCGTCCGGAGAGCCGGATACCGGACTCCGCGCACATACAATGGCTCCCGCCAGTCATCACATCAGCGCGCCGCGCAACAACCCGGCGATATGTCGCAGAAACTCGGACCTGTCCTGCCCACCCCGGTAGGGTATTTCGGAGAAGGTCCAAACCGGAACTAAATAAGTTAAGAAGAACATCAGTCCCGCCATGGTGGCAGCCAAAGGGTAACATCAACAATTTGGAAGCTCTCTCGCTGACGATGTCGCGATCATTAGGTAGGTTCAGTCAGCACACAACTTCCCCGCGCGTAGGACTCCTCCTCAGGTCGCAGGAGATTTTGCGCTGCCTGAACGTACCTTATGGTCGTGACATCTCCGAGTTTTTGCCGTTGACTCGTAGCCGACGCCGTGGTGGAGGTACTGTACACTAAGGTATAACCCTCATGAAACCCCCGTTTTGTTCCCGCTGATGTTCTTCTTGACTATAAAGAAGCAGGAAATACAGATTCCGGTATGGACCTTTTCCGGAATACCCCATAGTGGAACCCTCGAGCGTCATTGCTGCAGTGACTGCCTTTGAAAAAGACCACACTGCTGATCCATCGAAAACTTATTGGTCACCGAGAGGACCACAGTTGCCGCTGCCATACACCTGCTGCCTATCCCCGTTCCGTCCCCCCGCTGTAATTGCGCGCTGCTCGCAGCGATGACATTTCCCCCGCAATATCGATCCGGATCGCGTCGTCAGGAGGGACGGATGCCGGCCGATGTCGGCCGATGCGCATCCAGCGGAGCGGACGCTGCTGCAAATAAGCGTGCGGCCTCTACTGGCAGCGCGGCCCCGCCCGTCCCATGCCCGACCCGGGGGAGGACGTTTTTCTCCCTTGTGCGAGAAAGCTAGCAGTAGTACACACAGTAGAGTACGGGGTATACGGAGGACGGGGTATACGGGGTACTGGGCACGGGGACGGGGTACGGCGGAGCGAGCGACGGAGCGGCGGCGGGAGCATAGGAATGCCACGGCTGTGACGGCTGCGCTGCTGCGTGGACCCGGGGCTGCCCGGGGCTCCGGGGCCTGTAGCTGCTGGAATCTGTAAGGCACTTACTTCGCGCACACTTTACACAGCCGTCCATACAGTACCAACCAGCTTTCCTTTCGTACTGTATATATCCCCCCATTTTTTTTCCAGAGAGGAAGCACGGGTGCATCTATATTTTCTTGGATCGGACGTTTAGCTCGGACATTTTTGGCAGCTGAAATGGTTCGAGTGCCATGAATGTAACAGTGTGGAATCTACTCTGGCCACGTCTATCCTAAACTGATCTCCATTTGTAATTTATAAATTGAAAGGCTTTCGAAAAAATAATTGCTTGACCCTTCGTAAAGCGTCATTCTGGAGGAGTATGCGCGCCGACGCGGTGTCACCGTGACACTTTGCAACGACGTGACAGTGCCATAGGCCTCCAGGGGGCGCGTCCACGAGTCTCCCCTCCTATCTCTGTCCCTCTCGTGGGCTTCAGGATGAGAGAGAGAGAGAGAGAGAGAGAGAGAGAGAGAGAGAGAGAGAGAGAGAGAGAGAGAGAGAGAGAGAGAGAGAGAGAGAGAGAGAGAGAGAGAGAGAGAGAGAGAGAGCGAGTGGGTCGCTCCGTACGCGGCGGTAATGCCACGCAGCGTCGCATATAGCGGCTGCGGCAAACTCGGAACGAATCGTAATCGCTATGTAAGCTCAGTTCATGCGGCCCACTGCAGGCCGCGCACTTTTACCCCGCGCTCGGCCCCGTCCCGAATCATATCAATGTCAACGAATTGAAAGGCGGCGGCTCTGTCAGACACGGCAGCGAACACGCTTTGTGCACGGCAGGCACACGGACCGGTGGCGCACGCCGTGCGACTGCCGCGCCGCTAGGGCCGTCTGCTCTGCCGCAGCCCCCGGACACTTAGCCGCTACACGGGCTGGCGTGTGCGTGGCGCGTGTACGGCGCACGCCGGCGACCGCCACGGCATGCCACCCGATGCATATTTTATACCACACACACACACACACACACACACACACACACACACACACACACACGCACTACAGCCGTACGACGTCGAGGGAGCGAGGGAGAGGTTAATTGACGCGACTAATTAAAAGAGCTAAGAAGCAATTTTGTTTTAGTCGCGCCGTCCGCTCGAGCCAAGGGGGAAAAGGGGGGGGGGCAGTGAAGATTCCTCACGCTGTCCCATAAGACCTGTGGGGGGAGAGGGGGAGGGGAATTGCAGCACACACGACGTCGGTTGTTAAAATAGTGGAAGGCAAAGCGCACAGCGCCGCGGGCTGCGGAGCGCCTGGGTGGGTAGGCAATATCACGGCCGCCACGCTGCCGTGCGGAGCGGGTCGGCCTACCGCCCGGGCGCTCCGCCTGCTGCCCTGCCCCGCCCAGCCCCGCCGTCACGGCGGCTCCGCTTATCCCCGCGGCGTCGCGTCGCGGATTGAAAACGTGTCGCTTCGCGTGCTGGGCGCCGCGGACCCCGCCCGGCCCCGCCCGGCCCCGCCAGGGGCGCTCTCCCGCTGTGCGTGCGGCCGCGTGTCACTGCGGTGAAATTGAGCAGAAGCGACAGCAAACGTGCGATAATAACCCCCCGGCGGCCGGCGGCCAGCGCTGCGGTCCAGCCGAGCCCCGACGTGCCCCGCCCGGCCCCGGTCCCTTACAAGCGCTGGACCTGCGGGCCGCCACGCGCCGCCACGCTTTTACATTGAATGGGACGGAGGGCTGTCGCGGACACGATCAGAACGCGGCCGGTGTGTGCCGCGTGCCGCGTGCCGCGTGCTGCGTGCCGCGTGCTGCGTGCCGCGTGCTGCGTGCCGCGTGCTGCGTGCTGCGTGCTGCGTGCCGCGTGCTGCGTGCCGCGTGCCGTACCGCACCGCCCGGCACCCGGAGCTGCTCGGAGGCAAAGCCGGTCGGTGGAGCCAGTGGAGCCTTGTGTAAAGTAAGGCCAGGAGGGCTGGCGGCCGGAGGCATTGTCTCGAGGCAGATTAACCACCTCTCCGGCGCGCAGACCGCTCCGGGCCGCCTCCGGGCCGCCTCCGGGCCGCCTCCGGATCACAGGTGCGTCCAGTCCCTCCACTCCATATACACCGCGCGCCGTTGGAATGGGGTTCGTAAAAACGATAACTCTTTGAGTAGTTTGCGGAGCCCGACACACGGAGGGTATGAATACCATCGTCTTATTATTCTTTTGTGAAACGTCGAAATGAATTACGCGTCCACGACTGACACTCGCCACAGTGTTTGCCAGCCGATCGCTGCCGTACGTTACGCCACTTCCCCCCGGGCGCACCTCCGCTGTGCCGTTGCCGGTCCAGCAGCCAGCACAGCGCCGGCCGGTGAAAGGTCCCGGGGGTGTAGGAGACAGGACACACAGAGGGGCCGGTCTCAAGTGACGCAACGCGAGGTATCGACATAGAGACGTCTCAGTTATTGCTCCGAGATTTGGGGATTCGATTCTGACAAGCAGGAAGTCCGGAAGGGACAGCGCCGTGACTCGGCGGGGCGGGGCGGGGCGGGGCGGACACCTCGGGCCCCAGACGGCCGGCGCACGGGGGGCGCGGGGAGGAAGCGGGGGACCAAACAACTCACATCAGAGCAGATCGCGTTTTCGGCCAGACCGTTGCGCAATCTTTGTCAAAACGACAAATTATGGCTTCGCTCTTCTTGTTGTCCTTCGCCCTTTTGCAGCGGAGGAGTTATTGCCGAAACGAACGTGAGTGCGAACGTGTGTGTGTGAGAGAGAGACAGAGAGAGAGAGGGAGAGAGATGTGTGTGGGAAAATAAAAAGGTGGTCGGACAACTCGAGGAAGGAAGGAGAGAAAATCGAGTTCGCGGCGCACGGCAAAGCCAGGGCGGCGGCCAGGGCGGCCGAAGGCCCCCGAGAAGAGGAATGTGTGGTGCTTTTCGGGGGAATGCGCCTCGGTGAGATCACTTACGTAATTCAGAGATGTGTGTGTGTATGTATGTATGTGTATGTATGTGTATGTATGTATGTATGTATGTATGTATGTATGTATGTATGTATGTATGTATGTATGCGTGTGTGTGTGTGTGTGTGTGTCTAAGCGCCAGAGCTGGTTTTGCGACGCCCGCATTGCAATTGATCGGCAGAGTGGAAGAAAAATAATAAAATAAAATAATAACTATTTCCATTTTTCATATCGATGATGACGAATAATAATGATAAGCAGCAGCCACCGCCGCAGCCGCTGTCTCGAGAGAGCCCGGCCCGGCCCGGGCCAGGGCCAGCAGGGGCAGCCAGGGGCAGGCAGACGTGCGTGAAAGTAGTGCGGGGACATGCGTCCGCATACGTCGCCTCGCCTCGGAGGTAGGCCGCAAGCCGCGCCGGCCGCAGCGCACCGCGCCGCCGGCTTCTGCTCCTGCCTTGGCACCGCGGACGTGCATGTCAATAGCGCCCGGGGCCCAGCCCAGCCGGGCCCATCCCAGCCCAGCCCAGCCCAGCCCATCCGACCATCAGAACAACGGTGTCGATAGAAAGCTCGCCCCGGGACGGCCCCGGACGGCTCCCGGTATTGTGCCGCCTGTGTACCTGACGGCGACGGCTGACGAGTACCCGGCCCGCGGCGCGACAGGGGACCCGGGCCTCGGGCCCCGTGCCGGGGGGCTCAGCTCAGAGATTGTATTTTAACTTTTCAAAATGTCATTTTCAAAACTGCAACAACAACCGATCAAAATGTCGCGTAAATGCAAACACTTGCGTTAAGCGGTTTTTGAATTGAAAGGGGGTCTTAACGGATAGGGCGAGCGCAATACTCGTTCTCTTTTGCTTCTACGTCGTAGCAGTAGTAGTAGTTAGCAAAGAACGAATAAAAAGCATACGTCGATGCTCAAGCCAAACTGCCTTTTTTTTTTTGCTTTATGGTTTCTAAGTGCAGCACGAAACGCGTGTCTCCGTGGCGTATGGCGGCGGGGCCCGGCCGCTAGATGCGCCGCGCGCCGCACCGGGCCGCGCGCTGCGGTCGCCATTTCAGAGATGCCAACCTCCCCGTCCCATTTCCCCCTCGTGCCCGGAATGGCAGCACGCCGCGGGGACGCAAAATGCCCATATCGGGTTGGCGTCCCCGCGAGGCCCGGCCACACGACCGCGGCGCCACGTGCGCGCCAAGCCGTCTGCTGACAGACGAAAATTCTGCGAAACGCCCCGCCCCGCCCCGCCTGGCGTGGTGACGTCCGCCGAGCTGGGGGGCCAACCTGACCAGCACCGGCCACGGAGACCCCGCGTCACCGCCTGCTAGGACGCCCTGCTACTGCTCTATGACGGCTATCAGGGCGCACTGATGCCGCCCACATCGTGGTCCTCAAAAATAATATAAAAATAATGGCGCATTAAAAAATTTCAGCGCTAAAAGCACCAAGTCGCCCTCGTTACCGGACAATGAGTGTGGAATTAATTTTAAAAAAATTCAATTAAAAAAATCGAACTGGATATTCGAACCCGCGACCTGCGACACGGTACAGCTGTGAGGCTTTGCGTGGACGACCATCACAACGGGAGCGTTCACAAACCACATGACCTTCCTTCGAATCCTTGCATGGACTTGGAGCAAGCTGTCGTTGGCACGGGCTTCAGTCTCCCAGAGACTGCACGCCTGGTGGGTTCGATTCCCACGGACGGTTCCACGCACTTCCCCGCGC